>VWZF01001384.1:698534-1298534 GCA_013396755.1 Sclerurus mexicanus
ATCTTTTATTACCTTTGATGTTAAAAGAGAAAAAAACCCAAAACACAGCAACAACAACAAAAAACAAACACAAAACCAACTAACAAAAAGAAAACCCAATACAAAACCAAAACAAAAGAACAAACCACAAAAAAACCAAACAAAAGGCCTTCCAAACAGCAGCTATCAACCAAAACATCTCATCTCTTACTTGTGCACTTTTCTATCACTCATAGATCTGTGATTTTTCCACTGTCATGTCTTCAGTGTCATGTCAACATACCTGTGAATTTTTTAATTTTATTTTTTTTCCCAAACCCCGTCCTTTCCCCTCCAATATATGACTTGCTGCTACAGATTTTAAGCCTTATTGCACTATAGTTGACTAGCATGATACACTGTGAAATTGTCCATAAAACAGTTAAGAGTTGTCTTTTACTCTTTGCTTTACTTTCTGTGATCTGCCTTATTCTGATGGCCAAACAAAAATGCTGCATTGAGTTCTGCTGTCTCAGGAGAGTGAGGAGGAGCAAAGCACACCCATGCAGAATGATGAAAAAGGCTCAGCAACACCCACAGCTGCCAAACAGATGAGCAGCTTTTAACAGAGCCGAGATTCACAATGAAATCTGGGCCCAGAACTAATCAGATCTAATTAAGACAGACATGTTATGGTCTAGTACTGTTGACAAGGTCAGGGTTCCTGTAGCTCTAAATGAGGCATGTTATAATTATGATCTAATTGAAAAGCTGAGAGTGATACAGAACCTGTGCACTGCTGGGTCTGAAAGAAAAGTTGCATTTCAGGTCCTGTTGTGTACCTTATTAGATTGTTAATGCTCAATTAGAAAGCTGTGCATCTAAAGAAAAAAAAAGGCATGTGACAGTTGCACATAGTTCAAAGAAAACCTATATGAATTTTCAATATCTTGGGGGATTTGTTTCATGGAGATTTGCTAAATATATAGAAATAAGCTGTTTGTTTGATGTTAGCTTTGCTTCTCACAGCTTATCTTGATGTAAAGCAAGGCAAAGTGCTCCTGGATTATTTTATCAGGAGACAAAAATACTGTGAAGGTTTTTCAAAGTGCAGTATGTGCATGCTTGAATCTGCAGTATGATATATGAAATTTGGAGGCCATATTTTCTGGCTTTCATCTATCACTATCAAGCAATCAAAGTGCTGTGGAGTGGCTTTTCATTCTAGAAGTTGTGGTGCCTTCATTTCTGTCTTAAATATGACTTGACATATGTTCATATAAATTATTGTGCCTTACCATGAATTCTGTCATGTACAGTTTGCAAAGTGCTGATCTCCCTTTTTTATGGTGCAGAATTTATGGATTTGAATTCATGAATTTCTTTTTATAACACTATCTCTGCAATGAAAAGCTTTGTTAGAAAACACCTGGAGAAGTAATTTGCACACATACGAAGTGTATTGAAAATTGCTGCTATTGTGGAGAGTTCTGTTTTGATCCAGTGTGCTCTTGCATGTACCATGCACATGTATGCATAAATAGGAGAGATTCTGAGACTAAATCTGTGCTGCCTACATGTGTTAGAGATGGAGATCTGGCTTCTTTCCAATCTACAGGGAATTCCAATACCACAACATGTTTTCTGTCTGGATTTTCAATACAATTTTCAAAAAACATTCCTAAAGAGTTCTCTTATTCTGCTTTTTACCCAAATCGAATTTGAAAAGCCTGTGTGAGCTCTGCGAAGCCTTTTCATTCTGCAAAGCAACATGGCCCTAACATTTGTATGGTGTTGGATTAGCCTTGGCTAACAGCCAAATGCCCACCACTCACTCCCCTTCATGAGCAGAACAGGAAGAACACAGGATGAGACAGGTCATGTGTCAAGACAGACAGGAGGATGGCTTACCATGTACTGTCACACGCAAGATAGCCTTGGCTGGGGGAAATATGTTAAGTGTATTGATAATGAAAAATAGAGGTTGAGAAACAAAGACAAAAGCTAAACTAGCTTCTCTTCCCAGCCTCAGCATCACTCCTTGGCTCCCAGAATCTCCACCCTCAGCCCTGAGCAACTATCAGCGTATAAAGATTTCTCTGATGCGTGTTCCCTCTCAGATTTCCCCTGCACCAGTGTAGGCTTTCCACAGCACACATGGGATCTCTCCTTGGGCAACATAGGACGTTTCCTTCACTGACTTTTGGTCTGTGTTGCCTCTCCTGTTTCTCACACTTTTCCCTCTGGTTCTCACACTTTACTCACTGGTTTCTCACACTTTACCTCTGGCTCTGGGTATTGTTCTGTCCTTCCTTACCCAGGCTTTCCCTGAGGCACTGTCATTGTGCCCCAGGGCTCAGCTGTACCCTGCAGTGGGTTGGCTGGAATGGGCTGTGTCCAGCATAGGGCAATCTGAGCCTCATCTCACATAGGCCACCCAGCAACACCCCCTGGGCACCCACACCCAGTGCATACTTTACAAAGAAACACAAAAAGCTGAGCCTTGATTTTGTAGTAGTAGCCAACTAAATGCAGAGTTACATAAACTTCAGGTCAATTAATGGCTGGTTTGTGAAACTGTCTTTGGCTGGATGATTTCTCTCAGATTGCTGGAAAGACAGGTTTCTTTGTGCATACCCTACTTGTCTCCTGGCTTATGCCTCCCCCAGGTAATCAGCAGAGTCAACTCAGTGGCCAGCTAAGTGGCGGAACAGGAAAAATCTTCACTACCTTAATGAAAGCTCTGTCTGCTTCTGACTTCAACGCAGTTCAAGCTAGCAGGGTAACTCTTTGATCTGCTGCCAGAAGGCTCTCACTTCCCTATCTTCCTAGGGCTTCACAGCAGGCTTGCCCCCTCACTCAGGGGGGATTAGCCAACCTGGGAGACAGCAAATAATTATGTTGAACCTCCCTTGTGCTGATTTAACAATATTCGTGACTGCCTGAGGTGGGGGAGAGGGCTAGTAAAAGAAAATCAAAACAAAACTCAAAAAAAAAAAAAAGGCACACAACCCAGAATTTTGCACAACTGCACTGATCCTGTATATCATTCTGGAGGGTTTGGGTTGAATTTCAAAATACCGAGTGACTGAGGAGAATTGAGGTTGTGGCCAAACAACAAGAGTGCAGCTATTTGTAGTTCCGGCTGTGCATCAGCCATCCCCACCCATCCAGACAGCGGGAGCTGGACTGTGCTGGCAGCAGGAAGGGGTTGTGTTAGAAACAGCAGCTGTTTGGGTTTAGCCAGCAAGCCCCTTGCTCCGATTTGCTCTTGCGTGGTCAGGGCAAGTCGCCTGCGTGAGCTCCAGGAGGCCAACAAAGGCAACCCCAGCAAGGGGAAGCTGGCCAGCGACAGGCAGCTGCGTGTGGCTTTTCCCATATCTCTGTGGTACTGCACACCTCCGAGTACGAGTTATGTCCAGACCTGCAGGACGTGTGCTTGCTTCCATCTACTTAATGCTCAGCCAGGTCTTAGTGCCAGCTTTGCGTTTGCTCTTCTTTTTCATTCTCTTACAAACAATCACAGTAAAGGAACTGCAGGCAGAGTCTTTTTCAATAAGAAAGCATAACTTCAGCAGGTTTGAAAAGAATCCCTGATGCTCAGTTATTATCCCTTTGTGCTGATGATTGAAGATATACTGGAAATAACACTATTTAGAATAGAAGGTATATGCCTATTGCTTTGTTGTTGCCAAACAATGCCAGTAACTTTTGTTCTTCTAAAAGGTCTCCAAAAATGTATTTACCTCTCCTGTCCCAAAACTACAAATAGCATACAGTGATCAGGTAGATTTTTGAGATTTAACTATTCCAAGAGTCTATGGAGAAGGGAACAGATCATGATGGGAGTCAGTGCTGTATGGCAAACGATGGAAAAAGAATAGCTTTTAATTCAGAACACTTATGTCTGTAAAAAAACCCCCAAGAGTGTTTCACAGAAAGCTATTTGTAGAGTCAACATTCCTTTTAAAAGCACAGTGAAAAAAATACACAGGCAGGTGTTTCTATGTTCTATTTGAACAATCTCTTAGAGATTTGCATTTGGTTATTTTGCTTAATATTTTTATAATACATATTTGTTCAGATAGTACTCATCTTCAAAATCACAGAAATTAAGTTCTCACTTCCTTTGGACCTCTGAAACTTCCAAAATAGTCTGTATTTTTGTGCACAATATCAAAAGTAAATATTTAATAAGTTAGAGAAAACAGGTTTAAATCATATTTTCTACAGAACTTGGCATTCTTAAATTATTAGCCACTCTATGCACTGTAATGATTTCCTAACTCTCTCTATATAGACAGAAGAGGTTAGATAAAGAAAAAAGAGGGTAAGAAGATTCTCTTTGATGCCCTAGCTGAATAGAATTTAAGAGATTTTTTTTCCAGTCCCATATATTTTCTTAAAACTCATTCTAATTAATTGTGAGCTGCAGCCACTGGAACCTTGATCTCTGTGTAAAAGCATTTGCAGTTTTGTAGATCTTTCTCTTCTTTTTAGTGTCCTGTTTGAGTTGAGTTTCGTGTCTCACTAGGAAAGAAAAAAATAATGATGGAGAGGGGCGGGGGTTATTTTTTCCTTTTTTTTTTTAATTAAAAATTCACATTAATAACATATTTCTTTGTGATTGTGCCTGCACAGATTAAGGCTGCTGTGAAACTGACCCTTCCTATTGACAGTACAGTCTGGTCTATTTATCATCTACAGTAATTCCTAATTATTCGGAATGTATCATGTGTCAAGTGCTGATAAACTTCAACATTATATTCTTTTCCACGTGAGTTATCATCAATATTTCACGTGGGCTGGCAGGACATAACACTTTTTCTTCTGCTTTCCTTCCACTGGACTTCGTTTTGCCTCAGTGAATTACAGTGGGGAAAAAATACAATGTGGGAAGGAACTCAGCTGATATGGCAGATTTCAGAATGTTGGTTCTTCACTGGTACGTTTGTTTTGGAGGGTTTAGGCTTTTGTTTTCCTTTTGTTTGTTTTTAAACTAGGACTTTGTTCAAGTATTGGCTCTATCCCCAGTTGGTCCTGAGCATCTTTTCCGTGTTGAGGACCCCCATGCCAAAAACAATCCCTCTGGAGGCAAGACAGTATGCATGGTATTGGATGTTGGCTCCATGGCTACAAGATTAATATCTGTTTGAAAGGGAAAGGTTCTGAGGAATGGCTGAGTAGCACCGTACATAAAAACTACAAATCATGCTAAGAATATATTTTATTTATAACTTCCCTCACAAGACTGTACCTGGACTGTTGGTTAGATGTACAAGCAGGAAGTTGTTTAGTGTTCTTAATCTGTAGGAAAGTTGGGTTGGTTTTGGTCAAAACTCAAGGCCCTGAGAAGCAAAAAGAACAGTGGATGGATCCTACAGGTTCCAACTGGAAGTTTCTTTCATCAAGGATTGTTTACTGGGAAAATTATATTTCTGGGTTTTTTAGCCCAGGGTCATTTTCACCTCTCTCTGTATTTTTGGATTGCTCTTAGTTGCATACAAGTAGCCCTATTTTGAGGGATACAGTAGAAACAAGAGACTCTGTTGGGAGCAACCAGATTGTAACTGCATCATAAATATTAGGAATTACAGTGGCCATATTGGGATGATGGGTCAAGACAAAATAGGAGCATTCATGTGTTAGTTATAGACATACATCTTTCTTTTTGCTCCAGGAAGCACTTTTTAAGATGTGAAAAATACAGGAAGAGTGTGGCTAATCATAGTTTCTTCGAAGTCTTGTCAGCTCTCAAGTGAAGATTTGCAAAATAGGGAATGAAGGAGAAAAAGGAGTAGGGAATTCCTGTCTTTCTTGAAGGAAAAGTGAGACATTGAATATTAGTTGCATGATTAGGTGCTAGAGTGGCTTCCCAGGAGCTTGGGGAAGGTGTGTCTTGGAGAAACAAGTGTTCTGCAATAGGAGAAAAAGGAGGATAGTGTGTCCTGCAGGTGTGTGCTCCACCACCATGGCCACCCGTCTCAACAGATAAAACATCCCTGACACAAAAGGGTCTTGTGCAAAAGCTATTATGCTATTTGTTAAAGCAAAACAGCATAGTGAAGACTTGAAGGGTCTTATCTAAGCTGAAGAAAATAAATTATTTGCAAATAAATTGAAAAAATAATTCACCTTCTCAGCTCTAACCCTAGTCTTAACTACTTAAAAAAATACAATACACCCTGTCCCAAGATTTATTGGTAAACAAATAAAAATAATAATAATTAAAAAAAAAATCAGTCGTTCTTAGTAAGTGGCATTACTTGTCACAGATGGAGAACTATTCACAGTTTGAAGGAGAAAGTGCTCAATGTTCAAATAACTTGAGTAATAATCTCTGAAGCATAATGGAAAGCACATGTACATGTCAATTTATAATTAAACAATGCTTGAATAGTCTAGTCAATAATATTTGAATATATATTTTTAAAATTGTTTCATCAGTATTTTGGTCCTATAATTCACCCTCAATAAAAACAAGGAAATGTACCCTATTAACTTTTTAAGAGCATTTCAGGAAATATGTTCTGTAGAATATAAACGCAGGAAAAGAAAGAGGAGCACTTTGTCCTGTTCCTGTGTAGTGTTAGCCAGATTAAGGTGTCCCCTTACTTGTTGTACAAAAGAAATATTTAAGGTTATTTCCTTAATTTGGCTTGAATGCTTGATGTTTGGGGGGTGTTTTTTTTTTTTTATTGGTTGGGATTTTTTGGAGTGACTTTTTTTGTTTTGCTTTGTTTTTCATTTTCTGAGTGTGTAGCTAGTTCAGCACCATAATTTTTGCCAAGGTACCTTCAACTCTGTTAGCTTGCAGCCCAGAAATCTCTAATCAGTTTCTGAATAGGAATGCTTTATGATGGCACTATCTGCTATGCACAAGGCTTGTTTTCTCCTTTTCAGTTGACTAATCCCTTCTTCTGTTTAGCTACTCCAGTAGTTCAAATAAAGCTAGAAGAGCTATGTGCTGATGCTTTGCTAGACTTTGCCCTAGTGCATACAGCAACAGGATTTGCCTGCATGAGGATACACGTAATAGTATGAATTACTCCATGAAACAGATGGTATTTGATATTTCTGTTTCTGAAGTTTAATTCAACTGGGCCTTAAAATTTCAGTGTCTCATTCTTCACTCAAAAATAGCTGTTTCCCTCAGCTCTCTGCTCTGTGAAATAATTAGACTAAGTACTGACAGAATTCTGCAGTGCAATTGTTTCTATTGTGTTTCATGCAAGAGTTGATGAAGTGATGGTATATTTTGCATAAAACTTGCTTTTTGAACATTGCCTCTGGAGAAAACAAAGCACTAGGACCCAGGAAAGCAAATCAAGTCTCCTCAGATCTGTAGGTATTGCATTGTCAGTGAGCAAATCCTTGCACTCCTGATTCCTTGAGCATAAGCTGTCATTGCTGTACTTCCAGGCCAGTTGCTGAAGGGAGAATTGTTATACTACTTACCAAAAAAATTAGGCAACTTGTAGCTTAACAGGTAATACATGTATAAAGTATCAGTCTTCCTTTGTTGCTGACCGGAATGCTTCATCAATGAGAGGATAAAGCCTCTGACTGCCAAGCAAAATACGTTTTCTCAAAATCTGTGCTAACGCAAAAGTTCAAACTGAAGTTTCTGGAGAGATTAATCTCATGATTCTGTGATTCTGAATTCCTGAGGAATTTCTCTGTGGATAAAAGTAAGGGATGTGCCTGGAAACATTGTGACAACTATGAGGTGCTTTAAAGTTTATGTAGTTTAATTGATGCACCCAAAAAAAAAAAAAAAAACCAAACCCAAAAAAAGAAATATTAGTACTCATGGCTTCAGAAGTGTTCCATTAAGGGTTTTCAAAATGTTGAAGGCAAAACCCTTTCATACAACTTCTAGAGATTGGAAAGCTGATTTCATGGAATATGAAGTGTAATTTCAGGGAAACTATAAAAAGTAGTGTGTGGCTAGTGAAACAAACCTGACTTTGTGTGCGTCATGTGTGTTCATCCCAACCCCGCCCAATCCTCTCCCCGGCTTTGATGGAAATTTTGAAGGAAAGCATGTAAATATTAAAGTAAGATTACAGATTATTATGTATTTGAAAATAATGCTGTACCCCAATAGAATCGCCAAGGTTTACATCCTGAGATAACCAAGTAGTTGTGTTGCATCTTGCCATTCCTACATTTTTGAGAGAAATTGGGCACTAAAACTTTAAATGACAGTAGATTCTTCTTCTCTTTAGTTCTTTCCAGTGTGTGTATTCTGTTCCTCATCCTCCTCAGTCAGTGCAGTTGTTGAAAAAAAAAATTAAAAACAAAATTAGAAACCAAAATTTCAGTTGTTATTAATAGCTTGTTGACAGCAGTTTTCCTATATTTTGCTGTAGTCCAATTCCCAGTTCCAATAAGTCCTATTACAAGTTCATTTACCTCCAAACCCTAAAGACTGTAGCAAAGTCTTTAATCTCCTTTAGCATGTTGAGGAGGGACACAATTGGATTTGCAATCATTAATGAAACATATGTATGAAGTGCTGTATCTTGTTCCTCTGCCCTTGATATAGTCCTTTGATATTTCCAGGTTTTCTTGTTTCTTTGGCAAAAGCCATCCTTTCCTTCTTTCCTTTCCAGAGGTATTTGCACCAATGCCATTGCAGATTAGTCAGCTAGATTTTCAAGTTATACCATTCCAGAATGTATCAAAATTTAAATTCAGTTCACTCTGTGCCTGCAACAAAGTCTCATCCCAAAAGCTGCAGAATGTGGAGGTAGTCAGTCTTAGATGTATATTTTTGGGAGGGTAAGGTTTGAAGCATTGTACTTTATCAGCACAGTGTATGAAGATACCACTGTTGGTGCCTACTTTTTGGCTCCAGTGGTCATTTCCATATTAACATTTACACCCCACAATAAAGTTATCTGTCACTTTCAAGTTTTAGACATAAAAACTAAGAACTTTTTGTGGAGTTCCTCCCTTAAGTAAGCAACCTGCACTTTTCTTAAATTTAGGATCCATCTGTGTATCTTAGGCCTTTTCAAACAGGAAGGTGACAAATAGTGATTTTTTTTTTTTTTTAATAACAGGAAATCTGGGGGAGGCATTTTTGCCTTGACATGTAGAACTCAAAAGGAAAGTACTAGTAAGAGTCTGTTAGTGCTCTGCTCTTTGAAATGGTTCTACCTATTGATTCTCTGTAGTTGCAAACATATTGACTATTCCTCTTTCCTCCCCGACCCTCTCTTCCAAGCTAGCCTAGCAAAAGACTTGATATCATGGAGAGAAGTTCCTTAAAAACAGAAATAAGTTCTTGTTGAGTAACCCTGCTTGTGCTATGCTACCTCACGTAACTGAAACAGCAGGATCTCCAGATTCAATTAAAGGCTGTCTGTCCTCAGAAGGTAAAACGTAGACTTTTTGCTATAGGTTTTTTTGCTAGCACTTCAGAAGTAATAAATTCTGTATGATGAAAGGTCTTTAAATGTAAGCATCACCATTGTTAGCTACGCATGCCTGAGCGGTATCTCAGCCGTGCTGCCATATGATCCAGTCATATTCTGGTCTCGGAGACAACTAGTTATTCCTTTGCTTATACTGATTTTTGTGACTACGCTAAATATTTGAAGTGATTATTCTCCGCATCTACAGAAAAAATATGAAATCCTCAAGGAGTAATTTCCAGCCACCTTAGCTTTGGTCTTGTAAATACAGCTTTGATCCGTGGAAACAGCGTAATGTTGTGTGGGGTCTCCCATGAGAATCCAGTATGTTAAAAAAGCAGATTTCAAATGTTTGGCCTGTCAGGCCAAGCAATTAGAACTAGATAATCTGTAAAGGCTTCAATTTTTTGGACAAAATGCGCTAACTTGAACATATTTCCTGTAGGTTGTCTCTTTATACATTAAATTCATTTCTACTGACCTCCCTCACACCTGACGACATCATAATATTTCTTCGTCAACCAAAACCAACACAATAATGGTTGCAAACTAATTATTCAAATAATGGCAAGATAGGGACAGATAATCTCCGCCTTTGAATAGCTGGATATCCAAGGCTCCATTTTTTATGAACCATTAGACTGTCTATGTTTCAGTGTAGCAAGGTGGTGAATAGATCAGTGTGTACTGAGACAGATTATTTCATATTTTTTTTCACCGCTGAGAGAACTGGTACTTTATTTACAAGTGGTGTTCATTTTTCATGTCATTGTTCCCACGAGAATTAACATAAATCAGGCGAGCTCAAATGTTCTAATTTCAGTGTGGGACCAGCAGCTGTTTCCCAGAAGTTCAGACATGCAGGACTCAGTAAGTCACCAGTCAGACAGGCAAAGTCAGCTATATCCAGTTTCATGCTATGATATATCCATGCTACATATGCCCGTTACAGATTGTGATAACAAAAGGATTGTGAAAGGCTTCTGAGAAATTAGGAGTTTAAGTAAACAGTTATGTAATTGTCCCTCTTGCACTCTGTAAATCATAGAGGCATAAAAATGCAATCTGTGAGCGCCTGGGTCTTTGGAGGTGTGCAGGATTGACCTGAGGCACTGAGTAGCAGCAAGAGTTATACCCATTTTCTTTTCAGTGGTAAATATGTTTATAGAAGCAGATGACTTAATGCAATGAGTGGTTTTCAGTCTACACTGTCTTAAAAAAATAACAGTAGTGCAACTGGGAAGAGGTAAACAGATACTGCTTTAGTCTTCTGGTCTGTGATTGGACTGCTCCTAAGGCATGATCCATGGAAAGGCGGAAAGCCCGCGACGGGGGTGTCTTGGGAAGGACGTATAGGTGCGTCTTTGTCCCTTCTGGGGACAGATTTGTCTGGGCAGCCTTTTCTTTGCGTTAGCTCTGATTTACTGGCCAGCAGCATGTGGAAAGAAAGCAAAAACAAAGGATGGACCTTTATTACGTATTTTAGTGATCAAAGATATTGAGCTAATTTGCTTGATTGTTTGCCGTGTTTGTTGGGCGGGTGTGTTATGGGTTGTGCAGAACAGTAAGTTAAAAAGGATAGTTGTGTCTTGAGTTGAACCTCTCAATTTAAGACTCGGTGCCCAGACCTGGGTGAGATATCAATTCTTATGAATTCTGTCAGATTTTGTCTCTGATACGAGTTAATCTGGGATGTCTCTCCATCTTAGTGTTACACATGAGAATGGAGAAGGAAGAGGTGAAAGACAGTGGTAATTAACTCTGTCTTCTAGTTTCACCATCACTTCAGTACAGCTGGGATCAGATCCCCAGTTCACTTGTGGTGAAGTGTCTTCATGATAATATTTGTCAGAAATCTGCAGCATTTATCTCCTATAGTGTAATCATCATTTGGTCTCAAATTTTGACACTTAAAAATATCCTTAATTAACAAAGTTTACAAAAATTTAGCATTAGCTTAATATAACATGGACATTTGTTTTGCACAGAGCATTTTTTTAAAATCCTCTCCTCAGTGGCTGTTGAGATCATTTTGGTATTTATACACTGTTTCACAAAGCACTAGTGCCTGTTGATTTTGGAGGTTTCTTTCTTTCTTTTTTTTTTTTTTTTTTGAGATCTCTGTTCCTGGATATAGAAGATGTTTTATGGTTATTTGTCAGTGAGAGGCACTGCCAGCTTGAAAGTGGCCATCAAATGGCACCAGTCCATTGAAGGCCAATATTATGGTTCTGATTTAATGATGTGTGGGTTGGTTGTTGAGGTTCTTGTGTTGTTAGTTTCCTTTTTGTTTTTTATTTAAAGACACATATCTTGAAATATGTAGTGTGTATAAATGATGAATTTAGCCATCTCATGACCTGGTCCTTGATGGCATCCAGGTTATTAGCATTTTTGTTCTCTGAGTGTAAGTATTACTTAAAGGGAGAAAAACCATTTCCAGACTCATTACTTCAAGACTAATTGGAATTTACTGGAGGTTTACTACATTAGGCCTGAAGGTTCCATTTGGCTATTTCATTAACATGACTGATCTTACTTTTACATAAAGAAAGCATTATCTTACCTTATTTTATTGAATATTTTTCAACAGTCTAGCTAGAGAGGATCTATCTCCTTGAAGTGTATGTTTGTGTAATCATCTCGGGTTTTTTCTTTTTTTTCCTACTCTTGTTCCACTTTTTCCTATTCCAAAGGAAAATTAAGTAGGATGAGATTTGATTAATGTAGGAATAAGGAGGTTAGGCAGACTGCACTTCTGTTGACTTTTGACTTTGGCCTAATAGAGATATATTGGAGTATTTTAAAATGGCAGGTTGGGTCCAAAGATTAATTTCCTCATACTGTTGCTTAAATCTCTTCTCCTGGTCACAGAGAACTACTATAAAATATATACTAAACAAGTTTGAATTATGCATTCATGGAAAGTGGAAATTTAAGTAGTTATTTTCATACAGAGAAAAAATATGCTTTAAAACATATGCTGGGATAGAGAGGGACAATCACTATATTGCAAACAAAATTAGAATAAGTGTCATTCTCAGAATGGGAGAAAATACAGCTCAGAACCAGATTATATTGCTAATCAGTTTAAATAAACAGAACTGTAGATAAATTTATGCAAAAAAAAAGAGATTATTTACTCGTCTTTTTCTTTAATACTCTTAAATGGTTACTAATGATATTTAACATATAGTAGTACTGCCATTATGAAAGCATAAAGATGACATTGTAATAGTAAAAAAAGGAGTCTCTCCTCAGTAGGTAGCACTGTGAGCTTCTCCAGCTCTGTCAGGTAAACCTGACTTTGCAGTACTGGAAAAGAAACCAGAGAGTTGAAACGTAATCAGATACAGGATGTGTCCAGGTAGAGTCTGAAACCTGCCTGGACTGTTCAGGACTGGAAATTGCAAGACTCACTGATGTGTCTCAAATTCTGTATCTGTGTCAACAGGAAGGCCAAGTAGGATAGAAAGTGTGTTCTTGTTTCTTATGCATTTGTTTTCCTTGTCCTGGGGGCAGGGGGAAGAGTCAGCAGCCTTTTCTGGGTATTCTTTTATTAATTAAAATAAATTTTAAAATATGGACAAATTAGGAAAAGGATCTATTTATTTATTCTGAATTGCATCTGCACGTGTTGTGCTCTCAGTGGTCTATAGGAATGGGCTTCCTGTAATCACATAGCAGGCTGTTCTCGCTGCATTTAGTCTGATCAATTATATAAAAAAAGTACCAAGTATGAGTACCCCTTTTGGGGTATGTACTCATGAGTGGTGCAGCAATAATTGGTTGAATATTTGTGGTATATTCAACAGCTATGTTCTGCTTGAAAGAGAAAACAGTAATTTCCAAAAAAAACTAAAAAAAAAGAAGATCTGCTGATACGCACTGAAAGTGCAAATGTTAATATACTTGCAACACCAACTCAGGCAGAAGGTTGAAGGTCAGGCTCAGAGGGCAGCTGTGAACTTCTAAGGGAGCCAGTTCAATAAAGCAAAGCACAGTGCTGGGGGGCAGGGGAGATTTATTGCCGGCCCAGTGGATGCTGCATCTGCTCTCTTTGGTTTCATATGGATCCAAAATCAGAGTTTTGGATTGCTTGTCAGTACGTGACTTACACTATTGAGGAACAATTCCCATCCGAGCTCGCTTCATTCTGTGTTTTGTAGGTAGATAATTTATCTTTCTGTAAGGCACAGACACAGCGAGCACTGTGGGACTGTGATTTCTTCAGACTGAATAGTGTGTGTTTGTACCAGAAATGCTGATTTCTGTGTGAAATCGCTGATAGCATATTGAGGAATAACTCCTGATGTAGCGGTAGCTGACACTGGGTTGAGGGAAGGAAGGTAATGTCACTGAGGAGCTTCCAGTGTGTCGTCCATCTGCCCTGACAGCAAATGAGCAAGAAAGGGAGGCCTGCTTCTCTCTTCACCTACTAGAAATGACCTGTAAATAGTAAGCAACTGAGCACCACTGATGTCATTTGGAGCTCCTGGCCTATGTAGTAGATTCCTCTTTCCTGTTGATAAATGTAGGTACCTTTTAATTAGAAGTCCTTGGAATAATAAATACATATAACTTCTAAACATAATGCTGGGTAAAAGGTAATGTATTTCGTGAACTGTAGTTGTAGAAATTTCTGTATATTTTGAAAAGTAATTTTAAATAGAGTACTGTATTCAGAGTGCACTACAGACAATCAGAATTTATTAATTCTTATACACACATTTATTAGCAAAATTAGACCTGTTTAAAAAAATGCAGCACTTTTTTCTCTAATAACCACTTAAAAGTAAACAATTTTTTCACTGTATTTTTTTTTTAATAGAGTACACTACAATGACGCTGCTCAGCTGTAACTTTATGTGTTAGGAGCAAAAGTTACTACAGTTGAGCACATCTGATACTTGAAAATATGCTTTGAATTAACTTGCCCTGTTTTTTTGCTGGGGGTTTTTGCTTCCTTTTCTTTTCAAAGGCACAGTGCTGCTTGAAGATTGCTAAAATTTCTTGGGAATGTGCTCTAAGGATTTTTTTTTTTTTTAAGCATTCCCAGAAGATTGTTGTAAAGATATTTCCCTCCAGGGTTAGCAGGTGTGAGGATGAAATATCCATGCCTTTCTGCAATATCAGGTTTAGAATTTCTTAAGGGACTGAGACTGCAACCAAGATGGTTAACAGTTCGCTAAACCCTTTAAAGCCTGGAAGTTAGCAGGGAAAACAGAGGAGTGTCTGTATGAGATGAAGCCTATTCAGCCCTAAGCTTCTCTTTTCTAATTTTAAGCTTTGGAAAAGCTTGGACCACAGCATTTCGGGCAGACTCTCTATTTGGGAAGGGCTGTTTAGTGAACTAGTCTGATGTTAGCAGTTCAGCCACTGTTTCTTCCCTGAGCTGTTTGTGTAAAGCCGGTCGAGGTCTGTCCTGCTATCCCTGCGATGGCATTTGCTCACTTAGTTGCAAGGACATCACCATGTCTGAGGTTCCAACAGCTCCCAAGGGCTTACGCTCTGCTTTAGGGGGTGTTGAAAGTGTTATTGCACTGTATCTTTTAGGGCATATCAGCAGTTCTTGTGCCATAGGCTGTTGCTTCGACAGGCAGCTGAAAACAATATTGTTGATTTGTGTGCCCAGTGCAAGCGAAGTAAAAATACAACAATATACATTTGACCTGATGCCACCTTGTAAATTAAAACTCTTTTTGCTTTTAAGTCTTCTCACTTAGTATCAAAACAGTGACTAACATCCAAAGCTACACAACAGTCTGGATTCGAATGTGTAGTAACGACAAGGTCTATTTGTGTACTATAATGAATTCTTACAATGACTTGAACACAGCTGTGTTATGGTAAACTCACTAAATTAAAGGAAAACTCTGCATATTATGTGTATTTTTTTTTTACCAAATATTTTAAGTTTTTCTTCCATGCAGAACCAACATCCTGCTTATACTTTGAGAGACTGGTTTTCTCGACTACTTTAAAATACACTCCTCTAAATTCTGCTTGTTTTTCAAACCAAACAGAGAGCTAGCTAATGATTGTATTAATCATCCCAGTACACAAACTCCTTCTTTAGTCACTTCTGGTATCTAGGAGATGACAGTGTGGCCAGCTGCCACTACATGTGGGGATAGTTTCTGTGATTTGGACACCTGTCAGCAAGAAACTGAAAACCACATGGAACACAAAACAGCTGCCATGTGTAATGATTTAATATTAACATACAATAAGGAGCCAGGACATGTTACTGATTTTGTATTTCACTACCAAAAAAATAACGTAGGTAAACCACTTGTGATATCCTCCAGCATTTGATATGCACTGCCAAGTGTTTAATAAATAATATTAAGACTACTTTATGCACTTGTTGTATTATATTTTAAACCTCTTTTACTGTCTGGCATTGTACAGAATGGTATTTTCTCTCTAGTCCTGCATATTTGAAACCAACTGCCTGTTTTCCAGGACACGCTGTAATGCATGTCCGTGTGTGTCAGATTGGAACTGAGCCAGGGTCTTATCCATCAGCATTAAGAGCATGACAGGGAGCTGTTCTGTTTGTGTATATATTCATAGACCAGAATGTTACTGCACAGTATTTCAGATCTACTTGTTTTCAAACACTTCTATTGCAAATATTCTTAGAGCAGTTGAAACCAGTGTTTCTAGTTTGACAGTAAATCTTTACTACCCTTTCTTGCTTGCATTAATTTCATACAAAATGAAACATTTTCCAAGTCTTAGGCCTGTATCCTAGGAGAAACTGTTCTCAACTGTTTTCTCTACTGGCTTATAACTTTTCATACACAGGATTTTTCATATGTCATTGGAAGATGGAAGTTGAAAATAGCGCATTATGCTCAGAAATACCATGTCACATGATAGTAATTAAAATATAATTTTCAATTAAAATTAATAAACAGTAATATTATCATCTCACAAGAGACTTATTTCTGTGTAGTAGAGCATAACATGTACTCTGTTTCTTAAGTTTTCTATATAGAGGGCAGTAGTTTGCAAAATTTTGGATAACAAATTTTATCACTTGTTCAGTGACACAGCTCTTGCTTCCCTTACTGCTTGTTTAGTAAATTTTTGACCACATCCTTGAGAGTTAAGTCAAGGATGGAGCATGGCAAGCTAATTCACATCTTGTTTTAAAGCTAACTTCAACAGTTTGGCTTTGGGAACATTCTAAAATACATCCATTTGTACAGGTTGCCACAGATGATTTAGTGGTTAGGGTGGGTCACGCATTATTTTGCTTTCTGTTTAATTTAATTTCTGGTTTCATAATTTATAGTGAAGAAATCCAAGAGGTCTGGTTAAAGCTCTTTATTTTCTTCTGTGTAAATACTTATATAATTTTAATGATAAATCTAGTATTTAGACTTGACAGAATAAACTGTGTATTTCTAATCCTGTCAAAAAAGAGGCTTGAAAGACTGGGAGAGAGGAAAACAACAATTTTATATAAACTTGGAAGTACACCAGTTCCGACCTTGCAGGAATGTGAAGGCCAGGAAACTTGATGGTATCTTTCACTGGTGTTTGTGCCATTTTATGAAAATTTGGTAGATAACGTATATTCTAATAGTCCACAAATATTTTCCTTCCTTTTCTTTGGAGTGTGTGAGATACTCCCATAGTATACATCCAACTACATGTTTCACTGCTTTATTTTATCAAGCACACCATGTAAAAAGCAATTGTTTATGGATTGTTAGTCCTCCTTCTGCTGTGTGCTATCTGGAAATAAAGTATAGGAACTATTAAGCAGGGAATGTGGTTTGTTTTTTTTTTTTAATAAACTGTTAAAAGTCAAAAATCTATGATGGAAAATCAGCTTTTAAAAGCCCTTAGGATGTTGTATTCTTTTAGGATTGCCTATGTGTGTTGCCAAAATGTGGGCAATATAAGTGGTTCTGTTGATTAAACCATGCGGGCTCACTCACAAAGGAAGTTTCTATTTTTCTGGGTTTAGGACTTTTGTGTGTATTCCCAGGCATGGCTCCTTAGGGAAGGGGAAGTGTTGACTCCTCAGTGATGTAATTTTTCACGTTGAAGGGTTACGCATTTTGAGGACGATAATAAATGTCCCCAAAGTGGCAGAGCTGACATCTAAAAATCTGGAAGTGTTTCTGAATAAGCTATTCACAGCATATAGCCAGGTCTTCATTTCAATCTGTAAGATATTAGTTTTAGACTGACTCGATTCTAATTCATTTTTATACAGATTATACCTTCCTAACTTAATTACTATTCTTTTCCTAATGTGTCCCTGAAGAGCAGCTATTTTACTGCAATTATTGGAAATGAAAAGGGGAATAAAATTCAGTGACAGTAAACTAGGCTCCTCAACTGTACATACTCATTTTAGGGATCTGGTTTTGCTGTTTTTCATTTTTCTCTGCTGAATGATACAGGTCCCATATTATTATGAATTTCACAATCAAGCTCTTAAGAGCCATAGAACCAAATTCTTTCCTGTTTATGTCTTAACAGCATCCGTCTACTAATTATGTTGCTGAATTCAACTCTTTTTTTTGTTGTTGTTACAGTAGGCTTAAGATACTGTTCAAATACCAAACATTAAATAGTGTTTTTTGATGTAGATGCAGTCATTGTTTGTATCTCCTAAGGTCTCTTTTTTTAATTTTTTTTTTTTTTTAAATCTGGAGTAGACTTATTAGTTGGAACTCTTAATGGTGCATTCATTAAAATATCTTCTATTAGTGGGAAGTATCTGTGTGGAATGTACACCTGGAATTTCATTAGTAAATTAAATTGGGAGTATACTGCATTACTACAGATTGTAATCCAGATAGAAGTTATATATTACATTATACTGTCCAAGCTCTCAAGGTAACATCAAAGTGTAAGATTTGAGCTCCTGACCACAGATAATGAGAAGGCTGATGAACTTTCAGCAAAAGTAGGCTTAGTGTTCAAATTGGGTCTGTCAGACTTAAAGTACCAGTAGAACACAGATGGTCCTTTTAGGCTGCAGAAGAAAAATAGAAAACTTTTTTGTGTGTACATATATAATTTCAAAGAGCTGCAGCAGGGAAATGATGCTCTAGCCTCGTTCTTTTTCCACCAATGATTGACAGTAAGCAAGGTTTCTGAATGAGCTACATCTCTGCTGCAGGTTGGTGGGGGCAGGGAAGAGAGGTGCAATAATAAAAATATAATCAAACACAACAGCACAAAATGTCCTGTTCCCTTCCAGTTTTTCAGATTCGTTCTCCTGACACCAAACTTCAAAATAGCTGGGTCTGGATTTTTATTTCCTTGTGTCAAATAATAGTTTTGTATAGTCACTATCTATATTAGCCCTTTAAGCAGAAAGGAGTCATAGCTGTTCCAGTCTTTGCCTGACACACTTTCTGATCAGTAGATTATTTGCCTTCCTGATGTTTTCACTAACTTGGAGTAGTGTCCTCAAAGGCACTTGGAGGTGGTGGTTAGAACTGCTGGATTATCTCCCTTGTGGAGTTTTCACTTGTGATAAGAAAATTCTCAGAATGGAGAAATCATTTGGTACAATTTACTGTACAAAACAGTTTTCAAAGGATAGTACTTTTATTTAAAAAAATCTTCTCTTCTGGAGCATGAGATGCCCAAGTCTAATTTCCAGCAAAATTGTTAACTGAACTGCATTAGTCTAGGTGATTCCTTAAGTTATAGAAATAGCTGCTAAAATACATCTAGTAAGGCAATTCAGCATTTTTAGAAGTTGTTTGGGGTTTTTGGTTTTGTTTGGGTTTTTTGGTTTTGTTTTGTTTGTTTTTGTTTTGTGGTTTGTTTTTTTTTTTGGTGGGAGTTTATTAGCCTAGAAACACTAGAACATTTATTTAGAGTAAAATTAAGACACTCATGCCATGAAGCTTAGATTGGGTGGGAAGCTTTAGTGATTGGTAGAGTCTTGAAGAGTTGAGTCTTGATGGAAGTCAAAGTGCCAGAGTGTGGTGAGCCTGAGCAAGGGAACAGCATTCACTTCTCTTGCCCAGAGATGAGATTTGCCTTCTGGCATCTAAAGGAGTGGGACTCAAGTCCAGCTTTGTAAGGGATGTGAAAAATTTTGTGTCTGTTGGATGAAAAGAAGAGAGACAGATCTGCTCACCCAAATCACCAAGGCATGATCTTCCCCTCAAGATTTTCAGTTTGGTGCAGGTTCAGAGGGGAGAGAGGAAAACAGTCACAAATGTGCAAAGATCATAGTCTGTGTTCACCCCAAATCTGATCAGAGGCATTTAATTTTATAGTCTCATTTCTCAGTAGTCCCACAAAGCAGGCAATGAAATAGAGCATTTTGTTTAGGTTTGGGATGATACTGTTCCCTCATTCATTAGGATTTATATAGGTTCTCATGTTCAGTTTTTTAAAGACATGGATATTGCTTATGCTGAGGATCCAAAGTTCAAAGTTGTAAATATTGCAGTTGAGAAGGCCCAGCTGATTTCAGAATAAACAGGGAGGAATAACTGCAAAGCTTGTTGGATGAGAATTGGTCATTCACTGATGCCTCTCCCTCACTGCTGTCTCCTTGTGTGCTGCCTTACAGTCCTATTCACTTCTGAAAATCGCCTTCCTTAACTGCACTCTGATAATGCTCTCAAGGTGGAATCAGTACCGGAATGTTACGTGCTTCCTAAATTTCCACCACATCTCACTTTTAATTTCTGTCTGAGTGAGACAACCCTCTAACATTACATTTTTAAGGTGTTCAAGAGCATAGCATTCAATAATTTGACATGATTTAAATGCCTAAGTTATTTATGTATTTTCAAAAATGTATCTTGTGCTCACTAAAACAAAGTTTTGGTGTTCGTGGCAGAATTCAAATCATCGTGTCTCAGTGTCTCTAGAGAGTAGGACTTGAACTTTTGATTCTCTGTAGTGCAGCCTAGAATATTGGGTACTACAATTTAAAGTATATCAATGGAATACTTTAGCTACAAGAAAGACTGTCATTTGAAACTATTTACCTTTGTATGAAATTACTTGTTTAATTTCTGCCGTTGTTTCGTACAACCTGCATGTTGGATGAAACCACTGTTTTCATATATTTGAAGCAAAGTATAATTTATTGAAGTAGACTGCCTCCAACTATGACAGATGAATTCATGTGACATGAGCACCTTAAAAAGGAAAATAAAAAAGATTAAAACAGTTGTATAGTTAATAGGAATAAAAATCAATATATAATAAAGGAAGAGGTATGCAGTATAAAAAGCACAACATCAGCACAAATGGAGAAAGATGCTCTAAACCTATGGATAGCTTTAGGATGTGGAATCAGCAATCCTGTGATAGAGAAGTAGTTCAGACTGTGGTTACACAACTCTTACAAGGTATTAAAAACACATGTTAGGAAACGCTATGTAAATCTATTGTATTGTATTCATAAACTCTAATATTATACACAAAGTGAATGAGTAAGAAGCAAATTCTTATTATGTTAGTGATTTTATGTTTAATGTTTTGGGTTTTTTTTCTTTTTTTTAGAAAAATTACCATTAGGTTAGCAGGGAATAAGGTTACTGTTACCTGTCATCACAGATGAACTTTCTGGCTTTCATGTGCTGATGAGACTTAGACACATGACAGAAACATGATTAGCTGCGTTTTTCAGGGAGGCTGGGCAGGTAGGAGCCACCAGAGGATTGTGACATGAGATTTGGCATGAACTCGAGGCGGTGGAATCCAAAGGGGATACAACACCCCACAGCCATTAGCTCAGGGCACTGTGGCCACCAGGCACCACAGATGGAGACTGAGACAAACCCAGCAGAATTGCTGCCCCTTTGGTCAAACCTCCTGGTTGGATTTTGACTTTAAGTTCAGTTGAAGAAAACTCGGGTTTTTTGAGGCACTGGGATTATGAGTGCTGTGTGCAGAGGTCACTTCAGACTGTACAGACTGAATATGGTTTGATGTTTTTTGTAGGAAGGGAGGAAGGGAACTAGAGCTGAAGCTAAATATGGGAGTTAGATTAACTGGAAAGCTTCCCCTTCCCAAAGATAAATATATGTTTTAAGTAACAGACTAAGAAACTCAGTGAAGTATAAATGAAACACAAAGGCAGGATGGAGCACTCTGAAGGGCAATGAATGCTTCCCTCTCTCTAGCTCCGAAGTTTTTTAAAGACTTCTCAGTTATTTCCAGCCGTGTAGCTCAGGTTTGTTTTTTCCTCTGCAGTTTTTAGGACTTTCAATTCCAATTGACCTGTCAAATAAGTCCCAGCTAATTTGCAGTTTTCCCTGCCAAAAGAGCCATCACACCAAAATCATATTGATTTAGAAAAGCATGTCTAACAAAGAATAAATAATAAATTAGGGAGGAAAATCCTGAAAAACTGCTCTAGATCATGAAAGTAACAGATGACCATACTGTGCAGACAGTCCTTGTGAAATGGTGTCCCCAAATGAACAGATCTAGGGTTTCTGGAGATGAAGAAATACAACATGGTATCCCCAACAAATGAAAGACACTACAAGAACCTTCCAAAAGAGAAATAATTTTGTGTTTAAGGTACTGGTAAGCTAAGCCTATCAATAACATCTTTGTCTGTTGGTCAATGATCCTCTAAGTTGTGAAAAATTCCTTAAGAGGATTTTTTTTGTGGAAGAAAAATTACTTTTCCACCTCTTCACAGTGTAGTGTCTCAACTCTGTCATGAAAGTTTTCATTTGACTAATAGTGAATGTGGTTCTGTTATGATTGATTAATAAAAATCTGTAAAGAAGTAGCCTCCATCCAAAAGTGTAGGGAAAACAAAGTCTTCTCTGTTTAACTGCAGAAATAGAATCTCTCTTTAAAAAGTCAGCTCCCAAACTGGTATTAATAATGCCTGTTGTTAAAAACAAAGAAAGAAAGTAAATTATAATGACTTTATTGTAAACAATTATCAAAAAAACAAGGCTCATTAAAAATCTCGGTCTGATAGTAATGAACAGACATTATTTCTGGAATGTGGAAAAAAAACCTGCATTTTTTTATTAGAATGCATTTGCATTTTATCATTACACTTTCATTTTCTTATTGTTTGTTGATTATCTCCTATTGAACAACTAAATCATGCACTTTAAATTATTCCTGAATAATAGTAGTGGGAGGAGGAATTGATAAGTAAGTGATCCTTGAGAGCTCACTCCATTTGGAACATTGTCATAAATTAATTTCAGAAACACTACATGCTTCATTCTTTCCATGTCCTCTTTGGGACATATGACTTCTACTTGCAGCTGGAGTTATGATGGGGAGACAGTATCTTAAAGGCTTTTAGAAAATAGCACGGTGGTGCAGTGTTGAATTTCGGGTTGTAATGGTGTTCTGTGCTGGTTTGGAGATATGGAGATATCCATTTTAACCTACAAAAATAATGTTCTTTATACATTCGTCTCTTCCCCATATGGTTTCTGAAATGCAAAGGAAGGTATCACGAATTTTAGGAAGCTTTCAGCGCTGTTCCACACAGCTTTTGGGATATGATAAAGCACAACTGGCGGGACTAATCAGAGCTGTGTGCAGCTGAGAGGAAACCACATGTATGTGCTGTGGGGGTCAAAGGGAAGCCATGAAGACACAGTCCCATTCCACTCCTAACCCTTGTCTGGTCCCTGAAGAATCACGAAGGAAGCCACAGCTGTGGGTCAGAGTTTCTGATGTGGTTTATGGCAAGGCAAAACAGCACTTATATAGGTGTAGTAAGAGAGATGCATATGCTGTAAAGTGTAAAAGTAATCTGCAGTGCCCAGCGAGTTTGTGACCCTTCAGCAACACAATTTACATGTTGTCTGTGCAGTCCATCACCAAACACTCGAGTGGAATTCTGTGTGACGCTGTCGAAGTGTCTTGTTCATTACATTCTCAGCTCAGGTTTTGTGTTGTGAATCCTCATAATGAACAGCAGCGTGTTTAAACAGAAAATACAGTTTACAGGTTATTTTTCTGCCTGGGGCTGGGTGATTTGTATGGCTCTTACCTCTTAGAGCACTTGAACAATTTGCTTTGCAGTAGAAACAAGTTCCATTTCTGCCTTTATAGACTGAGGGCCATAAGGGAAAGAAATGCTAATCAGTGTGCATTGTATGAAGGTGTTATTTGGGGTTTTTTAATGCCAGTCCTCAGCAATTAACAGTGAAGTATTTCAGTAGTTAAGAAACCTAGGAGTTTCAGGAGAAGCATGTCCTTAAAAATGGAGGAGCTTTGGCAAGTCAACTCAGGAGACATGGTAAAGGAAATTGTGACTAGAGGTCTGTAAAGAAAGATTTTATTTCATGCCTGCAAAATAAGTAAACAACTTTTTTTTTTAACATGTTTTTCTCCACGACTGTTCGATTTGCTTTTAAATGGAAATTGCAGTAACCCTTTGACTACATTAGTCCTATGAATTTTTGCAGGATTATTGAAATATAAAGGAAGACTGATATTGCAGTAATTGAAAAAAATAGTACACAAGCAGTAGAACTTGCTCTAACATTGGATGATAAGAGTCTACTCTGTCCTGGAGTTCTGAATATCATTAAGAAATGCTGAGAATGGAATTTCCAAAGTGCATTTGAAGTAATACAATATTTATGATGATAAAGAATGTACCACTGGCTTCCCACGTAATCCCTTGAGGCTCGTTGGCTGTGTAATTAACATAGGTATTAAATTAGATTTCCATAAAATTGGATGGCAATTTCTTTTTTTTTTTTTAGCAAAAAGACCAAGATTCTGCTGAAACACATAAGAAAACCTAGAAACATATAACTGCCTCTTTTCTAGCTATATAAAAATTGCACACTCTGTTGTGCCAAAGATGCAAAAATGGCAGTGGACTAAAGCTGCTCTTGTGTGGCTGATGGCTAAAAGCACGAGATTGCTGACTGTGTGATAAAAAGCAATTGCTGCAGTCATTGATGAAGAGGTTTGAATATTGCACTGATTGATTGTTTGCCCCTGTGAACGTGTGGCATCCTATTAAAAAAGTTAATCATCAAAGTCAAAAGTCACTAACTTATATGGAATATAACTTGAAATGTGGGCTTGCCAGTTAAAGTTAATTGTGCAGTAAGATTTGTGTACGGCCTTACATATGGGCTTAAAAATTTCTGTTAGGACTGGAATTAGAGGAACTGAACAAAACCATAAATATATCAAATCACTATGTACTGCCTTCCCATCTGCATGACCTGTTATCATGACACCACCATCCCACTAAAGGGGTTCACTCTCTGGTGCCAGCCAGAAGTGACACTGGTAAAGCAGGCACTAGTTCTTCGAGGCAAAACTAGGATACTTTTGACATAACGATAGTTATCAACTATTGGATATTTGAGCCTTTTGGCTTCTCTCCCTCTATTACTGACAGTCATCTTCATTTCCCTGAATAGAAACACTGTCCCACTTGAAATCAATAGGAATTTTGGCAGTACCTTAAGAACAGTCAGGAGCTCCCTTTCAGTTCCTGATGCCTAAGTGAATGCAAGGGAATGAAATCTTGGAAAGAAATGTTTAGCCTAAAAATTTAAGAATGGTGTCCAGTTACAAGGTCCAAATGTACAAAATAGTTTCTCTGTGAGAAGCTGTTTGGGATATGTGTCTATCGATTGTCCATATGAAATAATCTCCTTGCAGCATAACAGCTATTAAATGAGGTGGTACTTTGTGGTTCGCTGAGCAAAAACTCAAATTTCCCGTGGTGTTTAAATCAACCATGGCTGTCTAGAAAGGTTTAAGTTGTTTTTACCTGGTGGATCCTGAGACAGATGCTTTTATAAACTTTAGTGCTGCCTGATAATTGCTCTATGGGAAATGAATTAAGATGCAAGATTTTATTTTCGTTTCTCACTATGATAAGCAATTATTGACTCGCCTGTCCTTGGCAGAGTGTAAAGATTTATTAGCATTAGAAATTAATATTGATCAAAACTAAGATGGTGGGTCAATGAATATTAAATGAAGATATTTTCATCTTCCCAAGGTTAAACTAAGATTTTGTGAATTCTATCATCAGGATTTTGCTTCTGGTTTCAGATATGCTGAAAATGTAATTGCAGATGCAGGACTTGAGCTAGCTCTAGATGTGCTCTCATTTGAAACATGATATTTCAAGCAGTTTTAAGACAGATGGAAATGATTATCAAAATAATACAAGCTGTTCAAAAAAAAGAAAAAAAAAAGGAAAAAGGAAAAAGGGTGGGATTGGGTGGAGAGAGATTGGAGCCTTATTGTACATAAAAGGTTTGCCTACACTGTTCTTACTGTGTCCTGACCCTGACTGAGATGATGGCAGATGTCCTACTGGTGGATTATCTAATCACCACGCGTGCATGCAGACGGTTTGTGTGTCCCATGGATCTACAGATCCTCAGGAGTCTGTATCACCATCAGGAGATCAGAAGTCTTTGCTGAGCTGGGAAGCTGTTCAGTTGCCATTGCCTTCACAGATAGTGGTTTCTCCTATTTTTATGTTCTTTAGGCTGCCTCTGTCCATCTGTTTTTTATTCTCTGGCTGTAGCCTATTTTCCTACATATTATAACCAAGACTGTTATCACCAGTCATGGTCCCTGACCTAAATCCTTCCTTTTAGTGTAGATGAACAACACATCATTATGAAAACCATTCATTTATTTACTTATTTTTAAAACAGTTTAAGTTTTAGTTTAAAATATTTACTGGTATGAAATACCTTCACTGGTATACACAGTATAGTAGGGTCTGTTTGGCTTGACATTTTGAAGTGTTAGGTGTGCATGTTGGCAGATGCTTTCAAGGCTTACCTCTTGCAACCTCTCCCAACAGCTTCTTCAACTTCTTGCAATAGCTTCTCTTCCATTACTGAATTTTGTGACCAAAGTAGATAGTATGGAAAATTTTTTGACTGTAGGAACAAAATAATAATAAAAAAAAAATCTGTTGCTTAAAGTAGTGATCTTGAGTGAAAATTCAGCTTAGTCCTTAGGCCTAAAAAAATGTTTTGGATATCTTTGGATTGGACAAAGAACTATTTTGTGGACAAAGAACTATTTTAATTTCTGCTTTCTAAAAATAAAGTCTTTCAGCCTTATGACTGACTAAAAAGCTAGACAGTCAGTGATCTTCAGCCAGCCCATGGACCATGATAGCCATTTAAATATTTCCTATCAAAATTATGGCGGAGGCAAAATAAAATTGTAGGGTTGGCCACAACACAATCCCACCAAAATATAGAACTGGGCAGGGGCCACAGACCCAAATCAATGTGCTGGCAATAAAAACACAGGGTTTGTCTCCCACTTCTGCTGTCAACATAAGAATGAGCAAGTTTTGTTTGTTTTAGCTTTTCTGTTTCTCTTATATTTCTTCGTCTTGACTGCCTAGATTTAGAGAGAAATCCTTCTCTTGCACAGTCCCCAGTACTCAGAAATGTATAATATTACAAGCAAACAATATTTATGTCTGTATTTAGGTTAGTATATATTCATCAGAGCAGATCACTTCAGACTATCTGCTTAGGGCTACAGATGATTTCCAAAGGCTGATGAATTAATCTGCTGCCTTTCTTACACTTTGCAGTGTGTGCTGGATACACATAATGAATGAGGATCAAAAGCACCATAAATGTTTCATGTTGGGAATGTGAAGTATTTGGAGTGGGTATATAAGGATCTGTGGAGGGTTTTATTTGAGTAACAGCAGGTTCTAGTTTCCCGGGATATTGTAGTTCATATGGGACCTGGACAGATAAATGCAGGATGAAAGGAAAAGAACATGGAGTGGAGTCTGTCCTTTGCTTCTGACTTCTCTTTCACTGCTCCTACTGCCTTTCTCCAGATCTTTGGTACCTGCAATAGGGCCAGTCCAGGCAGAAGAGTAGGTCTAATGATGAAGTTCATTGTGTGGCTATATTACATCATATTGTTCATGGCTTTCTCCTGATCTGTGTCTGGGCTGTGTCCTTGGAGCAATTAGAAAGGTCACTGACTCCACAAAGGTGCCTCTCTCAGGTCTCTTTTTTTCAGCATCTTCATGAAGTTAGGAGAGGGAAGACTGGGCTTTCTCTGGCTGGCACTTTCCATTTATTTATCTTGGTGCTTAGGGAACTACTGAAGGAAACTGGGGGCAATAAGCAATGCATTTATTGCACTCCATTGCAGGCTAAGGCTGTCTGAACTTCTGTGTTCCTATGAAATTAAATGGAATGATAAAAATTCTTTTTTTAAAAATTTATTTTGAAAGTCAATGTAGTACCTTGTCCTGCATGCCAGCTAGAAAATAGGAAAGGCTTGTGTAGTTGAGCCACCCCCTGTTCCTGGACTGATGTCTTGAAGCAATGTAATGACATGCTCTCACATGTATTACGTTAATTTAAAACACAGTTTTGCCCCAGTAACATGCTGACTTGAGATGTATTTTGCTCAAAGTTATTAATTCAATGAGAATTCTCTATTTCAATGTCATGTCTAAAAACTAAAATACCAAAACTGAGTGCAAACACATGGGTTTGAGATGACAGATTTGCCTTTAATACTCAACTTTGTTCTGTCAAGAAAGTCCCTGATTTGTATTCATTTCCTGTTTCCTTTCTTCATTTTGCATTTGGGTAAAAGCTTAAAAAGTCTCTTATTCTCACTGACTTTCTTATCTTAATTTCTCTTTGATCCTTTTTTTAGTTCCTTTTTCTATTTTAACCTTTCTGTAGCTGTACATGTTGTTTAAAGCTGTTATTCTCTCCAAAAATCCCTTCCCTTTCCTCAAGATAATTTCTGTCCTTGAATAAAACTTTCAAAGTAGCTCAAGTCCTATATTGAGAAGATATAATTGCTTAGAAGCCTTTTCTCTTTGAGAATCATTGAACTAAATATTAAGCTATCACTTTAAGTGATTTATGTTCCAAACCCACTTTTGTAATCTTTAAAATGTTGCCTTAATTTTTCCAGTTGTATCTAGTTCTTCTAGTTCTTTCCTCTCTTCCATACCATTTTTTTTACATCGTCTTCTGCTTTTTTCATGTCTGTTTTCTTCATTTGTCTCTCACGTTAATTTCAAGGGTATTTTTTAATCTGTATTCTCTATTTTGTTGGTTTGTTTTTGGTTTGTTTTTGTTGTGTTTTGGGTTTTGGTTTGGTTTTTTTTGCCTTTTTTTTTTTTTTCTTTTCACCCACTGGCATATTCAGCCTTCCCTGACTTTCATCTGGTGTTTTCTTTCAAGTCTGTGCAAGAGCAATGGTGGTATCTTAACAAAGCAAGGGAGGAAAGCAACTCCAAGTAGCAGCCAAATCTAGTGTTTTATTCAGCTCCCCATATTCTGTTTGTAAGACACCCTCTTCATATCCATCTTTCAGCTCGTTTTCTTGAAACGCATGCTACACAAATGTCTCTTTAGGGAGAATTTGTGAGCCTCAGCAAGGTAAGTTGACAGCCTCAGACGAGAAAAATTTAATACCTTCATTAAGCATGGCTACAAGGCAAAGGTAGTCTTTCATTTCTAGTAAATTCCCGAAGCACTTTCTTTCCTAAGTTATTCTTTCTACAAAACCATATGAAATTGAGTCTTCTTTGCATTTACAGTAGACTTCTATAGTATAAGTTACAGCTGAGATTTTTAACCTTTTTGTTCCTTCTACAGACTCTTTTTGCAACAGCTTTTACAATTGAAACACTTATTAAGAATTACGTAATGAAATCTGACACTCCCTAAATTGCACCTATCATGATATGGATGTTTTCCATGGACAGAAAATTTTGCGTCTATCTAAACCAAAACATCATAGGGAAGTAGTATAAATACAAATTTCGTAGAGGTCATTCACCCTAAATTAACAAGTGCTTTAAATTCCCAAAAGAATGGAGGATGAAGCCTATGCATATTTTTTCTTCATGTGACTCTACAGTATGTTATATTACTATTTTACTATGAGATCAATTTCAATGTAAAAAAGAAGTTACATCTTTTAGTGTTTTGCAGATTTATTGGTACCACCTTGCCATTTCTAATGGGCACACATATTTCTTAAATTAGGCTGAGACAGTTTCTAGTTTTGTTAGAAAAGTGGTAAAATTGAAGTGATTAAGTTACAAATTGTGAAATATTTGTGGGTGAAAGGTCTGTGTCTGAGGAGCATCCTGGTGAAGCCTTGAACATAAAAGTGTATGTGTATCCTAGCAAAGATATAGTCCAGTGGAAGGAATTCTTCAGATGGAGGTTGGGTAGCCTGGATCCCAGCTGTGAGTCTTTGATCATGGGTTAAAGTAGCTGGTTAGTTGGGTAAAGCAGGAATGAAGCTTCTTGGGAATTAACTAAAGTGCAAGTAATTGTAAGGATTTTTTTTCTTTTATAGATTTATAGAATAGTTCGAGTTGGAAGGGACCTTTTAAAGATCATTTAGACCAACCCCCCTGCATGCATATGTCTTTCTGTAAACCTTCCCATAATTGATTTTTAGACTATAATTATTAAACTGCTTACTTTCTTCTACTCTTAACACATCTTGGGTGTCAAGGCTGGTTTCAGGTCAACTGACAAGCTAAAGGTATGATTTGACAAATCTTGAAATCAAGGACCTGGACAATTCTTGCATTCTGGTATTGGCAGCATGAGATACAAGCCAATGTTGGAAGCAGACTTCCTTCTCCTGTGGTTTTGGGGGAGTTTTAAGCTGGTAAGGCAAACCACTGGTGTGGAGGAGGACTTTTTCCAGTCCCTTGGCCTGCTTTTGATGACACAACTGCAAAAGCAGGGACAGGCTCCAGATCCTCTTTCAATGATAGGTCTGCTAAACTGGTCTGCATTAGTCCCCAGGCATTAGTTACTTATCAATTCTGATGCCATCAATTACTGAATTGATAAGATTCATTGCTATGCGTCAAAGTTTTATTTCTAAAGCTGGGCAGTCAGAGAGGATTCTGGTAAGCATTTAAATATACAACTTTATATGCATAAATTTAAAAGTTGACTCAGTAGTACTAAGGGCAGTTGCTGTTAGAAATTCTATGTTTGTCACTGTTTTAATTCACCTCAAAATCATAGGAGATGTTTATATTTTCCATATCAAGGAAATAATAGAAAAGGGCTAAAAAACTGATAGTGAAATATTTCTTTAGTTTTTTGAAATACCATTTTACTCTATACATGTCACATTTTTCTATTTATTTTTTTATCACTATATATGGTAAAGGCATGCTATTACCACTCTTATTGGTATCCTATCAGAATATCACAAAATGTTCTCCTTTACTTTTATTTTAGTACATTTTTTAAGTAATTGTGAGCAGCCGCTAAGTAAAATATCCCTTCTTTTTTCTCCCAAATGTCTCTTGGTCTGAAAACAAATTGGCTGAACTTGGTTATATAGATACATATATACATTTCAAATGTAAACATACCCAGCATGGTCAAAAATAAATGTAAGGTAATAACTTTTTAACTGTATAAAAGGGTAAAATGAAGTACAAAATTGTGAAATCCCTCATTTCTTAAAACAAAATCTTAAAATGAAGATGTATTTCCCCATGGGAATTTTCTTCAAGAGTAAGCTGTTTTCCTAAAAGTCTTGCTTCAAACAAAATTAATTCCATCCCTTTTCCTTCCTTCCTCCACCTTTCTCCTTTAACCTCCTACAAGAGGGAAGAACTTAGTAGTAGCCCAACACAGAAAAATCCCTCTAAATCAAAGATCCCAGATGGTAATTAAAAACCCATCTCGTAATGGAAAAAAGAAAAAAAAAAGAAAAAGGACATTGTGGAACTGTATCAACATACTGCTACAGCACTGTGCCCCATGCTAAAATAGGTATTGTGGCTGTTCTGGCCCAAAGAACATTGAACAGAGTTTATCTTCTGCTTAAAATTCAGAGCTGTTTCTCAGATGTTACACTTCACAGCAGGTCTATGAACTATTGCATTTCTGTACATGTTACAGCCACAGTCGCAGGTTCTCCGAGTGCCGCAGCTGTTCAGGCAATACAAAGCACTGCAGTTACAGTCAGTTTTATTTCTCCTGCGTTTGGTTGCTTGGAAAAAGTCATCATATATTGCCCTCACCACCTTCGTCAGAGAACGTGAGTGCTTTGAAGTGGTGGTTCTTTTAACATCACAATTTTCTCATTTCTTCTGTGCTGTGTTAATGGATATTGGGCATTTTCCTTTTTCCTACCTTCCAGGCTCTTCAGCCTAGTTATGGATCATATGAATAGAATATTATTAATTTCATTTTATTTTATTCTTTTTTTTTTGCAGAACGCTTGCTTTGGAATAAAAGGAATATATGTTTCTAGACATATTCAGCTTTAAAGTTTTTAAAAATGAAGCTGACAGAAGTTTTATTTGTCCTATTCTCATTCTTTTTTAGAGCATGGAATGCCATTGGTAATCAGTGATTCATCCAAGTGTTATGAGTGATTTGAGGGAAAACTTTGGGGATGTTTTGTTGGAATTTTTTGTTGTTGTTGTTGTTTGGTTGGGGTTTTTTTAAGGAAATAAACTGAAAAAAAGTCAGAAATCTTAATTCCAGGATACAGAATCACATTGACAATCTTTGAGGTTATTAGGAACCAGAAAAGCTTTCATTCTGCAGCTCTATCTGGCATAACAACCTTTTTTGCCTGAATAGTAAAGGTATAAACAATTTCAAGCTGGGCCTCGGGAAAAGAATCATCTGCAGCATCACAGACCATTAGCAATGGATGCAATCATCTTAACAAACCATTAGGAAAAGGAGAAACCTTTTATTTGTGAGTCTCCTAAGTGCATTCTTAGTTTTAGCAGTGATTTTCATGGTCTCTGTGTGGTGAATATGTTCTTCCCTTTCAGCTGCTCTCAGCTTCCTACTTCCTAAGCACTTTGACTGTTCTCTTGCTCCTTTATTCTGAGGTACAGTAAAGTGACAAGCTGGGAGGGTTTACTGATTTTCATTGTGGTAGTGTGTGACTTATGACTCCTTCTCATCTCTTTTGAAGATGAGCACGGTCTTGATCCTTGCCCCTACTTCTTACTCAAAACCTTGATGGACAGTCTTTAAAACATTTTTAAAATAAAACATTTTCTACATGTCTGTCTGACATCTTGCCAGTTAAACCAGTTTCACTGTACTTCAAAGCTTAACCTATAGCTGAAAAACAACTGCTGCAGAAGTATGTGCCTTCCAGCGTGAGGATGTGCTCTAGACACATACAGTTTCTAGTATGAAACTGTTGTTCCAGATCACAGAACCTGGTGCTGTTGAGATTGTTACATGATGATAGCAATAAGAGAACAAACTCACGTATACCATGATGTTATAGCTCAGTTGGCTCTGCTGACTTGTGTGGTGCCTCCAGAGAAAACTCAGCAGATAAAGGAAGTGGTTTTTGTATGGCGCACACTTTTTTTAATGATGGAAATATGATTTAATCTACTTTCCAAATAAGAGTTGCTTTAGAAGTCTTGTTATCTTAATGAAGCAATTTGCAAAAGACAATTTTGTTTAAAAGTGGATTTTTGCAGTTCTCTGTTTCTCTTCACTTGCTAAAATTTCAGATTATTTTAATCTCTTCTAAAAAGAAGGGCTGCTGAAAGGGAAAAGGAATCTAGCTTGGTTTTTGTTGTTGTGTTGGGTTTTGTACTTACTATTCCAAGGTCAGTACTATGCATTATTTGTGTCTGGCTCTAGTAGCAGCTTAAGATCAAAATAGCATCGTAACTGTTTACTCTTGGAAGAAAAGCTGGGGTTTCATTTTGTAACTCTCACTGAGGTAAAAGGATCTGATTGTGTGAAGAGCTTTCCAGCAGGACAGCACGTTCCCAAATTCAATGCGTACACTTGAGCCTACATATGTCGTGTTAAGAGAAGCTTATTTCTTCACTGAACATAGCTTTCCAGTTAAAATTCAGTCTTTATGCCCCATTAATGTTTGTACTTGCATCTGGTGTACAAATTGTGTTCTTTTTTATCGATTTTGTGCTTCTACATTTTACTTGATGAGCATGTCAGAAGGCTTACAAAAGATCCAGGGTGGCTTGTGAGCACTGTAGTACAAAGGACTGAAAGCTTTTTCTTTCCTTCCTTATGGAATTCAGTGTTGAAACTGAGGCATGTAAGTACAGTTGTTGAAAACCTTCTGTTGTGAGCAGAACTTGAAAAGAAAACAATACCATAGCGAGGCACTTGTTCTTTTATTGCTTCTCCCTGTGCAACCTGCTTTTAGCTGTTTATTTTATGCTGATTAAACAGACTCCTTTCATTAACTGCACTTCCTTAGATATTGTTTCTTCTGCAAACAACACAAGTGCCAAAAATAGTCATCCTTTGAGCTTTGTTCAACCTGAACTTTTGCTAAGCCATTCCCATGTGCTCTGTAAATAATAAATATAATGTGATTCCATTAGTCTAATCATTCTAGCACAGAAGGAGGATATTTAACCAAGTCAAAAGCACGTTTCATAATACATCCTAGAGAAATATAAGCAGCTGGTTAGTGCAAAAAAAGAAAAGTAAAAAAAATCACTAACTTAAATAAAAAAAGTGCATAGTTTTCAGACTACTCTTTTACTCGCTCTTTGTGTTACCTTCCACTCTTTCCTAAGTTGTGAAAATATTTCTAAATTGTGGGTTATTTATTTTTTCATGAGAAAATTTTCTGTCAATCAAGGTAATTTTGTGTGTGTGTGTGCTGCATTATTCAGGATAATAGAATACTATGGCATGTGCTCTGTATGCAGTGCTGGGAAGAAGCCCAATTTTCCCAGGAAAGGTCTGATAGGGACTCTTACTAAACTATCTATGAGCTGTGCCTTGCAGAGCCACTTGGGTATTTCTGCACTGCACTTCTTGTGTCAGGTTTACTCATAGTAGCACTAATGTCGTGCAGGACCACAGTGCCAGCTGTCCCCTTGTTCCCCTGGTGTAAACCTGTCCTTCATGCTGGATTTGGCCAAGCCAGGCTCTGTCAGGGACCAAGATGGGCTTCATTGATTCAGAGTGTTTGGTGCTGGTGCTGTCCTGCTGCTACAGGCTTGTCCTGCAAACCTGGCCCTGTGTACAAAGTCAGGGTGGCTGTCAGAGCTGAGTCAGGATTTATAAGGATGATATGAGGTAGGCATGAGTATCTAAAACCATAGGATAGTTGTCTAAAACATGTATATATCACCACTGGGTGAGAATCAACTGCCCCTCCAATCAGTAGTTAGTAAATGGTGAATTAATAACTTATATATTCCTTCCTGTGTAATAATACCTTGCCTTGTGTTTTCCCACCAATGGGGCTGGGGAGTATAATTTAGGAAGGAAAGTAGCATTATTTAGCATTTGAATTCCTTTCAGTCCTGGCAAACACTGAGCACACTGACCTTGATCCAGTCAATTGTTTAAAGACATGCTGGTCCAGTGGTTCTCCCTTCCTGCTTGCTGGAGACAGTGCCAAGCTCAAAATTAAAGAAAACAGTACAGTTCATTATTTCAGTCTTGCTTTCCTCACCCTGACTGTTTCATCACTGGCAGAAAAAAACCCTCCACATTCTGAGCCCTCTTACTATATATGTTCCCACCCCTGAATACCTGACTTCACATCTTTTACAGTCAAAGCATGGGAAGTTTTATTCCACACTGACTCTTAAACTGTGTTTGGATATAAAATTAGTATGCACTTTCTGCAATGTTTCTGCTGTTGTTATTGTAATTTCATCTCGCACTTCATTGCTAACTATACCTATTTTAGACAATCTCTAATATAAATTTTATTTTTTTTAACTATTCTTCTGGATAAAAGGTCTATACTGTGCCATCTACAGTTTACCCAATTTATTTGAAAGGGAAAGAGATTTACTTTCAGCTTTTCAGGTCTAAATTAAAAAAAAAAATCCTTTATTTCTGATTAAAGCAAAGTGAAACTGTCCCCTATAACAATACATTTCATGTAAGAGAATTTTTGGACTTGTGTTAGTTGAGTAAACCCAAAATTAGTCTCTATAGGTCAATGTATTCTTGAAGTCTGACTGAAATGCATCCAACAGAAACTCAAACATGTCCAAGAAGCATTGAACCGTCACTTATTTATTTTCCTGGCTCCCTACTACAGTAAACAAGAGTTGCTCAAATGTTTTGTGTTTACAGTAGTTTTAGAGCAAGAAATACTGGATCCTTAAAAATGTATGCAAGAAACTTTGCAAGCACCATGTGTGTCAGATAAGCAGGCTGAAATCAATAGGTAGACTGCATAGCTTTACTTTGTATTTAGCCATCCAATCAAACACAGAGATATAGTTGAGGAGAAATAAGATAAGAATTTGAAAAATTATTAGAAGGCTTAATTGACTTCAATCTCCTGTCAAGATCAGTAACAGATTTGCTTTAGCTGCTACAGAAACAATGTTTCTGTAGCAGCTAAATAATCTGGAATTATTTAAAACTAGGAGTACGTTTTATTATCAAGCCATCTGGGGGAGAATAAATAGTGCTGTTAAGTCATTAATGAAAAATGAGGAAAACAGTTCATAAAAACTTAACTATGTATGTTTTTCTACAGCCTCTTTGTTTTTATATTTTCACTAATGGCATTAGTAGCAGAAGTCCTGGCTGAGAGTAAATTAGATTTCAGAAATCTCTCTTATTTCCATGAATATATATTCCAAACTTGATATATAATCTGTAATCAGTTCATCACCAAGACTTAGAAGTGAACTGAAAGGCTTCTGCCCCCCTTTTTCATTTTCTTTCCACTCTCTCTTGTCATCCTCATCACAGTTTTTCTTTGCCTCCCTCTGGCTATTTGGAGAAACTCAGGGATGGTGTCTATGGAACAAAGCTTGTCATTGTTGAAGTGTCTGTCCAAGTGGATTTCTATACTGGCATTATCATAAAAATCTATCCGTAGAGTGGGCTGTGGGAGCAACAACAATAGGAATAATATGAGAGTGGTCCTATGAAGGCCAGGATGCCCGGGTGGTGCCCAGGGCTTGGATGTGGTGCATCTTAGGTGTGGGGAGTGGCAGAGCCCAGCACAAAGAGGGGGTGTGTGAGTCCCTTGCTTGGATTATTTTGGTCCATCTGTTCAGTCTCTCTGTTGAGTTGCTAAGGAATCGGGCTAAATCACTTCTGTTCCTCATCTGTAATGTGAGGGGATGACAGCATTTCTGTGATGAGTGAATAGATCCTAGATATAAACCAAGTAAAGAGGCAAGCAGTGTTATTTAGTCTGGGGGTTTAAAATGGAAAGAAGAAAATTCTGAATCCAATCTGAGGAAGGTTAGCCACAAAGACCAAAATTAGGTCATTCACCTCACTCCTACTCCTCTGATACTCAAAAAGTATTCCTTAGTATTCCAAAGTATTTTCCTACTGTTGAGGAAGTAGGCTCGATGACTGGAGTGAAATTCATTGAGAATATTACTGACATTCTAGACCAAGATGAGCATGCCTTGCTGCCACTTTCAACAAACTGCTTGGAAGATGTAGTTTGTTTCAAATTTTGATACTTTAACACGACCTTAGAGAACACTAAAAAACTGTGATTTTACATTTTTCTGTAAATTCTGAAAGTCTTTTATTTAATGTTCTTAGTGTAAGGCAAAATGTAGTATTTACATTGAAATTACCATATTTTTTCTAGCGCTGTACAAAAGTATATAAACAGACATGCTCTTATTCTAAAAAGATCTGAACAGACTGTTGAAGGTTTCCCTCCCATTTTACTTGTCTGATTTATAGCTGGAGTTGGCAGCAGTGTCTATAGCTAAAGTTTCTTAACACTTTCTGTTACCACGTCTGCTTTCAATTGCTTATAATTTTCCCAGCTTCAGCTGCTTCCCAGTGTCTTTAGACCTTTTGGCTTGGCCAGTGATTTTGAGCTTTTATGATACTGGTGAGTTACTTCAGAAGTTTTATGGACCTCATCCTGAGCTGATGTAAATTTGTGTAACTTGAACACTGGGCTTAGCCATACTTTCCTGGATATAATGCTACAGAAGGAAGCCCAGCTGGTTTTATTTATTTTTTAGAGAGTTGTGATGTGAATGAGAATGAGACAGACAGTAAGGAAAAGGGGAGGAAGTTGGGCTGGAAATTCTACAGTCATGACATGTAGTAACTTCTTTCTATTATTCTGCCTTTTCATGTTGCACAAGCATGTGGATTCCATTTGACTGTAGCCAGCTCTGCCCTTCATCATGCTCAGATTTCTTGCTATTGCAAAAACAAGCCTGAGGGGGTTATCCTAAAGGAGGAAAACTTCAATAAGTAACCTGGTGAATTTTTCACAGAATTCCTGCATGGAAGGGGTGGTAGAAAGAGTTGCCTCATTTATTTAACAACTCCTGCATTTGTGCTCCCCAAGACTGAACTCCCCGTTTGCTGTAGGAGCAGATCTTTTGGGCTACCTGGATTCCTGCAGTTTATGTGCCATAACACAATGTCAGTAGAAGGAGGTTCCCCTTGAGCATGGGTACCAGAGAACGGCAGCACTTAGTGATGGATGCTACAGTAGGAGCAGGTCTGATCCAGCAGAGAGGGCTGCTCCACTTCCTGTGGCTGCAGTAAGACTGCACACATAAAGGCAGTCACAAGTTCACATGCTTGGTGCCTCTATGGCTAACACAGGATTTTTCTTAATTTTGTGAATGAAGAATGCTAATTTAATCAGGAGGATTTCGAGTCCAGCAGCAGGACTTTACAAGGTGTACTTAATCCATTAATTTTGATTTCTTTTCATTCGTGTGATTTCAGCTTTTGGACTTCATCCTGTTTTCTTAATATCTTTTTTATCTTTTAGTGATCCTAAAACAGTAGTCTGCTATTTTCAGTCTGTGCTTGCTCTATTGCAGTCACATATGGGTTAAAGCAGACACAGTCTTGGTGTGGTATACTGTATTTATTCAATTTCCAGTGCTTCACTGAAGGTGTCAGTATTTTCAAGGACACTCCAGTGTTGCTGAAGTCATATCAGTCTTAAGCAGACAATGCCATGGCTAAAATACATATGCAACCAGTTACAGAGCATACTTAATTAAATCTTTAATTAAGTTTCAGTTTACTTATCTGAGCTATTAGTATATAGGGCACATATAGTAATTAATGCAGCAATGAAACCAAATAGTTGTGTTTTTCTTTGAAAAAGACCTGTGGGTAGGGGCTGGGAGAGGGTCTGAACCAGCAGCTTTTTGTTTCTGTTAGAAAAATCTGGTTTAGTTCAACCATCTTAGAGACACTGTGTTCTGTAGGATTAAGTAACTTACTAAGATGATTTACCCAAAGAAAGAAAAAAGATGTGCACAAAACCCCCAAGCAGGTTATTTTGAGCCTGAGTCCACTATTGAAATGGTTCTTGTGGGTGTCAGCATCACTGGTGTGGCCAAGGACACATGGCTCTGGGAGGAGAGGTGCTGTTTTCAGTCAGCACTGCTGCTGCTTGGGAAACAGGTTTGAACGAAGCTATCAGGAAGTATTTCTGCTCATGAATGTACTTTAGGAAAGGTATTGATGGCTAGTGAGTTTGTTTAGACCAACAGATCAATACTTTGATATTATCAGTGCATTCAGCTGTTCCAACTTGGCTCCCCAGGAGATCCAGTACCAGTGATCTTTGCAAGTCGTGTAACTTTGTAGAGGAAAGATGATCAAATTACCTGAGAGAGTAGCATAGTTGCTTCCCAGGAGGCTCATTTTTTATCACTTTATAACAAATATAATGCCTAGGTCTAAGACCTTCTGGATGTGTTTGATTTTAGTTGGATTCTTGAATAGACCATGTCTTCATTTTGGTCCTTCAAATGTTGTAATTTTTCCAAACGCACTTCTTCTCTCATCCTTAACCATTAAGGATTGTTTCTTTTCTCTCTGTTGTCCTCTGATAAATTCCTGGCACTGGTTAATGATTGCATCTCTTTGTAATATAATCAATGCCTCCTGCTATGGGAGGGTGCAGAACTTCACACTATTGGGTTCAGACAAGCTGAGCTAGTAGGATGCAAGATGGAGCAGCTTTATCATCACTTAATTTCTGGGTGTTGAGGCCTCCTTTCAGACTAAATTTCAAAGTTCCGGATTGTTTAAATTAGTTTTCTTTTTCTGAAAGTTAGTTTGAAAGAAACTTCAGAGCACAGTCACCTTCTCCTGGAACTTAGCTTGTCTGGCCATTTCCTGTTTCCTCTGACTTGAAAGGACTAGAGCACACCTGGCAACTCATTCTTCTGCCTAAGAGTCATGATGAAGCTGGACTCCAGCTGAGCAACCTGGTCTGTTTGAAGATGTCCCTGATCACTGCAAGGTGGTTGGAACTAGAATAGGTTGAACTTTAAAGGTCAACCCTAATGATTCTGTGACTTTATCCAGCAATGTTCTCCATAGCCAAGTAGGATGCATTGCCTTTTACTGGTGTATTCCATTTGCTGGTTCTCAGGCACTGAAATAAGGTGAGTTAGGAGGTAAGTGGAGAACAAGGGTGTAGCTGATCAATTTTGTGTTGGATTGAGCCCTTGGTAAACCAAAGCAGTTCAGAGGGGAACAGAAAGGTAATAAAAGGTGGAGGGAGGTAGCAGTGAGCCACATCAGCTTGCTGTTAAGTCAGATCAGTAACACAGTCAGTGCAAGAGAGGCACAAGAGCATGTCTGGAAGAAAAGAGGGATTATCAGGAGATAGTGAAGGAGTATTTGAACTGCCTACTGCCTAAAAGTAGCCTTTTAGGTCAGCTGAACTGTCTTGACTGCCATGGCCCTGAAATCTTTAGCCTTTTTATGCTAACCCAGACAAAGAAGTGTGGGTAGTGTGACCCACAGTCTGGCCCATCTCATTCTTGAGAAATCCTCCTGGAAGAAATAGAATTTGAACAAGAACACAAAATGACTCTTAACAGACCATAAAGTGCTGACAGGCTGCTTTTAAAACAAAAGCCCAAATAATCAAAAACTCACACTTGAGTTTGTGTGTTTTTGGATTTCAACATCTCCAATATGTGTAGATGTCATACAAAATATTACACATTGAGAATGTTTCAGGTCATCAGTCTGTTACTTGCAGGATTAAAAATCTGTCTTAAAAGATATTATGATCTGTCTGCAAGGCTGGTGAAAATGTATCCTTCTCATAGTTGTTAATCTCCACATCTGCCCCTCGAGAATGCTTTCATGTGATCTGCCCCTGTTGTTTTTTAAGCTTATGTGACTGATGCGAGATAAAGATTATATAGATCAAATGGGACAGAAGTATGATTATTTTACATACAATATAAAATTCAAAAAGCATGCTTTCATCTACCCACTCTTTAAAAAATAAAAAAAAAAGGTGGGGAGGAGGGCAGAAAGGTGTCAGACCTTACTTAGGGGATAATTATCTTCTCCTGCACAGTGAGTTATAGAAGAAACATTGAACTCATCAATATGAGAATATCCCCCCAAGTTATAATGTGAAAAAAGTAGAGGATTGAAACTAAGAACAAAGGCCTGTCAGAGTAAAATGAATACAGCTGTGTGTACAATTTTAATGCTGTTCATAAGGAATTACGCTAAGACTACTACAAAAGGAATCGTGTGATGACCGAAGTGGACATTCCTGGAATTCAGAAGTACAGCAATAATGGGGGCGGGGACGTGGGGTTTAATCAGTGAATTTGAACACCTTGTCCTTGTTTAGGTATGTTGTACTACTACTACTACTTGCATTTTGAACACTGACACTTAGTTGGCCAAGGCTTTCTGTGAGCCTCGTGTCTGGGACTTTAGCGGCTGTGGGGATGTTGGAAGGTGCACAGTCACTGCAAGCAGCCCTGCCCTAAAACCTCAGAGAAGTGTGGAAGCTATTATTTGATGCAGTCAAGGTTTTAAAAGAAAAACTTCTTCATCTCTGACTGTTTTCCCTGTGTTTTGATAATATTAACTGATTTCCTGAGCTACTTCTATGGTAAGAATGCTTAGTAATTCAACACATGCAAAGCATAGGAGGGATTCTGCTTGAGAAAATAACTTGCAAATTCCTGTTAATTTTGCATGCAATTAGCATGGTGTTGGCCTTTCTTAGTACTAGTCAATATGATTGATGGATTTGTTTGAGGGCAGTCGATTTAGTTTATTGGGGACTTTTAAGCAGTGACTGATAGCTCTGTAAGTCAAAGAAAGAGTAGTTTAAAGGACTGCCAGAGAAAGTACTGAATATAAAATAACATTCTTTTGAGATTGAAGTTGTACTAAAAAGTTTCATGAAAGCAGTAAATTGTTGCACCTTTCTGAGAATGAATGTATCACCACAAAGTTTCAAGTCTTATTTAAAGACCCATTAAGTTGGGGGCTTTTTTTGTTTTATATCTGTTAGGAGGTAAATAGCTTTATTTTTTTTATTCTTAATCTATCAATTAACGTGATATATCAGTATTCAAAATAAAGTTAAAATTTTACTACTGGAAATAGTTTACCTGTATGTTTACCTGTCAGAAAACAAAATATATAATTCCTGAGAATTCTCTAAAAGCATTCCTTTTTTTACTGGGCGGAAGATATTTTTAAAAGTGAAAATTAGAGGAAAACACAAAATTTTATGGTTATGGGATGTTGCTTTCACATAGCTTCCTAAAGGTGCCTTGGTTGTGTGAATTCCATTGGCAGTCATACACTAGTCAAGGCAGGAAAGCACCTTTAGTGATTTCCTGGTCCAGCCTTCTCAGAGCAGGGTCGGCCAGAGCAGGTTGTTCAGGGCCATGTCCAGTTGGGCTTTGATTGTGTCTAGAGATGAAGATGACTTCTTCAGAATTTCCTATTGCTTACTTAAAATACATTCTGTTCTTGCTCCTGGTTGTTGTAAATATTATTGTGAGTTTAGCTCTCCCCAGGTATTCTGCATTGGATTCAGGTGACACACTTGAACAGTTCTGCCTGGGAGCCACACACGCAGTTCCACGAGATTTATGTTCCTCTGCACATTTCCAAAATTGTACCTAGCATCTTTTTGTGGGGATGCAATCTCACAAGGCATCTTTTTAAAGACGGGATCTCTTTAAAAGCAGAATAAACCACTACAGGAAGTGATCCAGCTCTTCTCTCTTTCTGCTGTGGTCTGCAAACTGAGTTCTTGCCTAGTACCACACTTGGTGTTACTGTATGGGCACATCATCCACCACATATAAATTCCAATCCAGCTAAAAAGAAACTCACGGGTTTCTGGTTTGTTTTGTTTCATGGTATTTTGTTTGTGTTGGTTTTATGGAGTTTTTTTTTAAGGGACTGATATTTAGCTTTCCGTGAAAGCTGTTGAAAGGTTGAAGAAAAGTAGCCAAGTTGCCTTTAGTAGGCTGAAGCATCTCAAGAAAATTTACCCTAAATACAAAGGATAGTTAGTGGACCTTTTATTCTTGTGCCCTGCATTTTTAAAATTTATATATTTTTTGTCCTTTTTGTTTGGTAGTCTTGGTGTCCTTACAGTAATCGCCCCTGTGAACTAGATATGTAGCTGGATGAACCTTCACAGAATATTCTTAGTTGGAAAGGACCCACAAGGAACATCAAGTCCAACTCCTGGCCCTGCACATGACAGCCCAAGAGTCACACTGTGTGCCTGAGAGCATTGTCCAAACACTTCTTGAACTCTGGCAAGATTGGTGTCAGGATAACTTCCCTGGCCAGAGAAACCACCCAGCGGCCCCTGGGCATCCACACTGTGCACACAATGTCAGTAATTCTACTGGAAATTTAAAAGCATAAGAGATTGTATGAAAAGACCTTGTTTACCTTTACCCAGATTTGGGGGGCATGAAAGTGTGGAGGTCTACTCTCATTTCTGTGAAAAGGCAGTGAGCATCACACAGCAGACAGGCACATTTATGCTATTTAGGAAATATTTTTACCTTAACTGATTAAATGTACCAGTCATTTTTTTCTTTCTAAAATCAGTGCTAGGATGCTGGGGTTTATGTCAAAAGACAGCTAGCATACATGCAGCAAATTAAAATATTTTCCTTTCTTAAATTTCCTTAATAAGAAACAAAGGTTTTTCTGCTTCGTTCAAGATGTGCCACACCATTCCCTGTGGCTTTTCATGGTTTCTATTTTTGTGACACTTGGGCTGGGGACAGTGATGGACTTTGTGGAAATTTTGGAGCAGAAATTTTAATCATTGACCTTAAGACAGGTAAAAAGCCTGTGGAAATAGTCATATCGTGTTTCTTGTGAACAGGGGAGTTCCATTTTTCATCTTGTTTGTACCTATTTGAAATAAATGTACAAATCTGACATTAAACAGAATATATGTCAATTATGTTGGCATTTGTGTCTGCTAGCAATGAGTTCAAACACAGAAAGACAAAGCTATTGGGTAGCTAGGAAGTAGAAAAATGTTATTGCTTCCTTTTCTACAAACTTAGCAGAATATGTAGTTCATTTGTCAAGAGTTCCTGCTTGTCCTCCTTTGTGTGATGTTGCATTGCTAAAACAGTTGATCAGTGACCTGTGCAAATCAATGGGCCGCCTTTTCAATATTTGACAGGGAGGTATGGATGAGCTGCTTGCCATGAGTCAGTTTGTCTGTGCTACTAATGAATATTCTTGACCACAAGACACCAACAATCAGAGGACAGGAGGCAGCCCAGGGCTGCTTTTCTGTCTTATGCCTTCTTTGTGTGTGTCTTAACTCCATCAGGCTTGCATGCTAAAAGGAGTGGCAGTGGAAGGCTGATAATTTCTGATCTCCTCTGAGATCAGTAGGTCCTGTGGTTAAGTATTTGTGAACAAAGAGAGGTGGAGGAGGAAAAATATTGGACATGTGAGAAAAAGGCTTTGTGTTTGGAGGTATTTCTTCTCTTACCTCCTTTGTAAGTACTTATATAGAAAACCGCTGTATTATACAGCAACCTTCCAGCCTTTTGCTGCCTTGTGTTGTTTATGTGTGCCTAGTATCTTTCACTGGGACCTGGATGTGTCTGTGTTGCCGTGATAATTTAACTGTGGAAGGGCTGCTCTTCCAGATCATTAATCTACTAGTTTCAAAGCATCAGAGTGTGTTCAAGGCTCCACTTTCAGAAGTAATGTATATTTATAAATCACTTTGAATTGGGTGAGAGTTTTGGCTCAGGGGACAAGGCTTATTGGGGATTCTTACGTTACTTTATTAGACTAAATGACACAGTTGGAAAACACAGATTCTTTGGCTCTTAGGCACCAAGGTCAGAAACAGCAAACTTCAAGCTAATCACAGACGAGAAGAGTTGCTTCAAGCTTAACTTAATTATATTAGGGAATTAAAGAGAAAACTCTTGTTGGTACTTTTTAGAGCAGAGGTGAATGTGAGCAAGTGGAGACTTGATAAGGTCACAGAAAATCTTTAATGCTTTGTAAATGAAAAGTACTGAGAAGAGTGAAATTCTTTAAATAGCAAATCTCTTGCTGTCAGGAAGAATAGTTCTGAGACCAAAGGAGGTACAAAGGCTGGCTTCGTCAGTCTCTGAAGACACACACACTCCCATTCATCCCTGCAGCTTAACTCTCTGCCCAATTTCTACTATATTTTTCTTTAAAGTCATTTCTACTTGCCTTATCCTCATTTATCCCTTGCTAAACTTTTCAGACACCCTGAAAATTTGTTATGCTTTCACAAACTCCTAAAAGCAACAGGTTTTGCAACAGATTGATGTTGTTTGATCAAGGAGAAATCATTTAGACTAAAAAGTTAGTGTTAGAAAAAAATTCTTGATAGCCTTGTGAGCGTTCCGTTATTTCTACAGTTATATAAATACATTTTTACAAAGAAAGGAAAAAACCTTTTCATCATCTACCATCTAAATTATACAAAGATATGGTTATTTAAAAGAAAAATGGGAAAAAAGTGTAGCCTGTTTTAAATGAGTAAATCAAACAAAATACAGATGGGTCTCTGCCTTGCTTTTTTGAAGAATTAGAGAAGGGAACATCAAGTGGCCATAGTTTTTTTTGTTTTTTAATTTGCATAGCTTGGTGGTGTAAAGACATTAGTTTATACATTGTTTAAATACTATTTCGTTTATGTTATTTTTATAATGAGCTTCACATAGATGATATGAACTAGGAATTTTATATGATTATTGACTGGGAACAGGGAGAAAGAACACAGTATGAAAAGAATTAAAAGAAATGCTGATAATTAAAAAGCAGTTGTTGATGATTCTACTCCCTTTTTAAAATTAATTTGACCAAAAATCTACATGCCCTGAATGTGAAACCTGACCAAGAGTTAATATGTATACTGTAGGGTTCCCTAGAACTTTTGCCATACCTATAGATTCTACAAGGCAGAATTCCAAAGACTAAAAACTGTAACTTCACAATAGCACTAGAATCCCTAGATCTTCCCAGCTTTGGGAAGATTTTTAGGATGATTTTGCTTGTCATAGCATCATAGAATGGTTTGGGTTGGAAAGGATCTTTAAAGGTCATAAAGTCCAGTTTCCCCCTGCAGTGAGCATCTTCAACAAGACCAGGTTGTTCAAGGCCCAGTCCAACCTGGCCTTGAATATTTGCAGGGATGGGGCATCTACCACCAACCTCAGTAACCTGTTCCAGTGTTTCACTACCCTCGTAGTAAAAAGTTTCTTCCTTAGTCTAAATTGGACCCTCTTTTAGATTAAAACTTAACCCTTATTCTTTCATGGACATGCACTATCAGCCCAGAGGGCCAACTGCAACCTGGGCCACATCAAAAGCAGTGTGACCAACAGATTGAGGGAGGGGTTTCTGTCCCTCTACTCTACCCTCATGAGATGCCACCTGGAGTACTGCATCCAGCTCTGGGGTCCCCAGCACAAGAAAGATGTTGAACTGTCTAGAGGAGCATTGCTAAGTTGATCACAGAGCTGGGATGCCTTCCTATGCAGACAGGCTGAGAGAGCTGGGGTTGTGTAGCCTGGAGATAAGATACCAGAGAGACCTTACAGCTCCTTCCAGTACCTAAAGGCCTACTAGAAGGCTGGAGAGGAACTCTTCACAAGGGGCATGTAGTGATAGGACAAGGGAGGGGATCTCCTTAAGGTGAAGAAGGGTTGGTTTAGATTAGGATGAGGTTCCTTACTATAAAGGTGGCAAGGCAGTGGAAGTTTGCCCAGAGATATTGTGGACTCCCCAACAGTGGAATTGTTCAAGACTAGGCTGGATGGAGCTCTGAGTATCCTGGTTTAGAGGAAGCTGTCCCTGCCCACAGCAGAGGGACTGGAACTAGGTGATCTTTATTTTCCCTTGCAACCCCAACCATTCTATGATTCTTACAAACCCTTTTAAGTACTGAAAGGTCACAGTAAGGTCTCCTCGGAGCCTTCTGTTCTCCTGGCTGAAGAACCCAAACTATCTCAGCCTTCCATCCCGGGAGAGGCATTCTATTCCTCTGATCACTTTTACGGCGCTCCTCCGGACCTGCCCCTGTCCATATCTGTCTTGTTCTGCAGACTTCAGAGCTGGACACAGAATTTCAGGTAGCATCTTGCCAGGGTGCGTTAGAGGGACAAAGTCCTTCAAAAATTGTCCAGTAGGGTGGTAAAAAATATCCAGCAATTTTGGTGTGAAAATAAAAATCGTTAGAGCTCAGTAAAGGTCTTCTGTTTGTAAACATACTGCATGAAGGAACTGTTATAGACAAGAAACTGTCATTTTTCCATAAGTAGAAGTTTTTTTCTTATGTCCTTTGTCCATAATTTTAAAAGTTACTATCTAAAATTATCGAAGCATGCGTGCTTCCTTTTGCATACAGTAAGTTAAAGAATTGATTTTCAAATGCATTGAATCCAAAGAAAGCATGTTTCTACTTTTAAGCAGATACTAATTAACGAAATAATTAGATGTGTGTGTATCTATAGAAAGAAAAGATAAAATTCCTTCCATTTAGTTATATAGGGAGAAAAAGCCTTGTTTCTTGTTCTGACTTGCAGGCTCTAGACTGTACAGATGTCAGCATAGATTATACTTGATTTAGTCCAAAAGCAACAGAAACTATTTATACAACAGAATTATTTGGGTATTTCACTCCTTGCCTAATAAAGCCTTTTAGAATCTCTTTTTCTCAGTTTATTTTTCCATCCATATTATCAAGGACACTACAAATATGGAATCTCTGTAGGAACCAGAGCTACTTCTAGTATTATTAGTTTTGTTTCATCTTTGCAGCAATATTAAGTTGCATAAATATATATTTCATATCAGCAGAGTTGATGGGAGAGATTGAGGGCAACATGAAATGCAGTCCTGATTCATCGCCAGGCTATTTAACATACAATTTCTTTGATCGTCTCCATAAAAAACTGATAGCACTGTATAATCATACACTTATTAGAAAAATGAGCAGCACGGCTCAAAAAAGGTGGGCAATTAATTAAATGATATGCTTGCTCATCTTGCCGGTCAGGCAGTTAACTGTGCCAAGAATTGCTTTGAAATCATGCATGCCTCGACTCAGACCTCTTTCCTCCCTGGAGAATTCCTCAGGTCTTACTGTGTATCGCACTTCCTGTGGATGCCAGTCTAATGCTGGCTAATCCTGTTAGCATGGATAATTCCTACAGTGATATCTGGAAATCGGAATCTGTATTCGGCAGTTTTATGCACCAGCAAATTGAAATCTTTGTGGCTTCTTGAAAAGGAGAGTAAAACATGATTCATGGTTAAAATTAGTGTCATGTGCTTTGATAATTCATACTTTGCAGGGCAGAGGGATAGGTACAGCTGGGATTTAAAGTTTTTCCACCTACTTGTAATACACTTTATCTATAGAGTTGAATTGTGTTTAAATTAGTTCCATGCTTTTCAGCTTCCTGTGTTCCTGTATGTATAGGATAGAAACAAGTCTATTTCTTTTGTGCAGTTTTCCTTTTGGATTTGATGTTTCCATGCAAATCTCTATCAGAATGGTGTAACTGGTTTGATTTTTTTTTTTAATTTCTTTGTGAAGGTGGAAAAAGATTCTTTCAATTTCAGAATGCAGAATCTTGAACTTTGACAAAACGCCCAGACAGTGCAAAAGCAATCCAAAAATTTCAAATGAAACTTTCACAACTCGGAAAGTTTCCAATGAAATTATAATATGTAAGTACTGTTTCAAATATATTAATACTGCTTATCACTTGCACTCCAGGATATTGCACTCCAAGCATACATTTTTTTCAAATGAGTTTAAGCAGCTTTTTCCTGAAGGACTTTGAGGTTAAATTTTTTATATCCATATTATATGTATTTCCTGGGATGATTGCACAAAACCAGGATTTGCAGTTCTGTAAATACTTGTAAGTGATGGCAGAGTGTCCTTAGATGCAAATGAGCCAGTTGGTAAGGATGTGAACCATTAAGAGTCCCCAAAACAAGGGCCAATGGACTTGTGTCTGTAACAACAAAAGAACTGTGTGTTAGGTTAAGAACATACAGGCCAAAGTACATTCTTGGCTACATCCCAGCTGTTGCAAAGATTTTTCTGCTCTCCCTTCAAAGAAAAAAAATATGTTTTTAAATTTCCTGTTTGCATTCCTTCTAGAAACCGGGATCTTTCCTTCTTGACAGGATCGACATCTCACCAGAGATGAAAATGGTGATCATACACCACAAATCCAGCAGGATCAGGAGATATGCTGTAATGACTAGAAATAATACAATAAAATATGCTAGTATAATTTATAGAAGAATGGAAGGCTTCCTTCCCTTTAAACCTGCTGTGAGAGAGAAGAAAATTCTGTGCTTTAAACAAAATTAACCTCATTTAAATTGAATCAACTTTGTTCTTTGGCCTGGAAGAAGGAAGAACTAGGTCACATTGTTAAAGCAAGAGTCTTCACAGTGAAGGCTTAAGAATAATAAATATACGCGCAGAAATATCTGTCTCACAAGTGAATGTTACATAGGTTTTATTTTACCATCTCTGTAAAAGTGAGAACTATTTTCTCTCTCTTTATTAAGCTTTTCAACCTTCACGTTCGACAGAGGAGGAGAGAGGGTTGGATTTACAAGGATGTTCTTGGCATCATGTCTCACTAATTATTAGTGCAATACAACAAACATCTCCAAGGCTTTGTAAGCCCTTTGGTACAGGCTGTACATGCAGTAACCATTTCTATACAAAGCCTTCATGTTATAAAGACATAAACATGAAAGGAATGGAAAAGGAAGCAACTTAAGAAGAAGCTAAAATAATCCATTTGTAAATCACTGATGTTTACTGAGAATGGTGTTTGTTGAAGGTCTTTCAGGGTAGCATTTTAATGACAAAGGTTGTTTATTCTAAAACTAGTCTGGTTCTCAGTGAGAACTTTTGTTATTCTTTTATCTCCTCAGGAAGAAAATGTAAAATTTACAGGTTCACTTTTTCATGACCTGATCAGTTTGTATGTATGCAGCCCTAATAGAGATTCTCATTTAAAATAAGAGGAAACTATTGAAGATTAGTAGGTACTTATTTGAGGTGATTGTCAGAAAAGATCCTATACCCAACATTTCTTAGACTTGATATTCACTGACGTGCCAGTCTTCAGGGTCTCTCCAGCCACTGACCCATTTTTCATAGCTTCCATAAAGGGACATGAATTCAGTCAAAAGTTCATTGTCTTTGTACAGTTTCCATCCTTTGGCAATTCTCTTCTCAATTTTTTGTTCTACCTGCCTCCTTAGTCTGGAAAATGTTTGCATGTTCCTTGAAATACATTAATATTTCTGAGATCACCTGAGGTAAGTGATGCTTATGCATTCCTCAGGAAACACTGATTTATTCTTCATGACAAAACAGAACAGTGTCCTCACCCCAAGAATGCTTGTTCTTTGTGTTCAATATTTTCAGTAGGGTTGATTGCTGTAAAGATAGAGAGATGAATTATTCATTTAAAACTGATCTGCTTGTTCAGATATCAAGGTTTTATGGGCTATCCTGCTACAGCATATCATGGGAATACAAAATTCCCTCTTTTGACTCGCTCATTTATTGTTGATTTAATGAATTCAAGTTGCCTGTCTGCAAGCTGCATCCCTTTCTGACCTGTTTATTTCTCATTGTTCAGTAAAATAATTGTAAATCTGAACCACAAACACAATGTCATTGATAGCTGCAGTGGTGACTAATACTGTAGTGGGGCTTTTTCTTTTCTAATAAAGTGTATCCTACGTGTAACAAATCCTAGGCTTCAACTGAAGAAATTATTTTAAAGTATTTTTAAAGTAGTATGGAATACACTGCTGCTTAGAATGAAAATAATTATGTGCTTAAAGAGTTAGCTTTACAGGGTTGCTTTCCTAGATTGAGACCTCTATTGAATCACAGTCCTATTTAGTCTACATTTTGAAATTCTTGCTCATTTCTCTTCTGAATACTTTGCTGTCTTGGTTGTTATGAATAGACCTCTTTGTTTTCTATATCTGGAATTTAGTCTAAATAATGACCTCCAATGAAGTACTTTTGTAAGGTCACAAATGCCTCTCGGAGCCAAGCTAAAGTAAACATCCTAAGTAATGATATTTTATTTTTTATGGACCTAATATATCACTGACAAATACGGAAAGTTCTCCAGTAAGGGAATGGTAACTCACCACCTCAGTTTCATTGACCTGCAGGCTGCTTTTTCTTCTGAACAGTTTGTTTAATTGCAAAGGACGGAAGTCTTGAATACTCACATACAGCACATCTGGCTAATTTAAAGCCAGTAAGTTTGTTTCAGCTGAAGATGGTTAAAATAGGCTGATTCTGTACCAGTGAAAGTCCCAATGACATTCAGTGTAGAGAAGTTTCATTTTAAATACTCGCTTCTGATCCAGGGGATGATAGTCCTTGCATCGTCACACACTGAGATGCCTGAACCAGACAACCTGCTTTTTCTTTTAAGGAAAAATGATAAACTGAAATCCTGAAGGCTGTGTTATCTGATCCTACTGTTGAGGAAGTCAGCAGCTGTTCATATTTTTTCTCCACAGCACGTGTCACTGTGGCAAATGGAAAATATTTTCATCCGCTAGGATTACAGAGCTGCTGAAAAGCCATAAACAAAACATAACTAGAATTGTGCATGTAAGTGACAGTTAATGCAATCTCTCAGAAGAAGGTAGGGGAGAGAGGGGAAAAAAATGCAAGGGATAATTCATACTTTCATTTGTAGCAATACACTTTAGAGGGAGTTTCAGAAGAAATTATTGCACTTATCAGTGGAAATTTTTGCTACCATTGTTCAAACTAAGTACAAAAACATAATCCTTAGGAAAGTATTCTCTATAAAGAATTTTCTACGTATGTATCCATATGTAGGTATTTAAAAGTAAAGCCCCTGTGAGCAAAGTGGGGATCCGTTTGAAATCATCCCTATCTGAAAAGTCACACTGATGTTAATGTACTTTAGTGGTTTCTGTTCCCAGGGTAAACTGGCAGGCTTTCAGGCCCTATTGATAATGAAGGAGAACGTGTCAATACTCCCACTCTAAGAACTGATTCAGAAGCAAAGTGATTTTTTTTTTTTCAAGGTCAGACAGAAACTCCGTGTCTTAAATCTTGATTTCATCAGGCTAATGCCCTAATCCCGGTGGTTTTCCTCTTTTCTTTTGAGGACAAGGTGGCCTTAGTGTTTTTCTCAGTGTTGCTCATCTTTTCTACATTCAAGTGTCGTGAAACAGGGCTAGCAGTAAACGCCACAGCAAGAGAAGAGCAGGGTGGTGCTGTTTTCCAGGCTCAGAGGAGAAAACACAGCATGCCCTCTGTGTTTCATACTAAAGATGCTGGCAGGGATTATTGAATTTTATCCAAGCTACCTCCCATGTATGTAGAGGTATCCCATCTCCCTCCTTGTCTACAGCCATGGGTTTATTGGAGTGATATGGCAAAGCAGAAGCATGTTACCAGTGTTTCCCAAACCTCCCTTTCCTGCTTTCTGTCGCACACGGGCTGAGTGGGGCTGCTGGTGGACCCCAGTATTACAGCTTGTTCTTCTCATGGGGACTCATTTTGACACTCATGCACAACAATGGCACAGTTATTCCTGAATTAACTGCACCACATTTTACTTGGGTGGCATTGCGTGCTTGGTTGCTTGTGTTCAGTGGGTCCTGTTCCTGCTGAAATAGAAATGCTTCGTAACTTAAATAGAAAAGTGGTAGTTGCAGCATGTATGTAGGAGGATGAATTCACTGGGGTGATGTCCTTAATTTTAAAAAATATAGCAGTGCCAGAAACCACTCCTGTACCTAATTAGGGGTGACCTGATAATCTGTTTTCTTCATTTGCAGAGTGTTTGAACAGAGAGAAACAGAGCATTTAAAAAAAGGGGAGGGAAAAGGAGGGGGTTTTAGGAACCTGTTTCTCGTTTTGGTATCTACAGCTACTCAGCTCTTCAGGGCCGCTGCCAGCCAGCCCTTCCCAAGGCAGAGGGAGCTGTTCCAAATTTCCCAGTTGTGCCACCATACATGAAAAGTGCATGTGTTGTTTCTTGTAAGTACAAGTGACCCTAACCCTCAAAATTGCATGGGTTTAGGACTTCTTATATCAGTGATAAGGCTGTTCGCTATAAGTACTCTCAAAATAGAAAGATCTTTATAGAAGGATTTACTTGTTGGCTAAATATGGTCTGCTAATTCACCTTTGTTGCTTTTTCAAGTATTCAGACTAGTGTCTAGAAATAATTCCAGACATCTAGGCACTGAAACAAGAACAATATTATAAGGTTTAAAAAGTTAATTTTGAAGATATTACCTGTCTACTGTTTAATGAAAAAGAAGTGACATTGTTACTACTTAAAAAATAACCTGACAAATGCGATTTGGTAACCAGCTGGGACTGAGTGTTCACCTCCGTACTGAGAGCATTATAAAAATAACAAAAATGGAAAAAGGATTTAAAATGCTCTTTTCCTGTTTAGGTGACAGGAAGGCCACAGCCAGCAGAGCATTCCACATTATGGACATCAAAAACTTATGACATTTCCATCATCAAATTTATCCATTGCACCAGATCACAATTTCAAAAATGTACTGTTGAATTAGCAACTTTGATATATTAAGTGTGTTTTGATGAACAAAAACTATGAAATTGATTTTGCCTTTTCATATTTTAATTCCACCAGTAAGAAAGCAGTGTCTTGTGAGTACAAAATACCTGGGCATTATTCATGAAGAGATCTTTACTTTTTGGCTTTCCCTTTTGTTTGGGATCAGCTCCTGGGAGCATACTGCAAGGTGAACTGTGATTTTACAATGTTACTTCTAGGGCATTAGAGGAGTATAAATGTGCAGAAACCAGACAAAACAGGGCATTCATATCTCAGAGTCTGGATGAAGTGAGGGAGCGGTTCTGTATTTACAGTTGGTCCTTGGTTAAGATTCTGTTTTATTGGGTTTGGCTATCATGTAACTTGGAATTTCCCTTTCATTTCACTGGTGACAAAAGGTCATGATCTTGGTTCACACATTGGCGCTGAGCTGCTGTTGGCACATTCACAACACAATGAGTGAGTGCCAGGACTTGGCACTCTGACTCCCAGCAGTGTTTCCTGGTCCTGCGGTACATTTGGGACTGGCTGGAAGTGCTAGATTTCACAGCAGACAAGGAATTGTCATTGCAGATACGAACTGCACCTTACCCTGCTGCTTTGTCCTTCATACTTTGCCCTTCCACGATGTAGATGTGTACTACGTGCTAACTGTAGCATGTAGCCAGAAAATTCCCACTTAAAATTCCCAGACGATTTCTGACATTTATTTCATATTCAGAAGGAGGTAGAACTAAATGCCTAACTTACACAATTGACCTGTTTCAAGGATGTTTGTCTCCTCCACTTTGGAGTACAACTTCAGCACCTGTGAGAGGAGCCATAGTGATGCGGTTCAGCGTGGAGACAGCTGAAGTGCAGATCCAAAGTGACCTCACGCTGTCTGATGGAAACAACTGGTGGTGTCTCAGGGAAGTTTGATGTCATTCCGGGTGGTGGAGGGGAACCCAAGCTTTAGAGTTGTTGATCCTTCTGGAATAGTTAGCATGAAGCTTCATGACTGCTTGTGGCTGCTGGATATTCTTATGGCTTCAAAGGCTGTGAGACATCGTGTATGTTGGGTATGGTCTACTATAAAACGTGGGGTTCAAAAAAAATGTGAACCATCACCAAATCTGTCTTTCCAATATCCTTTTATCTTGTGTACTTCTGTCCTGCAGTTCGAACGTTTTAATTGTACCATCCAAGAGGGATGATATCTGAGTGGCATGTTATTGCTTGTTATTTTGAAGTATAGGAACACGGGTAATTTTCACAATGGAATGGCTGCATGGCCAGCCTAATGAATTTCTCATTTAGAAGTTAATATGGAGCTAAGTTCCCTTTTACAGATGGAGCAAATGGCTCGTGGGAGCAGGTGGCTGTTCACAGGAATTACTTCAGCAGGTCTGAGTTTATGAAGGAAGACTATCTTGTGCTCCATTTTAGTTATGCCTATACAGTTTCATTACAGATGGCAGTAGCAGTTTCCCCAGCAAGGCCTTCTAAAGACTGCACTGATTGACCATAAAACAATTGTTTTATGTCTTCCCTGAGGCACAAAAATCAGAACTGTGCCTAAGGAATTGTGGAATTCCTTTCTAGTCACAGGAACACTGGGGCTGTACCGTAACATGTCTAAAATACTGCTTTCCTGTAGCTCGAATTTAATTAGAAATTGTAATCTCACTATATATAGTGTATACACACACACACATAGTGTTTTGGTGTCAAATCTACTAAAATATGGTCTTTAAACTTAATTTTGGTTATCTTTGCAATTTATTATTACAATTATTTCCACAGCTCAGTTTGGAAAGCTACAGTATTCCTTTCCTAGAGACAACCAAAGATAGGGAAAACAGAAGAGTATTTTCTGTTTTTGTAACTGGTAAGGAAATATTTAAAAAGGAGCTTCCAAGGAAAATGTTGCCTTTTAATAAGTTGTTGAAACACATTTTTTGCTTGACTTCTTTAATATTCAAGCCACTTCTGATGTATAGTCTTATGTCAAGGGGAAAATAAGGAGAAACTGAGCAAGGAAGAGATTTAAAATTCACTCCAAATGAGAAATAAATGCCAGTAAAGTTCTTTTGTGGGTTTTGGGGTTTTTTTGTGTGTGTTTGTTTGGGTTTTTTGAGTGGGGGTGTTTGTTTTGCTTTGGTTTAGTTTGGTGCTTTTGGCAGTACTTGATACAGCCTTATTGCCTCTGAGATTTCTCTGTTCCCTTGTCTCAGATTGCCCAGTAAGATGGCTGTTGTTGGTAGAATTTGTATGGGGGATTGTGACTATTTCATGGAAATACACACACATAAAATTCTTCAGATAATTAATCACATCTATTCTGTGTCATTTCTGGCACACTTACAAAACCATGACAGATCTGGCCAGATTTTGGCTCTCCCTTTGGGAAAATACAACTACTGTATGTCAAATCTTGCCAAATTAATGCATGTAAAATCTCTACTCTTGCTGCAGTGGTAATAAGTCATATTCAAATACTTTTTATGCTACCATTTTATTTTACATATTTAGTTAATAATCTAGTTACTTTGTTGTTTTAAATTGGACAGTGCCAGCAGTGATCGATGGAAAAGGGTTAATTTACACATGATAATACTCTAGACCTGTATTTCTAATGAATTAAAGGACATTTTTAGAGTCAGTAGTAGTGTAGTTTGCAGTTGTCTGAACTCAAATGTTTTGTTTTGTATGAGCATTGTGGACAGGAGTTACCTATGACTGTATCGGTCCCAAGTGATGATGTGATGTCAGTTAATTTCTTTACTCTGTGTGGTCACAAGTCACCATCAAGATCTGAACATTAAATTAGTGGAAAAAAAAAGTAAACTCATTATTGAGTTTAAAATTAAATTTTATCTTATTATGTGACACGCAAAGAAAAAAACCACTTTGTAGTTCAGTGCCATCTTGATTGTTTGTGAACTGCAGCAAATCATCCATAATAGCTCCAGCTTTGGACGACAAATCCCTGTACATGGGGTGGGATACATTGCCCTGCATCCCTCTGATACTTTCCAGAATTGAAAACTGTAGCTGACATTAAAGGCATTCTGTGGTAAAATTCTTGTAAATTTGACACCAGTGCTAGAAAGCAGCCTTGCAGCACCCACAGTTAACTGCTACATTTCAGGCACCAGTGGCACAATGTAGTTCTGTGTCCATGAAATTACCCATGGCATGTATTTCTCTCTCCTTGTCTTCAGGGTACCTGTAGGAAAGTGGCTGCTCCCTCTAAGTATACCAGAAGGATGAAATTGATGTAATGTGGGTGTAATGGTTGAGAACAAAACACCATATAAGAGTATTGTAGCATCCAAAAAAATTAATGTGCTTATTGCAAAGTGAAAGAGAGAAGCCAATCTAACAACCATTACAGAAAAGAGCTGATGGTTTTAAACTGAAGCATGTGGGGGACATTTTATTCCAAGCTCTTCTTGGAATCCTGATTCTGAAATAACATATGTAGGGAGTATGTAATTTCCTTCCTATATCTACCACCTCATTAATATAGGTTGGCAGGAGGAAAAGAAAAATGAAGAAGAATGTGCAAGGCTTGCTATGTATGCAGTAAAAGGGGCTTTTGCGTTCTGTAAAAAGAGGTTTCCTTTAGGTGTTCATTCTGTGTTATCACTACTGAACAGTGAAAACAGTGCTTTCCTAAGTATGTGGCATTAGACTGTGACACCTATTTGAGCTGCCACAAAACCTACCAACTGACCTGTGACAGCCTGGGCTTCGTATAAATACCAATTCCAGTTTCAAAATGGTTAGTGACGTGAAACTGAAAGGGGTTTGTCCCTGTTACGGGGGTGAAGTACATAGTCCATATGCATGTCCTTGCGTTCCATGTACAAACACGGAGTTTGGTTAGTGGGTATAACAACAGATGGTTGTTGGTGGGAGAAGATTTAATAATGCTATGCTCACACCTAATATATCCACACCAACAGCTGTGCAGCAAAGTTATGCTGCTTTGGGCCTGGTCCCCATGAGATGTGTGAAGATCTTTCTGAGGACTGGGAGTTGTCAAGTGTAGGCTGCGGGGAGCTCATTTGCACAGGCTCCATAACTTGCAGCTGGAGACCTGGGGATTTTGGGCTGTGTCAGGACATCTGCAGCAGGTTTACGTTTTATCTGCAAAGTAGCTGGCTTGGTTCACAGGTAAGGTCAGAAGTCTCTGAGGGGCCGCAAGGCTCACAAGGCCAAGAAGGTTGTGAACATTTGTCTTTTGCTTTGCCATTGTCATTGCTTTGGACCTGTTGAGCTCAAACATGGTTACTCTCTCACCTGTACTTCCATGGATGAAACAAATGAAGTCTCCTGAATTCAGAACAGAACTGAATTCAGTGGCTGCCTCCTTCTTTGATACTGACCTCACATTTTATTCAGTATGAGTCAACATGAGAACTGTCAGAGTAAATGATGGCACATTTCATGCAAAATGGTGGTAAGATGGTTCAAGAAGGTTACAGGAATATTATAGTGTCATATGGAAATGGGAGCACTTCTCTTACACCTTTCCATTAATTATTTTTACTTTGCAGTTGTGCCTGACTTCCCCACTTGATTTGTAAGAGATATGCCAATGGAATAGCTTTTTAGTTTGTAATTAGTCTCTCTTTGCAATCTATGTATGGAAATATTCATGGTACTCCCTCTATGACCAAAGGCTTTGAAATTATCTTGCATCATCCATTTGTATAAAGTGTGTTCTGTATTTTTAGCACATTAGGGTGACTGTAAGTTCTTCTAAGTTAATTTCAGGGGTTTAGGGAGAAGGAAAAGTGTTACAGTTTCTATTTCTTTTAGGTCTTTTATGACCTAAAACCTAAAATGTTTTTCATCATGGAACCTCTTGCTAAAACAGTTTTCTGAAAAGAAAACAGTGTTTACAAAGTAAACATTTTTTCTGGCTGTAAGATTGTTTGCTGTCCAGGAAGCAAACACATTCTAGTTCATTACATATATTTTGAGTGTTTGAAAGGAAAATAAGTTTATACATTTTAAATGTGCAGCTCACAGACTTTCCGGCTGGAATCCACTTGGGAGTCATAACACATTTCCAGGACCTCCCCTAGCGAGACTCCTCAGATATCAGAGTAGTAGTGACTCATCCACCGCAGGAGAGGCAATTGAATTAAAACTTAAATATTTATGTGTCTGACTCACTCAAATTGCAAAACAAATACAACCCGATTGCTGGGTGTGATATCTGTGTTTCTCAGTAAAAGTTGGAGTTGGTATTTCAAGAGCTGCAATGGCCTGAATTTGGCTGTTGGCCCTTGTTTTCATACCACTTTTTTTTTTTTAAGTGGTTTTCACAACTTTAAGAACCATAGAAGTAAGGCTATTATAGATTAGTTATTAAATATGTCTGAGGGCTTGGTGGTAGGGACAGAAATGGAACTTGCACGCTCTCTTGCACCCGTAACTATTGCTTTTGGATGTACTGAGGGTCTGAGGTAAAGGTGGCTGCAAACATTACTGCAGTTCATCCTCCCATCTCTTCTCAGATACACAAACCACTGTCCCAGGTGAAGTGCAATGAAACACCGAGCAAAGGAAAAGATGCTGTAGCTACTGCTGCTATGCTGTGTTTTCCTCAAGTCCAGAGACTGACAGGAGCAGCCACCAGGTCAAACATCTTCATCTCCCCAGCACAGCATCAAGATCTTTGCAAATAAAAATGTTGAGCTCGATCCTCTGAATTTGTTTCTGAAGCTGATCTTGCTCCCCACGGACACCACACGTGTTGCTGCCCACACTCCACCCCTTCCCCTGCCATCAGGTGCTGGGTCTGGTACCCTTTTACTCAGGTCAGTCTGTTTGGAGAAGGCTATAACATATACCTAATTACCTTACAGCTAAGAAAAGCCTTTGCAGACCCTGCTTATTGAAAACTGAGCATGTGCTTGCTACAGTCATAATTTGAACCTAAAAATTTTATGACACATTTTCTGGTCCAAAATCCTGATTTTTTTTTTTTTTCAGTTTGCCTTTGAGCAAGAGGTTCAGTCATTTTTCTGTCATCAGCCAGATGTGAGGTATTTCATGAAACCACAAATAAAGCTGTTGTTCTGCAAACACAAGTACAGCAAGTGTTTGCTTTTCTTCAGACGGCTTTCTGAACAACACAAAAGTGTGTTGTGAAAATATAACTAAATATTCAATGTTCTTTATTTAAAGAATGTGTGATGCGCTTACCGCCAATAATTATCAGGGCTTCAAGACCTCTGGGAAAATTGTCATTTTCCAGTTGTCTTTTTTTTTCGTTTGTTTTCTTAATGTTCTTATTTAGCCTCGGTTCAGAAATACCTCCTGCCACTCCTGTTTCCAGGTCTTAAACAAATTTGTAAATTTGCCTTGAAAGATACCATCAATAAGGTCAGATTTAAATTCTACATGAGAGATGGATTATCCAGATGCAACTCATAATACTGTCTCATTAGGCTCTTCTGATGCTGAATCACTCTGCTGTGCAATGTCTTGTTTATCCTTTTTCTTCTGGTTGCAGTAGGGATGATTCCACAAATTAGATAAAATCAAATTAAGCTGTATTTTTGGCAAATCTTCCAATCTTTGATCAACTTCAGCTTCACAAATGCTTTGAATGAAATTTGATTTTCCTTTCCTATTCCTTATTGTCGTGGTAACTGCAGCTTAGTATGGCACAGTTCTTAACATAAATTCATATTTCAATATAATTTTGTGATTACAGGTGTGTGGGGTTTATAATTTACTAGAAATATTAGGGTAGCATAGTATGAGATTTTTTTCAGCACACAGAACTATTTGGCTAACTTTGAGGCAGCTACTTTTTAGTACATTGGTACTTTTTTTTTCTTTTCTTGACTTTCTCTTCAATTGTGCTTGGGAGGAGGAGGGGGTGAGGCTTTGGCTCAAAGAAAAGCTGGGAATAGTTCATGCAGTGTAAAAAAAAAAAGAAATAAATAAACCTTGCTGCTGTCATCTCTGAAGGTCATAAAATATTACGGATTTGAAGGAGCTTGATCAGTTTACATAAGGGATTACAAAAAGTGGTTGCTTGTAATACCAAGGGACTGTAGTTGATGACCAAAGATTTCTTCCAGTTTTTCTTTATTAAAATCCAGTCATAAGAGAGAAAACAAAGCCCTAATCACTGATGTATTGCATTAGATGCACAGTACATGGTCTGCTGCTCAGCCACAAAATGCTGTGTTGCTGAAACAAAGTGAATTGCCTGAAACTGAGTGAAAGACAAGGCTGAGCATCAGGTGCTCCCCAGGCTGAGAATTGTACTTACCAAAGATTCATGGATTTCCAGTTGTGATTTGCACATTGTAAACAGTGTATAACAGGTTACGCCAGGAGGACCTAAGCTCTAATCCATGTAAAAATGCCAGTTTTTCCTTTGGGGCCTCTGACATCAATAACCTGAAAGAGCATTCTGTCTGGTTGGCTAAAATTCACAGGTGAATCAAGACCATGTTTTAGTCATAGTATCAGAAGCTGCTTATAATGCTGATAAAATAATAATTAAAAAAAATCACTTTCGGGCAGCTTTTCCTGCGGTGCCCTACCATACCATATTGGTATGGTTTCAGTTCCGTTTCCACATCATTTCAGCTTGTTAAGGATAAATAACAAATATGATATCTATTTGTTCCATGAGCTGTATCATTACCACTTCTTTAATAGCTCTCTACAATCTGGCAACTATTTCACTGTTTAAGTTAACAATACTGCCAAATTGTACTGTTTTCATTAAAAAATCTTCCCACATTTTGTTGTAACTGTCCACTCAAAGGAAAATATTATCAGTCCATTTGCAATATTTGTTATTTCTACGGTATTTCCATATTATATTTGTATCAGCTCCCCACGTACCTGATGAAAGCTACATTTGCTGAAAGCAGACTAAAACAGCATAAATGGTGGGGGTGGTTCTTGTGTTTTCTTTAAAGGCCCAGGAATTAAATTAAAATAATTTATTTTTAATATGCTTTTCAGAAACGTATTTGTGGCTTGAGTGCTTTCAAAGTGCTTTAGTGAAGCTTCTAAAAGATCACCTAAAAGCTTTAATTATATTATTTTACAGTCATTTTAATCACATCATTATCATTCTTTAGCAGAACTGAAATCTTAATGTATGTGCTGTGAATTACTATATTCAGAATTAATCTGAAGAGATCCCTCGATGAGGAAGAGTACACATAATGCACCTTTTTCTAAAAGTAGTATAATTTATACACAGTCAAAGGTAAACTTTAAGCTTTGTATTTTCTGAGATCACTTGTGACTATAACAACTTTTATCCTTTTGGCTGATTTAGTGCTTGATATGGTTTCGCCTTTTCTGAATTTAGGCAGACAAATTGAGCCAAATATTTTGAAATGCCCTATTGATTTTTGCTGCTGAAAACCCAAAAGCCCTGACTCCACCTGTGTAGGCTCTAGCACCTAGTTTTGGTCTTCTGAATGTAGTGGGATTCCTGTTTTCTGTAAAACTGTTTCAAGAAGTTATAACATGAAATAAAATACTTTGTGCTACTAGTTATCCACGCAAATGTGTTATGAATAATCCACTTTTGGAAAAACTTACACTTGCAAAGCTTCACTTATCATGCTCATTTAACTGTCTTTTATTCTCTAATTCATCTTATTTTTTTAGTTGATTTTTAGCACACCTTGTGTGAAATCTGTTCTAGGATTTGAGATTATGCAAGTCCTTCACAGAAAGTGCCTTTTTTCTTTCAGGATTACAGCTACGATGAATAAAAAATTACTTGTTTTGTCAACATATTGTTATTCTCTTAAGGAAAAAGAAGTTTTGCAAATGTGGGTGAATGGCAGGAAAAAGAATAGCAGATAGTAACAGCAAAAATACAACTGGGAGCTCATGTTAAAAAAATTAATTAAAAATCAGTTACATCCAATGATGGGGATAGAAATAACCTTCTGGAGATCACTCAGATCTCTGAGTGGGTCTAAGGAAAAAGTCTCTCGGGGTGTGAAACAAAGGGCTAAGGAAATATGCCAAGGCAGAGAGAGCAGTGTGAGCTGCCTGTCACTTTCTGCATTTCTATTCTGTCCATGGAGTTTTCTCTGTTAAGTACGGACAGTTTTATTTGACTAAAATCTATTTTTGTGATTCCTGGTTCCACTCTGGGTGCTTGACATAAGAGGGGGTTGTAGGCATATTCACTCTTGAGATCTGGCTCATTCTATGTCCCATCTTACCATTCAAGAAGTGGGGAAAAAAGCCCAAATGATGGAACCTCAGCTTCAAATGTACTGCTTTTTCATCTCTCCACAAATGGAAGTTGTGTGAGTTTCTATAAGACAGCCTGGCACAGCTACTCAGCATGGATATTAAAGTAGTTTTCTGATATTACTTGTTGCATGCACAGGAGTGATTATCTATTTGTTTCTTTGTTTATCTTAATGTTGTGATTTTGTTCAGGTTGTTAGGGAATTGCAGTGTTGCAAGAGTGTTCAATTACCTTAGAATGTTGATAGCAAAGCACTGAATGATATTTTGGGAAAAACAATATTTTTAGATTTGGTTGGTACTTTTGCTGTTGGTTGATATGGATGTTAGTATTTTTCCAAGAGAGATAAAGGTGCTAGTGGGCATTTGAGAGCAGTGGAAGCTCTGAATTTTACACTGATTTCAGTGTTACTTCAGCTCCCCAACTCACTTAACCTGCCATGGGAAACAGGTTAATGCTTAGGCACTCAGGTGAAAGGACTGAAGAGTTTCTGAAGAGGAAGGAGCTTATTTAGCATGCAGGGATCATCTTCCCCCAGGCACAGCAGATCCACAGCCTACTCTACCAGGCTCTAAACAACTCCTAAGGCATACAGCTGCCATGAGACTGTCCCCAACAAAGGTTGTCATTTACTGTCAGCAATCACTGCTGCTGTGCATATTTTAGCCTTTTTTTTTTTTTTTTTTTAAGATATAAAGCCTGATCTGAGGTTCCAAAACCCAACTGGAATCAGCTAAGTTCCTATCTGACTAATTTTTTAAAAGCACCACCCAGTCTCTGAAAAAGCCCAGTGGAAAATCACTGGCAGAGCTTCTAATCAGAGACCTAAACAGCCACATTAGTGAGAAGGCCAGGCAAGAGGAAAAGGGACACAGGGGAGTGTTTTGTAGGAAGTTGTAGTTAACTTGCACAGGGTGTCTTTGTATGAATGCCAGAGTGCAGTAATCACACATCACTTCTTAAACATGCTCCATAGACCTCTCACTGCAGATGTGAGACAGAGAAGTTCCCTGCAAAGGAAAAGTACTTCAGGGGTACCCATCTCATCCTCAGCTTCTTGCAATATTTATTTTTGGGTACAATTCTTACTAGATGTCTCCCCCCTGAAAGCATGGGGAGCTGCAGGTGTCTGGGTGGTGAGGGACAGACGTGCTGTGTCTGGCTCTGGCTGTGCTCAAGTCCCCGTGTCTCAGCTCAGTTTGCTGTGCAAAGCCAGGCCCTTCAGGAGGTGAAAGCTGAACATGATACTTGTGCACATATAAATATTTTGGGTATAAATAATTGGTCCTGGGGCATTTAGTGGTCCCTTCAGAAATACAAACCTCCACAATTGTGATCTTAATCATTGTGTAACTCTCACATGTGAGCAGGCTATTGTGTTTGACATCTCTGAAAGTCTGTTTCCTACTTGGGCACGCTGCCCTCTCACTGGAGTGTACTAAATCTTCTCAGTGGGCAAAATAACCTTAACTGATAGAGACAACATAGTCTTGAGGCCACAAAGATTTATTATCAGCAGCACAACTAAACACTGAAGTCCTTGTTGTGTGAATTAGCTCTAACATGTGTGTTATGCTGCTGATCGTTGCAGACCATGACCAGATCCTATAAAAGTTCAAAAGTAGGAACTGTGTGTATATAAGCATACAGAGGAAGAAACAGTTTACAGAAGTGGATGTTAAATGTCAGCTATATTCTGAATGCTGAGTAATATAGGAATAACATATCTTAAGAATGTACTTAGGTGTAGTACAGTGCAGAATAACATCCAGTCCCAAACTGCAGCAATTCCTGCTGCTTCCAGAGGAGCCCTCAAGGTGGTGTGGCAATCAGTAAGCTAGAGTTGCTGATCTGTGAGTCGCAGCTTGGGATATATTTCCTTGATTGCTATCACTGAGCATCCTCTAGTACAATTTCTCTCGAAACTGGAGATAGAAATCCTCCAGTGCCTTATCCTTGCACTTTGAGCACAAAAGTTTTGCTTGTTACTGTGTAAGTTAAGTGTTACAGATTTTTTGCTTTTTGACTAACCCATCTGAATTCAAAGCAAAGACATTTCGTAGAGTCAGTGGAGATGCTCATTCCACCTTCTTTTTTTAAGATATTCTCTTAGTGACTCCTGTTTTGTTTTGCAGCAGCAGAGTCCTAAGAGGTGGAAAGATTTGATAATCATTTAATTTGAGAAAAAAGTCCTTGAAGGAAATTTGTAAATAGGTTGTACTCTGTGGCAGGGACTTGCCTCAGCTGGAAAGTGCCATGTTAATGTTTTATTTTGGAAATCAATATTTTATAGGCTTGCTTCTCACTGTTAAGATTCACTTAATGACGTACAAACATGTTTGCATAAATGAAACATTCATCTAAATATTACAGGAAATGTGCTTGTAAAGGATTTTAAACTGTCTCACAGGGTACTGTAACACTTTCCCCTACGAGCTGTTCCTGTGTATAAAACCTAATCTTGCTATCAGAGCAGTCCTGTAACAGAAAGAGTAACCCAAGCGTAATTAGCTTCTGATTAATCATCTCATTTGCATGTTTGCCACTCCGGTGCCTGTGGTGATATTATGCTAAACACAGATGGGTTCTCAGGTTCTCCTCATATTTAGGTTTTGGTGCAGCTGCACATGAAACCAGTGGTGGGAATAGCAACACACGTGTAGCTGCAGCTAGTCTGGAGAAACCTGAGCAGAGCAGTTTCACCTTTATTATGTGGAGCTGGAATTCCTTGGGGGTTATCTCCTTCCCCACACATATTTGGAATTTTTGTACTAATCTTGCCCTTCTGTATCACATCCTAAATACATTTAACATGTGGCAGTGATTTCCACTCCAAGTGTGTTGTTTGGGACTCCTATTAGCAACAGTTGCTGAAACGTTTGGTGTGTCTCTCTGATGTGCAGTGCATTTGGCTTCTTTATAACTTTTCTTTTTAGTCTTTTCTTTCTTAAACAAAGGAGTCAGTTCATTCTTCTGACCATAAATGGATTATAAGAAGTCTTCTTGCATCTCTGATGCTATCTAGTAGATTAGGTATATTTTAGTTCTCTTAAAATCCAGCACAGACAGAAATCTGGGCTTGATAGAACCAGTTATCAGATTTACTATGGCCAGTCCTGTATTTCATCAGTCTCTAGCCACGTTATAAAAAGATGCCAGGAAATAATGTTGTGCTCAATGATTTAAGACTTGCTTACATGGAGACAGACATCTGTATCCTTTTCAACTCTCTCCATCTCTTCTATCCCTCCCTAGATTAAGTTGGTTTGTAATTTGCTGGTTTAGTTCCAGTACTTGTCTGTCAAAAGCAACAATATTCATCCAGTAGGCTGTAAAAGCAGGTGTTTAATATTATTGTCCAATATTGGAGACTAGTAGCCAGCCTTGATACAGATATCCACAATTTTGAGTGGTTTGAAAAAAGATTTTGCTAAGCATCTGCACATTGAATTCACAAATTATTACAAATTCAGTTGTCCTTTTCCACAGAACGGTGTTCATGGCAGGGACATGTGGTTTGCTTTTTTGGTTTTTTTGGGGTTTGTTTTTTGTTTGGTTGGTGTTTGTTTGTTTTCTTAAATATTCCAAGTATCATTTTAAATGCATTGCAAATACTCCTCAACCCCTTGAAAGCATTCCTGGTATACTACAACCAGAATAAAGCTACTTAGCCTCTCTTTGCAGTACATAAACTTATATGGGTAAAACTTCAGCTCAGCTGTAGTGAAAGAAGTTATCAGTGATAAAAGTACAGCAGAGGTTTATTTCTTTGTCTTCAAACTAATGGAAAATGAAGATTGTAAAGGAGGTAGGCACTTTGTTAGAAGCAGCTAGGAAAAGGAGTGGAGTAACCCGGAGTAAAAATCCAAGGATTTTCACTGAGTAGATGTCTGAGGTTCTTTTAAAAATGCACATAATGGAAGTCGATGCCTTAAAGTTAGTGCAAAACTGTATTATGCGAGTTAGATTGAGTTTTTGAAATAAACAGCATTTTATACAAATCTGAGAGAAATTAAAAGTGAAAATATGGAATGAGGAGGGCAATGATGCGTACAGTATGAATACAAGCATTGATAATATCCCTCATTTCTCTCTGCTGTTTTTTATTTGGAACCTATTCATTTTACTTTTCTTTTTAATTTGTGAGCCACTTAAATCTGGTCCAAATAATGTCCTTTAACTTCTGATGACTTAAATAATTGAACTTTTTAACTGTGTTTCCAGATGCTATTAGCAGAACCCTTTGCATTATCTACAGTGTAGCTGGTAAAGGGCTGGCTTTTCTATTTTCTCAAAAGCTCTAGTCAGCATGGGAAATTAAATTTAGAAAGTAGCTTAATTTACAGCAGAGTGAATTTGCTTCCTGGACATATTCCCCGTGGCTGTGGCTACACTAGTACCAGAAATTCTTACTTTGGGGTTCCTGGGAGTTAAACTAACTCGAAACTTGTAATTCAGTGAAATATACAAGAAATTAACTTCTAGAATGAAAAAATTAAAAAATTGCTGCTAATAATCAGCTTTTCTTATTAAAAAAAAAAAGAGAATGTTATTTAGCATCTTCCTGCCTTTTCTTCCCTCCCTTTTCCTCAACTACTTTAAAAAAAAGTTAGAGCTTTTGTAGTTTTTAGGTTTTAAAACCCCTACTAATATAGAGTTCTATTAGAACAGAAAACTCTAATAGTAGTATCTTTACCTTGTATTTATATTAATATATAATATTCGTCTAACATCAATATGGCCTTTTTTAAATTATCATTTTCATTTATTGCTTTGCAAGAAAGAGCACTGGTGAATGCCATTCATTGAAGTGAACATTTTTACGATGTTAATGCATTTCCCTGGGCAGCAGAAGTGATCTCTGCAGAGTTCTGGAATATTATGCCTGACATTGATTTTGTATATGTCCTCGTGCCACATTAACATTTGAAGGTAAATGGATTTTTAGAACCTGTAGCACAAATGATGTGCAGCCCATGCTTTCAAATGCATACTTTTATAATGTAAGTCTTTGTTAGAGAGGAGTTCAGTTTGACTATTTTGCTACAACTACCAGCTGTTCCTCATCAGGAATTATGTAGTACCAGGATCTGCTCTTGGACTATTTACCTGATTCACATGTAGTTCATGGAACAGCCATTGCCTTGTATTGACTTTCTGTCACTCTTCATCTGACAGAATTTAAATCAGTAACCTGCAGCTGATAGGCAATATATTCCTTAATTCTCAGAGTATTTGTATCCTGCCACTATTCCGTTCATATTTCAAGATTCAGAATAAATGAAATTTCAGCATATTTATAGTCCCCTGTTCAATATAAAGATACGTTCTTTTCCAAAGTCTACAGGTCAGCCTGGAGGCATTTCCCAAATTTCTCCTTCTGAAGATCATTACACATATCTTTTAGATCATGTCTATGCTTTTTCATACTAAAGGCTCAAGGTGACTTGAGTAACTTTCTTTTCTATTTGGTGTCTGGAAATCCTTTAGAAATAAGTAAGATTTTTAAAAACCTGTATGTCTGTGCTCTACTGTGCTGACAGGTTAATATTTAAGCATTCAATTCCATAGCACACTTCTCATGAGACTTCCAGAACCTTGTCAGCATCAGCAAGTAAAATTGCCATGTACTTACTAGGCCAGCACAAAAATGAGTTTTTAAGGAAGGTGTCTTTTGGGTTCTTTTAGCCCTTTGAAGGATCAGAGGTTGGTTCTTCAGCATCTCTATTCCGAACACCAGAGTAAGACTGGAAGATTTTGGCCACTGTCACAGAACAGGTTTATATGTAAGAAAACTTAAGAAAATCCTGTGACTTTAAATGTGATCCTAGAAATAGCAGACATATTATAAACTGTAATGACAATTCTTGAGGAATAGTATACCAGTTTCTAAAGTTCCTTAGTGTGTTGTTAAGCTGGTCAAACATCAATGGTTTAGGACTGCACTTTGTTTGTGGGTTTGTTTTCTTTTTTGTTGTTTTGTTTTTTTGTTGTTTTTTTTTAACTTTGCAGTCACTAAAAACATGTACATTTATTTTTGTTCTAGAAATGCAAAATATAGAACAATTATTTGGATGAAATTGATAACATAGTTTCAACAATGCACAATTCTTGTATCCTTACTAATTTTAAATACTTTGAAGACATTTGTTTCCTGCAGTTAATAAATTATGTAACTGTAGCTTTTCTTTCCTGTGCCTCTTCCTTAAGATTTTAGATTGGATTGAGGTATTTTAAGTGGTTTTTCTATTTGTTTAAACAAGAAGCTAAAAACAAACAGGGAAATGTGAAAGAACAGCCTATGTGAAATCTTGAATCATGAACTGAACATTCATTCACTCAAAACTCAAATATTTAGAATTTATCTTTCCATTTCTTATCCAAGGGATAAACAATAGGGAAGTACCTACAGTAGGAGTGCATCTTGCATATCAGGGGCACCTTACTATGTATGACCTTCTTTAGGTTATGGGTATTCTTGTTGGAAAGGTTGTAAATAGCAAGTAATATGTGTTTTAAGAGCTTGTTTACAAACCTATGAATAAAAAGATTTTTCCTTGGCCTTAAAGTGAGGACAAGGAAAAATTTCCCGAGAAAGCACAGAGATTGTTTTGTTAAGTAGCATGTTATCTGTACAAATTCATTCTAGCCACAAATACTCAAGGAATGGTCCATCAAACAAAAGATCAGATGAAGCAGGAACTGTCTAAAGTACTGACATTTTACACCCAAGGTGCTGAACTGTAAATGATTTTCATTTCAGTCAGAAAGAGTCTTACAGTTGGAATAATGGAATAGCATATTTTTGTTTGTCTTTAGAAGCCGCTCATCTATTTATTCTACGGCAGAGAAAACTCACATGGCAGCTGAACACTTAAAAGCAGGGCCTGGGCATTTCAGTGGTTTGCCTGCCACGCAAACTCTCTGAGCAGTTTCAGGCCACAGAGCTTCCCTCTGGATACAGAGTTGTTGAGGAAAAAAAGAAAAACGAAGTCTCTGATAACAGGCTGATATAAAAAGAATCTGACATAATCTTATTAGGATGGTTTATAGAGCAGTTTATTCTATTGCTATTTCATTTGATGGCAGTGATGTGTTTCTGGAATAGCTCCATGCAAGAACAAGAAAAGGTTCTTGAGGTGAGAAGAGAAAGGATCTCTTCCTTATGATGTTCATTAATAATGAACACGGGTGTTTTGGTGTCTTTACTTGTGAGCATAAGAAAGAGTGAGAGCGGTGTAAATCTGCAACTGTCACGCCTTTACTACTTGCATTTCTGCTATGTCTGATGAACACAGTTTATACAAGAAAAGTGATACATTTCCATGTACAAAATTAGTAACAGACAAAACTGCTCACATATATGCATTGTCAGCATAATCACTTACATATCCCAGTTCTAGAAATTGCTCATGATGAGAGGGTCTCCGTGAGATGTCTTTCTTCTGCCACCACAGAAAGTAACACAAGCTTAATTTTGAGCATGTGAAGTGAATGCTTTCTGATTATTCAGAATGCAGAGTAGTGTTTCTGCCAGGATGGTGAGTCTGCACAGTGGGGAATTTTGGGCTGATGGCTATCTGAAGAGTTGGTTGTATAAGCAGCCACATAAAAGGGGGACAGGCATGGCATATGTAGATGGAAGGGTTTTTTAATAAGAAACCATGATCTGGTGGTCTGATATAATTTCTGTTGATTCCACAATGAATAAATGCGGTAGTAATTTCTGTGTCTTAGTTGTTACATGAGATTAGTCTTTCTAAGATACGTATGGTTTGTATAAATGAGATGAGTAATACCACATTAAAAATTTGAATTGCTCTTGATGGATACAAATACTGGTCTAGAAGTAGGTGGTAGTTTCTTCTCTCTGACACACTTACATATGAGTGTGTTCTTTTATAATGTTAGTGAATCTTTAATAAAGATGTGCCCCAGCAAATCCAGGTGGTGCCTAAAAGCATCTATGCTGATTCACAAGCATCACTGGGTTCTTGTCTCTCTTATGTGTCACACATCTCACTTCAAGCCATCTGCATTTTGAAATTGTTTCTGGTTTGTCATTGTGGAGTTTTGTTCTGATGGCTCCATGATTCCTCTAAAATAGATGCATAAAATCATGTTTAAACATGAAGATCTTTTTTATTTTGCCTGTTTTTCTGTTATATGCTTACCTTTGTTTTAAATTCACATTTACTTTTACAAGTATTTACAGCATGTTGAGAGTGGTAGATCTGGTGTAACTGTCCTGATTTCTACAGTTAAATGCAGTTCTTGTTAATTCGTTTGGGAGGGGTGGGGGGTTCGGGGGAGTTTATGCATTTATAGCTTATTTTCTAGAAATGAACCTCTACTCTAGTTTTATTCAATGCATGCATTCTTTAATGAGAACTGAAAATGTACAGACATCATCCTAGAAGCAAAAGTTAGATAAATGCAAACAAAACTGAAGTAACTGATGGGTGAAAAGTCAGTCACATTGTACGTGGGAGGATTAATCCTCCCTCAGTATCTCAGTGTTCTCTTTTGCATCATATTTCTGGGTACAGGCATTGTTTCATACATATTTGACTTAAAAGTTTAGGTAAGATTAAGGAAGACGTTCATATTATATTTTCTTCCTAAATTGGAATAGGAAAGGAAATAAAGCAAGACATTTTTCTGTGTTCTATAATAAAGTTTTCACAGCTGTGCTGTGATTGTTCACAGGCTAAGCATTCCCTAAGGAAAACATCCAAATCCCACTTGAGATTAGGGGAAGTCTTTGGACCCAGCTCAAAGTAATAGAATAACATGTAATCTTTATCATAAATTGTGGTAGCTGTTATTTCATTCTTCAAAATAACTTCTCTGCATCAGCATGAGAGGACAAACAGGAGACAAGAATTGCAGCAGGAGAATCCAGCAGATCAAACACCTACCCAGTGTCCTCTCTAGAAAACTGATAAAACAGTTACAGGAATTGTATTGTTTCAGGTTATAAAAGACTCTTGGCTTTGCATTACCCCGAATTCAGACTTCATATATGACAAAAAGAACGTATTTTATTGTATTAGTTTGTAGAGGAGCGTTTGCAACAAATTCCAAAATCAGATCCCTAAACTATACACTATTTTCAAGCAAAAGTATTTCTTTGCTCTCACTCTGATTATTTTTTCCACGACTGCTTTTGAAACACCACTTAGGTACAGGAAAGGAGAAAAAAAAAAAAAGAAAAAGGCCAAACCATCTGATGTACTTTGCCTTCTTTGTTGAAGTTCCACTGAGTCATTCTGAGATAAATGGAATTTTCTTCTTCAATCCAAAGCTTAATTATGGTAATTAGCCTGTGCAATTTGTAAAGTTTGGCAGTCAATTCAGCTCCTAATATGCATAAGCCTCTTTCTGTTACAAATTGAGTAGATTTAATCAGTTTTAAAAGGACAGTGTCTCACTATGTCTGCGTGGCACACTCTTAGATTTTCAGATTGGTTGTTATTCCAAACTCTGCTACATCATTAGCAGTTTTGATATTTTTAATATTCATGAAGCTTTCATTTTAGCATTAATCCCCAGCATCTGTGATTATGATGGGTACTTTTGGGAGCTGTCTATTGTGTGGCTACTGAGAATGAAAAGCCCAGCAGTTCCTGGCAGTAAATTAACCCTCACAATGCCAGTTGGTGCTGAACTCCTTTTGAAATGTTGCCTTCTGCTATGTTCCTTTCTATTCAGATTTCACACTCTGCTCTGATTCCCTCAGCAGACACAAGCTTCATTTCATCCTGACAGCCATCTGTGACATTAAGAATTTTTCCTTTTTTCATTCAAAGAATGTATCTTTCACTGTGTGCCTTTTCCCCCCCAGATTCAGTATGGTAATCAAAGGGGAGAAAAATGCAGCTCAGAATGCAGATTTTTATCTTAAGGGAGAAGATGAAGGCATTAAAGAATTTTATTTTCCTCAGATTCAAGAAAAGGAGAAGGATTTTTTGGTTTTTTTTTTTTTTTTTTAGATATTCAAGGTAGAATTTTATTTAGCAGGAGAATTTTTGCTAAACTTCAAAATGTGGTCATACAGAGGTCTTTGGCTGTGCAAATGAAGTCTGGGGAATGGAATACACACTTTGGGTACTGCTTTCCTCTCTGCTGCTAATTTGTGGCATACAGAAAATTAAGCCTCTGCCAGTTTTTATTCTTTTCTGATTTAGAACTGTAAGCCTTTGGGGCAGAAACCCTCTAGCATTTTACAGTGAAGTATCATATCACCTGTTTTATACATGAAATTTTGGCTGCTTATCTCTAGTTGACAAGTACTTAATGATAACAGACTCTTCCAGTTTTAGTTTTACTTTGGATTCTTTCCATCACTTTGGAGGAGCTTCCCACCCTGGAGGGTGTAGATGGCATCCAAATTAGGATGGCAGGAATAGATAGTGTAAAATATGTACATTTCCTTCTCCTGCTGTGCAAAGCACGAAGATGTCAGCATCAACAGGGCATGAAAGTCCAATAGAATAAAATAACACTATTTAAAGAATATTTTTATGCACTATCATGATTATAGTAAGAATTCTTCATAGCTTGCTATGCTTTGTGCCAGATGTGGAACTCGGTATCCTGAAGAAGTTCTGAGCAGTTCAGGGCAGCTTTGGGTTTCTCTGTAGGATCCCTTGAAGCTCCTCTAACATGAATTGCCTGAAGAGTGGTCTCTCCTGGCAAGCATCACCTGTTCCTAATTGCCTTAGCAAGCTCCTCTCCTAGGCTCTGCTACCTGATCATACAAGCACAGGGTTGGCAGGATTGGCTTTTTCATCCATTGTTCCAAGTCCTCTTTGTCTCAGGCTGTTTAAAGGCTCTGCCTGCCTGCTTGGAATGAAATTTCTGTCTTAAAAATGCGTACAAGCTTTTTAGCATGTTGTAAAGAAAGGTGAAGGATTCCTTTGTCTTTATTCATCAAGCATTTTCCCTAAGACTTCTTTGCTATTTACTGAAGCCATGTGGGTTTAATTACATAGTTTGGGAGAAATATAATTGTGGGTAAGTTGCTACCCTCAAAGACAATTGGCCTGTCATTTCTAGCCCTGAGTTGGCCTTGCTGCTAAAACAACTTTACTAAGGGTAAGGGGACTTGCCAGCACCTCCTTTTAGCAATATGGGAAGTACAGAAAGAGCCTCATCAGCAGTAAATGCAGTGAGAAATCTGGATGTGTACTGTAAAACTAATATCACGAGGCAGAAACAAGCTGCAAAAAAGGAATGAGACTCTGGTGTCTTGATGATGACAAGTGTTTGCCCTAATGGGACAGTCTGGAATGCCTGGAGCTTTATCAAAGTCTAAAGCTGGGCACTTTATCAAAGTCCAAAGCTGGTATGTTTAGTGCTGGATTGTGTGGTACTGCTTCAAAGCTAATCTGGGCATCCCAAAAGCTTAAAAAAATACACTGTCACTGACTTTTCCATACTTTTTCAATGTTTTTAGATATTTTGACAGCAGGATCATGCTGGCATTTGAGTGTCTATCAGCAGGTGTGCAGTAGATTATATGTCCACAGTAATGTTCTTGTCTAACAGATCTTTAGATTCCATCTTCTTCCTTCTTGCAGTGCAGAGGGCAGACCTCCCCTTGGTAGTGCTATTATTGTATTCCTCCCAACTGTACAGCCTTTTCAGAACAAAGGTCTCAGCTCAGATCTTAGTTTTTAAAGCTTGACATATGTATGTTCTTAGTAGCTGTGTTGTTTGTAATACCCTGGGAAGTCTATAGGTAGATGAAAATGCAAGAAAGGCCAAAATATTGTCTCTTTTCTTCACCTTACTTGTTGCATTGGTGTATATCTTGTCTCCATCGCTTTCTGGGAAATACTGGATATTCTGTTCATGTTTATGGGCTTGCCCAGGCTCCCTGGTGTCTGGGAATACAGGACAAGTGTTCAAAATCTTTGCTCACTGTTTGGACAACATTTTGAGAAAGAAAAGGGAGCATGCTGGGAAAGCTGCAGAGGTGTTTCTTAAGCCCTATTTACCCAATTCCGTGCCTTCACCAGGAGGCATTCTGCATGTGAGCATTAGCTGTCCTCATGGTGACAGCTCAACTGGCCTCCTTCAGGCAGTACCTCTTCTCCCAGTCTGGGCATTCCCTTTCACCATGCCAGAGGCTGCCCTGAGCTTCCACTGTTCTGGTCTGTGGGGGGCATGGCTTGAAACTGGTCTCTTAAAAGTAAGAATACTCTGCTGCTCCTTGCCTCTTCCCAAATTATGTGGCACCTTTTTCACTCCCTTGGTGGAATACCTGTTATGAAGTGTGTTCTCCCAGTGTAAACTCAGATTCTGTAGTTATCTGATCCTAAGCACAGCAATCCCAAATAACATCAAGCACTAAGGATGGAATTTAACAGAGGTTCAGTTTTTATTACAAAAGGAACAAGAGCTTTGCAGTCTAATAAATGAAAGAAAGGTAATGGCTGGAATTTGATTTAAGGAAGCAGAACTTTAAAACATAATTCCTTCTGTGTAATTTAATAGCCATTGAGGAAGTACTGGAATCTACAGTATGTGGTCTGTTAATCTAATTAATCGACCCTAAAGGTTAAGTCACACAACCAACAAGTATAAGTGGATTTTGATCAAGTTTTACTGGGCCTATAAAATACCAAATATATGAGGATGTCCAGATTTACTTGTGTTTGCGTTGGAAGTAGCTCAACTTTGTAAGGTCATGTACTGATGTACATGTACACACAATTTTTATTTAACTTTCTATTTCCAAACATAACATGCTGTGGATTTAAGAACTGCTTTTTGTGATGCTGAGTGTCATTGAAAAAGTACAGCAAAAAAAAAAAAAGGAAGGAGAAAACTGCTGTTCTTTGCCAGTAAAGGTGGGAGTTAAAATGAGTGTTGAATGCTAAAGCCTGTTATTTTTAAGGATGTAAAAGAGGACCCCATTTAGTCCTGTATTGCATTTGGTGTTCCACAGGTGGTTCTCCTTGGCTTGCATGTACTCTGTCATCCTGAGAAATGCTGCAATCATTGAAAGACCAACTTCCATTCTTAATTTTTCTTCAGTTGAACCAGATTTCTGTGACAATGACTCTTCAAGAGAAAGATTGGGCAAAATTAATCTTTCTCCAGAGTTTCGGATGAGACCAGCTCACTGTATCTTGCAGTAATCTAAATATTGGTCTGACCCAAGAGAAAACTAGTCAGGTTTTTAACCATATCAAGTCCAGTTTTTCAGGTGGACCTGAATCGCTGCAAATTTATGCCAACTTGTAGAGGAGGGTGACAGAGATTTTTCCAATCTTTATTCTCTCTTCTATCAAAACACAAATTCTGCCTCTCTCTACATGGCTTTCAATAGGTTTTCTGCCTTCCTGCAAACAACATAAATATGCAGCATGAGTATATCTATCAGTGCACATCTCATTGAAGGTTCTCATTCATTTGACAGTACATCTGCTGCTGTTCCTGTTATCATGATGACAAACCTCAAAGAAACCTACACATGAAAGAGAAGTTCAGAAGAAGGGGCAGACTGCTACATGCTTTGGGGGATTTTGAGAGTTTTTGTTGCCTTCTCTTTCTCCCAAAGGTTTTTGTTATCTACATTTAATACTAGTATACTGGTGAGGCTGGCACTCAGGTTTGTCACAGGGGTCAGTTGTGAGTGTGGACACATTGCCAGACACACTTTCCAGAAACCTCTCATATGTATCACCATAGTTGTGTTCATTGCAAAATGCAAATTAATTGCTTACCATAGCAGAAAATTATGTAATGAGGCTCTAGAGAACATAAATATTTAAACATGTTTTTAAATACATTCAAATATATGTGTATGGAGAGGAAAGGGGTTAGTGGGGGCAATAGAATCAAAAAAACAACTTCGATATTCTATTGTATAAAATATCAACCCTGCAAATTCATACTAATTAGTATTTTGAGCTCTCATGGTGTTACTAAATCATTGGCATCAGATGAATAAAACATTTAGAAAACTTTTTTTATGATGTTATTGGTGCATTCACCCATATCAATGACCAAAATTTATCTTGCTTTAGCAAATCAATGGATTTCTTTCTTCTGCTAAGTGTTTTTGGCAACACAGATGGAGAACACAGCAGTCAGGGCCCTGCTCAAAGGCACGAGATAACTGAATGGGTTACTTCCTACATTAAAACCAGCTTGTTGACTTGGCAAAGAGCCCTGGTCAAGTAATACAACCAGTGCTGCTGCCATTTGTTAATTCTGCATAATTAAACACCAATTATACATAGTATTGTTTTCTAGCAGGCTCCTCAGCTGGCTTTTCTTTATTATGGTTCTGTGCCAGTTTCCTTCCTTATTACTAAAAAGGGGTTTTTATTTGTTATTGTAATTAGGAGGTTTAAAAGATATCAAATTTTTCTAAAGAGAGAATAGCAAATGATTATAGAAGTTGGCATATCATTTTACAGGAAAGACATTGCATACAATAGGCATTTTAATTTTTTGGTATAGTCTGAGGAATCTGCACTGTACTATTACAGGAGTCCCCAGAACAAGTCTATTAGTGAATATGTATTAATAAATGAATGTATTTACAAAGCACTTTCAACGTCTGTCTCTTTTAAGACACCAGAAAATTCAAATGTAAAACCAATATTAATCTCATAGTGTTTTCATCCTTATTTGGCAAGGCCATTAACCATTTTTTTGCTTAAGTCCTGTTCAAATGAACAAAGGATGTGCCTAACTGGTGTTTTAAGGGATAAACCGAAATATCTGTTCAATGTTCTGCTGAAGCTGGAATATTTTATGCATCTTGTCATATTACTAAGTATTTGGAGACTGTGTAACAAGGGAGGTTTTTGACTGTCTTGGTGCTTTTAAACTGTGTCATTGTCAGTTATGCAGCTCTATTAGTAACAGTGATGGAGAAATTTCAGGAAAGGTTTTTCCTGTGTTGTTGGGAGCAATGGAATGTGAGGAGCAGAAAGTTGGAGGCCGGTTTTTTGCTTGTTTAGAGTTTATATCTTCCTCTCAGTACTGAAGAAGGTATTTGTTATGTAGACTTAACATTTGTTTTTCAACTACCCAAGTTTATAAAAATAGTCTGGAAAATATTTTTCCCCCCTTTCTTTATAATTGTTTATGTAATGACGTTACCAAAGTGTACCACACAGCCAAAATAGGTATAGCAACTCCCTAGAGACTCTAAGTGTGTCTTATGCAACCCATAAATTTTATTGGGGGAAAGAAAATAGGAAAAAAAGAGAAACTTCCAGGCTTGATAATCATTAGAATTTAAAAGCTCAGGAGAGATATTAACTGTGTCTGTTACTCTTAATCTATGGACTGTTCAGCTGTCACATGCATTGGATCTGTATGCGACGTCCTCATGAACTTTATTGAGAAGTGTTTCTGAGTCAGCTGGAGCTCATTTCTCAGCCAAAAGTTTTTCTTCCCTCTTATCTCCTTGTGACTCAGCTCTTGTTATCTATCATTCACTTCCTCTGAGTCCACATAATTATTGGCCCTCCCAAATAAAAATGCAGAGTTTTAAGCTTGGCAGTTCTTAGTTTATTTACTGGATCACAAGTCAACTAATCTGTAAAGAGGAGAAGATGTATTTTCCTGCTTATGCTGTGAAGCCATGAGGTCAATGGGACTTCCCACAGCACATTGTAGACAGCACAAAACACTTTATAAGATGAGCCTTTTGGTTCATGTTACAATTTTGTCAATAGAGCCATTTTAATTTGCAATTGTCAATAAAATCCCTTCTTAACTCTCTTTAAGGATAGGTCAGCTGTTTTGAATCATGTTGTGTTATGTGTGAAACATATATTTCAGATTCCATAAACTCAGTAAAACAATACTGCTTTGTCTTACTTCCTTTAAGGAGCACATAGTTTTGGCATCTTCTTTGGACCTTCTGTTGTCATAGCCCTTATTCTTCCTGTCTTAGGCATGCACTTTCATTTTAATTATGTTTTAAATAGGAAAAGAAAGTGTGATACTAGGATTTTTTTAAAAGTTATATCTAGACACAGCGCTACTACATTAGATATGCCTTTGTTTTGCAACTACATCTAACACAGCAGAATTTAACCAGTGAAATATTTTATAGAAACTTTCTTTTAATCTTTTATCTTGAAAAAATCTTTTAGAGGGCCCCAGTGAGAATCTTGGCAGGAAGAAACGGTGAGAACTACAATGAAAAAGAGATAGAATATTTTTTTTCTTCTTATTTCTCGATGGCAATCCTTTTAAACAGCTCTAAGCTCTGGGATGTTATTTATTATTGATGTTACAGTAATGCCCTGAATCTGGCAGGTGTTGAATTGTTTCCCTGACATGTCAAACCAGTCTCAAGTTTTGAAATGTTAGTTGTAGTCTAAAGAGCTGGAATTACCTCCCCAATTCAACAAAAGCTGCTGAAACACACAGGTAATTTCTCTAGTAGCTTGTGTCATTGATTTCTCTAGTTTTGTTTAAAGAACACTCCCCAGCCATAGCACTAAGAATTTGCTTGAAGCAAAGTATCTGCATAAATCCTGTTTTGGATTAGAATAAGTGGGGAATACATGCATTAAAGTGGGTCACAACAGCATAATGGATGCAGCTTGACTTATCTCCCCTAAATGCCAATTTTTATTTATATTCACATGTATTTATTCATAATGTATTTATATATGCACATTCTGAGTATTTTTGATACCCCATTGATTAATTGCAGAATGATGTGATAAGGTGCAGTTATAGTGCACCTGGGACTTCTCCCCTGCAGCCGTGCTATTGAGGCAAATCTCCTGGTGTCACCACTAATAGTCTTTCCAGGATCAAAGGTTGAAGGTCACCTGGCTAACAAACCATGAAGGTTAGAAACAGGAGCATCAGACTCTGAGAAAGGATGGATCCTCAGCTTTGCCTGGGGAGAGCCATTAGCCTCAAGCCATGGAAAGTCCCACAACACCAGGCCTTAACAATGTGCCGTTTTTATGCCTGGAAAAGCCATTTCACACTGTAGCTGGAGGTTTTCAAGCTAATTATTTTTCTATGCTTCTGGACTAAAAAATAATGTAATTCTTCTTCTCTCGGATTTGAAGGAAAAACAACTGGCAAAAATGTCAATATATTTATAAATAACTTTGGGGAAAAAAAATTGGAAGATAATTTTACCACACAACAATGACACATGGAGCCTCCATATGCCATTTGTAGATGCCAAGATTTTCTTTTTGGTCTGGACTTTGTCTTGAGGATAACTGGGGCATGCTGCAGCTAGCCCAACTTTTTTATCTACTCTTTCCAAATTAGACTTTTTGGTATATTTAAAATGTCACTAATTCCTTAAACTACAAAAGAACAAGCTGTTGTGTCTTCTTCATCTAGACATGATCCCAGAAATCAGTTTGGTGGGTGACAAGGAGTACTTTGCTATAATAGAGAATAAAAACCTACGTATTTTGGAGTTCAGTTCATAATACAGATTAGCAGAACCTGAGCCAAAAGTTTTAGAAGCTGCTAATGAGGTTTCTGCAAATGTGGGATTTGCATATAGTGAGACACTAGGAAGAAAAAAGTATATCCAGCTTGTAACATTTCAGGATCACACTAAGTGGTATTGCAAAATGTCATGCTTTAACGCTGCTACAAGCTCCTGTAGTACCAGAAATACCAGAATTTTGACATTAATTTATAGTAATGTCAAAAATTAATCTGTTAGGATGTTTTGTTCCTATTTGGTAGGCACAGTTATATTTTGTAGCTTAGGAGTCTCATAGTAAGAAAGCTGAGTTTGTAAAATTAAGTTGTCATTTGATCATTTAAGAAACTTGAGGAAAGAACATTCTGAATACTTAACATATTAGTATTTCTCCTTTTGCCAAGGAAAATCCCTGTTGTTACTTCTAAGACGTGAATGGTGTTGTGTGAGATAAATCATTATTTCACAAAATAGAGAATACAGGCTCAGCAAAGTGCTGGCTTTCAGGAGTACTGGCAAATTTAGACTCACAAAAACTATTTCTTTTATGGGGTATAGCAGCTGATGTTTCTGAAGATGTAACTACAATGAAAATGCAACACTGTCTTTGAAGTTTAGGCTTAGTAAGATAAGAATTGGACTTAGACAATTCTCAAGCTCTCAGCATTTAACAAGGTTAAGTGGTTAAGAAATGTCTTAGATAAATTTATGCTTCATAACTTGGCAAACCTTCAGATTCTTACTGAAACATTGTGAATATTGTAACTTATAAAGACAGATGAATTTCAATTTGCTGTAGACATGTATATTGTATAATTCATCAGTCTTTTGTTCCTATTTTGTAAAATTGATAAAGAGAGACTCAGGAATAGATCCACAGAGGTGTCTGGCATCTGTCTGAATTTGAGTACTATTGATCTGATTGTGGTAACTCGGGAAGAAAGTGATAGATTAAGATATTTGATTTCAAAAGTTAGCAGCTGAGATGGTTTCCAGGCTAGCAGTCTTTCTTTCAACGTGTCTGTCACTCCCTAAGATTTCCTCTTCTTTAAGTTGTCTTGATTCCAGGAGCCACAGCATTCTCAAAAATAACTTCTCCTTTGTTTTCTTCCCAAGCAATCAGTCACAAACTGTTTCCTGTAAATTAAAAGAACTTTTGTCAGCATGACCTTATTTTCTGCAGCACATACAGAACTTTGCCTTAGCAATCAATTCTCTTCCTCATGCATACTTAAAAATGGCACTAGGCTTTACAATTTCCTTTGTTGGGAGAAGGACATAGAAGAGGAGAGAAAAATAGAAGACAGCAATCAAAGTCTGCATTTTATGTTTGATTCTATATTAGCCATGTAAACATGAACCTAGATTTTTTAAGGCTGAATATAACATTTAAATATATTTTTCAAATGCAGACATTAAATGTGAGTCTTATTCAGAATATTACAAATTAACATATTATTTAAACACTTTCAGTGGAAGCGAACAATTTATTACACGCTTACTGATCCTTCCCTAAGAATTGGAAATTCTCCTTTGTATTTTAATCAGCTAATTATTTGTCAGTCTGGAAATGTTCATGAAGGCAGGAGATGTCCCCATTTGAGTTTTATAATATCTTTGGCTTGTTTGGTGCCTTGGGCTGGCAAAGCTAAAACTTGGAAACTAGTCAACTTCAAACTATCAGGCAGCAGACTGCAAGCTCCAAAACAGAGATCATCAGGATACTGGGACTTTAACTGGTGTCCTTTTCTCCCTGTGCAAGCTCCAGTATCGCAGGCTTTTAAACAAGGAGCTGGAAGCCTTGGTTGTGAAAATCTGAAGAGAGCAACTTTGTTCAGATAACTTGACTCTAAACACAATGGTATCTCAGATACCCAGCTTGCAGACTTTTGGGGGAAATGTATTAATGCCCATTTGGAGAACATGCAGCCATGGTGTCTGCAAATTTATTGGTTTTGAAGAAGTCTGATTCTTAATCAGCATTCAATGTTTATATACCTCAAAATCTTTGTACTTCAATGGCTTTTTGACGGAGTATCATCTGTCCTCTGCACTGGGAGAACACTGATAGGGTCATGGAATGAATGACTATGATGTGCCTTGGGAAGTTGTGGTAAGATTAATCGTGCAGCTTCACTTCTACAATTTCCAAAGTTTCAAGTTTGTGGCTCTGTGACCGTAAGACTGTGCAGGAGTTTTTTAATTTTCAAGAGTTTTTGGTTAGGAGTGGTAGGGGTGTCATATCATAACTGTGTGTTATTTTGCTGTTAACTGAAATAACCGGTCACAAGGTTTGTTGAAGGAGCCCACTGAGGCTCAGGCAACAGTGTGTACAGTTTTCAGTGCTTGTTCATTATCACTTTATTTCTGTTGTCTCTAGAAGCATAAAGACAGAGTAATTGGACTTAGAAGAAATGGTTTTCACCCCCTTAAAGTGATTCCTGAGAATATTAGAGGGACGAGAGTGAAACTGATGTTTCCATCCCTTCAGACTTTATGCTTTTCTCTCCTCCCAGGCTATAGTTTCACCTCCTCCCATCCCAGCAGCAGCTGTAGCTCAGCTCTGTCGGGCCTCTGGAAGCTCCTGGAGGCGCCGCTGCACCTCCCTGACCTCCTTGGGGCTCCAGCCCCAGCTGCAGCAGTCGGAGGGTCTTCCTAAGCCCGGGCTTTCCCTGTGGTTGAGCCCTGCATGAGACACCAGCCGGGGTTTAACTGAGTGTCCTTGCAATGGGAGATCGGGTTCTCTTTTCCTCAGATATCTGTTTTCAGTTTTTTCCAGTAATAAAAATGTAGGCAAAATCAATTGTTTTCTTAAAAGGAGCCACAGACTGGATGAAACACATGCTGTCTCTGCTCTCTCTCTCTCTTTTCTTCAAAGAGCTTAAATAAGATTGTAAGATAAACTTACCTACCGCCTTGCAGCTTCCCTTTACGCAGTCACCTTGAAGCAGCTAAGGGAAGCCTGTGTGACCACAGTTTTCACAGAGACGTATCTTAAATTTTGTCCTATTTTCTTCTAACAAAAGCTGGAACACTGAAGTATTGGAAAAAATGTTAGGAGTCTTTAGGCCTGACTGGGGAAAATTTCTGCTGTCAAAATAAGGGGTTTTTTTGTTTAAATGAAGAAAATATTAAAAAAAAAAGATCCTCTCAAAGATTAAACCTTCTAAATATGCATTGAATAAAAGAATAACTGATTGAATTGGTCTTGGAATGAAGGACTGCTTATTAGTTGGGCTTTTTAGTTGAAAAATGAAAACCATTTGCACAAGAAGAATACTTACATTTTTTCAGGGGAAGGTCAAAGAGGAAAAACAACATTGCTTCCAGAATTTTAAAAACACATATTGTGTTGAGAGGGTGGTATTCAATACGTTGTGCTGTGTTTTGGTCAAGTACTAGTTCAGTCTGCTCTATACATCTCTTCACAGATTGAACCTCGTTGCACGAAGTGCAGCACATCCTTTCTCCCCTTGGAAGAAAGATAGTTTCCCTTTCTTCCATTGTTCATCTTTCTTCAGAACAGACAAATGTTAGAGTGGGAGTCATGTGCTCTGCCCTTTACCTGTCAGTGAGAGCAATAAACTAAACGCTCTTAACTTGCGTGTGAAATCAGTTGTTTGCGGAAATGAAATATTTTTCCACTCTTCTCATCTTCAGATACTGGTAGGATGAAGGAACTGTCTCTCAGATATCTATTTCACATCTTTCTCTGACTGAGTAAAGTTTCACAAGCAATCCAGTAGCCCCAAGTTCTGTGTAAAAGTGGCATTCATCATGTAAAAGACCCTCAGCTGATACAATACTGTTCAAGTCCCTTTTAGTTCCTAGCAATACACTTCTTCCAGGAATCACCTAGTGTGTACTAGGTGATATTTCCTGGTGTGATTATATGAATGTGCCCTATAATTTAAGAACAGCAAATCCATTGTATAATAATCATTCTTAACTGCAATTTCAAACATTTATCATTGAAATGTTTTTTTCTCTAAAATTAATATCTTATGGTTACTTTCACCTTGGTTGGATGATGTATATAAGAATGAACACAAAAGGGAATCAATATAGTCATTAACTGACTTGCCTACAGCATATGATATATGAGGGGCCAGCTTAAATTCGACTAAATTTTCTTTTATACTATATGATCAGAAAAATCTTCATGTGCCCATAGCATTCTTCATGAAGTAAATTTTTTTCCTACTTATGAATGACCTTTATTTTCAATTGTAAGAATCCAGATAGTAGAATTGGAGTAATTCATATTTATGAAATATGGAATTTGTGTTCACATTAAACATTAAGATTATGAAATATTTATTGATAAATTCAACTAAGTGGGATGAGGAACGTCTTGGAAGTGTTTTACTCTAGTCTGAGTTTCTACAGAATAGGGTTTCTGCTATCAGAGTCAGCATCTATTGGATATCCTCTAGTGTTTTATGAAATTCCTTGCTATTCTTAACTAATAAATAAAGATGGAAGGAGTCTCAAAGCTATGTCTGAACCAATGGGTGTGAGATGCAGTTAAATTTTGTCTGGATATTAGGACAAGATTTTGCTATACACCACTTCTGTCTTTTGCTTGTCTTGAGAAAGATGCCTGTGGTGGGAGGCTTCAAGGAAAGTGGGGAAGGTTTTGTCTAGGACTTTGATTGGGATGACTGTGGGGGCAGGACCCTGAGACACGCTCAACCTGAATCTAGTCAAACATAATTATGTTCATGTTTCAAGCTGCTGAGAAAAGCCTTAACAGTAGCTTACCTAGGGAGCTTTCTTAGGCATGAGTGCCAATCAGTGTAAAACTAGTTAACGTTCAGTCAATGCTCATGGAAAATTTTATTTATTTCAGTTTTTTACCGTTTCCTTTCATCACCAAGCATAAGTTTATTTATGTTTGTATGTGTCAGTGGATACTTTCCTGAGACTAAATGCGTTTTCAAAATCATAGCCATTTAGAAAAATAAAAACTATAAGGAAAGCACCTTAAATGGCTTTTAATTGTATTCTTTCTAGTGACATATGTTTCTGTTTTCCTTGCTCAGTGTTTTGTAGCTAAGAAAAAGGTCTAAAGTATTTAAGTTTTAGGAGGCTTTCCTGAGGTACATTTGAAATAGTCTTCACCTCAGATGTAAATTCTTTTTCAATGACTTGCTTAATGCTTCAGTTGCATTCAGTTTTGAGCACTTAGGTATGCTTACAGCTTATTTATCTCCAGTGTTATGCTTTCAAGATTATATAACAACTCCTCTGTCACTACAGTTGTAGAACAGCAGCAATACAAGATTTGTTAGAGTTAGATAAACTGTAAAATTTGAGTAATGGGAATGATGTGGTAATCTCAGTAGTTTCTTTTGGTTTAAAATTTAGATTTCCTCACTCTCTTCTGAGTTTTTTTGGTTTTTCTAATTCTATTTAAAATATGAAACTGGTGTAATAAAACAATACCATTCTGTGTTGTTTTACATTTTAACTAGTGTTCAGTGTCAGATGGGTCTCTAGCTGGATGTGTTATTTGATCCAATGTGTTACTCTCTTTTTTTCATATCTAGCACCTTCTGAAATTACAGTGTTTTTCCAGGAATTTTCTGTAGTCTGGCCTCCTAAAATGAAATATGATTAATTGCCTTCAATATGCTAAATATGCTTTTCTTTCTCTGGGCTCTTGTGGGTTTGTATTGTTCTCGTCTCCTTTTCCCATAATTTTTCATACCTATATTCCCACCAAAATAAATAAAATAACTTGAAGCCTCTAAAATTATTAAGTGCCTTTCCATTTTGTTCTGCTGTGTACTAGAAGTTTAGTATGCTAATTGAAATGATCTTGGATATACCTAGAAATATTTAATACCATAATATGCTGAAGTTTCAAACTAGCACACCTTTAGACACAGCATGCAGGCTTTTGAATTTAATGCTTGCAATGATGTATCACTGACTTGTGAGTTTGCAATGGATAGGTTACGTGTACAGGTTTGGATCAGTGGTTCTGTGGTTATCTGTGCCTCGATCTTCTGATCTACTCTGTTATGTGATGTACTTAAACTCTGCTCCACTGACTTAGGTTTAAAGGCTCTTTGTAATGAACTGAGGTTTTCAGCTGGAGACCTAACTTGGTTATAAGCTTTCCTATTGACCAGATAGTAAAAATGTTGCTGAAGGACACTTGCTTAGCCTAGTGACACATCTGCCATGCTCTAACAGCCTGGTGCCCACCTGTGGCACCCAGCAAGGGTTGGGGGCTGCTGGCCCCACTGTCGGTAGTGTGTGGTGCCCCTCAGCTGGGGCGCTCAGGGGCTGAGGTCTCAGCCAGGAACAGTCAGAGAGGAATCCTGAGGGCACCAGGGCATGCAGGATTTTGGAAGGGGCTGCTGATGACCACCTCAGGGCTCAGGCTGCGTGCTCTTATCAGCAGCCCATGGGAGCGTGCAGTGCTCAGCTTGAAGCCAGGGCATCATCTTCCCTGTTGGAATTTCAGTGCTGGGTAGCAGTCATCCTAGCCCACAGGGATAAAGCATCTCGTTCTGATTTTATCCAGTTTGACATGTTTAAATTTGCTGAGCATCTCTGCTGGAGGTGCTTGAGGGCCCCAACAATATGGAACCAATCACAGCAGAAACATATGATATGTATAATGTTGCTTCAGAAGTATTTATTTCCTGCCCAAAGCAGCTGCACCAACACATTAAATGAAGGTAGGACAAACAAACAATTGGGCCTTGCTAAAGAAATTTTCCTTTTCTCAAGCTGTCACTCTTGCAGTGTTATACTTTAGGTCAGAGATATTAAAGCTGTGAACTAATCAGCAATTACATACTTGGGAAATTTTCTACATGTAAATCTGACATAATGAATTCTTAGTCATCTGTACTTCCTTTTTCAGTTCATTACTGTGGTGATGAGTTCCTTATTATGAGATGCCTAATTTCTTGGTCTCTATCACTATGGGTTTTTTGGTTTTCTTTTTAAGAACAGAATAGCTGTTTCCTTCCATTTGCCATTCACTTGTTCTGTATCTACCAATGCACACATTGAAGCTTCTGATAAGGTTGTGCCTTGTTGGGCATTTTATCTCAAAGGTCTGGTTGGTTTTTGAACATAGATACGTGATTTTGTCCATTGTTACCATCATGATATCATGTTACCCATCAAAATTTTGATGTGGCTGTTTTGTTATTTACACTGGCATTGTTCTCATCATATTTGTGTAGTTTAAAACATATAATTTTTCAGTGTTCATACTTTATTGCTCTGGGCTTTGTGCTTCTAGTTAGAGCTCTAATTATTTCAGGGATTCCTGTGGATCTATTGAAGGTGCTATTTTGTTTCAAAATTACTGCCTCTAGCTAGTAATTCCTATGCTCAATGTACACAATATTACAAATTGACAATGTTTAGAGGAATCTGTAGGTCCTTGTAAACCCAAGTACCCCTTGCTGTGTTATATCATTTCTTATCTGGTATTAATTTTGCAGAGGTGAATTCTGACAAGATAGAAGAGTTATTGATTGCTCCCCTCCTCGGCTCTTTCATTTCATCATTGTTCTATTTTGTCTGCAGTTTAAGTTCATAAACTTGGAGTAATTTTTGACCTTGTGCTTTCTTTTGAGGCTGACATTAATCATACTGAGAAATGAGATTCCCAGCTGGAAGATGCTAAAGAACCATTAGGAACTATTAAATTAACTTACCACTATTTTATGAATCTTTCCCAGTTTAGACTGAGAATTATTAAGTTGATTGGGACATATGTGTATGTTTCATTATGAGCTAGATAATAATTCCTAATTCTTTATTTGTGGGTCTTTCTCCCATTTCCCTGAAGTATTCACAGCTGTGCTAACACAACCCTGCATGCAGTCAATGGTAGCATTTTGCTCCTTTAACAAGAAAGGGCTTCAGCCTAATATCAAATTTTCCAGGCAAATGCTTATATGCTCCATCATTTGTTTTCTTAAGGATATGATTTTGAGCAGTGAGTAGTCAGCTCAGGTAAACAAAGCAAGGAGGAACACCTGTTGCACAGCTTCTCTTTGAGGCACAGACTCAAAACCTCCTTTGTAGAATATATTTCATTACGTTGCACAAAAGCAGTAGCTCTTTGGAAGACCTTTACAGAGAGAACCTCTGTGATCTAATAACAAAAAGACAAACACTTTCCAGAAGTCCTTACCTCTGCTTAGTATGAATAAAGGAAAACAGTCTTTGGATTAAAAAAAAAAAGTAAAAAAAAAATTGTGTTGTAAGTGAGTATCATTTAATACATTTGGAAGGTGAATGGGAAAGGGAATTCTGGGCAGACTCGACTTACTACCGCTTTGCATTGTATTTGTGATTTGATGACACTTGGAGCTAGCTGTAAATTTATTGTAGAGAAGTACTGACTGACATAATGTTTTTCAACTCCATGCCTTTTTACAAGTCAGTGTGAATATTTGTTTACCTTGCAAGTTACCTTTTCACTTCACTTCAAAATCATCCTTGTGCATTACCTACCAAATTACTTTCCTGCTAGACCACAAAGATTTTAACTGTAAACTGCAACATGGTTAAACCTTCATTTTTTTAATCCTTGAATCACCCCATAGGTTATAGCACGTTTTGCTTTGTACTGAGGACAGGTTAAACACAATGTGAGTGGTTTTAGGTATGAAAGGATATGAACCTTTAGAGCCTGTCCTGTCTGCTGGTTTTTCTCTCATAGCCAAAGGGCTGGGATTGTGGAAGGCAAAAAGGAAGGGAAAGCAGAGAGGAGCAACAACTGGTCATACTTCATCTGAGAAATCCGTGTGCTAAGGTATCAGGAATCACAATGTGGCTGAAGTCACTGTTGGAAAGTAGAAAACATGTGTTGGCAAAATGGTTCAAAATGTTGCACTTCTAAAAGGAGGGGAAAGTGAACCAGAACAGCTAGAAATGTAGTTAGGAGTATCTTCTGAAAAAAAGGACCTCTGATTCTTGTGGTATCAGAGAGACTTCCTTGCTTAAATATGTGTTTTTATAGGCTGACTTAATGTGCCAGTGTGTTCCCTTGCTGGACAGTGTATTAGTGCAACTGTGTCTATTATTTCTATAAACAGGCATTGACATACATTGATTTAATAGTATTCTTTGTGCTGAGCTCTGCAAATAGACTAGTAAAATGTAAATGACACAGCTGTGTTGCAGATATATCTTTGACAACTCAGAAGATGACTTTGCATATACAGAAAAGCAAGGGAATGAGAAAGGACTTTCTCAGCTTTTGAATTGTGTACATCCCCTTCAATATTCATTTTTATGGTAGTTTTAATTTCAAATCATGTCATACATGCTGGTGTGTTGAATTGGTTCCTGCATTTTCATTGTTTGTCTGTAATAGACATTAATGAGGGAAATTCATCACCTTCCTAAAGTTCACCACTCAGCTGAATAAAATAAGGGGTAATTAAGCATGGAAGGTTTCTTGCTGTGTTCTACCTCTACTAAAGAGAAAGTGAGCCCAGTTCTTTGCTACTATTCTGGGAGCAGCTACTTGTAAAGCAGCTGCATAATTCAGACTCAAAACCTGCTTGCAGGACTGAAGTCATAGGAGCAGCAGCTCCAGGGGTTAATGCCTGGAGGACTGGGTGTAGTCTTAGAGAGTTTATTACAGTAGTTAGGGGGTTATTGCAAGAAGTCCAGTGGAATTGCAGGTTTACATGGGAAGCTTGCATAACCAGTTCTTCTACTGTACATGGTATTAGTTGCTATTATTTAAATGTCTTGATATTAGTTCCCACAGTAATCAGAACATTCTTGACAAATGTGTAAGTTTACTTGCAAGAAAACAAAACAAGAGATCTTCTAAGGGAGAGGAAAGTAAGGTTAAATTCAGAGTTTGTAGTATAAAGGGACTACAAAATACTCCTGTGAAGAAATTTATGTCAAATAGATCTTATGTATATGCCATATTGAACACAGTCAACGTGACTGGTGAGCACTTCAGCATAAGTCATTTATTTTTGTATTTTCTGGAGAAATGTTGCTTGTTACCTTAGAGAAGAAAACTGTTATAAATCTGGTTGTTCCTCCTTAGAAAATGGCTTCTTGTCCTAATTAATCATAGTGCCTTCCTCAGGCTAGCGATGGGTCTCCTATCCACCCCTGCAACCAAAGCAGCTGGGGCCACCCCCTGTGAACTCACTTCCAGCACCATTTAATTAGCCTGAATGGCTGGTGCCTTCAGGTTTATCAGGGAAATAAATGGGAGCAGATGCAGAACAGGAGAGAGATACAAGGGACACAGTGCAAGGAACAGCTGCAGGAAGTCAAGGTGCGAGGGCAGGTGAGGAGAGGACAATAGGCAGGATTGGGAGCATCAAAGTCTTAAAGTGAATATTTATGTCCTCTCTGCTAAATACCAAGTTTTGAGAATTTAAGTGTTCAGTCAGAAATGTCACTGTGTAATTGGATTCATGTGGTTTCCCGAGCGACTGATTCCATGTAAGACTTCAGCTTTAGAATTTGAAAGGAAGTGTTGCAGATTAAAAAAAAAAGAGAGAGAAACAAAAATCTACAAACCCAACAGTCATAGTTATGCTACTCAGTAAAATAGATTTTCCATGTCTGTGTTGAAGTTACTATCACCTTTGTTTACTACCTACTTAAAAAGAGATTAATAAAAAAGATGTAGCAAAGTTGTTTATCTTGTATAAATTTACTTTTTTCTGAGTTAAAGGCTGTTACTGAACAAATTGTGAAAATAAAGGGAAGGGGGGGTGTCTTTAAATAGCATCCACTACTGGGATTTTGTCAGGATTTCAGTCATATGCACTGGTCTTTGAAGACAGCGGAGCAAAAAGTACTCAAACCATTAAGTAAAAGCTTTATTCTTCCTTGTTTTATAAAAATCTGTTTCTAAATGTTTTTTTTTAACATGACAAAGTGTTCTTTTCTAATCAGAAAAATGTGTTTGTGCATAATGAATAGCATTTCTGTACCTGTGCATGTGTATCTTTTATTTTTAGAATAATTTTTGAATTGCTAGAACATACATGTACAAGCTATTAATGAAAAAGCATCCTTTCAGATTTATTTATAATTTACTTGTTCCAGATCCTCAGAGTAATGAATTTATGTGAGACCAAATTCTTGCCTTTTCCCCTCACCTTAAATCTTCCTTAACTTTTAAAATGAGACAACTGAGCAGTGTAAATTTTTAATGAAGGAATTCTTAGTACTTGTGGAGACTCTTAGCTGATGAACATGGTCATAAGTCCCTGAAGATATCCAATTTAAACAAGTTAGCTGACTGAATGTGAAAGTTTCTAGAAAGGTGCTCTATTAAGCCTTTTGAAAAATAATAGGCTATTTCCTTTCATATAATATGAAACATAGTCAAGGATATTTGTCAGATTAACCAGCCTTATGTTGTATAGGCTTCTGATATAGAGCTGTGAGTGTTTGCCAAGCTGTGATAGTCTAAGGGTGGCCTAATAATTCCCAATTCTGCATATGCCATGAAGTTTTTCCTTTTTGTTCCAGATATGAAAAATAGGTCTCCATTCTTGAAAGCTTGTATTTTTTAGATAGTACTTCCCTGTACAAAAGTTACTTCTCATAGCTATATTAAATTGACTTTTATCAGTAGTTCTTCTTTAGCTGCTATCCTTGCTTATACTGTGATGGCATAAAATGTTCTGTCATGATGAATAACCAAATGAAGAAATAGAATTAAATCAAATATTCCATAAGGCATACTATAGTGCATTTCTATTGTAACTCCAATGAAAACCTAGAATAAATCAAAATAATGAAAAAAATTGTGACTACTAATTTAGCTCCTCATCTTAGGTTGTAGTTTGATGCAGTCCCAGTTGGGCTTTTTTCAGATGTCTCTTCCTGAATTTGTCTAGATCACTTGAAAGGAATCAATGGGAATTGATCCAATTTGTAGAACACAGTTCTAATATTGATAGTAGTTTATATTCATTTGCTTCACCCTAATCTTTTATTAATGCTCATTTGCAAAATGCTGTTCATGCTGTTTCCTCCCAATTTTGTACCCCCATGCTGCTGATGATAATCAAATTTTGAGAAACATAACAAGAAATAATGAAGTTATAGATTTGGGAATTAAATAAGGTAACAGTTACTACTTTTGTAGTCAGACATTTTTCGATAGATGACTTGAATTTCAGATAAATAATGATCAGTGTACAAATTCAGATACATGAGATTCCTACAGCAGCAAGAAGTTGTGTGTTTAGGTCATTTCAATTTTTCTTCATGTCCACCAGGAGGATGGGCCAGGGCATCAATACTGAATCATTTGGGGACTTTTAAGGATGCATCATCAATAAAACCTGTCATACAGATGTATCTCTTGGTTCAAAAAGAAGCAATAACTGATGGCATCTTTTGCTTTTACCAATGGGGGAAAAATGTCACTGGTGACTTTTCTGTGAATAGCAGAGCCATGGCTAAAAGCACGTTTAACACAATTTTTGAGGTTAGGATTGCACAAAATACTTGAATGTAAGTAGCTGCAAAAATAAGTGTGTCTGTCTAGTCTGAGGTGTTGTGGAAGTTAAGAGAATGAATAATTATATTAAATATTTAGAATTTGGATTTTTTTCATAATTTTGAAGAAGTTACGTAAATTAAAGCATGAGTGATGTTTAGTAGTTCCTGGTGCAGTCCAATAAAATGGAATAACTTAGAGATTTCAGTAGAAATTTCATTGTAAAAGGATTTCATGTATATCTTCCATGTTCTCCAAATGCCATTGGGCCACCTAAACTTGTTCTGAATCTGTATGATTATGCAAAATCCTCTTGCTGCTTTGAAGGTGTCATCTGTGCTTGGGCTGATTAAGCCTGAAAAAATTCTACCAAAAAATTAGACCACTCAGTACTGGTAAACTTATCATTCTCCTTCCAAGTCAAAGGCAATGTTCGTTGGGTTTTTTTAAAGCCTTGAGGTATTTGCCCAACTTAATGAATGATGACTGGAAATTTCTGTGGAAATAGGGAATGAGATATTTTTCATCATGGTGTGGGGGTTCCGCCTTTCAAATGAGGCATCTCCCAAATGCTTCTGTGAAAGAAAAGTGTAGTAGGAATTGCTAAAGGGTGGTTTGTTCTGTATTTTCTCATCAGCAGTCAAGGCTTAACTTTTTGACTTTCTCTTCCAAAATAAACTCATTTGGGACTATTAAAAAAGGGGAGAGCTTCCTGAAGCTTTGCATAGTTACAGGCAGAAGTAATTTTTGGTTGAACTAAATATTGGGGTTTATTTTGTAGGGGAGGGGTTATCTTGTTTATTGGGCTTTTTTGTTTGTTTGGTTGAGTTTTTTTTTGTTTGGGGTTTTTTTTACATAATGAATCAACCAATTACTGCCTAGACATCTTTAATCGTAAGGTGCAAATAGGCTTTGCTTTTTTACTTTTTTCCTTATTTTTTTTTTTAAGCAGCTAAAGGATAAGACACCTTGGTTTAAATTCTTGTCTGATACAGAAATACAGCCAAGGTGTCCAGTCATATTGGAGAGCTGTTTTGAGGGACATCTCTCTGCCATTTCTGTGAAACCTCTTAGTGATTATGACATTTTTGGGAGGATGAGGAACCAAGTTCAGCCTCTGCTTTGACTCAGACTGAGCTGTAAATTTTTCATACATCAAGTCAATTGTTCCTAATTTTCTAGTATGTTCACTTCATGTTTTTTGACGTGGTGACTAGTTCAAGAAGTGTAACAGTGTAGAAATCATTCATTATTCTTAGGAAAGCCAAGTGGAAAATTGCCTGATCCTACAGCACGGTAGTCATAAGAAATTTGTCATGTCTTAACATTGAGGCCTTTTGCCACCCATTCAACAGAGTGTCTTCAGAGCAGTTTTACAGTGAAACGTACCATTTAAGTCAACAGAACTTACTTTGGTTAAGTTTTGAGAGGGGCACTCCCAAGCAAAGCTGGAACTTGTGACAGAGCAGAAATTAAAGTCAGACCAGCACAGAGGACAACGGCTCAAAATGTACGACTTGGGTGCAGACTTATTGTTCCATGGAAGGGTAGAATTCACGCACAGCAAAAACTGAACTTGAGCCATCATCATTAGCAATTTCTAGCCAGAGGTCATAATTTAACGTTAGCTGAATATAATTTTCAATATCAGGTGGAAAAGTAGCATTTCTTAAGGAAGGAAAGAGTGAATAATGGCTGCGTAGTTTTAGATTGTAAATAAGAAGTGCATTGTCGCTAACAGATACCATGTAATTATCAATAGTTTTAAAAAGAGACTAATGCTCTCATTTCCCTCCACTGAGGAATTGAAATCAAGATTTTAATGCCTAAGTAGCTTCAAGTAGTTATAGGCTTGTTTTTAAAGCTGCTGCTCTCATGTCCTGTTTGCTTTATTGAATGTAGAGCATTTCTGAATTGGAAACTGCTCCTGCTTGAACTCCTAAGTGAGCTTTGCTAAAGGGTATTAGCATTGGTTGTTTTCTGAGGTGCTATGAGGAGGATGGCTCATTGCTTGGAATTCCATGTTTGAGGGACTGTCTTGGGTAAAAAAGTTCGATTTGTTATGCAATTATATTTTGCACATGACACCAGGTGTTACACCGACACATAGAACACTTCTGGTAGCTTTCAGTGCCTCTTCTTCCTCCTTCATCATTCTGAGTAGTGTGTAGTTAAATCTGCTAGAAGGCAATCAATCTTTTAAAATGATGATCAGCGGGTTCATTGGTTGAAATCTCAGTCTGGGATTTCTGTAGTCGATTATAAATATTTTCCCTAGAAAAAGAAGGCGCAGCCTCTGCCATTTAATTTAATAAAAGGTCCCATCCTGCTGTCCTTTACTGCAGTAATTTAAAACTTTGACCCAATCAACCCTTGAATGCAAATGAGTGAGCAATCTGGAGAAGCAGAGTGTTGATCCAGCCACTCTACAGCCATTTTCAGAGCAGATTTTAAAGATGTACGTGACATTGGCCATTAGTGAGCCAGCAAAGATGAATGGGCCAATAAATGAACATATTTCACTTCTTTCATCTGCCAAGATGAAACATCATCTTGGTGCTCGGCTGGTTTTTTTGTTGTTTGGTCTTTTATTTTCTTAATTTGCACGACACTATTTTGAAAGGCATGCTATCAATTCTTTAATTGACTTTTTTAAAGAAATATTTTTTTCCAATAAGTCCTCTTGAGTGGATTGGTCGTGAGGATTTTGGTTTTCTTTATATTCTTCCTTTGTAATTCCTTAAAATGATTTTGATTTGTAAGGATGCTGTCTCTGTCAGATTGTTTAAAAATCATATGGAGAAAATGAATGTTTGGCATCACATTTTAAAAACAACATGGACTGAGCTAGTAAAATTAGGCATCCAGGAAAAAAAGTCTACTTATGTTTTGTTGGGTTTTTTTTCCTGGTTTAGTTTCATATATAGTTGCTTTGGGTATTTTGTGAAAGTTCAGAATTATTTTTAGCAGCATGTGGATTTTGGTGCAAAGGAACAGCTACTTTTAGTCATTATAGAAGTCCAGAATATGTCTGTGTGAGAGAGCAAAACATATCTTTCCTATTCAGGGTGTTTACCATAATTAATAAATTATCTGACACCTGTCAACAGAGAAAAAGGAAATAAGCAGCCTATTGTTGTGGTAGTGATATCCTTGCAAACAGATTTGCTTCTTGCAGTTTTTTCTGAAAAAATATGAATGTTTATTTTTAGTTATTATCTGTTGGACAGTGCACTATCAAAAGTAAATAAAATAGGATTTAAGTTTAATAAACAGTTCTACATTAAAAATAAAAAAATGTAGTGATACTGATGACAAATTCCTTTGGGTTGCACTGTTTTGTTTTCAGAAGAAGTGGGATTTTTATTTTATCTTTTGCTTCGAATGATTTAGTTTATTATTGTGAGTTATCTTCGTGGTGCTTTGTGGTGTTTTGATCAGCAGTTTATATTGAGGTCTTAAAACGTGTTCATTTATGTGTTTAGCTGACCAGCTGTTTTCCCCTTTTTTTTTTTTTTCCAATGTGACATTAAAATGGACTGTTTCCTTGCAAGCATCTTTTAACTGAGAAAATGCATCTTACTCCTTATGCAGTTAAACTGTTGCCTTTTCATGGAAGGGCTCTACCCCTTTCCCCTGCCCTATCTTCCAGAAGAGGTAGAGCAGCCCCCCTTCTGCTTTCCAAGACACAGTCACCCCCCCCTGCCGCCTCCCCACAAAGAGGTGAAGTCCCCTGAGTCTGTAATTGCCAGGAGATGAAGCGATGATGGGGAGTGATCACAGTCAATAGCTTTGATTAACAATAAGGTGGAAAATTAGCAATGCTAGCATTCAGCTCCCCTGCCTCCCCATCCCCATATGCTCTCCGAAGCCTGCGCTGGCTGGTTAGCAGGGTGGCCACTGTGCCTGGCGGGGTGCAGAGGGACACTTGGAGCGGGCAGAGGGGGACAGCGGGCAGCATTTTGGGGACCCTGGGCAATGCTCCCGGACACCTTTCTCTGGGCTACACCACGCAGGCGGGGAAAGGACGAGGTGTGCCGTGCGCTGGCACTGTGGTTCTTGCTGTCATGTGTGGATTTAATTGTGTCTGGACGTGTTGTGATCAAAATGGCAACTACTGTTACTCCTGTGACCCCATCAGCAGCTCTGGTGTTGTTTCCGACAGACTCCGAAGACCTAGAGAGGGGCAACGACAGCGGGACACCACTCCCCACCTCTGATAACGGCGACAATTCGCTGGGCTACACAGGTAGAGTGCACCTTTCCAAAATATTCCTGACTGCCTACTTCTGACACTTTCCACCTGCATCTGCCATTACCACCTGTACACGTTTCTTTAATCATCTTTGCTAACTGGCTCTCTCTCACCATCACCATAGAAGTTCGACATTGTTGATAGAGATATTGGTGGGAAATATTGTTGTGCCTTTTAACTAATCAAGATGACTGTCCTTGTGCGTGTGTTAGTACATTCCAATTATTTGAATGTTTAAAGTAAATTTCTCTTGTTGTAGCGATGCACCCGTTATTTTCCTTTGAACTGTATATATTAGTGCATGAAGCAATATGTCATCGCAGAGAAATTTTTCCAAAGACCACAGGGATTTTTCCACGTGTTTATTTTGGGAATTTTTTTGCTTTGTTTTTGTTATAAACAAAAGTAAAATACATTGCAGCAGGGAGGAAAATCCAAGGGAGACTAAACTGTGATTGGAGAAGAATCTGTTTCATTGACTTCTGCTTTGCATAAACTAGAGAAATGTGTCTCTAGGCCAAATAAGAAAAGCCACAGATAAGCAGCACCATACGGGGTGTTGCAGCAGTGATCTCTGAGAGATCCAATTCTTTAACTCCTCAGCAGACTGAAATGTTGTCCAGCTCCAGGAATCACACTGCTTCCCACAGCCTGGGTTCAGCTACAGAATCTCAGGTTTTCATGAACTACTGGGGGTCCAGTGTGAATCAAATATTCATAACTGAGACAGTTTTACAGGGTACAAGAAGAAGATAGGCAAGTATAAGAGAGAGGGAGCAATTTCTTGTCTATTCATACAACTTCAGGTCTGTCATATGCCACTTACAGTGATTGCAGATTTCATCATCTGCCCCTCACAATCATCTCTGCATGTGGTTTAAAACCTTGGCACATAATTCTTTTCCAGCTTAAAATACTTTTTTTTGGTTTTTTTTCTAAAAAGGTAAAAAAGTAAAGCAATAAAAATTTCCCCTCGGTCAAGATACATGCCTTCTTAGGAAAGCATAGCATGAACCCTGCTGCATGTGGATTATTTAGACTTTTCTACCTTTTGAATATTCCTATTATATTTTTTTTTCTAAATTCCTTCCTCCGCTCCCCAAGTTTGGCACATGTGCATCCCCCTGACACATATAGGGTCATCATATTGACAAAATAAACCTTAAAGAACAGTTTTTTGACTTAAAGTAGGGTATATTTTTGCTTCCAGAAACCGGGGCTGGGAATCACGATCCCTGGGTCTTGTGTTTAAACAGCCACTAATTTACTTGGGACCACAAGTCAGACTTTTTGTTAATAAAGTATCTTCGTTTTACCTAGAGATCAGTTTCCCTCCAGCTTCTTTGCCTGTCCCTGGCTTCGGGCTGGTTCTTGACAGGCAGATTCCTGCACCCAACAGCCTCATGAGATGGGAGAGGGGGCCCTCCATGTGCCCTCCAAAAGCCCCCTTAGCAACTGGAGCAATGTGGATAAGAATTTAGAGAGAGACCCCATAATTTTTTCCTACTGGCATATTTTGGAGACGGGCTGGAGGCTTGGCACAAGACCTCCTGTGGCAAGTGCACTGGGTGGGCGATGGCGGGCGGAGGGTGCAAAGGCTGCAGGCGGTGCTCCTCCACAACAGAGATTTTTGTCATCCCTCACCTTGTAGGTCAGTATTTAAGTCATACATAAGGCAGTGTTTAAGACAGCAGCTCCCCTCTGAGCATGGGGACATGGGAGATTATCCCAGGCAGAGCACAGACCCTTCTGCACCTGTCCACCCCCAAGGATCCTTCACCCTTATCAAGGTGCATGTGAACATTTGGCCGCTGCATCCGAGCAAAGGCCTCTGCGGGGTGTTGCAGCTGTTTAACCTGCCTCTTGGAGACTAATGGGGTCATTTGAGAGGACTGACAAAATCAAACCTGGTCTAGTAGTTCCCCAGAGGCTCCAGTTCTTAACTCTGGGCTGTGTTTTAATAGGCATTTTCCAAGCAAGCACAAAAGTCGAAATCGAGTTGGAGGCACACACAAGCTGAATAAAGATTAAAACCTAGAGGATGGCTGGCTTTGCTTAATTGGAGATTTTGGGCCTCTATTTGAATGAGCACTGAATGAAGGAAAGACCAAATTTTTCATGTATAAAGATTTAATGAACCAGTATTTTTTTTTTCCACTATGTAATAGTAATCAGTAGCACTATGAGTATATACTTTATATGGAAAAGCCCTGAGGTATTTATTAAAATTAGTCCAACAGGTTTCTGTAGTAATCAGTAAAGTTTTTTAAAAATAACATTAATTGTAATACAATCTTTTTTTTTTTCCTAGTTATGAGGCCCTTTCATATGGGCCTAATATGAATTTCTTGAATTTTACAGAAATATTGAGATCACTTTTTTTATTCTCTCCTACCTATAGAATTTCATTCTCCAAATGGAAAACCATTCCAGGAGCTTGTTTGTACGGAAAATTCTCTGACTCATTCCTAAAATCACTCAGATTAAGTCCAGGATGTCTGTTCCCACAGGCAATATAAACAGCAGTTTATTTTTTAATTGTATATTTATCTTCAGGTGGTGTCTGAATGGACAAAACCCAAACAAGCTCATAATTGCTGTCATACATTGTTACTCATACTGAGGGCAGTGATGCATCTTCCTAGAAGACAGAAGTTAATCCGTGAAGTACATAAGCAAAGCATTCTCTTGTATAGGAAGTTTCAGGATTAAAGATTGCAACTTTTTCCTACATCTGTTTCTTTCCATATACGTTTTTCTTGGTGAATATATGCAGCTGTTTCATTCTGTTCTTTAGTGGATATATATGACTTCTCAGAGTGTTTCAGTGTGTTTTAAAGTCCCCTTTATCAGTATTAATTATTCTCCTAAATCAGGAGAATTTTGACTATCCAATTAGGTTTTGTTGTCTCCATTGTGCATGTGGCTCTTGACTTGAGAAGTAACCTTGTACCAAACAATAAACACATGGATTTCAGGAGGGGAAAGAGGAGTTGCTAACCCAGACTGTTTTGAGTTTGAAGTTGTTGATAAATTTCAAGACTGCTGTTACAGGAAAATGATGAACTTCTATTTGACTTTTTGTGATTCTTATTGTGTTGTAGGACTGAACTCTAGAGTTTTTTTTATCCCCTAATCAATACAGTAAAGTGGCATCTTACAGATGTTGCACTTTTTCTAGATCATCAGGGTTTTATTATCAAAATAATTATTATTATTTACTGTGGATCCAGCTGGAAAGGTTTTTTTATGCATCTATATTAAAAATTACCACTTTCAAAGAGTATATATATAAATAGGGGCTGAATAAATAACAAATAAAGAAAGGAAGTTCAGCCACTGAGGATTGTTCCATATGCATGATGTTGATATTAGATTGAAGGAGTTTATAGGAAGGGTTTCTCTTGCATATTTAATATCAGAGAACTGCTAAGAACAAAATACATATAAGAGATCTTGTGCCCAGGTAGGCAGCATTTAAAACATGTTTAATCCAGCTACGTCTGTAGCGGGATTTATTCATCAACGGATTTAGGGTTAAAAACAAACAAACTAACCAGAACCCAAAAAAACCGCACAAAAAACTTTTAACTGTAACTACTGTAACTCTGTCAGTTTAAAGGAATAAGCCAGAAGGATTAGCTTTTCTACATCTTTATAAAAGACCAATTCTACAGTGTCAAGGCTAGATTGGAAAATAATTGCATAGCTAAGCTGTGGAATAGCAAATATCTAAATAGCTATTTTAACCATGTACATAAAGAACAGGTTAAATCACAGTGACATTCAACAGGATAAAAGCATATGATTTAGATACTTTGTGCTGTATTTACTTCGTCCTAAAGAAGACATCCAAAGTAGTTTTCTGATGTGCTGTATAACTATGCTTGTTTCTCTTTCCAAAACTTTAAGGGGACTTTAGATGATGAGCAGTTACGTAGGTACCTAAAAAAAATTGCAAGTAATTCCACCTTTCTGTCAGTTTGGTTCCAGGTCCTGAAAGGAGAACCAGGTGATAGGAGTATGCACCACAGAATGTAATGAAATATTTGTTGATCACCAAAGAAAGGCAGGGCAATGGAAGATGCAAGTAGGAATTCAGTTCTTTGTCAGGTTTAGGCTGTGAAGGGGTCAGACCAAACCTATTGTTTAGACAGTTATTTCAGTGGGAAAAGAAGCCCTAAAGTTACCTATCTTTTTTTCATTTACATCCTGGAGAAAAGTATATGGGCAAACAGAGAAAGAAGGGAGGTGAGGAAAAAGATCTAAGAGTTGTCAGTGTGTCTCAGAGGAGGAATATGGAAAATCATCTGAGTAAGACACTGGAGGAACTCAGGAGACGGAGAATTTGGGGGGAAAAAAAAGGGGGCATAGAAGGAAGAGCTTGAAATAATATCAGGGTTTCCAAGAGAAGGGTTTGTGGTTGGTCATCAAATGGAGCAGATGATGTTGTGGAGTGATGTCCCCTAGTGCTGGAGAAGCTTTGAGAGCCACAACCCTGTAGGAGGGAGTGAGGAAACCTGAAGAAAAGCATAGTATAAAACTGTCTTGACTGAAGGTGCTAAACATACTTTGCCATTTAATATTAATCTGTTAGAGCAGATTTTCAAGAAAAGACAAAAATAATCAATATTTCTACATCAGATTTCACATTTGGTTTGCCAGCCTGAATAGTAAAGTAAATGTTCACTCTTAGCTAATGGGCCTCTTTTTCCTCCCCAAAATAGTGCGAGGGCAGTAAGTGTTAAGTAAGAGCCTCAGTTATTTTCCACATAATCAATGGCTGCAGAGTAATCTCTAAGATTGCATTGTACTGTGCTATTGAAGTGTGTGCATGCATGATATCCCAGGAAGTAGCACATTTCCTGTTAAATCAACTGTGACATAAATATTGGGGATCATTTAACAGATCACAGAGTATCACTTGTGTTACAGAGACTAGAATGATGGCTTGTTAAATTAACACTATATAGTCAAACATTTGCAGGCAAGGATCGCCACTCCTCATTAAGTAGATTCATGACTTTTTAAAGGGATATTCCCATATACCCTCTTTCCCCCCTAGTTTTTTCGAATTAAAGAAATCCTGTGGTTCCTATCCGTAACCTGAAGTTAGTCTTCTATTTTCCCCCTGATTTTAATAACTAAAATATTGTGACAGTCTTCTTTGCTATGTTCTTTTCTATTTCTCATATTCCCTTTCTTTTTTACTACTATGTTGTTATGTGATCAGGAGAATTGTTCATAGTGGATCACTGCTTGTCCCATGTCAGATAGGGCAGATTGCTCTTGGTGAACATTTCAGGAAATGAAGGGAAAATCTCTCTTCATTTCATGGCCATTTCTGAGACATTTCTTGCTTTAACCCAGTAATTTTACACAACTTATGTATTAGAGGGTGCTTATTTTGAGAAGTAGTAGTTCAGAAAACACATTCAAGAAAACACTTCTTTGACATCAAAGGTAGAAATCTACAGTAATACACTGTGAGAAATTGAGTACATTTTGGGTTTGATTTTTTGGAGGTTTTTTTAAGATTAGTAGAGGTAGTAAATGTGCATACAGATTTTGTGGCTGAGATGAAGACAGGAGAGGAGAAAAAGCTATAATATGCAATAGGATGATGAGCAAGAATGTTGGAAAGAAATATTTTCTATTTCTTCTAAATTACCATCTTTTATTTAAGAATTAGTTAGAAAGAATGAGCAATATTGGGAAAAAAATGTGACAAAAAGCAGTTTGGCTAATGGGGTGCAAAAAGTGTTGAATGAAGATGTAGGTTGCAGAGTATGGATATTTTTGATTTGGAAGAGGCTGTAATTTTGGATGCGAAGCAGGTAGCTAGAGATGTCTGAACAAAGCAAAATCTTATTTCCATACAAGAATTCCGAGTAAACTATTGGCATGTCTCTTATTGCACTGAGTTCATCGTGGCAACAACCTGTAGAGAAAAACAAACACTTGTTTGCACTGCAGAACCAATAGACATCTGACAGAGCTGAATGAATCACTAGATCAAACAGAAGCAGCAACACTAATTTATTTGAGGTTTCAGGATCCTTGCTGCTAGTGGTAATACACAGTAGGTTTCAGCTTGACTTTTACATCTCAGGATACAAGCAAAGCTTGCAATTAAGGCCCTTTTCCTAGTCTTTCTCTTTGTTAAAACTTGCCAACTGAGCAAGTGTGCTCTTGAGTCGCTGGGAGAATGAACACAGAGACCCGTGATACCAATATTGCAAAGTTACTTCTTAGAGTACATCTGCACTCTAAATCCAGGAACAGATGGATCCTGTTATGCTTATTTAAAAAAGAAGAGAGAAAAAAAGAAAGGCAGGGGGGAGGGCAGGAATCCCCTGCTCTTGTCTGTCAGCAATCTCTCTGCTCCCCACGTCAATCTATACTGTCAGAAAGGTCCTTTCAGTTTTGTGCTTCTCTTTTCAAGCATTCTTCTGACACAGATCCTGAGGATTTGTTTTTAATATGTATTAAAAAATATATGTAACTATAACACCAATCGATAAAATTGCCTGTCAATGATGTCAGCGATGTTCAGGCAATAATAATTTAAGTGAAACATACAGTAGCAATATTGGAGCACAGATACTCTCACTTAAATCTTGCACTGTCAGTTTTTATGAAAAAGTTTATAGAAAATCTCCTCCTGCAGTTATTATGTTATACTTCAAGGCAGAGCTTTTATTAACACAGGAAGCAATGGCAACATCCCAAGTTTCTCAACTGGTTAGTGAGTTTTCTGGTAGCCATCAGACCAATTCACAATGACACACTGCCTCCCCCCCCCCAAAAAAAAAGAGAGGAAAAAGCCACAATATTGTGTGAAGAGATTGTCTAGTAATGACTTTAGTAGCAATATAAGTCCCTGTATAGCTGAGAACTGTTCTAAACAACCGTATCTGGGGAAGAGGAATTTGAGCTTGAGAAAGTACAGGAAAGGGCTATTAAAATAATCAGGGAATAGAAAGCTTATTTTGACAGAGGTCTTAATGAAAGGGAGATGTGGCTGCCATTTGTTGTCAGCCTGGTGTTTTTAGAGAACAAATAGAAGAAAAAAAATAACTACAGAGCACATTGACTATTCAACTTGGAGAAATCCAGTTATTGACAAATAGTCTGTTTTCAAAGAGTTCTCAAAATGTGTGCTTTAATAATGGATGATTCTAAGTTTTTATTCCTATGTTACCCCTTTACAATAGATTAAGCAGTTATAAAATGGGCTCTGGTCAATTTTGGATAGACATTTAGGATGTTATACAGCAGCAGATTCTAGAGCAGTTTTGAGACAGGAGTTTGAAATCTTTTCCAAAGATTTAAATTTGTGATAGGCTATGATAGGCCATGCATGCTAGAGTTGATTCCCCAGGATGAGCATTTTAATCTTGAGTTCATGTGTTCGTAATTAATCATGAGACAAGTAAAATCAAAACAAAATGCGTTCACAGCACTTTTATGCTTTCTCTTTTCCATTTGGGCTGTCACAGACAGGAACCCCTGGAGTTGATGAGAGGCTTTCTGCTGAGGGCCTCCTAGCAAGAGCAAAGACAGAGCAAATTACCCTCAGACACTGCTGTCAGTTCAGTGAATTAAGTATGCAAAGCAATTTGTGAAGATGTTCAGAAGTGCAAATTTTTGCCAGTAGGTCAAAAGAGTATGAATTATCACAGGATGAGCTAGGTAAGAGGAGATCACACCACCCCCTCCCCCTCCCCCTCCTCCTCAGGGTGTGTTATACAAGTTAGTCTTTGGTTTTAGCCAGGCAAATTGTTATATTTAAAAGAAAGAAGCTAGTAATGCACATGGTTACATTAAATACATATCAGTGAATAGATGCACTGTGTAGATGACAACATTCATTTATTGTGTCTACAATAATGCACTTCGAGAGTAGCATAGGAAAATAAAAATGTTGAAATGTGTTTTCTATAATGTAGGTATTAGCATTGTTGGTAATTTTCCTAGTAGCTACTATATAGGATCATGGATTTACAGGCTAATTCATTTTGGAAGCAATGACTGGAGGTCTCTAGTCCAGCTGAATAAGCAGGGGTCCGGATATGAGATCAAAACAGGCTGCTCAGGGTTTGATCCAGTTAGGTCTTGTAAACTTCCAAGGACAGACCTGGGACCTCTGGACAACCTGCTCCACTGCCTGCCTGTCCTCATAGGAAAAAAAAGATTCTCCTATTCAGTCTGAACCTCTTTTGGTTTGACCGATGCTTGTAGTCTTACACCCTGCCAGGGACCACTGTGAAGAATATGCCTCCATCTCCTCAGTGACCTCCCTGTCAGTACGAGCAGGGGACAATTTGGTCCTCTTTCCCAGGCTGAACAAGCCCTGGCTGCTCAAACTCCCAGGCAAGTGCTCCAGCCCTGACCATCCTGCCTGAACTCATCCCAGTTTATCAATGACTCTCCTGTGCTGGGAGGCCCAAACCTGGATACAGTGCCCCAGGTGAGTGCTGAGTAGAGGCATATAATCCCACTCCTTGATCTCCCACCTATCTCCCACAGAGCCCAGGTTGCTGCTGGCCATTCCAGCTGCTGGGGCAGGCTGCTGGTTCATACTCAGCTTGCTGTTGGCCCAGAGCCCCAGGACCTTCCCAGCACAGGTGCTCACCAGTCTGCCTGTCCCCAGACTGTAGGGATGCAGGAGGTTCTCCCTTCCTTCATTCCTTCCCACAGCAGGGTTTTGCATTTGTCCTTGTTAAACTTCATTAGGTTCCTGTTGGCCTGTTCGTCCAGCCGGTCTGGCTCCACCTGGGTGGACTGGTTCCCCCAGTTTGGTTTTGCCTGAACATGAGGAGTGTGCCCTCCCTCCCCTCCTCCAGGTGACTGATAAGGACCTGGAGCAGGCCAGGTCCCAGGACAGACATGGAGGTTCCTCTTGTTGCTCTCCTCCAGGTAGGCTGCAGCCCATTAACCATTAAGATAACATACCATCAAATTTTTACTCACCTGATGGTTCACCCATCGAGACCATAATGTTCCTACTTGGATACAGGAATTTTGTGTGAGACAGTGGTGAACCCAGTACATGGGAGCGTAAAGATTACAAAGAATCTATCCATTTAGGATTTCCCATCAAAACTCATCTCCCTTGTTTGTAATGTTTATAATTGCAACTCTTGTCCCAGCATCACAGCTTCATGCATTAACACCTGTCAGAAGATCCACAGTTGTTTTTATCACATCCCTCTGGAAGTACTACCAGCCATTTATTTCCAGTGTTTCGTGTGTGTATGTGATTCTTGTATGTTGCTTATCCATAACCTGTAACAAGTTGAACCATCACCTAGAAGTGTTAAAACAATGTAGAGAGCTTTTTAGAGGGAACTGTATCGATTTTCAGTGACCCTTGTATAAGAAAGGAGATGTTTTTCTGTAGTACACTTTACTGGAGAATACATTATTTATAGGGCTTTTGTCTAATACTTCCTAAAAGGCAGTGAAAAAACTACTACTAAAACTCACTGCTGTTTTCCTTGTTGCAGAAAATCCCAAATTAATTTGGGACTCCTAAATTAATGACTCCTAAATGCAAGCAGAACCATATTAAGTATTAATATTTTGAAATAATCTCTTCAAAATCAATAGCTTTTTTACTAGATTCTCTGACTCTTCCTAGACTCCTCCTTTTATTCCCGTCAGATGGTTCTTGTGAGGTAGTAGATTCCAGTTGTTTCATTCTTCTCTTTTCCTTTTTTTAAATTTTCCTAATTTCTGAATATCCATCAGCAAAAGAAGCGTTGCAGTTTGGCTAAACCTGAAATGGAATAAACAGCCCACTCACACATTTGTTTACTTATCCACTCAAAAAACCCCCACTGCAAAAACTATTTTCTGCATTTATTTCTGTCTAATCTTTAGCAGAATCAGTTTGTCTTCTTTCTGGACTAGTGCAAACTCAGATATAAGATTCTGCTCTTTGTTACGAGTAAGCAATGGAAACCAAATTGTTTTTCAGGAGATATAAACTTTTGGATAGCAATGTAAGATTTTTTTCACGTGTGCTCTGGTGTGTAATTGAGGTCGTTCCTCATTTCAAGTTTCAATTTATTTATTTATTTATTTTAGCTTAAAACCAAATTAATAATATTGCAGTAAACTTCGTCAGGAAGCACAGGACAAAGTAAAAAGAAGGTTGAAGGGATCACAAACTTACTCATCAAGGGATTATAAAATTAGTGTTCTGGATTTCTTATGAAACCTCAAATGGCAAATTTAGCATAAAAATCTGGTGGGGGTGGAAAATGCCTGTTTCACTTGGAAAAAACTACTGTGTAGTGTTCAAGTATTACACAGAGTTTAGAGACCAGTTTTAATGAACAGTAAGTACATCACAGGAGGCTGCAAGTAGCTTTGGGGCTATTTTTTCCTACAAAATTATAGCTGTTTAATTATACCTTCTAGACCATTATAAGATGATCAAATGGATAGCTTGTTTGGGAAAGATACTGCAGGAATTTGTGGGAATACTGTGAATACTGTTTCACAATATAGACTCAAAGGAGTTTTGGTTCTTGAACATACAGTATCATCCATAAGTTAACTGGATTTTTATTCAACATTTAGATGCATATGTGTAAGTACTTCTGGGTTTATTAAGAATTAATTACTAAAATTGTATCCAGAACATGATGAAAACAATCAGATAGTAGGCAAAGAAGAATTCAATAAACCTTCTCTTAAAAAAAAATAAAATCTAAAAATAGAGCTCATATAAGTATCACAGTATTTTGTACACACACATTTGGGGGGACTTTGCAAGAATATATTGAAGACTTGAAAGAAAAAAGTAAAATTGTCAGTAATCACAATATTTTGATTCCAGCCAGTTCCTAATCGAAATTCTTCAAAATTCAAGATCTTTTAAGGGTACACAAGACAGGCAAAAGGCATAATCATCCCAAAGGGAAGACTTTATAATGAAGTGAGGAATATTCAGAGGAAATGTTTGGGTAAAGGAGGTGTGCATTTCTCTTAACAGGTGAGATTACATGTAGCACATAGGTGTAACAGATGGGCAATCATAATCCAGGCTTCACTTCAGCACAGACAGCTATTTTTTTTAGCTGATTAAGAATAGGCAGTATTGACTTGAAAGCTCACTAAAGTTTGTAATAATATGTGGTGATTTTATGAATGAGTATGAATACCTAAAGAGAGGGTGAAAAGAGGACAGAGCCAGGCTCTCTTAGTGGTGCCCAGGGACAGAAACAGAGGCAATGGGCACAAACTGCAACACAGGAAGCTCCCTCTGACATGAGCAGACACTTTGTCACTGTGAGGATGACTGACTGAGCCCTGGCACAGGCTTCCCAGACAGGCTGTGGAAATAATCAAAATCCTCCTGGACAACCAGCTATATGTGACCCTGCTTGAGCAAAGGACCTAGACAAGGTTATCTCCACAGGTCCCTACCAACCTCACCCAGTCCATGATCCTATAATGTAAGAACTTTAACAAACAAACAAAAAGAAAAGAAAGAAAAGAAGCTTTGCAGATCTTAACCTGCTATTTTCTTGGCCAAAAATGTTCCTTAAAAAACTAATACTTATTGAATCTGAGGAACAGAAGTAATATTTGGCTGCCTGTAAACTCCAGAATGCACAGGCTTTATATTTCCAGAAAAAGATAGAAATCCCCACTGAGATCAGGAGCTGTTTGCTCTTTCTTTCAAGAGAATATGCTAGAGTTGTAGCTATTGCCATTGACAGGGATGTGCTTTTGCCGTTCAAGTGTGATAGAATAGGCTGCTATTGTTTATATCCTTTATAAACCAATTTATTTATATATAAATTCAATATACGTTAATTATAAGCTTATTCACAGGTATGCACACAAGTGTTTCAGGCTACCTTCTCTGTGTTTCTGTGCTTGTCAACATGCTGAATGTTGATCCAAATCAAGACAGCTACAAATATTATAGTGCAGTCTCAGAACAGAATAGAGAGAATAGATTATTTATTTCTTTTAAACCCACATAACAGTAAATATAATACCTAGAAAGAATAAACTTGTTGAGATCTCTTTCTTATACAGGTCTGTAAAAGTTCTCTGAAGAGCGACTGCATCTAGTTTTAAAATCTGAATAATTAATTCTTTTGTAATACCCAGATGGCATCTTTATGAGTTTTCTACTTAACTTGGTTGGAAAGTGTCCTTGTATTAAGGTTAAGGTCTCTTTGTAGCTGCAGATGCTCTTAAAAATCTGCTGTCCAGAAGCTGAACTGAGATAAAGAAAAAGCGTCATGACACATTTATTTTGGCAGCCTGATCAAAGCGGGACGGCTGTATTTAGGCAGACAAGTGTATCAAAGTGATGCAGTTTGAAATGGCTGAGTTAGCATTCCTAAAACTGTCCCTGTGATGGGCTCTGCAGTGGTGCTGGCAGTGCTAGGAAGTGTTGTACATCCGTCAGGACACAGCTTGAACTGAATATAGTGAGAAATTAAGATTCACTACAGTCTCTTGCTGCCTATATTAATTTCCCTGTAGCCACAGCACATCTGTTCACGGTAAGACTGATCCAATGCCCAGCCAACTACAGTCAATTTATTTCAGCAAGCAATGGATTCAGTAAACACTGTCTATTGAAAGATTTTAGAACAATTGCTAAAAACTGAGTTAAGAACACAAGTCAAACTAGAAAAAAATAGGACCCTAAGTTCTCTAGCAGCTTTTGAAATGTTGCTTCCTTCTTTTGCCTACCAAGATAGTAGACAGGCCAGTCTTGTGAGGTATGGAGCATTTCTTAATTATATTTTTTTTGTTTGCTTATTTATTTGTCTTATCCCTTAAGGGTAAAGAACATACTTTCAGGACTGTGTTAGAGCACTCAAATAATAGAAAAAGTGGACTTTACGTATGTCATTTATTAGTGTGGTTAAACTTAAATTGAAGTCTTTCTTTTATAAGAAGCTTTTTTAATAGATAAAAGCCTCTTTTAAATTTGCTCTTCCATATGTCAGAATCAGTGGTTTTTGTTTTTTTTTTTTTTTCCTCCTTTTACTAGATGAGAACAGTGGAATAAAAATTTATTCTGGATTCTTTTGAAATCTCTTGATCCCAACATATGTACACAGTACATAGTCAGATCAAGAACATGGATTATATTGAGCCTCTCTTGTGAAATGAGATGTAGTTTGGAAGAAATGAAATTTTCCATATAAGTGGAATCTTATCAGTAGTTAAGTGTTAGAAATCAGTAAGGGAAGCACTGCAAATACCCAATGGCCACTTGTCTCTTCTACTGTAATGGAAGAGCAATGGAGAGTTGCAAGAGCCCAAGTGATTAGCCAATCTTTTCCTTGCAAAAGGACTCCTTACAAATGATTTAGTCACTATTTCCTGCTGAGTCAGTGAGTTTGACTTCTTAGTATCATTACAAGGAAGAAAATAGTGTGGATAGAAGGAAAGTGAGAGTCTAGGAGTGAAAATGAGGAGGACTGGAATAATTTGAATGTTTCCTTTACTTTTCTGTAGAAGTGCAATTAGAGAGCTGGTTATAAGCTACTAGGAGTCATGACATGACAAATACTGTGTGTAGCCTTCTGCCATACATGTATTTATATCTTTCTTTAAAGAATTTCTTAACTGAGAGAGTTGCCTATCCTTCACTTTCCTCCTGAGGCATAAAGGGACACAATCAATTTTCATATTCTCCTGTGCCCCCTTGCCATGTGCACTACTGCAGTCACAGGAAAGGTCTTCTCTAACGCGTCCCCATGTACAGAGAGCAGGAGAGGTGGGAAAGAACTGTATGGGGGTAGAGGCCCAGAAATGCTGCCAGTAAGTGCATAAGTCCTGGGCCTGTTCGCTTCCTCTTGACCAGGGGTCTTTGTCCAGTGCAAGGTGATGGGGCAGGGCTGACATGACAGTTACCCTCTTGCTTTTCCTGCTGTTGGGTTGCACCTGCTATGTCTGGCTTTCCCCCAAGGTCCCTACCAGCCCTCATCCCTCACTCCTCTCCTTTCTCTCCTGCACTTTTCCCTGCTGTGCTCATCAAACCCAGATTCAGAAGCAGCTCCATTGGTAACATGCAAGAGAGAGGAGACTAAGACCAGCACAAAATATACTGCAGCAGATAAAGGGAGTTACTGGTCTCAGCAAAGTGACGGCTTCCAAACTCTGTCTGACACAGGGTCATTGCCTGTTTCTTGGGCACCTAGGGCAGATTGAAGAACACACTGCCCTATAACAAACAGGTTGCCCAGAGAAATTGTGGATGCTTCCTACCTGGAGGTGTTCAAGGCCAGGTTGGATGGAGCTTTTGAGCCAACCTGGTCCAGTCAAAGGTGTTCCTGCCCATGACAGGGGGGTTGGAATGAGATGATCTTTAAGGTGCCTTCTAACCCAAATCCTTCTGTGATTTTGTGTTTCTATAAATCAGACTGATAGACAAGCCACAGCTTGACCTGCATTGTTTGTAACATTCAGTGACACTGCTCGAAACATAGCACAGAGGAACCTCCTTTTTGTTTAGCCAGAGAGGACTACTTCTCTTCAATATATGTAAACCCTGCCAAAACTCAAATATTTTAATAGTATTTGAACATCTTTTAAATAGTATTTGAACATCTTTTGTTCCCAACACAGTTAAGTAACAATTACACTTGAAAAAATGCTGACAATTACTTCTCTTGTTCTTCCTTTGTACCATTATTAATAACATCTAACTCTGCTCTGTCTATATAATTTCTTTTGTTGGTGAACTTCAATATTTGTAAAGCAAACTACGGAAGAGTTAAATAGGAAATTAATCTTATAAGGTGTATTAAATGCTCCCAGGGCCGCACTGATGATTGTTGATTCCGTTTGGAGAGACACCAAGGGTGTGAGTTTCCATATGAATGGTTTCCTCCCTTTTCAACTCTAAATAGCTTAAGGCTCACTAATTATACTGGTTCTGGGACTACCCTAACAACAGCATGCATCAGAACATGTTTTAGATGGTCAGCACAGAAGAACTAGGTCAGAGACCTCCAGGGATTTAATCAAAAGGTTAGCAAACCTAGCAGTACACCTTGAGCACCAACCACTGAGGCTAATGAGACCTCATTTAAATAGTTTTTCAGAGAAATTGAAAATATGACCTTCTTTTGGGAAATGCAATCTTAGTAGATCCTTTCCTGTATTTTACCTTTTTACAAATTTTCTTCTTTATTATGGCAAGGATATTAGATTAATAGACCTACTTAAAATATGCTGCCATTGGCACAGCAAACTCTACTTTCCTGGGGCATTAATGTAAAAAAATTCTCCATAGCTGATACGTTTTCCTTAAATTGAAGTCTATTAATCTATCATATTAGCTACTAAATTAAAACAATAACCCACTTTATTTTCCCTTTCAAACCAATGAATTCCTTGACTAAGAGCATTTATAAAATAATCTGAGTGAAGACTAAATATATTATCTATGGTGTTAAGATGATAACATTTTATAAGTTTCATTATCAGGGCTAATTATTATTTATTGATATATAAAGAATTACATGAAACAATATATCATGTATTAATTTAATATCATTTAATTAATAAAGTATGATTGTTTTATTGGTCTTTGTTTTAAATACAATAAACAGACCTATCACATAAATGTTCTTTAAAATAGTCCTGCTGAAGCTAATCCATTAGCACTGAAATATCTTATAGCAGAATCTAAGGATGCAAAAAATCAGGCCAGCAATACCTATATAGGTCTTCAATCCCTATATAATCTGAGAATTATTTCCTATGTGTGTTCTTTCTAATTTAAAGTGCCTCTGGTCAACACAATCACCAATTATAAATGTACTTTAACTCAATGTCCTCTGTCAGAGAAACTAAATAGTTAAATACGAAATATTAAAAAGCCAAAGTGCCACAGAATAAAAGCAGTAAGCAGTAGCTTTGTGTCTTTGTGAAATTGTTTGTATTTTCAATGTGTCCTTTCACATACAGTCAAGAATCAGAAGGGATTTGAAACAATTAAATTTCCTTTAAAGAATGATTGTCTAATGACAGCCTGGGAATATAATACTAAAATAGTAGAAATTAACTGTACTGCTACACTCTAACTACATTTCACAGCTTTATGTTCCCCAAAGGTACCTGGTATATGTGTTGTATTCAGTCACTTTCTGATTTATTGATAGAAGTTCCTCATGGCTACCAAATCAAGCATAATACCTTTTTGTTCCACATTGTAGGGCTCTCAGTGTGATATGATGGAAAATTCTAAATCACTAAAGAGATTTTACTGTAATGCCCAATATATATCAAAAATCTCTTTCAAAAAACCCATTCAGGATATTCTGAATTTTGTGTAGTAGCTCCATATCATTAATTTGCTTAAATGATCTCCCTAGAGATTTTCATTGTATTCAAGTGAGTGGAGTATTGAAGGGATCACATTATTAGGTACCATGTAGGAAGTAAGAATACAAGGATTTCTCAATAAAATTCCTGGGGCTTTCTTTTTTTATCAAGCAGTTTTTAAAAAAATAGAATGCTGAACACAGGGATATAATTTTTTATGTCTTTGGGAAATCCTTATGATTTGTATGCAATGCCAGTAGATGAAGCATTATTTTGGCCAAAGTTAATTACATGGGATCCAAATCTCATTAAAGGACCCCCCCTTTAGCATGGGTACATTTAGTTAAATTTGGCCTGTTGATCTTTGCCAAGTGCTGTCTTGAATTATTTCATACTAAAATGTTGCATGCATGTTGCTAAATGGTGTGGCCCCATTTATATTGATTATTCCAACCTATACAGTTACAAATGAATTCGCAGTTGTTTATGGAGATGTGGTTCAGTTCCAAGTTGCCAGCAATTCAGGGGGTATTGTGTTTGATTACCAGTCCTTTACTTAGTACTGCTCAAAGGAAGGATTAAGCCTTACAAAGATTTATATGGATCCATGCCTAGAATTCCATCTATCTGTGGATCTGACCTCTGCCTAACTCCATGCTTCTTCTTCAAATATATTCTGTCACAAAACTAGTGGAAATAAATCTAGTTGGATTTAAATCGATAGGAATTCTACTGAGATAGGTGTGTAAATGTGAGAGTAACCAGTTGTCTTACTCAAGGGGTGAACATCTCATTTACTCTGCAGTTACCAGTTTTCTGCGCCTCTAGCAACCTCTGAGAGCAGAGGAATGAATGCCCAGCAATCTGTTCAACTGGTGAACTGTAATGTTTTTGTCTTAGATGAAATAAGATTTCTTCTCTTCAAACAGACACTTTTCTTAGGAAGAAGAATAAATATGAAAAGCAAATTTTAAATACATAGATAAATAACCTCTGTGTAAGATGAATAAGGTTTTAGAGTAGGTCATTTTCACACATTCTCTTTACTACAAGACAGGTGCACACACTATTGGTCCAAAACACAAAAGAAATGAAGCTGTGGATTAAAACACGCAGCATTTCACAGATGACTGCATTGCAGAAATACATTTCCATTGATGATCTGTAAACATAAACAGAAATCAATGGTGAAAGGAATATTTTTTCTTTGTATGTCAGAATGAAAGGATTTATACTTGGGTTGAGCATTGAAAGCGTTACAGTGGATGGAGAATGCCTGGCTATTTACATTAAAAATATTACGCATGATTTTCATAGATAAATACATAAAATGTTAAGACAGATATGTGAAATTTCCCAAATAACCTTTGTTTGGAACTCGAAGAATAGAACATTTCCTGATGTTGCTGCCATATGTCAGAATGAATCAACAGAAATCAAGACTAAGTTTTTGAAGTGAAACAAACCTCAGAAAACATCTTCTGTCCTTACTGACTTCAACAAGCTACTGGCACTGTAATGATGATGTAAGTTTTATACAATAGAACATTCCACAGCAAGGTATACAGTAAGGAGCTTTACATTCTGTCTCTGGAACACTGTCTCTTGGGTTCTGGTTAAATAAGAATGAGCTCCACAAGCAATGAATTACAAGGGTTCATAAAAAGGTTGTGTTTCACGATTTAATTCGATTACAGTTGTTTCCATTTTTTCTTGAATTTACAATCTGTATAATTCCAACGGAATAGGAAAGAGCTTCTTATATTCATACTTCTGAAGGAGAACCTCGTTTCAAATGATGGTTGCAAATGTTGCTTATTAGAGTAAATATGAAAGGATAATATTTATTAAAGGTACATTACATTTTCTTAAATGACAGACAGTTAGTTTAGAAAGCACAGTTAAGTAATGAAAACAGAATAAATGCTCAGAAGGATGACATACTGGAAATCATGAGACCTCCCTAACACTGTTATGCACTTGAGCCTTTACTAGTAAATCTCTGTGGAAAAGCAAAGGAAGAGGGTCAGGGGCTGCTGCTGTACAGAACATAAACCACAATAATCAGACATTTTGGAGTAAAAAAAATCTTTACGATGACATGTTAAATAGCAAAGAAAAAAGTGAACTGAGAGTTCAAAGGTAGGATAATACATAAAAATAAAAATATTTTAGATTTCAGGGGAAAAGTAATTTTTATTTTTCTTCATTTTTATACAGAATGTCTATGATCACAGTCCTGTTTTTAACACTTGAATGTGAACTAAATTTGACCAAGGAGGAAGATCCCATTTTTCCTCCAAAAGGCAGTCCCATTCAGTTTGGACTGCCTGACAAAAGAACATGTATGCAGGTGCGGACTGCCTGCAAGCACGGGCTGACTCTTGGCCAGCCAATATCTCCAAATGGGTAAATGGGAGATATAGGAATGAGCTGAGATATATGATGTGCAAGGAAGGCTGTGGGAGAACTGATGGTGGTGCATTACAGTGTGGACAACATAGAGGTCACAAGAGTGAGCACGAAATTTGCCAGTATGAACGCTGGCAGAGGAGGCAAGAAACAAATCCTTAGGACACCAGACTTCATTGATCTGGTTGTTCAGGAAGCCATTTGTTCTCATACCATGTGCTGTCATTTATTATTCATGACCAATAATCCTTAGGCAATTACTATGTAATTTGAAAGAAAGCTAAAATTGTCATCATTCTAAGGCAAATAACTTTCCCATTCTCAGTTTTAGGGACTTTTTTTTTTTTTTTCCGGGAGCATTATATTACTCTCTGTTGTGAAGCAGATAAATAGACAAAATGTTAGGAATAATCATAGGATCATAGACTATCCTGAGTTGGAAGGGACTTACTAGGATCATCAAAGTTCATCTCCTGGCTCTGCACAGGGCAGCCTCAAGAATCACACCACTTGCCTGAGGGCGTTCTCCAAATGCTTCTTGAACTCAGACAGAGTTGGTGCTGAGATGACTTCCTTGAGGAGCCTCTTCCAGTGCCCAACCACCCTCTGGGTGAAGAACCTTTTCCTAAAATCCAACCTAAACCTCCCCTGACACAATTTCAGGCCATTCCCTCAGGTCTTGTCACTGGTCACCACAGAGAAGAAATCGGTGCCTGCCCCTCCTCTTCCCCTTGTGAGAAAGCTGTAGACTGTAAGGAGATCCCCCCCTCAGTCTCCTCTTCTCCAGGATGAACAGACAAGGTGACCTCAGCCACTCCTTGTATAGCTGCCCCTCCAGACTCTTCATCACCTTTGGATATTCTCCAATAGCTTTATGTCTTTCCTGTGTATTGTGGTGCCCAAAACTGCACACAGGACTCAAGGTGAGGCCACACCAGCACAGAGTAGAGCAGGACAATCACTTCCCTCAACCAGCTGGCGATGCTGTGCCTGATGCCCCCCAGTAAAGCTTTCAGCAAAGTATTGTTTCTTACTGGGCAGTAAGTACATCAAGCTAAAATGCCTCCAGGATATAAAACTGCTTTGCCACAGTTACACTGAAGGTGCTGTTGCTTGAAAGCACCAGAGTCAATTGTCCACATGTGATTTTTGTTCAAGCACAGGGACTATCAGAGTTTCCTCCCCTTCCTGACGTATTTACAAACCTTGGCAGGCTTACCAAAAAAAAAGTTTGGCTCATACCACTGCATTCTTCTAGCTGAAGGAGAAAAGGTGGTGATGGGATCGTCATCATTACCCTTCTTAGCTCTCAAACTCTCTGCCAAGTCCAGGAATACTAAAAAACTCTCTGAGCAGGTTCTTAAAATGCATTATCTTCAGAACTGAGTCAGTAATGGCAGTGGGGAAAATCTAGGTAAGGCAGACACTTCACTTGTCCTAAGTGGGCAGCACTGCCGTAACATATTGCATCCAACACACATGCTCTCAACAAGCTCTACCCACAACAGAAGCCATCTGTCAGGATGGCTCAGTGCCTGCACACACTTGAGAAGATCTTTGTCCCCACAGCATGGCTGCCAACAATAGACTTACTTTGGGAATCGGTGCAACCCTGTGAGTAACCTCTCATCATGTAGGAAGCCCTTCTCTCTGTTGGCATTGAAGCATTGGTACCAAATGCTTCTCTTCAGTTGTTAACAGCTTCTAATTAGCAGTAGTCATATTCTGAACCTCATTTGTGAGATTGTATCTTGGCTAAGCACCCAGCACACTCAGAAATAGAACTGGTAGGAATAATGTAAAAACTTGGCTCAAAGTAAGATTTTGGGTCTTACTGTAATAGAAACTAAACATGATTTTATTTTCCTGTGAGAAGAAACCCTTGAATATGAAGTTCAAAACCTGTGAAAAAATATATTTGTAATAAAAAATTGCCAGTTTCAATTTTTTGTATTGCTTTAGTCTGAGAAGGGAGCAAGAGTCAATAAAGGTAATAAGCCCTGACAACAGGACCCTAGACTTCAAAGCTTCAGTTTCAGATAAAAGTCAGATGGAAAAAAAAAAAAAATTCGTTGCACAGCGAAGAAGCTGCATCCCTTATACGAAATTGAGCACCCTTCTTCAAGTGGATGTGGAGAACTGCCAATTAACTACCTCTGCTAAGCAATAGACAAACTACTTGATTGCCTTGAGTGCATGCCTGTCTTGATGAGTAGAAGTAATGCTGGATTTGTGTGGTAGATTTGTTTTTAGAACCTCTTTGAAGGTCCCAGCATCACGAGCACATCCGTGATCCTCATTTGTAGTCCTATTTGCATTTCAGCGCCTCGCTTCACACTTCATACATCAGAGATGGGGACTAGATGAGCAAGGTCAAAAACGAGGCAGACAGTCTGCAACTTGAATTAAAGGTCTTGTTTTACACAAAGTACATGAAGGAAATTTTCTGTCTTCTTTCAGTATAAATGCAGACCTCAGTCATGTTCCTGGTTTTCCAGTGTCTTTTTTTCCATTTCCTTTTTAGTAGTCATGTTTGCATCCTACTCTCCTCTCTACTGGGGTAAAGCTTATATTATGAAGGGATGAAATGCTTAAAATTCTTCCCAAACTGTCACTTGTATGAATATATTTCTGGTTTGGATTTATTTATCAGTATAGTAGTGATGGCTTTTAAACTGTATTCTCTGGGATTTTCAAAATTAGTTTTGATCACTAAGATGTTACAGAGAAAAAAATTTTGCTTGCCATTACTAATCTAGTCTGCCTAATTAGTCACTATAACATTAGAGACCTAACTTGAAGAATGCATTTGAAGAATCTGAGAGGTTCTAGGCCATGTCTATAGCTTTTCCTTGCTTGTATAACATTAGAGGCAATAATGAAATCAAATTTGAGCTGGTTAATCAACCTTATTCCCAAATGCAGCAGCAGAAAGAAATTAAGTATCACTTTTTAAAAAAGTTTTATATATTCTTCCCAGAAACTGATATCAGTGTCTCCCTGTCTGGTTGATTTTTCCACCTTGCACAAAAGAGCTGAGGAAATAGAAGAGTAACAGATGCCATAGAGACAGTGAGTAAGGTTGTTCTAGGATGAAGATCTTGAACCTGTCCTCTCCTATGCTGACATCTGGCATTTCTGCTCCTAGCTGAGACAGCCAGCACACTTCTGGGACAAAAGACTTTTACAATTTATAATTGTAAAACTTGAGACAATCATGAGTAGAATTATGTTGCACCATGATCACTTTATAGTGGTCTGGAGTTTCATTACATGATGAAGTAGCTGTTCAAGCCTGAGTCCCATAGGATAAAGGAACTGGAAGTCTGGCTTTCACACAAAATTCATTAAATAATGTTATCCCTAATTAGTGGGGGAAATGGAGCTTATATAAGGGTTTAGTAAACTCAGGAATGTATGTGTCTAAACCTCTTTCTCCATACCTATGATTCAATTTTAGCCAAGGGGCTAATCATCCCTTGCCAACTTAATTCCCGTTCTGTTCAATATTGTAAATAATATGAATCCAATAGGAACTTCCTAGTTCATGTCTGGCACAGGGAGACACTTTCATTCTTATAATTATACCAACTGTATATTCACCTTTTTACAGCAAAATAGATACGGGCTTGAAAAGTGGAACTAGAATCCTAGAATATTTGTGAAGTTTGGGGTTTTGGATGTGCAGTATAGGGATTAGAGCTCAAGTGAAACACTCCAGTCACTTACATAGAAGGTAAGAGCTGCATAATAAATACATTTAGAGCCATTTGAAAAGAAGGAATGAAATTCGATTCCTATTTAACAGTAGACTCTCCCAAGAGCTCTGAGCAGTACTCCATTACTCATTTGCAAAAGCAATGAAAACATTAATTGACCTCTTGATTAGTATTTAAATAATAAATACCACAGTGGATTAATGCACTGGCCTTTTACCTCAAAGACATAGTTTAAAACTGACTTGACAAAAAAATCAATTTAATTACATGATACTAAAATTGCAAGTGCCAATAGGTGAGTTTCCATGCACACAAGGCCACGCATCACATAATCATGCCAAATTGGAATTTATTCAGTGCTTTCTCGTTTTCTTTTTTTTTTCTTTTAATGAATGCATATGTGGTGTGTGTTGAAAGAAAGCAGGCTGCCACCTGCCACAGAAATATCCCACAGAGCAGCTCTCATCCTTGTGAAGGAAAATATTTGGTTTAAATGCTAGAAACCTGAAAACTGACACAGTTCCATTATCACATTCAGCTAATTAAAACAGATACATTCTGGACAGAAATGTTAAATGCTTTCTGTAAAGCTTCTGATTTGTAGAATCATTGCACACGTATTTGTGGAAAATAAACTCAGATTTTTGGGTTTTTTGAACATCTTTAAATGCAAACTTGATGTTAGCCAAGTCAATGGAGTCTAGAGGTACTTGTTTATATTAAATTAGTTAATGCAAGGCTTTCCTTATGACTTTGACAGCTGGGAAATAGCATAAACTGCTCTTAGTGGGCTTCTACCCTAAGGAGTGGAAATCTCATGAGATCATCTATTTCTTTGAGTTTTCTTGTATCTTGTATCTTAATCTGAAAACACCTGGCCAAAACAGATCAGGAGAAGAATCTGTGTCCTCATTTGTGTAGATCCCAGAAGAAGAATCCTTAGGGTGGGTTCTGACATTTGGCATTTCCAATGACTACATCTAGATGCATGCTGTGTTCTAGGAGATCTGAACCCACCTACTGTGACTGTGATACAATTTTTGGCTTAGAATAGTTAATAAAAATTACTTTCCCTGAAACTATTCATTGCGTGGGGTAAATAGATATGATTGTATGGATGTGAATGTTTTAGTGCTAGTGAGCTTGCTGTAGAATTTAATAACCCTAAATTTGGAATTATTAGGTTTGGAAATAGATGGTTTGGAATTTTTTTAAACTTTGATTGTTAAATTTGTCCAAACCCAGATTATTTAGATTATTTTCTGAACATTTATGCATATCTATTTTTGATGAGTATGGTTATGCTATTATTCCATCAGGCTGAAATTTTCTTTCAACGTTATTTTAAACAAGATAGTGCTTTCAGTTATTTTTGATAGAAACTACCTTTCTATAGAAGAATTCTTGAAGTTCTTAATGAAAACATGAAAATTTTAGTCAAAAAAAAGTATTTTGACTATGCTTAAACTACTTTTCATTGGTGCTCTAGTATATGTAGTTTTTACTTGATCTGATGTGACAATGAAAGCAAATTCAGGTCTAAGTGTACAGAGACACCCAGCTGTAATAGGGAAAAAATGACATTACTTAAATTTGATCAATCTTTGCTAAGAGATTGCTTTGCTTTATCATATTAGTATGATGAGCATTTGAATTTTGGCTCTTATGAGAAAGCCTGTTGAAAAATATAAGTGTTTTGACATATTACAACAGTGTGGTTCGGGCAACCAGAAACATACTGTGGCAGAGAACTCATGGTAATTCTGTGTGTAATGATTTTCTCTTCCCCCCATTGCTGTTCATACTGAGTTGTCTCAAAGATTAGAAGCTCTGTACAGAAATAATCATAACTGTTCATTTTGTAAAACACCTAAGACAGCTTTTTAGGGCATCATTTTATAATGTCTTCTTCATGCTTTGAAAGTCTTGCTAACAGTCTTGGTCAACTCTGGACTACTGAGAAACTAAGCTGTAGTTGGTTCTTTTTTTAGGATTAAGCTATAGTTCTTTTTTCTTTTTTCATGCTATAAAATATGTATTCTGAAAAAGCTTTCATAAGTCTATGGAAGCAAGTTAGGATGAAGTGTTGGTTTTTTCTTGTTTGGGGGTTTTCTTTTATTTAAAAGTAACCAAAAAAGTCTATTTTGAAAAGACAGTCCTCATTAAATTTTGTAACTAACCTATTTTAAGCTTCACCACAAACCCTTTCTGGTGCTCTGTATATCATAGCAGTTTGTTCTCTGGCATAGTCTTCCTTCAATTTGACCCAAAAGACGTAATCTAGCCATGAATGCTACACCTGCTTTATAAGATTCACTTATTGCTACTCATGAAAATGATTTACAGATACAATGCATAAATTAGTGGTGAATGCTGTATTTTAATGTTATTCAATTGGCACTTCTTAGCATTAAACCTTTAGTTAAGAGGCAGGTGCCCTGTAATTTGAGGGGGTGAAGGGTAGATTCAAACCTAACAAGTCCAAAAATCATAGGCACTGTTAATTGCAAGCTGTGTAGGTGCGTAGCTACGAGTGTCTGAATAATCTTTACTTGCGTACAGGTAAATGGATTTTGTGCTGAAGTTCTGAAAATGTGACTAGTCAGAACATTTGACAGCTGAAGGCCCCATTCATCAAAAGACCAATTCCCATGTACGACTTCAATCATGCAAATAAAATGAATCCATTCATACACTTAGCTATCTTGCTCTTTTGGAAATGGTTTGCTGGGCTTGACCAAAAATTCACTGATAAATCATCTGTTGACGTCAGTCACAGTTGTCTCAGACCCACAATCTCTTAGAAAACTGCAAAATTACATCAACACCTGCACAGGTGCTATTTAGGTTAAGCTTAGTAGATCTTATACCAACCAAAACTACCACTTAAATAATCTTAGTCATATTTTTGACAAACTTTGTAAGCCCTTTTATGTGTTTTAAAGCCTATGAGGGAGAGCATTAAGAATGCAAGTGTTCATTTTTGACAGAAGCAATGAAGCAGAGCTCATCACCTGTAGAAAAGCAATCTTCTTTGGAAGTGGTAATCAGCAAGACACTTTTAAAGCAGTATAATGTGTTTTGGCAGCATCTAAATGAATACCAATTGAAAACAATGCTGCTCCGTTTGATCTCTTGCCAAATGATTCAGTGTTGTGGCTTAAAAGTCATACAGGTGTTCTTTTTTTCTTGTTGTTGTTGTGGGAACAAGAGACACATCATATTATTAGTGGTCTTGAATTTTCACAGCTTCATATGAACTGTTTTGTGTAGTTAAGAGATTAGAACAGGTCTACACCTTTATTAAAGGAAAAGAAAACATTTGGGTAATTGGCTTATAGGATAAAAAGTGACTTACTGGAAGAAAAAATCTGGTGTATTTCCAGAGCTTGGATCAGAACTGAATAGTAAAAACTTAAACAGCCTTTATGGCTCAGGTAATCTATTTTAGAAATTTACACACTATCAAATCAATTTATATGCAAAGACCTGGTAGGAAAGATCAGATTTTAAACAGCTGAGAAATGCTATGTTCAATTAATTTTGCCCTAAATAAAAGCAGAGATCATAACAGGAATAAAATGCACAAAATACCCAGGGCTGCAGACTGCATAGCACCTCTGTGGCTAAACCAGCATTCTGTATTCATAATGCCCAGCATTTCAAATTGTCTATGAAAGGTCTGCAGGAAAAAATTAGAGGGGTTTGTGAGTGTATAGAGAGTTTCCTTCATAGGTGCTCAATGTCTACCTTTTTTGAGAAATCTGTGAACATTCTTACATTCTTACGTAGCATAGTAAGAACACACACACACACACAAACAACAACAAACAAAACCCAAAACAAAACAAAACTGAAAAGAATTAATTATTTTGCTGTTAACTCTTCTCTGGGAAATTAGAAATGCTAACTATTTATCCCACTGAGGTCAACTGGATTTTTCCATTGATTTCAATGACTCTAGGATCCCATTCTTCATTCTAAACAGCACTTGTGTGTTCAAACTACAGAATGATTCACCCTTTATGCTTGATTATCATAATTTTATGACTAACAATATAATTATACCTCCATAAAATGCCTATCACTATAATTTTTATATGACACACTTTCCCACTCATAGTGGTAGAAGGTAGATGAGTGAAACAAATGTCTCCAGTCTAAAAGCATATTTCAGAATTTGAAACAGATAGAAAGCCTGATAAACTTTCCTTTTGTGGCCATTTACTCTGCCTGTGATATAATTTCTGCAGTTTGAGATTTTAGATGCAAACCTACAGGATGGAAGGAGTTCTATATTTTGCCTTTTTAATGTTTATTACATCAGACAAAACTGAAAAAATGGATTCAAGAGAGCGTCAAACAGTCTGTTTTGTTTTTCTTACTGGAAGACTAATAATAAGCTTGTTTTTTTTAGCTTAATTATTAAAGTAAAATTAAGGAGAAATTTGATCAGTATGTCACCATCCTCACTGAAAAGCTCTTAATGTGCAATGTGGCAGCATGAAGCAGAACAGTGAATGGTGATTAAAAATCAGACATTTGATTGAGAAAGAAGCAAAACATTTTAACATAATAAACAAATAAACACTGAATTCCTCTTCATGCCATTGCATTTAAATGCTTAAAATGTGAAGCCACGACAGAGCAGTTCATTCTGTGATGTTGGTTATTAAGCACAGGTTGCAGACAAATGCAGAAAATCAAATGGCTGTTTTATTTAGATGGGACCAGGCCTTTTCTCCCAGGCAACTAGTGACAGGACAAGATGACATAGCCTCAAGCTGCTGAGGTTCAGGTTGGACATCAGGAGGAATTTCTTCATGGAAAGGATTGTTAAACATTAGAATGGGCTGCCCAGGGAGGTGATGGAGTCACCATCCCTGGAGGTGAGCACTGGGTTGTTGACAGGGTAGTGATTTCTCAGTGGTCGGACTCAGTGGTATTGGGGGTCTTTTCCAACATAAATGATTCTGTGATTCTATTTTGCATAACTTAGATGGTTTCATGGTCTTTGGGCTTAAAATCCAGTCAGTGTTCCTGTGCTCGTGTTAAGTGTTATTGACCTAGACTGTGCCAGGATGTTCCATGACCAGCCTACACCTGGCTTGTACTTTTCCTGCAGAATGCCATGCAGAAGTACTGACAAGGCAGGGATATTCACTGAGCTACCTATTCCTAAACCTTTACATTAGTCTTGTAGTGTGCTGTTGGTGAGAACTGAATCTACCTGAACTGGTTGGCCTTGCTCATATATCCACTTGCACCTTTGGTCTTCCCTCTCTTTTCCTTGTTTCGTCTTCCTGGAGGGTGTGGAGGGTATGGCCCCTGGCTCAGCTGCTCCTGCAAACATTCCTGAATCAATGAGCAAAGGAGATGTGCAATTCACTGCTTCAGCTCCCATCACTCATTTTCACTGAACAGGTTAGGGAGCAACTGTAGGAACCTGACTTCCAGCTGGGAGGTGTTAGGCAGTGACTCCTGGATAAATCTTCTTCAGCTGACACAGCTTCAGCTGAAAGAAGATTTGTGCATAAGCACCAAGTGTAAACTGGATGAAAATCACCATGTGAATTAAACTGACTTGCTATTCCCTCTCCTAAAGCAAATTAGTGACACTTTTACTCCTTGCTCCTTTATCTTGCAGTGACCTGTTGTAGACATTTTGTGCACTCTCAAGTATATGAGCTGCAGTGTAGTACCATAAATAATGAGGCATCTCTGTGAGTGTACAGTAATGTCAACAACCCTATTTATGAATAAAAATGCTCAAGAATCAACCCAGTGGAGAACACACACGTTTCATACTTCTGAAGGCAGTGGTTCCTAAGGGACAGAAAAAAATATCACCATTTTCAGGTAGCACAAAAGCTGTACCTTTTTTCACCTGTGCTTTGGTTATTTTCATCTCAGCTTTCCCAAGATACTTCTCAAAATGAAAATGCTTGATGAATCATCTCTCTGAATGTAAAGGCATGTGAATGTAAATAGATGTAAAAAATGGATTTGCATTATATATATGCATGCTAATTTTTGCAGGTTACACCCATCACCTTTTAGATGGGTAAATTATTTAACTTCTCTCCTTGGCATTCTTTTTAAAGCTTTCCTTTTCGTACCCTGGAAAAGAGTATTTCATATAAAAGAAGAAATTTTCTAAGATTTTTGTTTTGTTTAAACATACAGCCAGATTAGTATGTCTAATTTTTTTAGGAAATTCTAAGAAGTTTCGAATTCTAAACTCATAAAATAAAATTTACAACTGAAAATGAAAAAAAAATGTTTCAAAATGGACTTTTTAAAGATAAGCTATTAGGAAACCAGAGCTTATACTTCCAGAACTCAGGATCTAGGATACCACTTGAGTATCAACTTTCTCAGATCTCAGTAGCATAAATATTAGCAAAATCTGCTGTTAGCCACATGTGTGTTATTGCCTGAGTGAGACAGGGAAAGACAGCCAGGCAGAGATGTCAGCTTTTGAAAAATACATCTGTTTGCCAGTAAGTGAACCCAATGGATATCACATAGCTTTGTTTAACAAAACTTTAGCCATCTGCCTGCCAGAGTGCATTGTCTCTGGTGATAAAACTCCAGTACACTTCAATACAAACTGTGAATTTTCTCTAACTAGCTTGATTGCTGTTCCCTTCTGAAGAATTTACAGTAAAATGCACTGCCTGTCATGCAGCTATAGCTGCTGTAAGGCACAGAGGGAAGGCAGAAACCTCTGAATGTGTCTTCATTTATGTCCTGGTGTTAGTAGTGGCACTGGTGTTTGATGCTAGGACAGGCTGGAGTCACTGCCTGCCACAGAACCATGTTGGACTCTTGTATCTATGGGATAGGACAGCTACTGGGTTCCCAGTGCATTTTGAGTGGGAAGCTGATATCTCCACAGACACAAGTTGCCATTAATTGCTGGCTGGCAGTACTTTGAGGCAGCGTGCCTGCCAAGTGAGTAAATTTTACACCCTCACATAACAAGCTCTATTTTTTTCTCTCCTTACTATATTACTTATTAAAAAAAGAGAATGGCAGCTCTAGGAAGCATATTGGAAGTAAGGTAAAAAGGATTTGGACAGAGAGAGAGATTTGCTGCGAGAGGTATACTCATGGTGTGGGGAAGTGAGTCCCTATTCTCTTCTGGAACTTGTAGAAATGTGAGGAACAAACCCATGTGCTGATCATACCAAGTGAGATGTGCAGTGGACTCTCTTGAGGGACAGGGAGCCTTGCAGAGGGGTCTAGATAGATTGGAGCATGGGGCAATGCTTAATAGGATGAAATTCAGCTGGATTATTCACCTGTAGTGAGGTAGCATCAGACACAAGGATAAATTAGGAGAGGGGAGACTGGAGAGCTGGCCTGTAGAGAGGGATCTGGGGATTCTGGTTGACAAAGCACATCCTGGTGTGCACCAAACAGCATAACCAGCCTGGCAAAATCAGGTGATTATCCTGCTCTATTAACAGTTTGTGTGGCCTCATCTGAGTACTGTGTGCAGTGCTGGATGCTGCAATTTAAGAAGGATCTGAAGGTCCTCAAATGCACCTAGACCGAGGCAAGAAAGCCGGTGAAAGGGCTGGCAGGAATGTCCTGTGAGGAGCTGCTGAGGACTTTGGGTTTGTCAGGTTTGGAGAAAAGGAGGCTAAGGGGTAACCTCATTGCTCTCTACAGTTTCCTGAGCAGAGGAAGTAGACAGGGAGAGGCTGATCTCTTCTCCCTGGGATCCAGTGGTAGGACTTGTGGGAATGGTTCACAGCTGTGCCTGGGGAGGTTCAGACTGGACATTAGGAAGCATTTATTTATGGAGAGGGTGGTCAAACACTGGAAATGCCTGGTGAAGTGGCCCATGTTCCAAGCCTGTTAGTGTTTAAGAGACATTTGGACAGTGTCCTTAACAACATGGTTTAACTTTTGCTCAGTCTTGAATTGGTCAGGCACTTGGCTTAGGTGATTTCTGTAGGTCCCTTCTAATTGAAATAGTCTATTCTGTTTTATTCTTACTGGAAGTCATGTAACCATAGATAGATCTGCTGGATTGCTGCATTGCTTCTATTTGTGTGATAATATACGTTTTTCAAATAAAACAGGCACTAGCATTAAGATATTAGAATTTAAAAAATAAAAGGCCTGATGCCATTTCAATTCTGGTGAAACAACTCATATTTGATGAAATAAAGATTAAACAAGCATAGCTACATAAAAATTGGGTATTTTAGGGTGGAATGTAAAAATACACAAATAACTTCAGATAATAGATTTAGAAGAAACAGTTTCTTAAAAATACTAGACCAAATTTCCCAAGGTGGACTAAATGCCCATATCTTCTTCTGTAGAATTGAATAAAAGGAAATAGTATATTTAAAAATAATAATAATAATAATAATAAAAAAAGATAAAGTTGTCTACTATGAAGTTAGTTTAGTTTTTGTTTAGTTCCAGAGGTCAGATCCTGGGCTAGATAGGCTGTGTTTGATAAGAATACAGAAAATCTTACATTTTTGAAACATCATTAGTTATTTCTTGTTGGTGGGCAAATGACCTGGCTTGAAAATGCCCCAAGAATTCTTCCTATTTGCAGTTATTTTATCTTAAAAATTATAGCTGATCTAAGTGCAAGCTGGGCTAGGTTCAGATTACTGCCTAAAGTATTCAGAAGTAAAAGGCAAATTGTTATGGAAATATGGAAAATTATCTTTTTAACACCTGCAGTAATGCTTGTGAAATGTCTGAAACAGAAAGAATTCATAGACTTTACAAACTGTCACTGACTACACTGCTTTTGTGATGACCATTTGGGACGTTTGCTAAAGAAGCATTCCCACAGTGGTGGAACATTCTATAGTACATATACATTCCTAGGGAATCCTTTTGAATCATATGTACTAAAATAAATGTGTTTGTATATTGGTATGTACTGTATGATATATATATATACACACACACATGTACTGTCTTATCTATTTTGTCCAGGTTGGTTAAATCTCCCAGTTTTATATCATCTGTGTTTCATGCTCAGTTTCCAATTTCTAGACATAGAGTAGCCAGAGTTATTTTAACATCATGAACCAACAGAGTCACTACAGTGAGCCTGTACGACTACTTTTGAGAGGAGGCTATTCTTGCATAGGCATTAGAAAAACATGTAAATACAGAGTCTAGGGAAGACATTCTGCTCCTAAAAGGCAGCATAGCAACAACGTGATTGGTAACAAGGTAACAAGGTTACCTGAATGGTAACAAGGAGTGAAAATTTTAAATTCTAGGGCATGACATTATACAGCATTCTTTGTTTTCTTATACTGTGTCTGTTGTTACGTTAGTTTCTCTTTATCCTCAGAGATACCTAAGATACTAAGTTATTACAACATAACTTCAAACTCTTATTGCTGTTCATATATTCTAAACACTAAAATATTGAACTGCTTTCTTCTCCTTTGGAGAATTATCTTGTTCTGTTCATAAGGGAGATAATCTAAAATTCATAAATACAGAGTACTTCTTTATTTCCTGAAATCTTGTATTATAATATCTGCAATAAAATGTAGAGAAGTCAGACAAAAACAAAACATTAGTGTGATACAGGAGCTGTATTTATTGAGTATTTATATGTATTTTTTAGTTGTGAGACATATATAAACCAAAAATTCAACATAAAATGTTAAACATGAAGTCTTCCAATGGAGAGATTCAGTCTCATACAGAAGATAATTTTGAAGCAACTGAAATCCATAGGTTCTAGCATAAATATAGAAACACCTTGAAAAACATGTATGGGTGGATTCTGATTACTTAAGAATGCCTAAACAGAAACATACCTAAAAATGCCAATTTAGGGGAAAATAGGATCATGCTTTTATCATCCTTTCTGGACAGAGAATTTTTTTTCAGCTTTCTGCTGATCTCCCTCTAGTGGAATGCTCTAAGTCTGCATGAGATGAAACGAATTTTCTCTCCAAGGTTTTTCATGCAACATAGCTGTAACACATGATACATGTGCTACAAACATCTGTTTTCAGTAATCAAGACAAATTCTGTCTGTTCCTTTAGGGAAAAACAGTGTATGTAGTAAACACAAAGACTGGAATTACAAAGCCTTGAAGCAGGCCCATTCCTAGCTAGAACAGCTAGGAATGTAATTTGCTTGCTAAACCCATTCCTTATGGATTGCATATTTTTTAATTTTTTAAAAGAAATTGGATTAACATATAGGCTATATTCTTCCTGGATATGACAACAGTGAAGAAGAAAAACGGGAAAAGAGGGAAACAGGTGCTTACAAAGAGTTTTTTATCCCTCATCCTTATTGGGTGAGCAGACTCTCAAGGGGACAGGATGTAAAGTGTGGCCTCACCTGCCCTGATCTCCACGCCAGCCTGCAGTCTGTGTTTGGAATGCAGAAGGAGTACATTGCACCCCATAAATCAATGTCATGCCAAATATGCTCTTCCCCCCACACCCATGTTTTGTGCCTTCAGACAGGTGGAGTTCTCTGAAGCAGAATATCTCCCAGCTCCTGCTGCAGGGTGCTGTTACTCAGCTGCCCCAGCCTTTCCTTGGGTGGCAGGGAATGGTATGGGGAGCTGCTCCAAAAGCATGCACTGGTGATTTACATATGTAAATAACAAAATTGCTTCTGCACGTATTATGTGGGGCCGCTTTAGGCACAGAGAAGCAAATCTGTAGATACTGTGGATAAACAGATAAAAGCCAGTAATAAATGCACATGTGCATTCATTCAGTCATGTATGCCCTCACATGCGACTTGCCAATCATTCTAAAGAAGACAAAGTGGTTGCAAGATAACAGAAGGTTATTCTTCTGGTATCAACAGCATTAATCATATATTTCACTGTGAAGTTACCATTAAAACATAACCTTGATTAATGATAGTGTCAGAGTATTTAATCAAGTGCAAGCAACACAGCACTGGTTGGCTGTGATTATTTCTCCCCTTGACCTCATCTAGCTGAGGAGGAATGTGAGTGAAATCGGGGCCATTCCACTTGTGAAAACCTGGCATACAAGGAGACTCCAAGGCACATCTTTGCCCAGATGGCTTCTCAAAATTCAAGAGAGGGGGAAAAAGAGGACCAAGTCTGAAGTTTGATCCCACAGAAGACATTACAGTGATTAAGTATAGGCAAGGAAGTCATGTCTCTGGTTCACAACTAAAAGCAATATCTTCTTGTCCTAAGCCTTGCACTTGCATATACTAAGGAACCATCACAAAGACTCACCAATTATTATAGACAGAGGTTAGGGAACGCTTTCAAGTACCAAAAAAGTTACTAATTGATCTGAACATATATCGTTACCCTGTACTCAGCACTGGTGAGGCTGTACCTCAAATCCCATGTTCAGCTTTGGGCTCCTCTCTGCAAGAAGGACATTGAAGTGCTGGAGTTTGTCCAGAGAAGGACAATGCACCTGATGAAGGGCGTGGAGAACAAGTCTGATGAGGAACAGCTGAGGGAGCTGGGAGTGTTTAGCCTGGAGAAAAGGAGGCCTGGGGGAGACCTCATCACACTCCCTGAAAGGAGGTTGTAGTGAGGGAGGATCTGTCTCTTCTCCTAGGTAACAAGTGACAGGACAGGAGGAAATGGCCTCAAGTTGTGCCAGGAAAGGTTTACATAGGATACTCGGAAAGCTTTCTGACTGAAAGATAGACAGGCGTTGGAACAAGGCGTCCAGGGAAGTGGTGGAATTGCCATCCCTGAAAGTGTTCAAAATAAATGTCCAGATGTGGTACTTGAGGCCATGGTTTAGTGGTGAACACGATGGTGTTGGGTTAACAGTATGGAATCCAGGATCTCAGAGGACTTTTCCAACCCAAACAGTTCTATGATTCTGATAGACGCCCCCCTTGTATACAGTGCTGTGTTGATCTGTGTGGTTGGACTGTAGCCCTGGCTTTGGCAAAGTTTTGAGCTCTTTTCCACAGTTCCCTTTTTTGTCAATGCAATGGAGCCTGACACTTCTTGGAGGGTGTGTTACTACCAGCTGCAGGAAAAAAAAATAAAAAACGGAATGGCTTTGCAAGGGAAAAAGTTGAAACTCCAAGTAGCAAATCTCACAAAGGGGTAGAAGAAAAAGGAGAAAAATCGGAAAGAAATGATGAGAAGAAGGAAAAAAAAGATGGAGAAGTTGAACTGCAGCACTTATTGTTGCTTGTAAAGGAAATGGAGATGAAAATCATGCACAGATTTATCTGAAAGAAGGAGGAGAGGTCTTTACTTAAAAACCTTGCAAACCATTGCAGTAGCTCCAAATCCACTTTTTCTTCCACCCTACTCTGGTCTTGATGCTTTATTGACATTTGTGTGCTCCCAGTAGTTGGTTTGTTTTTTCTGGTTTGTTTTCTTTTCTCTTTTTTTTTTTTTTTGGCAATTGCAATCGGAAATGTTCTAGAGAGTTGTGGGCATGGCATTATGTCAGTGAGCAGGAAGGACCTGGAAGGATTTGAAGGATTTTACCTGTCTGTGGCAAAGATAACTAAAATGATTCCAAGGGCACTTTGCCAGAATATTTTGACTGCACCTTTAAACTGGGCAGCTTGTACTGTTCTTTCTGCCAAATAAAAATTCTCTTGGTTTCTTTTTAGACACATTTTGAATCATGGTGAAGGCCCCCTAAAAAAAGTCTCTAATAAGTGCTATTTTTTTCCTCTCACCACTAACACAAAAATGCTGAATAGATTGAAAGCAGGGGAATGGGAAGGGAGCAGGGATGAGTGAGGAGGAGTTCCATTGTGCTGAGACCAATTATAGAGGTCTCAGCCCAGAAAAAGACTCTTTCAGAAAGTCACAAACAAATGAAAACAGAAGACTGTGATAAATCGTGGCACAGCTTTAACAGCCATGTATCTCTTGTTCCCCTAAAAGCTATAATAATAGGCAGATTGTAAGGGGGCATATCCCTCTGAGGACTGTCAACTTAATCAGTATTTGAATACTTTGCATCTTCACTGTGTTGGATTGTTTTACTAGTAATGAATTATAGCGGGGTTTATTACACAAAAAAAGCCTGCAAGAAAGCTGCCACTTTTAAAATGTATTCATCATTATGATACCCTAATATAGTATTGAGGAAACATTCTTACAGGTTGGTGCTGGAAAGGAAACAGCATCAGCTGGAAATAGGGCTTGTTCTCTTGAATATGAATTCATCCACTTCCTTTAACTTTGAAATCTTAGCAGCCTCCTACCACATTCTCTTTGTTCCCTTGTTTTTTACTGTATATTCTTGCACCTTTCTGAACATTGCATCTCTTGCCCCCTTGAACATGTTCAATATGTTTTTCACATGGCATATACTTGCCGAGTGTGTTTGCAGAAACCACCACATGGAAAACACTGTAGAACCTCCATTTTTCCAAGCACAAGAGGGGAAAATAAACAGCTGATAATCATTAGGAAGTAGGAACTGAAGGCATATATGACATAAGTGTGCAAGCTAGTTTTCATTAAAAAAATGTTTAAGTGTTAAGTAGAGGGGATAAATCTGTTCTGAAGATTATTTGGTGATACCTATCAGAGATGATCACAAGATACAAGTTACAGTGGATGTTTTCTTGACTATATCTCAAGGCAGTTTGGAAGACAGATTATGTCACCACTCTGTTTCTGGTTGCCATTATTCATGCTTTTATTGAATTCCATCTATTTCTGTTCTCATCATTGTTCAAAAATACTGGATTGTGCCACCACAGTTGGGAAACAGTGAGGAGGAGCATGCCAGCTCTAAAAAAGGAAAGCGTTTTGCTTTCACAAAAAAGGTTTGTTAATTAATCCTACACCAGGAGGGAAATGACAAAACTCCATACTTTTCCATTTAAATGTTTGCAAAAGTGATTTTAAGTTTCACTGAGTGTAGCAGGAAATGTTAAAGCTAAAAGAGACCAGACAGAATATACTTATGTCCTTTGGGATGGGAGTGGAAGAGGGGAAGGGCCTGAGGATTATATTTTCTTTATTGATAATCTTCCCACAGAAGTCTATGAACATTTAAACCTTCTAAAAGAAGTATTGATTTGATAGCCCTGACGACAACAAAGAGAGCAATTACAGAGCCAGGCCAACACCTACGCAAGATGTCTCTGCATACATTTAGCTCACTATTTCAGAGTACCCTTACACCAGGATGCATCTCACCTAACTTTTGGTATTTAATTTGAGGCAAACTATTTATTTACTCTATGCAGGTAATAGCTAAAGAGAGATTGTTCTAGAGCACGAGTGAGATTTCAAATGGGTTCTTCACAGGCAATAGGAAAAAAAAAAAAAACAACCTGCAGGACTCTTACACTCCTAACTTGGATTCTTCAGTTAAATGTTCCAAATTAGGTGGATGAATCTAGATCTTAGTATATCCATACAAGGAATTAGTGTTGAGTAGCATTCACATGCTAGTTCACAGTGCATTCATTTCCTCATATAGACAAAATAAAGCTCACAAATGGAACTGTTGTTTATTAGGATAAATTAGTAAGATCCTGCTGCAGTTATACAAGATAATTTCTGGAAACTGTATTACTCCACTATCAAATAACTCATTCTCTGTACACAAAAATAATGCGCCTAAAGTACAAGACCTTGGCTTTTTTCTATAGAAGCATGGTCGAGTTTGTATTTGACTAGTCCTAAGAATGTTATTTATTTATTTATTTATTAGTGGAAATAATAATACTTATTTTGGCAACCAATATTGATCTAATAAAACACAGATGTGTGAACATAGCTATATTTGCATTCATGCAGGTATCTGCAATTCACATTCACCTAGGGGCTCCCTGTATCCAGAGAGCCACAGGCATTGGCTCCACGCTCAGCAAAGCCATGGAAGCTTTTCCATATGGACTTCAGCTTCAGAAAGGGAAATGTGGATGTAGCTTTTGTATAACAAGCTCTTCACTTTTTTACTTGTTTCATGAGGATCCAGACTCAATCTCTTGTGGCCAACTAACTTTTCCTTTTTAGGTCAGAAATTAAACTGCTAATATAAAGATTCGTTATCTCTGTGAGAGTCTGGAAAACAGATTTTTCCTTTAGCCTCTGCTATTCAAAGTGGTCTCTCCTCCACAAGGTCATCAAACATTATGACATATATCAATCTACCAACTTTATGTTCTGGCAGCCAATAAACATGACCTTAGTCCAGCCACATTCATCCTCCTTTCATGAAATATTCACTTCTGCTCCACCCCAGGGCCTGTGAGTGCAAGTGACATAAAATCCATCTTTAGAAGTGTAATGCTGATTTCTCTATGTATTACATCTTTTGGTGTTCATTTGCTCCAGATAGACATAAACCAACGCAGTGTCATAAGAGCACTTCAAAGCAAATTTTACTAGTTTTGTAGTTCTTTGGGACTTTTTATCCCAAACAATAGGTATTTCCTACCTTTTTGCATGTTCATCCTACAGCTTTTACATTTGCCTGTGAAGTTTTAGAATAAATTTCATGTTTTTCTTTGGTAGTTTATTGCATTAGATCATGTTTGCCTATTTCCCTCAAAACCCAACATTTGCTTTGTTCTGTTTTGTTTTTTTTGAGGTTGTGACTAATTAAATGCTGGCATCACTAACAATGTTGCTATCTTAGTCATGTGTTTTGGAGTTATCTATGAAAGTCAATAACATTCTGTAAGAACAAGTTTGGTTCAAAGTATCAATAGGAAAAATTAAATGAGAGCAACTGGCTTGTGCTTGACTTGAGAACACAGTTTCTAGGGAAAATCTAATCTGTCAGGCTAACTGCATAAAGGAATCTTTGAATATTGAGCCTGTAGAACTTGCTTTAATTCCCTAGAAATTCTTGACCAAAAAAACCCAGGACTGAGTTACTGGGTTTGAATGAAGTTTTGGTCCTCAACAAATGTTTGTTGCCAAGCAAAACTCCATTGCCTGTAAAATCCCTTGCATAGTTTATCTTTTTACTAAATACCTGAATCTGTATCCCATGATTCTAGTATAAATCAGAAGGAAAGTTTTTACAGCTTTTTATTCATGACTTTTTTTTTTCTTCTTAAACCATGTTATTTAATTGACTTCATTGACCATCTTGGGCCATTATGTGTGAAGTGTGCAACAATTTACTAAAATAGGTCATGAATTTGGCTCATGACATACAGGTGTAGAGCTGGGGTCTCAGCATGAGTTCTCACCTTGCTGGCTAATCTCAGGAGGCATCAGTACATGTTAAAGCAGGTTTGCTTCTCAGCAGAGCTTTCCACATAAAAAGTTCGTGGTGTACAAATGCTTCTAGATAGAGAAAGCCCCAAAGTACTAAAAGTAAAGTTAATTTAATGCTTCCAGATTAACTACCACATGCATTTCTTGTGGATTCAATCCGATCAGCCTGGTTTTGATTTGCTAATATGATCAAGTATCTGTGATTCCTCAGGAGGCCATAAAGTATATTCATTCACAAAGACAACAGCAAGCTAGTGAGCTTCAAAACATGCAGCTGTGTTTTGGGCTTGCATAGGCAAGAATCCGTTTCTTATGGTCCATTTATTATTTGATATGAAGTAGTAATATACATACCAAGAACAATTGTGCTTCTTTATCCTCTGATACTTCTGCAAAAAGCAACTAACTACAGCTTTTGAACATGTCCCTTGCCCTGAGTATCTCATTAACACTTCAACCTTAGTTGCGCTGTATCTATTCAATTTTTAATGCAAAAATTCAGAGTGAAGTAGAAAGGAAGAGGAAACTGAAGAAGGATTAAAAGGAAACAAAAGGATATGCAGAGACCACTATGGATATATGCACATGGAGATTTTATATGGTGATACCTAGAGGGAAGGAGATAACAGACACAAATGTTCACGTAGCCTATTGTGAGAGCATTGACAAGTGCAGTCAATAGATTGATGCAGAGAGAGACGTTCAAAGCCTAAAGTGAAAATGATTTATACTTTTTATGTCCCAATGTAAGTAATGGGGTATGTAACTAATAAAGAAAGCATTTTTGGTTGGACAGTGGAAAGCCCTTGAGTTTATTGGTGGACTCTTAATTACCTCAAGTCATTCATTCCTCTAAAAGGTGTCTCTGATGCTGTTCTATTGTTTTAGGGTTTATGTCTTTGTGTTTGCACTGTACATCCATTTTAATATATAGCATAATTTTTACAATTTTTTTCTCAGTCATAGCACAGTTTCATCTGTAATAGATAATAAACAGCCAAAGGGCTAAATTACATAAAATAAAACATTAATATTTTCTAAAAATGCAAATACAAGAGCATGTCTGTCGTAAAGATTATCGTTTTACTCTACTCTCATTTCAGGATTTTCACTGACTTCAGGAGTTTATCCTTGAATGTTAAAAAGTATGTCAGTGGTTTTGATTTGCATTTGCTGCTCATCCTTAGACAAATTGATAATAATTTTATTTTTTGTATCAGTCAGTACATATGCACTGTGTATCTACACCTTATAGTAAGAAGGGGGGAAAAAAGCTCTGAAAGCCCCACAGTTCATTAAAGATGCATCAGGCTTTATTATCATTCAAAAAAGAGGGAAAGAAAAAGAAAAATGGGTGAAGAGGCCATCCTCTGCAGTGTGATAGAAGCTAGGCTTATATAAAACAAGCCAAAGAATTAGTTCGTTCAGCAAGGAATGACATGAAACTCTAGCCATGGTAGCTGTAAAAACAGTTAAAGGTCTTCTTTGTGCTCATTAGCACCACTGTACTGGTATTCTGTGTTGGCAGCTTTTGGTTCTGCTGAGGCAATCCTAAAGAAAGTTGTTACCAGCCTATATTCTACAGTTCACAGGCTCTCAAAAAGGACACATTAAAACAGCTAGAATCCCCAGGGCAAGTGGGGAGATTAAGTAGCCCTCTCCCTCGACAGAAGCCCCTGCAGACAAAGCTTGGCATTGTGCATTCAGCACACTATCTCTTCCCAGTACTGAACTTTACCATTGTCCTCTGGGATCCGAGTTTACAAAGTGTTTGGGGGACTTTGCGTAACGGTTCACTGGCACCGCCATTGACAGCGCCGAGTGTGGGAACTGCTCTAAAGGACGTGATGCCCCCCAAATCACTGGCCTATTCTGTTGGTCCTTAAGCAGACACCAGTGGCAGTGTTTTAGTGTGTGTGTGTGTGTGTGTGTGTGTGGTGGGGGGCTACTTGGTGGTTTCTTAGAGTCTCATCTTTCACAAGAATAGAAATTCAGGCAGGCAAAGCAAACATGGGTTATTTGTTTCCTAAAGGATCAGAAGTTTTAGGTGTTGCACTCTGCTACAGAAGGAACCATTGCAAAGGCCACAAGGTGCCTTGGAATACCTCTAGAATTTTGGGGAGATGCTATAAACAAACTATGGGAGGGGGAAATTTTTGCAGTGTCAAAATACTGCTGTTTAGTTACAGCAGCCATGAGAAGGATTCATTATCTACCCTTTTCATTTCCATTTGCTTCTCTGCTGATTTTTTTTTAATTGCTTTTTAGTCATTTTGAATAAAGAACAATAAGCAATTTCATCTGACAGTAAGGCCCATTCCTTTTGATATGCTGCTTTTGACTGAAGACTTAAAGATGACCTGGTATGAAAGAAGCAAACTTCCTGGAAAGAATACTTCAGCTGAATCTTGTATTTCATTTTCAGCATCTTTTATATTACAAACAGACTTAACAGATTTTTTTTCAGACTCCACAAATGTTAGCATTGATGCCTGGAAAATGAAAGAGGCTCATTCTGGGTAAAAGCACGTTTAGAAGCAAAGTACTGGTGAGGGGCAAGAGTTTTACCCTTCCCACAACTGCCTTCCTCTTTGCTCCTCAGCCAATCTGAGGAGCTCCACCAGCAGCTGAGGGTACAGAAATATGAGCCAAGGTAGTGAAATGCAGAAGGTGCAAACTGTGGTTCCTGGGAGGAGAAGTGAGCAGTAAAAGTTGCAGTGATGCAAACGGGAATGGACATCGGCTGAAGGTTCTCTGATGGAGGTAGAAAACTAAAGTAGAAAGGAGTTAGTGGTAGAAGACAGTGTGGAGGGGTTTGGTGGAAGCTGAAAGTCCATGTTAAAAGCCCAAGGTATGAGATGACCTGCTCTTCAGTTGCCTACTCTTGCCTGACACATTCATATCTGTGCTCTGGTAAGAAGTATTAATTCTACAATGGAGACAAACGGTGGTTCTGCATGGTTTGTGTTTGGAGTATGGTGGATGGAAAAAGACTGTGTGTTGACAGGGACATGAATTTTTACTGTGAAAAACACTGTGATCACAGTCTCATTAAAAGAGATACATATTTATGTAGGGGGAAAAAGGAAAGTGCAATAAGACTATATATACTTTTTGGCTATGAAGACAAATTATGAGATCTCATATTTTTCTTTGATAACTGATTCCTTGAGATGAAAGAAAAGGAGAAATTCTACATACCTGGACCTGGATAGATATTCTTTCTATTCTACATAAGCTACAACTAAAGCACACCATAGTAGATTGTAACTAATAAAAGTTCATTAAATTAAGTAAGCAACTCAAAGGGTGATGCTGAAGGGAGAACTACAGAAATATTGAAGCTGAAGGAGAGTAACAGTGGAATCTTGAAAACATTTTTCTTTGCTCTGTCCTAGATTACTAGTTTTCCTAACCATCCTTGTATGAGAATATGATGTATGGTAAGATTTGGAGATATCATAAATACAAAAGGATATCAGAACATCATTTAAGGAAAGCTGTATTGAGCACAAAGACTACCAAAACTGAAGTGGGACTGAATATGTGAAGAACAAGGTCATAAACTAGGCGACTTACATTATCTGCCACAAATTTGAGAATTCACAAATGTGAAAGAACACCTGAGTGTACACATCAATCACAAAATGACAACTGGTATGTAGAAACAAAGCTGAGGGGGAAGGTTTGCTCCCAAAACCATTCGTCAGGGAAAGAGAAGGCAATGATCAAACAAAAAGATGATGTTGGCACAATGCTAAGAAGGCATAAAGTGTCTATAAATACACTAATAAATTTGAAAAAGACATCTATGCATCAGAGAAGTAAAATTCAGGTGCAGCCTTCCTACAGGGATAGCTGGTGCAAAATCAAATTCTTTGGTAGGAAAGTTAATGTGTTAATGAAAGTTACTGTTTAGGAAAACAATTTTTTCTCTGAAATAATAATTTTTAAAAGTCAAAGCATTTCAGATGAATGGAAAAAACATCTAGAAAGAGAAAATAAAACATAAACTGATTTAATAAGAGCAGGATTGGGTGAGACATTTAAGTTTTATCTTTTTAAATGCTTTCATAGAACTTATTATGTACTTCAGTAGTAAAGACAACATCAGAGAATGTCCTCTTCAGCCACCAAATACTTCAGGATTTCTATATTTTTTCAATCATATTCTTGAACAGGAAAAAAATACAGAGTTGCAAAGTTCCTTTTGAGTCCATGAGTACAATTTCCACACACCTCTAGTAATTCTGCTCGAAGCATTTGTGGATGGCCATTCTGCCAGAAGCAGTGTAGAGGGACTACTCTCTGGCCTCGATCCAACTTGCCACAGATTCCCAAATGAATAGATGCTGTGGTATTTGGGGAAAAAAAAGCAGTATGTGGCTATTAAAAGCAGGCAATGCACGGGAGAGCACTAGTGGACTGTCTGCTCTGGGGGAGAGCTGACTCAAAGCAGCCATTTCAAGGCAGGTGGTGTTATTGTGGACACAAGGAAAACCACTGAATGAATGCTTGCTGTAGTATATTCTGAATCAAAGGGTCTGTTATAAGACTCTCCAGGGATCTAGCCATTATGCCCATGATCTTAGCAAATTTTTAGCCTGTAAGTCCTGTGTAAACTCATAAATACAGGACAATAGAAGAACTTTGTAATTTACCAATAAACTGTTCTTCAGAAGTTATTGTTTATTAGTATAAAATTATATTAGTATATTAGTATAAAATATTAGTGGTATGAAAATTAACCTAGCCCTCTTCTGTAGATACTCTGTCTTCTTTTGGACATGTTCCTGTGAGGGTATATTTATTTACAGGCTCATAAATAAAAGCTTAAACTGGTATTCATTAGAAAATATGTCACCTCTGATCTTGAAACTAATTGGTTTGTATGGGCTCTGTTTAATTTGCATAATTTCCTCAGCATGATGTCTTTACTCTTCTTTCATTTTAAAGGGGAAAAAAAGTCTTTATTTCAATACTGAATGGAGAGTTTTAAAAAATAAGCCTTCCAGGGATTATAGGTTAGGTGTAAAGTTTCCTCTTGTAGTAACTGGATATATTTCTGTCACGTACGTTGAGATGTGGAATTCAGTCAGAGGCTGCAAATGTTATTCATAGGCATGGATCCTTGTTAAATAAGCATTACCTTTGCTTTACCTCTTCCGCACTGGGGATGTACAGCAAAATGTACATTCTAGTGAGTCCTCACTTCCTCCTGGCAATTACTGGAGAAAACCTGACTGGAGAGCCTGTTTTATTCCACAGTAACTCCCTGGCTGTGTTTCCCCACACCAGATGAGAGGAAATGTCAGCTCCCTCCTTCCAGCTGCCTAAATCTTTCATATATGCAGCATCTAAGAAAATAACTCCGACCAAAGTCTAACAAAATAAGCCATTTGTTGCATTTGCACTATTTCTCAGTAGCCAGCAGCTGATGCTGAAGTTCTTTTAAGTTATCAGTGATTTCAGGCCTGGTTTTGGCTAGGAGTAGGACTTCGAAGTTCTGCTTAGCAGTGGCACTTCTCATTTAAAGTAACTTTAGAAGAACTAATACTCTAAACCCTGAGGTTTAGCAAGAAAAATGTATGAAACCCCAAATTCTCTGCTGCTTTTTATCACTTTAAAGTGTATTGACATGTCCTGGCACAAATAAAAGGCCATATATTTTCTTTCTCAGACTCACCACAAAATGGTGGTACAAATAAACGAGAGACTGTAACTCGGATCCACATGGAAGTGAAGTTGTGCAAGAGCACACCCATTTTCTTTACAAGGAAATAGAGTGACAAGAGTGACATTGCTTGTTAGCAAACTGAAACTTTGGGTTTAACTCTGTTCTTAATATCAGCTGCTATTAAGTCTGTGAAGACCACACTGTATATATACAAAAAATAAGAGGCTGAGAGTTGTTGAAGAGCTCTCCTTTGTCTTGTTAGGTCAAATGTGAAATATTGCTCTTGGTCACTGTTGGAATATAAGCCATACAACCTATTGTCATGCAGTCCCAATATGAACACGCATTGGTTTACCTGAAGGAATATAACATGTATTAAACATGTAGTTTTGTAAGTGGACTATTAGGATTTTATGCAAATTACAATTCAACTTTATATATGTAGATGATGATGTAAAATTTGATTGGAGTTTAAGAAGATAAACTGTGATCTCTTAGGTCTAATCCCAGACTTTAAACAAATACTTTTTTCACTATCTGGCACAATGTATTAAGCCACTGGGCAAAATTCTTGCTATTTATACAACCTACCTGCTTCAGCGAGATTGTTAGAAAAGCAGATTAAGAAACTACAGAAAAGAATTAATTAAATGAGAAGTAATACCACTCTAATTTTGGAATATGAATAGAAAGTGTAAAGGATCAGTGTACCAGAAGAAGCAAAAATGGCACATTCCTCCTTTAGTTTCACCTCTTATTAAGTGGAGGAAAAAGTGCAAATTTACATTAGAGGCAATGCAAAGAAAGTGCTCACCCACGTGACTGCTTCAAGGATAAATTCTTGAAAGGGCTTGGTTAAAAATGGCCAATATGCCATGAATCTGGCATTAAAATACATTGACATCGCCTGAAATCAGCACACTTAAAATGAAAAAATGATGCAGGACTACAACCAAACAGAAATTAGACGGACATGTATAAAATTACACATGCTTTGAATGCCTGGTGTTGGCTAATAGGTGAATAGTATTGCTCAGAATGCAGGCCTCTATGGCAAGTCCTGACTTCAGGACAGTTTTTAGAAATGTTCTGCAATTTGGTATAAAGACAGTTCAGGTTGCCAAGTCTCATGTAATCTGACCAGCATGTTGAAATTTGACAAAGCAGCAGCAAATCTCAGCATAAGGGAACTGAGAGGGAACAAATTAAATACTCATTTAATTCATGCATCGCCTCATGTTGCAGGCTGATTAGAAGTTAGGTTTGGCACTGATCTCTGGGGTTTTCTCCTAGAAAGGTGACAATGAAATCCAAATTTCTTGATTTTTGTTTTGCTATTGCAAAACAGAAGTCACGTGACAAAATAATTAATAATCCTAAAGTAATATTTCATGAGATAACATGTGATGGCTGAAAAGTAGCTCCATGACAGATTTGTCACTGTGCTAGAACACATGCATGATGCTGTGATAAACACTCAAAAAAGCACTTGTTAAAACAGCCCTTATCCCTAAGGAATTTACAGCCTGGGAGACAGGGAGAGATAAGATAAAATACACCTGGTAACCAAGAAGTGATGCTATTTACATTTTTCTCTTCTGTTTGCTTTCTTTTTCCAACATTTCACCTTCTGTTTTATAATGAGGTGCTGGATTGGTTGATGTGACACTTGTGAGTCTCCACGAAGAATTTGATTGAAGAAGACTGGTGGCTGGCACTGGGTTTGGGAAATAATATTTCACGAGACAGGCAGCTGAGAGGAAAGTGTAAAGACAGTGATGATTGGAGACGACTCTTAAGGCCCAGTCCCTGTCAAACACTGAACATTTTGACTCCTGTCAAAGAGAATAAGGAGGGGAGTATTATTTAGAAAGGCATAGGCAATCCTGTACATTCTGAAGACTTTTTTTCTACTCAGATATTTAATGCATAACTCAGTCCTCCTCTCAACAGTGCAGTCTTTTGATGAACAGCGAGTAACTGTCATAACACTGGAATAAGAACTCAAGTGGTGCTGCTGCTAAAGATTTTCATTTACCTTGATAGCATCCAGACTAGATGTGAGGCCTTGCTTAAGTTCCCAGATGTCATTAGTTTTCTCGGGGTTAATGCTATTCTACTAGACTTACTGAAACTATTCTAATCCTTTCCACTTCTCATTATACAGCATTGCTGTCACTTTTTCTCAGCTTCTGCATCTGCCTGTTCCCTGGTTTCCTTCAATATATTCCACCCGAACTGTCTTCAGTATTACTTCTCCCATTTCCCCTCCCTCACTTTTCCCCTCATCTCCTTCTGGTAGCATAATATCATCATGTGAAATTTATGGCCAAGTTTTCTGATTCTTTTTTCCCTCTCCTACTCCCTTCTCTCAGTGAGCGCTTTGTAAGGCTCCAGCCAAGTCAGACTGTATCTTTTCCAATGTGTACTTTGCCACTTGCAAAGGTTTTTCGTAGTCTCAAATGGATTATCTTCCCATTCTGCCATTAATTTTGTTGGTGATACTTAGAATAACAGGGTTACAGCTCAGTGAAAGTACCTCATGTGAACCTCTATGTTTTGAGTCAATAAAGGTTTGATTTTGTCATCTGAATCAATTTGATTCCTTTCATCCTCCCCCAGTTTGAAACAATCTTTACCACTGAGAAATGAAAATCCTATCTTTGGTTCTTCTGCCTCTCCTGCTAACAGCCTACTCCCACAAGGAAGCGGAATAAGTTTAAATACATAGCACAGGCTACAATCTTGCAATAAATACCTAACAATTGTAATATGGGAATATACAGTGGTAGTCAAACTGGTGAGACTGTGATTGCCACCTCAAAAGTATTTACTTTTGTATTTACTTTGTACTTTACTTTACCAAGCATGCTCTTAGGCTTGGTACTGCAGCACAGTAGGTGACAATGACTATGAAACAATTCAATTTAATGAATGTTATCCAGATGCACTATAGCCGTTAAAGTATAATATTTATGATAGTTTTGAAAAGGTATGATATCTATTATCAGTCTAAAAACTCTTAAACATGCCCTCAGACAAGATTAGCAGTAATTTATTTGAACGGAACATGAACAGATAAGCAGCTCAATTGACATAGTTATACTCCCAGCAAAAAAGAATTTGATTAATACAAAGCACCTGTACTGTTTAAATCATTTTAAAGATGGCATCTGTTTTCTTATGAGATTAAATCTGTGTAATATCAGTATATTATCTCTAGCCTGTGTGCCTAATAATCTCAAAACAAGTATAAAAGAAGTGTACAAATGAATGGATTGGAAAGAAGAAACAGAAAGACAGCAACACATGTTTTTACAACAGCACTTTCACCATTCATCTAAAGAGCTATGGAAGAATTTATCTATGGCTTTGAAAACAAGCAGTAAGGATTAAACACTTGCTTGGGTGTTAAAACTCAAGAGAGATGTGAAAACAGATTAAAGCAAAAAGCAACTCTTTATCATCATCATCACAATTCATATGTACTGTACAGAGCATTGCAGAACATGGAAATTCTACTGGTTTCCATAGCCAGAATAACCAGATTTATTTATTCTTTGCCCTTTCTTTCTCTCTCTTTCTGTCTCTCTCTCTTTCTCTCTCTCTCTTTTTCTTTCTTTTCTCCTGCTTAGTGTCTAACATGTAGCATGTTTGGAGAATAAGACTTGATTTTGATGCTGATATTTTACATACATTGACTACAATTTCTCCGTGATCTTCACGAATTTCAAAGGAAAATGCATCTTCCAAAGCAGGCATAAGTAAAAGCAATGTTGCCCCTGATTAAGGATCTCCTGCAAATTCCAGGGTCATGGAAACAAAAGTCATCCTACATATTTTTACTGGAGGAATGAATAGGACCCTCATGTACCTTATTTGTTTTATTAGACTGTTGATGCAATTTTTGCTCATTGACAATACAATTTCTATAAGCCAAAAAGTGATGCAGGTTTATAGAAAAACATGAAAAGATTTTTCCTTTTGATAGACTGTTCTGATATCCAACATCAATGAGCCGGCCACCTTAAAGCAAGTTTAAGTAACCATTTTGTTCAAAGAGAAATGAAGAGGGAGTTGAGACCTCTAATACAGACATTAGGACGAGATCTTAATTGTACAAAGAGCTCATTATGGTTTCCTTCTGAAATACAAGCATGGGTAAAAGACAAAGGGGACAAAGAAAGAAGTGCACACATTGTGTACATGTAGGACTCAATAGGTCCTTTACTATGGCTTGAGCAATTTCCTCTTGTACTGCAAAACTGCTGGCCAGCAAAATAAAGTTGTGTTTGTCTGTTTGCCCTTGCGTAATAGTAGAAGAATTGTAATGGTGTTACAAAGTAATTAGTCTATCCCTTCCTTATAGACACTTCAGTTTCTCATTAATTTCTGTACACAAACAACTGGGTTAGAATTTCCTGTGGAAATAATCAAGGAAGCTGCTTGGTTCAGATCATTCAATCAGATGACCTATGAATCAGGCAAACCACTCAAGTTCAGAGCTATTAGTTAGAAGTTTCACTGCTTCTTCACAGACTTTGTCTGCGGCAAAGGCTGCTAACTCAAAGACCTGTATTAAACAAATCTGAAACTAGACATTGAAGATGCCTTTTTGTGAAACCCTTTTCCTTCACTCAAGTATTACACGTAAAGATTGGATTTCTCTTGCCGAATTTCGGGTATGTGAAAAGTCATTTGGCCAAGTCTAAGCCAATCTCGCAGTAAGAGGGCAGAAACAGGCACTTCCAAGAAGGTGATTCATTAGGTCTAAGATAGTTGTTAAGATCATCTATTAAAGAGTCTCTGGAGTAGCCCATTTCTGGTGTTGGCTGTAGATGGAATCAGGACAGAAAACACTTTTAAACAGGTGACCTCTGAAACACTATTCCAAATCAGGTACATGGAATTCTATAATGCAGAAAAGAACATGCTCTACAAATTTCCACTTTGTCTTCAAGAAAAACTTTCAAAAAGTAAAGGAGTAAAACAAATGAACTTGGAATTTTCTAATATTTATGTTCATGATAAGGTTCACCAGAACAAGCTCTCTTTTGAGCCTTGTGTGTGATGTTGCAAAGGCAGCAATAAACTCTGAGACCCAGTGCTATATTTTACACATCAGATAAAGTTGTATATTGGAAGATTATACACAACACTGTATGGAATGCAGGTTCTTTGCTTAATTCAGTTTCCTCCACTAGACTCCATACTATCTGCAGTGTCGCTAATGCAACATTTACACCTGCCTGTTTCCAATGCATGGAATAGGAAAAAGGAACACCACTAGTGGGGGGAATCACCTCACTGAGAACAGCTTTTATTCTCTATATATTCTGGTAATTCTTAGGAAAGGTGATTGTATTTGAAGAGTCACAGCAACTTTATATACATCTATATTATATATATATATGCAATATATATATTTTAGGAAACAAAAATGGATTCTAATTTTTGAGAATATATCCATTTAAAGGGAGTTCTCCCTTTCATAGTAGAAGCTGTATTGTAAACCTAACACCACTGAAATTTTTGGTAATGTTAAATTTAGGTGATATGGTGAAGTTGCATTTCATACAAATATTTTCCTACTCAATGTTTTTTATTCTTTTCCCCCTGCCACCAAGTCCCACATTAAAACATTCCAATTTTATTGCAAAATAATTTGAAATAAATAATATTTCCCATTCTCATTCTCTCATTCAGCTTCTCATGGAAGAAAATGAAAAATATTGTCCAGCTTATGCCTAGTCCCTTGATTTAACTTACAAATTCATAGCCTAAAGACAAAGACTTCCTTGTCTGATGGTGTGGCTGTAAGTTGCTTAGTAAGTTGGAGACTATATGTATTTTTACATATAATGTTCATTATATGTTGTACTCAACAGTGTAAAACTGGGATAATAGCATAGAAATATAAATCTCTGTAAATTTAACACCTTACAGGAAAATGATTCTTTGTATCTCAGTCTTAAAAAATCTGGAGCAGAGAGATCATACAATCTGACCATTATCAAATGTTATCTGATGTTACTTTATACTTCAAATAGTTCAACTTGACACTCTGTTTGGTTTACCCTTTGCTAAGATGGAGGTTTTACCCTGAAATGACCTCTTTGGCTTTGCAGTGAATTGTTTTAGTAAACAGATGGATCATTTGACTCAAAGAAAAAAACTCTGAAATATTCATTTAGGTCTGCAAATCATTTCTCTGAATGAGAACAGTAAATTCTAAGTGCCTGAGGCTTCAGACCTTTTCAGGAGCTGGAATTCTGCATGAAATTGGGCAGTTAGTGTCTTGCCTTTATTTTATGTGATTTATTCTTTGTACTCCATGAATACATGGAGTACATACTAGAAAACGGTTAATTACGTATTTCATTGAAATATTTGAGGAGTTGTACTTGTTTGACTTTTCTGGCAGCTTTGCTGAGCAATGTGTGATTCTATTTAGTACAACTCTATGTTACATACCTCAGTGAAGGATTTGTTTTCCAATCCTACTTGTAATCAACTGAAGACATTGCTTCACTGAAAGATGAAAATTCCCTTAACTTTTATAATTAGTAACATCAATATGATCAGCTTGTGTTGCAGTCTGTAAACCACAAACTAAATGGGGAACACAGAAGTAATTCATTCTTGTTTTGTGGATATGGGCAGTCATGTTTTGGATCTATGTTCATTTTTGTCAATAGAATAGAAAAGAATTTCTGCAAGCTGTGGTGTTATAGTTGCAGAGACAAAACCTTTTAAATTCATTGTAATATCTTTAAAATAGTGATTTGATCTCCTAGATAATACATTGTCTGGTACCCGTTGCATGATTTGTAAAATTTATGGTAAAATGAGACCACTTGATTAACAAGTGTAATCTTGTAAAAGGCATGGAAATTTCACACATTTAGCCCCTGTACTAGCCTCCATAAGACATGTTGTATTTGCTTAAGGCTTCCAGAAAAGCACCTTATTATAATTTGCAGGAATCAAGAAATGAAGATTCCACTCCTTGGATCTTCAGTACTATATTATTAGAGGTTGTTTGTAATAATAATCTGTTGGTAAATATCCATTCCAGCATCTGGTATCTGATTTCAAAAGCAAAGATCTATTTCTTATGTCGTACTAAACATGTTAACTGCTTGGCATAAATGCACCCAAGAAGCTGTTTATCAGTTGTTATGCATTGTTTTCTTGGATATGACAGAAATAGGACTTAGACATTACTCCAGAACTCATGAGCTCAAGCCTCATGAAGTGGAATCATTGTTTTCTTAATTGTACAGGACTGTTTCAGACAGCAAAGGTCTATAGGATGAGTGAACGGAACATAAGCATTCTGGATCTTTTGGATTTTCTGGATCCAATTTTTGGCCATGGAGTCTAAGTCAGACTTCTCACCTGCTTAGCAATAAAGCACGGAAAGGCATTTGTTTTTCCTCTCTGCCTGTTGCTCTTGGTGTGTGCTTGTTTGTTAGATGCAGGGAAGGTTGGTGTGCCACAGAAATGGCTGCCATCCCTGGAAGGGTTGAAGTCCCCTCTTTACCAAGACAGCTTTTTTGAAATCACCATTCAGAACTGAGACCTATGTTCTATGTAGCTTCACGGCAAGCCAGGGAGCATTTGAGGAGGATGTTATGTGATTGCTACACCTTAATTAATTACATTGTTTAAGTTCTGTGTTTGAGTACCAAGATTCTAGAAATAAGTCCTCTCTGTAAGATGGGTTTTTCACCATGGATCTCAGTCTCTCTGCTATTCAAGTCAGAAATCAGGGTCTAAAAACAGGCTATCCTGAATCCAATGGGTAATAAAAGAATAGACTGTTTCTTCAAGGTGTCTTGTTTTAGCCACTAGACACAATGCTAACCTCTTAAGTAAGAAGTGGTTACGTATAATTGGGACTAGCATTACACTAATGCAGTATTTAATAGAGAAGAGTAGAGACAAGAGATGACTCATGAATGTTACTTTGCTAGACTGCATTGGGCAATGTCTGCCAGAAAAGCAATAAAGCAAATTTCACACAGGCTAGCTTGGCATCACATTGTTTCACTGATAGGAACTCTGGTCACCGATCTGTGTCCTGTAGTTAATATGTTTAGTTTCAAACATAAACACAAAAAAAAAAATGAAATAAAAATAATGGCAATCCTCATCAAAATAAAGCAGATTTCAAAGATAACTACATTATGCCATTTAAAATGTGCCTCCACCCTTGTCTTCACTGTGGCTTAAATGCTACGGATAGTCAGAGATATGGAGAATCATTAAAATGTTGGGGAAGGAAACAGATAGATTTCAGCTTTTTCAGGCATATCTGGAAAGCGGCAGGCATGCCTTTCACACCTGCTCTCAGGCAGCGGGTTGTCACCTCAAGCTACTCCTAGCTTAGATCCAAGAACCTAAAATCCTCTAAGGATTAGACTAATCTAACACAGTAGTCTGGAGTGTTCATGCTTGCCTTTAACATGTGTAGTACCACGTTGCATGTATTCATCATTTGGATCCAGTGCCATTGTGTCCCACAGCAGCAGAGCATCATTTCAGATGGCAGGTTTTTGCCACGTGAAATGACATTGTGGCACAAGAATAAGATGCCATCTATTATATAACAGTTTGTATCATGAAAACATTTTAGACTATTCAAACTCATTCATGTTGCACTAAAATTCTTAGGATTCTGATTATGAAACACACTGTGTGCTCAAACATGGAGGAGACAGGCTGATTCTGAACAAAAGCAGCAGCTCTCCAGAGAAATGCTTGTCCAAACTGTAATCAAGAAAATCCTTCATGTCTCCTGTTAATTGGTGATTCAGCCTGCATATCTGATGGGAAGATTTATGGCTTCAAGCAAAAAGCTCTTTCAAGGGATTCTTAATAAAGGGTTAAGGGTGGGATTTTCAAGAATACCGAGGGGAATTCTTTCAGTGGCAGCTGAACATCCCTCTCTGCAATGCACTTTTGAAAATCTCACTCATGTTTCCAAGATGCCAAATTCTGGCCAGGTCTATAATTTTTATTCTGTGCTCAGAGAGAACAGAAAGACAAAAATAAGAACACCCTGAACCTTATTTTTATCAGTATCCTGTCCAATTAAGGCAATTTTAAACAAGTGCACTTCAAAAGATGAGGCACTTTAAAAACCACTACTTATTTAATCTTGCTGCATAGAAGATGTTTGTATGTTTGATATTTATTCACAGAAGGTACTGATTAACTCCTTGGGAATGGGGTAGCATCTCACTAAGCTTTCTGTAAGGCAGTAGTAAGTTGGGCAGGAAAAAAATGAAGCTGTTTTTCAGTATTTCCTTCTTTCCACATATTCATGCCATAAAGGTATTGAAGCAGGATCCTCCAGTACATGTTTAACAATTTAACTGTCTAAATTGTCATTCCCATTCTCTTAAAAGCTACTTTCAATAATAAGCAAAGGTGCAATGTAAGTCCCAGCGCATGTATTCAGTTCCTTGCTTGAACAGTGTCTTCACTCTATGGTTATTGCCATGTATGGGGAAAACGTAAGACGAGCTTTGAAGTTCCATTTGAAGTTCTGAAATCTAATATAACCATTCCGATCAGATTCTCACAGTCTTGATTTTCTAATGCAGTATCAACTTCTAGAGATTAAATGAATGTCAGTTGATGCTCTTAATAGTTTCTTCCTTTAGCTCTGGAATTTTTCACAGAATTTTGAGAATTTAGCAATTATTTTTTCTTGAGAAACTTGAAAGGTCTTGGGAACTTTGTAAAAAGTTTATGTCATATTTGCTACTGTTTAAGATCAACTTGGCTGTTTTTACTTAAAAGTGTCTTATAGAGTATCACCAGCCTAGGACTCCAGTAGAAGTTTATGGTGTTTGAGTCCTTGGTCTTTGTAACATTTTTTATACCTCTACAAATTAACTGCAATGGAAATCTAGTGTTTTTACCAGCTTGATACCAGCAGAGGGCATTACAGCATAGTTCACTAAAACCTATTATAGTTTGGAAACAATTCCAAAAAGAACAGACAAAGTACATTGGAGGATTGGTAAGCACTTTACTGAAAGACATGTCGACTCTTTATTCATCACATTGAACTGATTGAGAGGATTTCCCCATTATAGTAATAAAAATCACATTTTTAAAATCTCATTTTCTTTGTTAAATCAAAATGCAAATCTCACAGCACAAGTAGTATTGAATAGCAAAATCTGTCCCAAAAAGTAAGTGTGTGTATTTTCTTAAAAGTTGGGATGCAAATTTAAAATTTTAGAATTAAATAAAAAGTTGTTCATAATGAGAACCAACTGAATATGTTTGACTGAAATCTCTCCAACTTCTACTCAGGTTTCCTTTACCAGTTAAAAGGATTTCCCTTGTCTAGTACCACATTTTCACAGCAATATGCAAAGCTGCAATATTGCAAACCCTCTCAATGCCAAGGAAATCTCCCCTGGCCTAAGGTTGTTACCTCTGTGTGAGACTATCAATTTTGAATGCACAAAAGCGACAGTTTCTCAGCTCCATCATTATGAAGCAACATTTAAAAATGCCACTTGAAGCTAAAGCCAAAAATAATTAATTAAATAAATAGTGAAAAGTTATTTGGAATAATTTTCTCATTTTTGCATGTATGTATAGGTTTCAAATTAAGTTTTTGACACATAATGTTTGTGTCTCATTGCTGCTCTTCTACTTACCCATCTAAGAATCACAGCTACAGGGATCATATGTGGAAGGGGTAGATCCCAGGTAATATCCTCTCCTATTGTGGTCTATAAGAACTTTGCCTGGGACTTTCTTTGGTCTCAGTATTGATTTAGTCTGATATTGCTGTCTGAACTACCATGCTGGTCCTGTGCCCTTACAACACTAAGATTTAAAAAAAACACAACAATTTTTCTGTTCTTGTTGCATTCTTTGAGGTTGGCAGTAAGCCCATGCAGGTCTGATTGTGCACTCCAGCTAAAACGTTTTTTCCCACCAGTACAGTTGAATCTAAAAGTAGATGAATCTACTCAGTAGATACAAAAACTTGTCCATTTATACAAAAGAGAAGGGTGAGTTTTCAACATTTTATCTGAAAGCAGATTGCTGCATTTTTTAGGCCTCCTCCAGTTCTCACTGTGTAATTTACCCTTTCATTTTGTCTGTTAAGAGGTGATAGAAGAGGAAATTGAAAGTTGTATGTGAAGCTTGCTTAAGGTTGTGCTTTGTACTTGGGAAAATGCCACTATAGCACAACAGGGGTGCTCCTCAGACCTGCCAGAGGCAATCAGCACTTCACAACTTTCCACTACTTTTTTTAAATCGTCTCTTATGCCAGGACAGTTTCTTGAGAGGCGCTGGATTTAAATTAAATGACAAAATCTCCAGGAAGAAGAGGAGGAACAGACTGACGGCATGTCTACACAGCCAGGAGCAGATCCTTGAGAGCCTGCTCCTCACACAGGGCAGAGCCAGCTGCAGTGCAGCAGCCACAGAGCTGTGTTATTACAGTAATGAGCCTGAGCTAATAAGGCCTGTTGAGACACAACCTGTGTTAGCTCACGCTTGGCACTGTGATAGAATATTTACTCAGCTTCTGGATTGGAGCTAGCTCGTGTCAGGCCGTCTCAGAGAGTGGGAGGAATAGTTGTGTTACTAGATGCTCCTAACTATGTAGACATACCCTGACAGATTTGTCCTTTGGGAGGTTTTAAGGAGAACACATGCAAGACCAGTTTTCTTTCTAATGAAATATTTAGCAGGGGCCCAAGGCTTCCCTCTAGTTTGTTTTCGCTCTTCCCCCCCCCTCTATTCTAAAGGCAGCCTGACCTTCTGTGAGCAAGGAGGTTTATGTGGTATGGAAGCCTGGTACTGCTGCTGGAAGGAATTGTTTTAAAATAAAATAGCATGCTGTATTAATGGGTATACAAGACTCATTGACAGCATCCTCTCCCTCAGCAGCAATCTTTAGTTGCCCTGAAGGTTTTGTACTTTATCAGTGTCTACTGCTGAACTTCACAGTATACATCACCTGGGCACTTATCAGAATCTATTAGGACCTAGACCTAGTGTTTTGAGAAAACAAAATAAAAAGAAAATCCCCAAATAACTCTATTTCCAAAAGAGGGGAGAAGTTCTTCTGAGGGCCTGAGAACAATTAATATCTAGCAGAATAAGATGCTTCTGATGAACAGAGCTCTGTTCTCTGTTTTGAAGGTGAGGGATTTAACTAATCTTTTTTTCCTTAATTTCCTGCCTCAAAAAGTAGAGGTAGTTAACTTATAAATTTTTTGCACAGTTCTCTTGAAAGTGGTTTAGAGAGCTTTTAATATGGATGAGGATTGCTGCGGTCTTTATACCTTTCCACCTTTTGCAAGGAATTTTAGATTCACTGTGTGTGTTTTGCATATGCAGAAAAGGCTGAGGATGTGTCAGCCATTATACACAAAGGAAGGCATATCCACTTGTTCATTAAAACAGACATATTATGGCAGGGTACCAACAGCAGGGCTAGCAAAGCATACTGCTAGTGTAAGGCTTTTGCTTCCAGTAGCATACTGTGTCTGCTGACAGGTAGGATGTACTTCTGACACCAAAAATTAAGCATACCATCATGAGGCAAAGACTTACTCCTCTTTGCATGCTGGTCACACAGCACACACTCACAAATTTCAGGGGGTGTAAAAATATGCGTGCTCTAGGCATGAAAACAGGATGTCTTTATCATGTGTAGTTCCATCCTTACTTTCTTCTCTTCCTCCACTCAAGGGCAGAATGTAATATTAAAACTATAGTAAGCATTTTTTTAATTAAAAGAGGTTAAATATATGGGATCAGATAGGCTTTCATCATACAATTATAAATTGTATGCTGGTTATTTTAAATTTCAACATGCAATTGAAATGGTACTGGGTGAGCTGGCTTGGGTATCTGCTTTGCATTTGACTGAGTTAATTCACTGCAGGTATTCAGTTCTTAAGTGGCGTCTGCTTTAAATATGTGCAGTAATTCAATCAAAGAAATAAGATGGATAGTTTATGTAATCCTTTTCATCTCCAGATTGCTAAGGTTAACCTTAACTATTCATGAATTATAAATGCATACAGCAATCTCAAATTAATACATGTAAAAAACACCATTTTTGATGGCCTGTTGAAAACCATGGAATAGTTCCTTCTTTTAAAATATAATTGATGAAACCTACAGCCACAGTATATCATTTCTTCTACTTATTATTTGTAATCTTAAACAAAAGTTTTGTGCAACTCATTTCAAATGGTTGTCTGTGGTAATATTAAACCTTTCCAGGAACAGAGGTAATTTTCTCTTCAAAATTTTAGATGCATCATTCTTACAGCCCTTTTCAGTGCCAACAGATTCTATGACATGAATGGGAACCCAAAGGCAGATATTACAGAACAATAAAGCTCTGTTGAAGCCTTCACAATTCCTGGAGTAATTAAATAAAGAAAAAAAGAATCCTTTCTCTTTCATTTTGTTAGTTCATTCATTGCCATTTGGATGATTTGGCTTGTTAGCTCTCTTCCAGGCAGTCTGAACAATCCACTAGGTGACACCCTCATACTCTTCGTAGAGGCGTAGAGGCGTACTCTGTGTAGAGGCAAGGAGATAGTGAGCACTGAATGGCTCATTTGTTAAACATTTAAAACAAATACTGAGATTTCAGGGACAGGTCTCTCTTTGTTTTGTAATATCAGAGATAACACTGGCTTTGTAATAAATACTGTGTTGTTTGTATATAAATTACATATTAAGCAGATTAGCATTTTGTCATTAACAGGAACAAAACCACAAAGCAGAAGTTGTACGCAATATTTCCTATAATTATAATGATTTTTAGAAAGCGTTTGAGCCAGTCTGCTGAGTAGACTGAATAGAAAATATGCCTTTAGCATTTTTTAGTGGGGGGGGAACAGAAGGAATATAGCTTTAGTGTTTTTGGTTTTTTTCCAGTGGGGATGTGCTATAGCATCTTTGAACAGAAATGAAAAGACACATTCACCCCTAATAAAAAGCAGTATTAAGGGATAAACTTCAATGGAATTTTTCATCTTTATGCCAGTGGTGAATTTTTCTTGTAGTTCTTTATGTTGATAATGATGCTTTATAAATCCTTTGAAGAAAGCATCTTTTATCATGCTGTTTTTTATACACCTAGCATAATGAGGTTTGAGCTTGGTTAGGCTACCTATCTATGAATTTATCACAGCAAATAAATTATTATATTTTATTGCTAGTATTCCTTGCTTAGCAATGACTCTGAGTACTGTATGTAGTGAAAGACACTGGAAGTCTGAACTCACTAGTGGTGTAATTACGAGAAAACATCAAAGAAATAAGAGTTACATCCCAAAATTAATGTAAATAAAATCAAAATCATGGTAAGGCCCTAGCAATCAAACACAAGAAAATAATTTCTTTCAGTAGCATGTTTAAACAGTTACCAGACAGGTCAGGAAAGAGAGAAATTGACTTATACGGGCATGAAAATAATAACATTTCTTGTTTGCTCATAATAATTATCCCAATTAATTATATAGTAACTGTAAGTTTTCAAGTTTTTGCTATTTATGCACTTTTTATATCCAGCTACACTTTACAGTGCTCCTTCTTCTAACAACTTCACTGCCTCTTTAGCTCTAACATAGAAAATTCCATTTTTTTACTAATGAAAGATGGAAAATACCACTAAAATTATGTACTGTTCTGCTACTGAGTATGTTTATTGACTTTCTTTAGGATTCCTACCATGGCTTAGGCCCATGCTTAGAGACAAATATGCAAAGAGAGATGTATAATTCCTTGTATTTTTCCATTTAATTTCATCTTATTAATGCTTTCACTTAGAAAAATATTTAGAGTAGGTTTTTTTTAAGGCAGTTTACCAAATAATCCAACAGATCAGTTCTGTGATGTCCTAAAGTCTGGAAGAAACAGTTTTTGAAACTTAGATGTATCTATATATTCTCTGTGATGATGTCAATGGAAGCTAAATTGTAGCATTTAGAAAAATGTTAGTGATTTAGTCCTCCCTTGCCAGCCTCAGAATGATGAAATCTGTGAGCTTATGCAGACGAGGCCGTGTGTGATCATACAATGTACACACGCACATACACAGGTATTCCTAGCAGCCAGCTCCCGGAGCTAACCGGAAGGCTACACAGTAGTTTTAAGATCAGGAAGGTAAGAGTCATTTGAAGTTCAAAAAGGTTTGTGGAGAGAGAGGGCATTTGCGTCCATAACACATCCAAGACATCGTGTGTGTATTGCTGCCCTTACAGAGAAGCACTCTGGGATCTTTAGTACTTACAGAAATTCAGGTTCTTCTGGGTAACATAAAATGAATAATCTTTCAAAGCACATTGTCCCCTGCATCAGAGACAGCAGTGATTTCAGTCACTTCGAGGGAAGAGTGCCATCTGCTGAATCATAACTATCAGTTCTGTAGAACCTTTTCTCTTGTTTTGGTGGTTTCATGACAGAGTCCTGCACCTCAAACACAGGCAGAATGTGTAATTTCATGCAGAAATTACATGTTTGTTTAAGTCTTTAAAATGGTATTACATATTACAGAATTAACACATCAAGTACATCTGCTTTCTAGTACTCACAGAAGAAGCGTTCCCCAGATCTGAAAAGCTTAAAGCCATGTTTCTTTTCCTAGAAACATTTTCTGACATATACGTATATGAGTGTGTCTCACATATATGTATGTATGTCTCTGTATCAAGGACAATAAGGGTGTTTGAATAGCACACATTTTGTAAGAACATCTGCAGAATTAAAGATGAAGTCAATTACTTACAAGACACTCTGATGAAATTCTGTAGGCTTACAATTTGAAGAGATTCATTCAGCCGTGCAGCTGTTATATATTATTACAATCTAAATGAATTTTAAGGAAGATAATTAGAGCAGTATATACTCACTCCTAACAATTTTTCTGAAGTAAGAAAGCACTGACAGCTAAACATTATGTTATGAAGTATCTGAGACAGTACAAATTGAACAAGCCTTTGAAGCTCTACTGTACGTTCACTATAGGTACCTAAAGTAGAATGACTCTGTACTTCTCAAAGTCTAAAAATTTCTTTATAGTGATTGAAACAGTCTTAGATGCTCATAAAAGATGGGGTAACTGTGGCACAAAAGCTTTAAATGTTTTATTTAGGATTAGCTCCTGATCATATGGTAAGGTCATTCAGGCTTCAGATCTTAAATGCACTGCTGTGTTTAGAATTTCTCTGCACCTGAATTTGAAATCAGCATCCAGCACACACAAGACTTCAGCACAGCATAAAAGTTTATTGGCCCTTTTTTTGAATTATCTAAGCAAAGGAGTGTGTGAATCTAGAAACCTACAGTTGCACTAATGAACAGGAAACACATTTATCTCGAATAGAGAAAACTCTCTGGGAATTAGGAAAATGCTTTATTTACCGTTTGTGCACATTGTTTATACTTCTCAGTTACAAAGTAAGTGGATTAATTTTTGTTGCTAGATAATACATATGTCATAGAAATGCCTTAAAAATGATGGGTTTATAATTAAAAATTACTGGGAATATTGACAGCTTCATATAAAGACAGGGATACATAAAAATGACACTTTACAAGTAAATAAATATATGCATATATAAAATATATGCATTTATGTACATTCACAGAATATATAAACCAATTTGTTCCCTTTACAGTGGCCTACTTGTAGATGTGGGTTTGCTTTTTTAACTGAATCAATCAATTAAAATATGCAATTTGGTACAAAATGAGTCTGTCAAGTATTGACACTACAGGAGGAATGAAAAAAAAAAAAAGGCCTTCAAAATGTCACCAATGGTGGTGTGTTATCGTTTCTTCCTGAAGGCTATTCAGTCTAGGCTTAAAAAAAAGTCATCTGACTATACAGTAACTCAAACATGTTACCTAAAGAGGGTATGGCATTCCAGTCATTAGAAATGGATAGTAATGGGACTACAAAGTATTTGCTAGTGGGAGTCAAGGATTATCTCAGACCTCTTCACTATTTTAACTCTGGAGGTGCTAATACATTTTTCTTTCATGAAGTGCAGAATGGTGCATGAGGTCACTGAGCTGGAAGAGAAATTGTTGGCTAGATACAACCTGAAGAAATCTGGTTGTATCCAAAGTTATTCACTGTTGTTGACTCCACAGTTCTGATTGCTTTCCAAATGTGTTTGAAGTAGGACACTGATTTCTTTTTCTCTATGAAAATTACTGTCTAACTTTTGAGTGTTCAAATATTTGGTCTATTATCATCACTTTTAGAGGAAAATCTTGCCAGTTTGGTTGCTGCTGATATAGATACACTGTATTTATATAGCCAGGAGCTTCCTTTCCCAATGTAAACCAGTTTTGCTTTACATTATTGAAAATTTGACTTTATGCATCTCACATAAAAGTAGACTAAAATAGATTTGGTGCAATCCATAGTACCTTTCTGTTGTTGGACTTTTGTGCAGTTTGCCCTAGACCACCCCGAGGGAGGCAGGATGGGGCAAAGTAGTGACATGCCAGTGTGATTAGGGTTCGATTAATGGTAGCTGAGAGCACCCAAACCTGTTTGGCTCGTAACAGTGTGGGGTGCATATAAATCCTGTGACAGGAAGTATATGAAGGTTCTTTCTGTTGTGTTTTATTATCGCACTGCAAGAAAAGGCTCGCTTGCAGTGGGGTTAATACATTTAACACACTGCTTGGAAATGAAATTTCATCTTACATCTCAATCAATCCTCATAGCTTAATGAATCAAACTTGGGAATAGCAGGAGCTTTGTTGTGAGGGAGGTAGTGCCGCTTCTTCCCAGTCCATCTTTCCTTTTTGCCCTACGCTGTTAAATCTTCCTGCCCAAAACACATTTTGTGGCACGGAATAAAGCTGACACGAACATGTGGATCACTTAGAGTTGCTCTTGTTTGCCTGCGCACCCAGCCGCAGGAGCGGGGATTTGAGCATGCTTCTCCGGGGCACCACGAGCAGAAGCGCTGCCTCCCCGCCCCGCCGGGAACGCCAGCAGAGAGCCGCGCGGGGGATTTTGCGTGTTGTTGCGTGTTTTTGGCGGCCATGGCTGGGGGAACCTGAACTTGTCCTCCGCCCGATGCCCTCCCGTCCCTCGGGGCTGTGCTGTGCCCGGGGCACGGCCGGGACCAGGGGCGGGGTGCGGGGCAGGGCAGCATCGCTCCGGGCGTGCGGGGGCTGTGTAGGTGCGGCTCCTTTAAGGTGTCCCGAGGCGGCTCCGGCAGCGCGGGGAAGGAGGAGGCGGGGGCGGCCGGGAGAGGGGGAAGGAGACGGGAAGGGAAGCCAAGCCGGCGGTGGATGCGAGCGGCTCGACGTGACACTAGANGGCCGCGGGGCCCCCGCGCTGTGCCCGCCGCTCGCCCTGACCCGCCGGGGGCTCCTCCCGGAGGGCGCTGCCCTGCCCTGCCCTGCCCGCCCCGCTCCCAGCCCGTCCCGGCTGCGCTCCCGCCGCCCGTGGGGCGTCCCGGGGCCGGAGCGGCAGCAACTTGCGCTCGGGAGGCGGCAGCGGACCGCGGCTGCGGGAACTCGAGGATCTTTTGTTTTCTCCTGTCGCTTTGGATAGTCCTGGGGAAGTGTCAAGGCGCCGCCGAGGAGAGAGCCCGGGCCGGGAGAAGGGGCGGCCGGCCGGAGCTGGGGCAGGGAGCGCGCCCCGGGAGTCCGGCGGGATTTAGGGAACCTCGCTCACATTAAGCTTCTGTGGGATTACAACTGGGGGCTCTTCGTTTCTACCCCCCCGCTCTTCTGGCATGAGACTGCTTGCAGGCGCCACCCGAGGACAATGATCGCGGAGTTTGCTCACTTTTACCTCTTTGGATTCATATGTCTCACCTCAGGTAACCACCTCGCTCAGGCGGGTCGCATACGGGGCCGGCCCCACAAACCTCCCCGGTCTGGCCCCTTCGTCCCCCTCTGTCCCCCTCCGTTCCTCCGGAACGAAGCTCGGTCCCCGCTCGGTGACCCCCGGCGGATGGATGCCCGGCCACCGGGTGCGCGGGGATGCGCGGCGCCCGGTCCGGTCCCAGGGCCGCCCCCTCCCACCGCCGGCAGCTCCTGGGGGTCGTTCGGAGTAACCCGGGCTGCTGCCGAGCCCCGGCCGTGAGGGAGCGGCTGGAACAGACCCCATCCTCCCTCGGGGGCGGCTGGAACAGACCCCATCCTCCCTCTGGGCTGCGCTCGGCCGGGGCTCCCCGCGGGTACCGCGCATCCCCCGCCGGGCCGTCCCGGACCGCATCCCCCTCCCGGGCACGGGGTAACCCCGGGTTTGGGGGGCATGAGGGATGCGGAGGGGGGGATTTGGGGATGGGTTTTTCTTCGCTTTAGTGGTTAAAGTTTACCCACGTGTGTGAAGCGGAGCGCCAGCGTGATCAGTGCGAGCAGGGGAGATGGCCGGGGAGATAGGGGGGATTAGTGGTCATTAAGGCGCTGTTTGCGCGGGGCTTATGCGCTTTGGGGTGTATGTTATCGTGCCTATGGGTTACACCCAGGGTCGGATCAATAGGGTGCTGTGGACGGCAGGTTTGACTCTGTGTGAGCCCCGTGGGACCGTGGTGGACTCCGGGGGGGTCGGGAGTGTTCCTGCACGAGGTTCCTGTTGCTCTCAGGAGGCCGGGTCTGTCTGCCTGCAGTGTTCCTTCCCGTTCTCATCAACGCCTTTGTCACACGCTAAGTGAACCCTTGTGCTGTAGTTAAGGTTAGTTCGGGCGCTCGCTGTTCTGCCTTAATGGATTTTTATAAGTTTGCGGAGGACCCCTTTGAGTCATTAAAGTTACGGTGGTATGAGACATCTGGTCAGTCAATGAATGAATGAAGTTTTTGAAAGACTTAAGTACACTGCCTGAAGCATTAAGCGTTAATTATGTCACCAAATGCAATAACTTATGTCTGTTTCTAGATGATATCATAAATTCAACTATTAAATTTTTGCTGTTAGGTATTAGGTTTGCTTCTTGTGGCTTTGAATATGGAAAGCTTTGCATCTCTGAATAACTCTTAACCCTGTTTATTTTTTACCCTCTCAGTCATGCCATCTTTAATTTGATTTTTTTTCTTCATTTTGATTTTTTGCCTTCTTCATCTAATGAAAGAAACAATTGGAATGGGAAGTAGCCTTTGCACCCATTTGCTCTTTCATGCCAATCACCTCCACCTTGGAAAAGTCTTCGTAGACAGTGCACTCTGAAACTCACTTCTGTATTGGGCTATCTTAAAGTCCCAAGATAAGAAACATATTTTTTTTTTTTAATTCTGTCATCTATTTCTCATATATGTGCTCAATAGATTAAGTTGCATATGGGGGATTTTTTCCAGTTTTTTTTCTTCCCCCTGCCCCCCAGGATGGGGATGCTTTCTCTAATAATGTTGATTCCAGCTTAGCTGGAGAGGGAAAAAAGCCATGAATTTTTATGAAGGTTTTTAATTTTGCCATGTAAGCAAACGCAGTAACAGAGATAAGAGACAAGCACCAGATAATAACTCTGTTCCAACTTTCTCACCAGGAGAATTTCTTTTTCCCGTCAGCTAGAGTGTGATCAAACAGTCTTGTGTCTGGAACAATGGAAATGCCAGAAACCTTTGGCAGGATGAAGTTTGAGGGCAGATGGCTGCAGCGCAGAAGGAAGGACAGGAGTCATTTACAGCAGTTTCCTCACTGAAATCCTTTGAGTTCTGCTGACAGCTGATCTTGCAAATTGATTGATCCTTTCCTCCCTCTTCAGCTGAAGGTTTTCACTTCCTTCACTTACACCCACTACTGAATCTCTGGTTTGTGTGGCCGCACTCTAAATGAGATGTTAGAAACTTCTGCTGAGAGGTGGGAAATAATTGGGGGATGGGGAAGAGAAAAATTTTTAATAATAGAAAGGTAAGTGGGTTAGTGTTTGCTGAAACAGTAATTGGTAAACCACTTAGAATTTTAAACCCCTAATTTTTACCCTGGTGTTGTCTTTGTGCAATCCTGTGAAGTACCTTCTTTCATGTAAGCCTGTGGTTAATAAACGTTGAGTGAATTTAAATTTGAATAGTGTTGAAAATTGGAATATAGAAGCTTTCTTCCCTTATTCTCCCAGTTTAATTTCAATGCTTCTTGCATAAAGAATAAAAATTGCTTTAAGGGATACTTCTCTGGTATCCTTGTTTTCTTGAGTATTTACCTGCTTTCTGTCCTTTTCCCTTGTTCTGAGGCAGATGGGTTCATAATCCATGGAGTTTTCGTCTCTCCACTCCCCAGGATGCAGCAGCATCAAATTAATGTGTTTGAAAAAGAAAAGCTTTCGGTTATCTGAAGGGCAACATGCAGAACACTTTTGCTGGGAATGAGTGTCAAGGTTCTGGTTTTCCACATGGGTGTTCACTGCTCTAGCAATTCTCAAGGCTCTAGCAATTCTCAATATGTTACTGTGTGATTTTTCTGATTTCTTCCGTGGAAATCTTTATATTTTGACGAGGTATTTCATTGTATTGCTGCTTCCCATCTGCTGAACACCCACCCTTTCCCCCTATCCTGTCTGTGTTATCCCTTACTAATTACTGTACTTCAAATGGGACTGGGACATTTGCTCAAGAGGGTTTTCATGCTGTATGAAACAGGCAGGGCTGACAGCAGTGAGTAAGGCATGTTTTCCAGTGATAGTTCTAACCAGTGGAGGGCAAAATTGTCTCTTGTATTCCTTCCTTGGAGAGTTACCTTCTGATGGTTAATAGTTTAAGGGTGTCCATGGAGTGGCCCCAAAGCCCTTTCCAGATGGCTGACCTACCTATTGGAGTAAATAAATCAGCCATCTCTTTGATACATTTTGTTTGTTTGTCTCGGAAGTTTGTACATATAAACTTCCCTTGTGAAATGCTAGAGCATTTCAGGAAATGCTTCTACTCCTTTTCCATGTTGTCTGTCTAATAGTAATAAGAGAGATCTAAGAAAATATTACACAGTAATTTAAGGGATTATGAAAGTCTTAAGTGCATAATCTGTAAAAGCAAGTAAGTCACCCAAGAAAACATAAAAACTATGTGGTTTTCACCTACCCCTAATACACTTGGTGCTGTTCTAAGTAATTTTGCTGTAAGAATGTTTAAGAAAAATTGTGCCAGCTGCTTAGAGCTGAAGAAGCTGGCAGTGCTTGTTTTGTGCTTGGGGGACTTCAAGCTAGAAAAGAAATAACCACGTGCTATAAAACTGATCATTCCTTACTTGTGATAAAATACTCTTCAAGTATCCAGGTGCTGATAGTATCTGTGGAGATCAAACTTTTTTTTTTTTTCCAGTGTGCATTAATGTGGATTTTGTTGCCTTTCATCCAGAAGGAGACACTTCTTTTCAGGTAGCTTGGCAATTAAGTTGGATACCTGTCTAAAACGGAAGAATATTCAAGCTGATTTTTGCTCACTGCAGTCAGTGTTGGTTGTCAAATGTTTTTTTGCTTCTGTGTCATGTAGTCCAATAGCATAGCCCAGCGTTTTCATTCGCAGGGTTCATCTGTAATGTTCAGGGTACTGAAGTTTGGGGGATTCGTATGTACTGTCCATAAGATTTTATTAGAAAACATGAATTTATGTGAAGGATAGTTCTGAGTTTACAGGCTCAAGGTTCTACAAATTGGATCTACAAATATAGATGGACCATTACAAATATTGTCAGAAACGAGTGACATCTAGGTAGCAGGTTATTTAATGTCAAATGGTAACATGTGATATCTATGCCAAATGATGCTTTAATATAAAATGCTTTGGAACTGATGGCCAAAGACATTCAAACCCAGATTTCCTTTTGTGAAAAGTGGAAAGAGAAAATATTTAGACATTCAAGACAGACAAATCTATAGCTTTACTTAAGAGTCTGGAAACCTGTTCCCTCTCTCTCAAATAACATTGTTTTTGGTTGGCACTTATATTTCCTAAGTAACTGGAAGAGTTTTGTTTCGCAATGCTAAAGAAGTGTAATATTACGTCTCATTAAGGGATAGCTTTGTCTAATGAGTGTAATAATTTGATCTGGCAAGTCCAGTCACTTGTTCCATTTCTGAAGTTTATTATTTCTGTTGTAGTTAAATGGGTTGTGTGAATAACGGGCCCTTGGCTTAGTGTCACAGTGGCTGTTCTAGATTCTTCTTCAGAATTTCTCTATCATAATGAAGTCAGCGTAGTCAATGTAGAAGTTATTGTTGTGAATTTGTCAGGAGTTTTGTGTGTTTGAATAGTTAGTCATGAGTCATTTTATTGTCAGTAGTTTGTCAGTAGGTTATTCTGTGGCCAGGAAATTAGTGGGAACCTTGCTCTTTCCAGGCAAACTGAAGGGCACTTAAGAATTTTATATGTGAGGTCCTGACACATTTTATTTGTGTGCTTTGCTATATAATGTGGCTCGATGGTGATAACCTTCTTTAACTTTTCACAAGTGCCTCTTCATAAAATTGTAAGGTAAATAGTGAAGTAACTGAAGTAGCAACTGAGGTGTATTTTAAGTCCAATAAATTGCATAGACAGGAAAATAAGAATATTTTCCTGTTAGTGATGAGAAACTTGACCAAGAGATAAGAGTAGAACAACAAAGAAATATTCATCTTAAGTATCTTGAAAGCTAGAGGTGCTTTTAAGGGCAGATAATTTCCTAGTGTATACCTTCTCTAGGAGAAAGATAGATAAATAGATATATATACTCACTTTCTGTCTCAATCATACACTGATGCCTCTTGGCTTATTCTGTCAGTCTTACCTCAACACTAAATCGGTGGGGGTAGAAAGGCATTTTATGATAAGGAAGAAATTGTCTTATGAGCACAAATATTTTGTACTGCTGACATAGATGGCAGCCAGCTACATTGAATTTTCACAATTGAGACTATTGAAAATCTCAACAGGGGAAAAAGAGAAACAGCTGGGAAGCTCATAATGACTTCAGTTTTCAGTCAGTTGTGCAGATTTCTGTTATTCTGTTATTGTATTGCAGTGTTGGGTTCTCTTTTTTAAAGAGCTAAACCTTTTAGTATCCTGGTTATTCACTTAGGCCAGGCACTGTAAGTTACCTTACTCTGATGATGATTGTAAGCTTTATTGAAATAAGATGGTGATGTATTTAAATCTGGATGTCAGAATTTCTTTATTAGTTGATGATTCAGTAGGAAAAAAAATAGTGCGTTACCCCAGATTTATCCACAAAAATGATAAGATATGGTTCTGGAACATTGCTTAAGAGGTATGAGGATAGGCCTCTCAGACCAGGAATGTGTATGACTTAATTGGTGTTAAAACAACAGCATAAAGTGAGCCGGGGGAGAGCTATTTATATAGGAACATCCATTTCAGGTATAAGTAGTAGAAGAGGTGTTCTACACTTCAATAAAGCAATGACTAGAAGCTTAAGAAAAGTATATTCTATTTCTTTTCTTGTCTTTTGAAAACAAAATGAGGAAACTATTTTTTGTGGATAAGTGGAGGAGTACATGAACAACCAAGGAGGTTAAATACTGTCAAATACTAAGAGCTGTTCCAGGGTTCTGTGAGGCTCATAAATATTTTCCATGCCCCTCTTGTTCTGAAGCTTGGGAAAGTTTCCCACTAAGACTGGTGTGTGTGTGTCTGTGTATGACTGATTAAAACAAAATAGATAAATTGACATTAATGTGATTTGTGGGTGGCAGCAGGCCAGTCTTTTTAATTAGAACCTGTTTGCCATCTGAGCAGCTGCAGCCAAGGGGGAAGATGCAGAATGCTCTGCTCACACCCATGAACAGAGAAGTCATTTTGCCTTTGCTGAGGACAGAAAGGTTTATTGAATTATACAACCTTAAAGTGGCCCTACCAAAACGAGGCAAACTCTGTGCTGAGAAAGGGAATAGGAAGCCTTTTGCCTTCACTTTTATTTTGGTGGGAAGTAATGCTTATTGTGCTAACCAGAAACTTGGAAAAATAGAGAGGAGGATCTACCATTAACCAGCAGAGAATGCAGCTGTAGATTTAAATAAAGGATCAGTATGTTTTTAAAGTTTATAAAGAAGCTTTTTGTCTTGAAAACTGCTTTTCAGGTCCTCAAGCTTTCTCGCAATGTATTTCAGCACTGCTATCCAAAGAACTACACAGAACTTGAGCACTTTTCCATCTAGCTCTTAGTGAAATGATGTCAATATGCGCTGCATAACTTGGGCATGCGTTTCACCTTCTGATGTACATGTTTAATGCATGGATTTTGATAACAGCAGTAGCACGTATGTCGTCTCTGACCTCGTTTTTAACACATTTGGGTTTTATTTTAAGGGATTTATATAGATATACATACACATATATATAAACTTTATCCCACTAGTGCATAAAAACATCACAGTTTTTATAAAGGCCTCTTAGGTATGCATCTTCTCAATCAGAAGGCTGACATATATATAATGCTTGTATTAGCATCTACATTTTCACAAAATAGTAGATATGTTGCTTAAGACTTTTTCCTCACTTGACATTCAAAGAAATTCCATAGCAAAGGATTGGATTCCATATCTAAACAAGAGGAGAGTACCCTCTGTGGGTAAATCCCACAAGGTACTCCCATTTGCCTCCCGTTTTCTACTGCCAGACTTTGTACCTCTGGAAGGGTATAGAACTTGCTGTAATATGTTAAATGTTTATATTTATTTACATTTAAGTAAATCACTGCAAATTAAAGTAATAGAGCATTTAATTTTAATACGATGCACTGTAAATTCAATTTAGACCAAAATAGCTAGTTGAATACATTATTATTGAAATGGTATGAATATTTTTAATCAGGCAACAAGCTTGTTTTCTGGACTGGTGCCGTCTTGAAGTACATACACTTTCTTTGAAGAAATACATAGTCAGATACGCAAAATTATTGAAGCTGCCCTTTTCTGTTGGGAAGTATTTGCTCAATATGGTGTTGCATTACCTTAAGTCTAATGCTAATGTAGTGAATGATTAAAAGAATATGAACACCCCTGTCTGTAGAATAAAGATCTGTAGATCTGTCAAACCTGTGTTGAGCTCTGGATTTAAAATCTTAAACTTAATATTTTATTTTCTCCATCTTGCATAGTGACTTAGCAGTTGAGTAAGCTCAGTTTTGGAAACAACCTGTCTCTTCTGACTTGCAGTTCAGGGTATGGCAAGGATCAGTTGGCAACCAGTGAAGCCTGGAGTCATTGGTGACAGCCATCTGAGAGAACTGGATAGTCTGTATCATTCGGATGTTACTCAATTTTGTAGTCTTTGTCTTCTGCTCCTTCAACTGTCATGTACATAAATCAGAATTGTGATTTCTTTAGTACTGTTAAACTGTTTCATGCTAGTATTGCATTAAAACTTGCTTGGCTGGCATTTTTGTGTGCTCTGAAATTTGCATATCCTCAGGCAAGGTATTTATTTTACATGCTGGGTTACTTATATTGCCTCTTATCTAATTGCTTAACTGCTTTTTTGTTGAAAATTAGACATATAAAGCAATTTATGGTTATAAATTCATATATAGTAGACTTTAATTTTTCCTGTTTTTTTCTACAGTAGCATAATAGACATTAAGAGTTTTTTATCTTAGGATATAATACATGGTCAGGGATTTAATGTAGGCCTAAAGATGTACATGGGATCAACTTCCCTTACTTCTGGAAGGAGGTAAATAGAGAAAGAACTGGTGTTTTCATAGTGACCACATGGGTGTGTTTTAAAGAGTGGCTTGACTTTGAGTAGATGGAAAACCTCAAATTTTTTTAATCCAGGATGCTGTGAATTGTTGAAGTTGGGAACCTACAGCCTAAGTTTGGAGCCACTTAAAATCAGTAGTGCCTTTTGAAACTCTTGATTCTAGTGTTTAAATTAAATTGCCTAAAGTGTTTGACTTCAGTTGCAAATGTTTATGGATCATTGTGGGTTCTTAGCCTGTCTGAAAGTTGAGATTGTAGTGAACATTGACTTAAGAGCCAATTGACTGAAAAAAGCTGTATGACTTTGAATTTGCCTGTGCCTCTTTAGCTCTGGATAGGGTGAGAAGCCAATCAAAAATGTGTTTGAGTATGTATTCCTTTAGAACCTTCTCAGCTTGTCACATTTGTAGTGCATTTTATTAACTGGTCAAAAGCAGACTTTTCAACCCAGACATCTCCTCTTGACCAGACAAGCCCAAGCATGTAAGCCCAAGATAAGGATAACAATTCCCAAATCCAAAAATAGGTTGTGCTTGTATTTGTGGTGAAAGCATAATACAAGGTCATAAAATACTATTTTTGGATCAAACATTCATCAGTGTCACTAAGCTTTTTTATTTCTATCAAAACCTCCTGGCATCTGGTATTAAACTTGGCACTTGCTTGAGCTCCTTGCTGGGAGATCTCTTGGATGCGAAGGCAGCTTAAGAGCTGGGATTTGCAAATTCTGAATGTTTCTCCCCTCACCTCCCACTCACAAAACAGTTCTGTCAGTGCAACTTTCTGGTTTTGGAATATAGCTAATGCCCTAGGTACTGCAGTTGACAGATACTTCATAATTGGAGTGTTTACTGGTAGGAGGTGATAAAGGGGAAAAAAACAGGAGTAGTGCAAGAAAAAAGGAGAAAAGAAAGCAAGATAAGTAGGGATAGTAAAAAATTATTTTATGTCTTGCTACCCAAACCAGGAGTTGTCACTGAAGAGGGTAGATTAGGGACTGTGATGCTTTAGCAGCAGAATGTAGGAGAGAGGATGTATATAATGATCTGATTTAACAGAGAAGTGGCTGATGTAACCATAAAATGGAACTTGTACTGTGCCACTGCTTAGGCATAAAAGTGATTGGCAGGAGGCCCCGTGCACGGAGTAAAATCCTGTCTTCACCAACGTGGAAAATTACGGTTTCAACTGCGAAAGGAGGTAAAGCTTGGAAGGAATTAGCATACCTCTAGCACCGAGTGGCATCTGGAACTGAATGGCTGGGTTAAATCATTCAGTAGTGATTAATGAGGCTCATTGCTTAGGTTGTACAGCCTTTAAAAATTAAAAGGAGTAATTTAAAACTAGATGCAAAGCAGAAGGAAGGAACCATTGCTGCCATTTACTTCTTGAATACAGAAGGTGGAATAAAGTCTTCCCAGCCTTTTGATACAAGCAGAAAGCTGTTAAGTGCTGCTGTTAAGATTAGAAACTAAGAAATGAACTTTTGAAGAATTGTTTTGAGGCACATTTTGTGATTTTTTTAAAAAAACCTCTATGCAGCAATCAGGGCTTTGAAATGGGAAGGAGTGTGCAGCATGGAATTTTGCTGCTGGTAAGTACTTGGCTTCTTAGAAAACTTCAAAAAAGAATGATTTCTGTTTCTCTCCCACTCATGAGTGTTGATCTGCGTTGCCTATAGGGAAAGCAAAATATTGAAACATGTAAGTTGAAACAAGATTAGAGTCATACAGAGCACTTTAGCTTTTCTCGAGAGTGATTCTGGCAGTTCCTGAGCAGAATGGTAATGTAGCCTGGTATCATATCAGGAGTAATGTTCTGAATGTTCAAAGACTGCTGTTCTGTAGGAGGATTACAGTACTGACATAAACACACTTCTGCTTGCTTCCAAGTTCTTAGTGGGGTGAACAGAAAAACCAGTGAAGTGTGTGTTCAAGTGTTAAGGTGTTGTTTTGGGTTTTTTTTTTCAAGCATTGTAAAAATAAGCAAACAGTGGCATCATTTATGATGCTATTGCTTAAAACAGTTGACCTTTCTGCAGCAAGTTCATAGGGAGAGAAAATAAAAGGGAACTAGGCCCTTGTAGAATAAGGTATTTATCTCACTACAAATACTAAAATAGAATTGTTCTTTAATTTCTGTCTGCTAGTGACTTAGGTTCCCTGAACTGTGTTGCTGAAAAATTTCTTCTCAAAACACTTTTGGCTTTGGATTGCCAGTTTTTTTTACTTCTCATGTCTTTCTTGCTTTTCTTCTAAAATTTCTCTTTTGGGTAGGGGATGGTGATGTGTTCAGCAGAAAATAAGAAAGTAGGTTCTTGTTTTTGTTGTTTGTTTGGTTGGTTTGGGTGTTTTTAAAGCAAAATCAATTGCATCTTTCTTACCCATACACTTATGTGGTACCCATGACCATAATGTGGAAGAAGACTATTTAATCCCCATTCCTGCTCCAGTACTTCATGTCAGATGGAATTATTTTTTCTTCTACCTTTGCTGGGACAGCCAAGCTACTGGGGTTGACCTGGTGCTGTAATGTTGGACCAGAAAGAGTGAAAGCTACTGGCACAGACAACTTCTGGGTTTTTCTAATTCTCTGACTATAAGATTTTTTTGATACTATGAATGTTTGATTTTTGACTTATCACTTTGAAATTTTTGTGGGGAAATTACTGTTTGAATGTCGTTGAAGTCAATCATTATTCCAAAAAGATTGGGTTGCTGTCTGCACTCAGAATATTGAGTCATCGGGACTGATATTTCTGTCTTTGACAGGAATTTACACTTTATTTTACATCAATTTTCAGAAAGACATTTACATTTTGTTTGCCTGTTACCTTATGGCAGGAAGGAAAGCAGCAACCTCTCAGCTAAAAATTCACAGTGACCTATAGTCTAGTAATAATTAGAATTAAACAGAGGTAGTAATTTAACTTGGTCATTTCATCACAATTTCTGTAGGCTTGCAGCTGGTCATTTGGAATCTCATAAAATGCAATTTTATTTTGCTCACCTTATGCAGGTCAAGTAAAAAGCCACATCAAGTTAATGAATCCCTTTCTTTGCAATGAACTGAACGTGGCATTTGTTTTTGTTCTTGCAGTCATGAAATCACAGGGTGTTGGCGACAAGTCCATTATTGGCTCTGTGCACTGTGTTTCTGAGGGTTTTTACTCCACCCAGCACATTATGTGTGCAGACTGTATCATACTCGTTAAAACTTGTTCTAAAATGAAGATGCCTTTTTTAAAAAGCTGTAATAAAGAGAAAATAAAAATAGCTCCGTGTTCTTTATTAGCATAAATGAAAGAGAAGCAGCAACTCGTTCCTTTTGTGGCCTGAGGAAATAAAAGAAAACCTGCATGATTTCTCAGCCCCTTAAAGTCAAAGGAAGTTTAACTACTGATTTTAATTTTTACCCTGTCTTGCAGAAGCTCAAGTTGTGTGTCACTTTTATTCTACATGATGTTATATAGGAAGCTTAATAGTGGGGGGAAAAAGAGATGATTAATAATGCCACTTCTTAACTTAGAAAATGACAAAAAATTCAAGACTAATAAAATTCTTTAATTTAGGATACCTTTTTGTCATTGATTGCAAGGTTGAATTTATTGTGTGTTGTGTTGGTGTCTTTCATGTGGTAGTTCAGTCATTTCCCTGCTTCCTAAATACCCAAACTGGTTTTGTTTTAGCTTCTCATTTTTATCCGCTTTATTTGATTTTTGTTTATGTGTCTAATAGCTCTTTCAAAGCATTTCTGGCTTGGAATTTTTCTGTGCTGTATATATATATTTTTTTTTTGTGGCATTTAGATAAGTATAATACATAAATCCAAGAGGGTTTTTGGCATAGTTCTGATGTTGTAGATAGCAAAAATACTCAACTGTTGCTCAGTTTTTAAAATTAATACAGTGGAGTTCCTACTAGCACAATATTTGAAGGGAGCCTTAATATATTCTAAACAAAGTGCTAAGCACAGATGACTTCTTTAAAGAAAGAATTGAAAATTATAATGAGCTCATCAGCTTTTAGAACATGTTATTTCCAAATCTCTATTTTTTTTTCCGCTGTGAAGTTTTAAATTACACAAAAAATAAAGCCAGACCTTCCTCAGTGACTAAAAGTACCAGGTGTCTGATCAATAGCACATGCTGGGAAGCAAGAATTTCATCTGAGGAGACTTTAAATGCGTTTATTTTCAACTTCCATGAGCTACAAGTTGTATGTCTAGTTTTGTTTTGTTTTTCTTTTCTTTGCAGCTGGTCAGTGCTATGTAGAATTTTGTTGTTTCGCTACTGATTTAAGACACAGATACGTACATATTTTTCTTAAGGCTTTTAAAGGCTCAAGTTTAAGTGGTAGATCATTATTCTATGCATCAAAAGTGAAGGGTGATTAACTCTGTCTGGGTGCATGCAGTGTAATTTTAGAGGCTACAAATGTTGTTACAACACAGGTTAAGGTTTAAAGGTGAAAGTTTGGCTGAATGAGTTTTACAGCTTTCAGTTAATGTATGCAAACAAAGAAACTCTTGTTTTCTACCCATTTGTGTCTAATGAGCAAGTAGCTCATGTGGTACAGAAAAAAATGGGAAGATTGTGCAGTTTGCCATAAAGTTTAAGCTACATACTTTTTATTTCAATTTAGAAGTTCCATTAAATAGACTGAATCCAATACAACTTTTATTTAGGCTGTTCATCATCCAAATGTAAAGTGAAAGGATAATTGCTTTAAACTAAGTGATAATGATGAACTAAATGATAATGGGTTTAAACTATTACATCTTAACTTTTACCATTAATGTATCTTTGTGATTTCCTCATAAGCCATTAAATAATTCGAAGAACCTGTTGAGGTAACATTTAAAACTCCCCTAGTGTATTTAAGCTTTTTTTTTCTAGATAGTTCTAAAGTTGCATTGATAACTTGGCTTTTCACTCAATTCTCTGGCTTAATCATATTCCTGAAATTGTAAGTTTAACAGAATGTGGGAAGGAGTGGCCATTTTGTGAATGACAGGTAAGTTATATAGAAAGGCTGAAATTTCTTTTAAAGGTATCAGCCTGATTTATGATGTTAAAGTTTTAAGTAATGAGACAGGTAAGGCCTGTTCCTGCCCTTCATCCATATATTGCCCTCTCTCACCCTTAAAGATTTCTTAGAGCCAAGCAATTTGGAAGCTTTTCTGAACTTGTGATTGGTTCCCTTTGCATTGGTTAAAAGCTAAATAGTGTGGATTTTTATAGGACTGCAGTAGCACAAGAAGCTGTTCAGCTGCATCTGAAGCGATCAAATCGGGTAACAATTGTGAGTGCAAAAGCCAGAGTTTATAAATGGAATAAAACAAAATGGAAGTGATTAACGAGAATAAAAATAAACAGCTTTTGGTCTTGGTAAATGATACCTTTAAAGCATAGCAGCCTTGTTGAACATAATTAAAGTTGTAAGACCTGGGGTAGGGTGAGTGGGCTCTATTCTCTGAGGTCATGATGGAAATACAGAGGTCAGGGTTTTGCACTTAGTCTTATGTAAACAATGTCATGCCCTGGTAAGTATAAGAATTGATTTAACTAGGTTAAGCTAATTAAAAAAAACCAAAAAACAAACAAACAAAAACAACAAACAAGCACTAAAACAAAAAAAACTCCAACAAAACAACAACCAACCAACCCCCCCATAAAACAACCCAAACCAAAGGTGCACTCATTTGATACCAAAATTTGAGTGCAGCCTATATATCCTATTGTAACCATTTGGTGGGAAGAGGTGAAGAGAAAAATAAGTAGTACAGGCTTCTACTTATGCTTGCTTGGGGATGCCTCTTGCTATGGAGTGATCCTGTGGTGTTTGACTTTGTACAGAAACATCTCTGTAGGTCTCCCAGAGCCTGTTCCTTGAAGTCTGCAGGTAGCCAGTTCCTGAGTTTTGCCTCTGGTTCAAATGGAGAGTTATTCATTGAGATTTTTATTTCTAGTTACATCCATTGAATTTTTTTTTCTTTTACTGGGGAGTTCCTGTGCTTATATGTCTTGTAATCTTGAATCATGGAGTCATAGGATAGTTTGAGTTGGAAGGGACCTTTCCAAGGTCCTCTCATCCATCTCCCCCCTGCCTTGAGGAGGGGTGTACTCAAGTAGCTCAGGGTGCTCAGACCCCTGTCCAGTCTGACCTTGAATGTTGCCATGTATTTGCCTGAGTATGTTAAATCATTATTTAGTTCCAGTGGCTGTGGGGTTTGATTGTTTTCTGCATTAGTGGTTTGAGTTATGTATTCAGACTTACATTTATACATGGTAGAGAAGAAACTCAGGGTTGTGGAAGTATCTTAGCAGTTCTCCCTTCTGAATGGCATGAATTTTGGTTTTTAATCCCTGCCTCATCTCTGACTCTGTTTGTGTTGAGCCTCCTTTCTTTGCTGTCCATGGCCAGTCAGAACCAGCCACCAGCTCCAGACAGAACGTGTCTCTGGCTGTGAAAAGGATGGCTGGCAAAACCCATAAAACTTGAATTGAAAATGGAGTTCTGGAACTTAGCCTGCCAAGCACAGGCACCACTCCCTCCCAGAAGTTTCAAGCTCAGGCTTTCAGAGGCTTTGTTGAGCCATCCACCAGCTGAGTTGGCTGGGGCTGCCCACTGCGAAGTGGATGGTTGTATGAGCTGTCACTTTGTCACTGCAGTCAAGGAGGGCTGCAGGATCTTGGAGAAGAGGAAGATGGGTGTTCAACATAATGATTAAGTATGTGGAAGAAACACTCTGCAGTTCCTGGCTCTGAGTGTCTCTAGGCAGCTCTTCCTCGGTGTGAAATGCTACTTTAATGTAGGTCAGTTTTAAGTGTTGTAAATGAGTGTAGTTCTAGTGAAGTCAATGAGCTGCTGTTAATTTACTTCACTTGAGAATTTGCCCAAGTAGATGAGCAACTGGCAAACTCAAAGGCGAGTGCTTATCCCGCAGGAGAAATGCAAAACCAGTTAAGTGTTGTCTTTGTTTTCTTCTCCCTCTCTTCTGAGGAAGAAGTTAACATTCCTACATCCCCACGGTGTTTATTGCAAGTAGGATTTTATTCTGGAGCAGAAAGTTTGTAAACTGTTACTGTTTTGGAAATAAGGAGATAATAGTTATTTCAGCTTCTCACTCCAGATCCTCTCATTACTAATAAAATGAGTGGGTATCACTTCACAGCACAAAACTATCAGTCAGAATTCAGCATGACTGACATAATTAGCAGCTTCTAGAGGAGGCTGAAGATTGCTCTTTAGTGGAGACTGCTAACATTTGCCCTGCCCTGTTCACAGAACAGAGGCATCATGTGTTTAAGAGGTTTTGATATGTCTAGTGAAAATGAAATAAACACTGTGTTTTGCCCCAAAAGCTTACTTTGCTGTGTTGTATTTGTTGTTCACCTGACATTGCAGAGGGAACTGGATGTAGACTAGTAACACTCACTTTGGTGAGCCTCATAAGGATGCAGCTCTGTCCATTCAAAACTACTTCACCATAGACAGAATTGGAGCAGCTTGATCCCTGTAGGTCCAAATATATTACAGGGAATTGCAAAACTGGTAGCACTTAAAATTTTCTGTTGTCCAAAAAGATCAAATGAAAATTGTGTCCGTTTTAGCAAGCTAGAGGACAAGTTTGGTGACTTAAACCATGTAGAGCAACTACACTATTGGAGTTCCCTAACCTAATGTTATCAAATAATGTTGTCTCTAAGTCTGAGTGGTCACATGCTTTTAGTACTAGACTGTGCACTGCTTAAAAATATGCAAATAAGAGGAAGAAAACTTAATTCCATAGCATACTGCATGCATGTCTATTGGAGGAGTGTGCATTAAACGAGGAAAGTAGATGCCAGCTGACTCAGTTTTGTTGTTGTCATCCTTAACAATTCATCTCTCCCCAGGGACTCTGAGCTCTTCCAACTGATGAGATGATTTGGTTACCTAGTTTTAATGTTGTTCCAAGTGTTTGCATGACTGGAAAATTATATTTTGTTCAGTTTGAATTGCAGCTCTTTACTGCCCAGTACTTTGGTTCCTCTTGTAAGGAGAATATTGAAGTTTCTTGGATGAGGTGCTTTGTGTACCAATTGCTCTGTATCTACACTAGGAGCAACTGTGTTAAATGTGTACTCTTTAATGTGTATTTCCTATTTTTGTGATCAAATAGCTCCAGAAATAAGGCAGCACTTTTTAAACATTCAGAAACACATAATCAGGGAAGATTTGCAATAAGCAAAAGAACTTCTGTATGCAAAATACCACCTCTTGAATCAAGAGTACAAGGAGCTTTGCTACTTTCTCCCTTCCATAGGCACTTCAAATGAAATGTTTAACCTAGAATGTTTTCTGGATGATTTCAAATGGTATCAAGTATCATCACAATGATTTTGTGTTTCTTTTTTTGTGAATGATCCCAGGTTGCATCCTGGTTGACAGTGTAAGACTAGTTGCCATTTGTAGCTGGGACTTGTAAGAGAATTTTTGAATCATCAGACATTTAATCTTCCAGCTGTATGAATTCAGGGGATATAAAGAAAGACACAGGAAAATACAAAGAAAGATTCCTCAGTATTTCTTTTTTTACCAGCTCTGTAATATGCTTTGTATATATAAGAAAACTGAGCATTTTGTGTGGTTTTGTTTTTAGGGTAACCTAAGCATGGCCTTAAATTTTCAAGGGTTGGAAACAGAGCTAAGTCAGGTCTCTATCACATTTGTCTGTAGTGAGCACACCTACTCCAGCACAGGTACCTGTTTTGTTTGGTTCCTCCTTCACAGTATGGGCCGTTCTCTTGCCTCCCATACAGCTGGACACCAGCAGCAGTGGTGATCCAAAGGTCTGCCCCGAGCTGTGTGCCTGCTAATTAGGAAGTTGTTTTCTCAGTCCTGATCAGTGGGGATTTGAAGGCACTTGAATGTCAGCAGATTGTGAAGCAATGTTTAACACAGCAAGTGTGATGGTACGGGTGATGGAGGGTTAGAGTCAGAGGTCCTCAATGACATGTGATCTCTGCTAATTAATGAGAAACAAGCCTTGTATGCAGGACTTCCTCAGCGGTTCCTTCGTCCCTGATTTGAGGTTCCTTAGCATGGATAGTGCTGTGGGAGATAGCAGCAGAGAATGTCTTGGTTTGACTTGGTAGGTTGTGTGATTGCTCTGTCATTTAATGCTTGGCTTAGTTTTTTGCTCCTTCTTTTTTAAGCAGTCTATTGCAGACATCTTCCTTGCCCTGCCCTACTTACTTTAATTACAGCTTATGTTAACTTTTCTTTGAACATGTTAAGGTATGTCTCTAAAATACATATGTATTTTTTTTGAAAGTCAGATATTATGTAGCGTATCTGGTATGTCTTGGAACGTGCATAGTTCCCTGGCAACTGTTAGGTAAAATTATGCCTTTCTGTATGTTGTAGTGTAGGAAATTATTATTTTAGTCTTTAGTTACATACCAAGTTACTTTTTTTTTTTTTTTAATATGAAGCAATACCCTTGGGGATAAAGTAGGATCAAAAGCCATTTCTATTTAAGAAGTTGAGTTAAATGTTGTCAGTGTTAATAGTGCAATTTTGCTAATATGGTTTGGCAGTCTTGAGGACTAATACCCAGTTTCAGGGCAGGTGTTAGACCTAACTCTTTTCCTCCTAAACTTTGAGTTCTGTATCCTCACAGACCAAGTCAGAACAGTAGAGACCTGATTTTTTCTGGAATGAATTAAACTAAAGGAAACAATGTTCAAGGTTGGGTTGGATGGGGCTCTGAGCAACCTGGTATTAGTGGATGGTGTCCCTACTCCCAGCAGCTGGGTTGGAAGTAGAAGATCTTGAAGGTCCCTTCCAACCCAAGCCATTCTATGAATGTTCCCACAGTTTGGTTGTGAAAAGTGTAAAAAAAAATGTGCTAGAGTGCACTCCCACCTGAAAGATTGCATGTAGTTTTCTCAGTTTTCATAGATGTGGCTGAGTTTCAGAGATGAATATATCTGACTTCTAAGCATATAGACTTAGAAACTTGAAACTTAAAAACACTCTGCTTATAAATCAGCAGAATTTTTTGTGAAAAAGGCGAGAAGTGATTTGGAGGATTTGGTGTTTTTTTTTTTGTTTTGTTTGTTTGTTTTTTCTGAATTGGAACCTTGTGTAGGGACTTGAAGTCTTTAAACAAGTCCTTTTGGAAACTGTGCATTTAAATAACCATTCACGTCATGTATTCACCACTTCTTGCTGTTGTGTTGTGTGAAATATCAGCAGATCTGTAAGGACTCAGTTTTAATTACTTGGAATCTGGAATTATTAATCAAGCAGGGTTTTCCTTCACTTTTGCTTTGCATTGACAGAACAGAGATGCTATTATGGGCTTTTTGGTTTGACCTAGTGTAAATGGCCACGTGTTTAACCTGAGGTTCGAGTTGGTTTTGGGTTGTTTTTTTTGCGGTTGCGTTGTGTTGTGGTTTGATGATTGTTGTTGTTTTGGGAGTTTTCTTTGGTTTTTTTTTTTTTTTAATGGGATTAAGAAATCACCAATTAGGGTGCCATGGAAGTCATGGAAGAAGATCATAGCACACAGCCATCAGAAACAATAGCTATCTGTGAAGCATTCAGCACTGGAGCTAATTAATTCTTCTCTGTATTAGGCCTCTCTGATACATTGGCCACCTTTAATTATATGCATTCAATAAAAAGTAGGGGCTACTTTAGCTGTGTATGGGTTTTAAGGTAATATTGCTGCATGAAGGAACTTGATAGAAAGTTTGAAAAACCAGATTTATAAAAATAGCTACATACATACATTTGAAATAATTCTACCTTTTTGGGTGTAGCCTTGGAACAAGACTGTGTTCAACAACATGAATGGAAAATCACAGCTTGTAGCCAATATTATCTTGTCATCATAAGGAAGTGGTTTTAGTCTCACAGTTGAAGAAATGTTGTGTTAGGGATAAATATTTTCTACTTCCTTTAACAATGAAGCACAAGTTCTGTTTGCTTCTCTGTCTGTAGGTACATTTGAATATGCGACAATTAGTGTTTAAAAAACCCCAAAACTAATAATAAAAAAAGAAAAAAAATCCCAGGAAACAACAGACTTCTTTATCCTCACTACATTTGTCTTCTGTTAGGGATTGTTGAGAAGTAATGGATATTCACTTCACTTAATCTTCCTGTTGATGTGCATTACAGGAAACATGACATTCAATTGTTAAAATGTTACAAGTGCTCTTCCTGTGATAAGGTTCGGATACTTAAAGATATAGTTGGGAATACGAGTTGGTTTTGTTTGCCCGTGGTAGGAGTGCTGACATAACATTAGTTTTTAACAATAGTTTTAACTACTGACAACAAAAAGTACTGCTTTTATGTATCAGTATTTCTTGCTACTTTATTATTTTGTAATTGTGTGGGAACTGTCACACATGCTTGGAATGTGTCAGTGTTAATCATGTAACTTTTAGTATAATACTTGTGATTGAAATCTACAGGATTGCACATTTTCTCAAAATAATTTAAAATAAAGCATTTTTCAATTTTATGAGCAGCAGGAAGACAAGAATTCTCCAGGTTACATTTAGTAATATGTTTCCTCTCACTGTATTAAGATATCCTCACCACGGTGATAAAATCTTAACTATTTTCTTTATATTTTTTCATCTCTTTTGCTTTGAAAAGTCTTAAGGAGTAAACCTTGTAAGCAGAGATTATATTAGTTTCTGAAGATAAGCTCTTTCTCTCTTTCCTTGCCTACTTAAGATGAAAACTATTTGTCATGGGAATAAACTTCAAAGTTAAGTTTGTACATTTGATAAATAAAACCGTGCAAAATCATGAAGTGTTTGTTAAGAACAATGAAGTTAGAGGCTCCATATGGTGTTTTCATATTTCAGTGTGAGTCAGAGAGAACTGATTTTGGGAAGAGGTAACTAATATTATACTAGATTAGCCATGTTTTCAGGTCCAGTGTAATTCAGGGTAGATAGCTGAAGCTTTGTAGTATTTTTGAGCAGATACATGAATAGTCAGTTATTGGTTGATTGTCGGCTTCAAATCTGTAATAATAAATTCTAGCTCTCTCTGTGTAATGTTGATTTTTTTTTTTGGATAGTTGAATACAAATACTCATGACTCTGTCTTGTATAGTTTTCTTCACTTGCATTGTCTTTTCTCCAAAGGCTTTTGTAGAAGGGAAATAAGCCCTACTGGATTATTTTAGTATCCCGAACATAAAAATATATTACTCTTAATAAATTTAAGTATCACAGTTTACTAAATAATAAGGAATGTTTCTTAAAGATAATAGGTAATCATGTTTTTTCCTTCTTGGGTGTGCGTACTTTTGTTCTAACTATGGAGCTAGGTTAATTATTGGATCCTTAAGTCTCAAACTTGATTTCACTGTTCTAAGGTAAAAATCTCTCTTTCTGCCCTCCAAAATCTTTATCTTGCTTCAGATTGCTTCTCTGAGATAGGTGAAAGGATGTTCTTCTTACAGATCACAAACTGCCTTATTTTATATTCATGATACCTAGTTATTTAGTTGGAATTAGATTTATCCCTGCATAACATATTAGATATGTCTGTTTTGATTTTTGGAGGGTTTTTTCCCTAACATATTCATCCTTCTCATGAATAGCCAATGGTTTTGACAATTTTCAGCAACTCCTTTTAGACAGGCCTTTAATCCTCTACTACTGCCTGTCTCTTTCATTACAAGTTTAGGCATGCTAGAGAAGAGGGGAATGTTTCCTCTAAGAAAATATTCAAGCTTAAAGAAAAAATGAAGTTTTTTAAAGTGTCATTAAAGTAAGAAAGCTTATATGTAATTGGAGAAAAAAAAAAGGTATAACTCTCATGTGCATTTAAACAGCTTTTTACAATTTGGGGAGCTTCAGATAGGAGAACACTGCTTATAAAATGTATTTTCTGTTCCATTATAATAGAAAATGCCATTTAAAAATATAAAATGACAAGCAATTCACTACCCCTCACATTCACATTTCTAAGCATTTTTGTTTGAGTCCTTCTGTATCTGTTAGAGACACCACCAACTGGAGCATTGCTGGGTGATGGCAATAGTTTCCTTAGGAAATGCCACTCTTCACTATTATTGCTCTACCTTGCTTGATTCTGCTCTGAGTGAACACAAAGACACATTGCTCCTCTTCCTTCTCTTTCCCTAAAGAAAATGCATGTCCAGCAGCATAAAACTGAATTAATTAAAATTTAGCATAACATACTGGTTACAGAGCAGAACCTTTTGTATAAACAGCAGGAAATGCCAGGAGCTGCTTTTTTGTTCCCTGTGTGTGTCTCTCTCAGGTTGTGGTTCAGTAGAAAGCAAATTATTTTTTCCAGTAAAGATAGATGACTTCAAAACACACACACACACACACACAAAAAGGCTGGAATTTAGTTTTATAAGATGATTGATGAAAGTAACAGTGTAGCACTTTACAAGTTGTTTGTAACGCTAATCTTAAATAGAGTATAGCAACAGGTTTCTGCCTTTTTTGGATTAAGATCCTATGTAAATGCAAAAAAATCCTTGTGTATACATGACTATGTATATCTGTTATAATTAATTTTTATGTCAGACACTGTAAAGGTGGTGATGGTTCCCCATTGGTTCCATCACATCAGACTGATCCTCTAAGGGTAGTTTCATGAGGGGTGATAGGGACTTGCGATTCAGGATCCATCTTCAAGGAAGGACCAAAAATGGACTTAGTTGTTAATGAGAGGTGGTAGCAGAAAGGATTTTTTTGAGCTTTGTGTCGTTGCTATTTTACATTCTGTGTTTTCTCCATATAGATGCATTGTTTGGTCATATTTAGATCTTAAAGCTGTCTTGCTGCTTTCCTTTACCTGTGCTTGTCTCTCCTCCAGGATCTATTGCCCTGTCTTGAAGTGCTTCCTTTGAACTCTTTCAAAAAAGCTTTCCCTTCTAACATAGTAACAAAGAGAGGGGAAAATGCTCTCGAAGATACATTTGCCATGCTAGTGCAGGCATAGTTATAACCAATGAATCTTTTGTAATTAAAGCAGAAACTGTGTGACTCAGATTTTCTGCTAGGCAGGTGGAATGCTTTATTGTGGGTAATTAAATTATCATTCTTCTGCTCTTAGTTCTTGACCGTTTTCCAAGGAGTTTTCCGACCATATGCATTACCTGTGATAAGACCAACCTTGTCTCTGTTTGGCTTATGCATTCCTTTTTACATGACTAACAATTAAGATTATCAGAATGTCTGTCCTCTCTGAAGATGAGTGTTCTGTGTTAAACATCTATCTCCACTTCAAAGAACAGAATTCAACTACTGCTTCTTTCATTTCAGTTTCTTATTGGAGAGATAAAGTATGACAGTGGGATGGACTCAAACTTTCTGAATGTTCTAAATATTTCTGAGAATTAAAACTGCATTTTTGAGCTCCTTGCTGCCAGGAGGACTGTTTAACATTATTGCTACAGCTTACTTTAATCAGTGAACCAACACTGAGGAAGAGAGTAATCCTAGGAATATGTATTTTTAAAGTATATGCAATTTCTAATAGAGTATAATTCAACACTTGTTGAATTTAGACAGATGGATGCCATTTAATAGCTAATGTGTAATTCTGAATAAATATAAAATTGACCTTGTTTCTATTGCATTTAACTATTCTGTCAAATTCTAGCTATTTTTAACCTACCAGTTTTTATGAAAATACATTGTGCTATATTAGTAATGTTTTAATTCCAAAATCTGTTGTTTTGCTTTTTATTTTATTTTTGGTGATGTTTTTTTCCCCGCTGCAAGACTCCCTCTCAGTAGAAACTAACCAGGTTGATTTCAGAGTTTGTGAAGGATTCTAAATTCAATGTGTTTTTTTAATATTCATTGTCTCATTTATTTCTCTTGGCATCAGACATTCCTGGAATATCACTTTAGAGAATTAAACCAGGCGGATTTGAAATTAAAGCATTTAAGAATTAGGAGTCTTTTACTTAAAATTACTTAAAACGTAATAAAGTATGAACATGAGCCATCAGTGTGACCGATGAGGCCGATGGCATCCTGTCTTTATCAGCTACGGGGTGACCATCAGGACCAGGGCAGTGATTGCCCCCGGTGAGACCACACCTCAAATCCTGTGTTCCATTTTGGACCCCTCACTGCAAGAAGAATTTTGAGGTGCTGGAATATGTCCAGAGAAGGGCAGTGGAGCTGTGGAATGGTCTGGAGCACAAGTGTGATGAGAAGCAGCTGGGGGGAGCTGGGTGTGTTTAGCCTGGAGAAAAGGAGGGTATAGGCAGGTGGGGGTCGGTCTCTTCTCTCAGGTAATAAGTGACAAGAGGAAACTGCCTCCAGCTGGGCCAGGGGAGGTTTGGACTGGCCATTGGGAAGTTTCTTTGCAGAAAGGATGGTCTGGCATAGGAACAGGCTGTCCACAGAGATGGTAGAGTCACTATCCCTGGAAGTATTTAAAAAATGAGCTCTTGTGGCATTTGGGCACATGGTTTATTGGTGGGCTTGGCAGTATGAGTTGGACTTCATGTTCTTAAAAGATCTTTTTCAATCTAAATGGTTCTCTGATTGTGTTAGTAGGAAGTAGACATCCTCCAGGAGCAGAGGGATAAGCATTGGCCGTGGTGACTTCCAGTTTTAAATGTTGCGTCAGCAAGAAAAGAGCATTGTGTGTTGTCAGTTCCTACACAAAAGTAAAGGTGCAGAAGGCCTTTGACAGGAAAGACATGAGGTCTAAGCTTGTCACCTGGCAAGGCTGGCTGTCCCATGTAGGGTTTAGGATCTCCATGTCTACCACAGTCTGTGAAACTGCAGCGCAAACTGCAAGCTCTGCCATCAGCAGTAGCTGCTTTTGTGTGATACGTGCAAAAAAAGTGCCTTGCTTTGGAAAGTCGAATAAACTTCTTAATGTACTTCTGTTTTGTTTATGTTGAGTTTTTAAGTGGCTTTTTGTAAGCCCCATCACCATCCTGCTGCTGCCAAAGTGGCGAATAGATCTATTGACACCATCTGTCTAAGGAATCCATAGCCGCTCTTTCCAAGTCTGGTTTAGTTTTCAATAGAAAAGCATTCTTTATAGGAGGAATTATTTCTGTGTTCCTCTTTTCTCTTCTGCTGCCACTTCCCTCCCAAGGATCCTCTGTGGTGATTCATACTGGAATTTCCCTCAATTTCTCTTTCCTTTTGCACATCCAGTAAATTTCTCTGTTGATTCTCCAGTATTGTATGATTTGTTGGCAAGTTTTATCACAGAATAGGAGCTGTAGGGCAATCTGGACAGAAATAAAACATGAATAGCTCATTTTGCAGATAATTCTTTTAAACTGTTTTGTTCTTCTGGAAACTATTTGATGTATACAGATAATGTTTTTATAACTGAACTGATGGTGCATTAACCAAATTTAATAGCGTGTCTTCTGAAATATTTCTGCTTATTGGCAGAAAAATGTATTTATTCAAAGGGGAGTTAAATTGTACCTAATACTTAGAATATCCATTTCTTTTAAAATTATTCTAGTTGAGTAATATAGGGATGTGGGAGAGGAGGAAAGCACATACAGATTGACATGAAATGTTTCAGAAATAACCAACACTGCTCAGTCTTGCCATTTGTTGGCAGAAGCAGCATGAGGCTGGAAGCAAATCACATTGTTAATGGTGATGATTTAGAGGGACTTGTATATACATTTTTATTGAAATGTATACTTCTGGAAAGAACATGTTCTGAAGCATGGTGGTGGTTTAGCTTGTAGCTCATTGGGCTGTTCACCAATATCTATGAAATGAAAATATTATCAGATCACTCTTCAGAGCAATAGTGATTGCTTGTGCTTGCTGAAAGTTATAGCAAGTCAAAGCAAAATTTCTGGTTTGTAAATGTGGACCTAGTCAAGACAGGAGGGCAGTTCTGTCGTGAGTTAATCTAAGGAGTTTTATTAAAAAAAAAACCCAAAAGGCAGCAAGGTAGCTAAAGATCCAAGTTGAGCCAGCTGTGGGCAATGGCAGTGGATGATGGTGCCATTGTGAGCCTTAGAGATTATGGGAAGGGGAACTAACTTCTCTCAGGTAATGACTTAAGGTTTAATTGTTTCATAATGAAGTTTCTTGTGTTTGGCTGATGTGTGGTTCTTACTTTCCTAATGTTTAACTTGGGTTAATATTAGACAATCTTGAGTCTTTAAGTTAGGAAGTCAATACTGTAGGTACTTTCCTGATTGAAGTGAGCCACCTGACCCATGCAGTCTAATGGTAATGAGAAATCTAAGTTCATCTGCTGACAAATTTTCCATTTTCCAAGACTCTACTTTTTGCTAACAAAAATTCAAGTATAACAAGAATTTAGTAGTACTGTGCTCAGCTCTATTCCACAAGTATGTTCTAACCCTATGAATGTCATTTGCAGTAAATTATTTGAAAATAGCTGTTGTTTGTGTCCATTGAGTTTCTTCAAGGATCACAGAGAAGGAGCCAAATTATAAATGACTTTTAGGATTCCTGCACTGGTCTTCCTCATGATGATGCTATAATATTCTGAGATTCTTGTTCTGTCCTGGAGAATTGGTTGGCCTGCTATTTCTGTAGGAGTTCATGGGATTTCTTCTTGCTAGGTTTGAAAGATAGGGGACAACAACTACTTTGCTAAATTTACTCATTTGTGGCACTAAAATTAGCTATTGGACATGGTCTATGTCTTTGTAGTTCAGTCTTCCATCTTTCTCCCTTATTTGTTTAAGCAGACATTTTATTTTGGACATTTTTTGAAGAAATTTATGGGTCACATCTCTCAGGCACTGCATTTATTCTGCAGACCTGGGCAGGTCCTATAACAATAATTTTGGGAGCACTTTGGGGAGGACAAGAAAAATTGTGGGTGTTGAAAATAAAAAGATTTGGTATAGTGAATAAGAATCTTTTTCTCAGATGACTTACAAGTCTGTATCATAAAGGAACTGATGTTTTGTTGGGGAACAAAATCTTATTTTGGTTAATAGGAGAATATTTTTTAATTTAGTTTCATATTCAGCTGCTAGGAAGTAGTTTCAAGAATATTCCTACTTTTTAAAAATGGCTGTATGTTATTCAGTAATCACTTGTGCTGAGACTAGGAATGTCTGGCAATGTAATAAATTAAAAGTGCAGTAATAAGTAATTTTGTCTTCAACATCACACCACACTGCTTTGGATGCAGCGTGACTTTGAACTTTGTTTAACTTAAACAGATGACTGAGAGGGGATCCCATCAGTGTCTGTCAGGGTCTGCAGGGAATGGTCAGGGGATGGACCAGGCTCTGCTTGGGGGTGCTGAGCAATAGGACAGTGGGCAGGAACTGATGCACAGGAAGTTCCACCTGAACATGGGGAAGAACTTCTCTACTGTGCAGGTGACCAAGCACTGGAATAGATGGCCCAGAGAGGATCTGGAGTCTCCCTTACTGGAGATACTCAAGAACCATCTGGACACAATCCTGTGTAACGTGCTCTGGGATTACCCTACTTGAGCAGCATGGTTGGACCAGATGACTCACTGTGGTCCCTTCCAACCTGACCTGTTCTGTGATTTTGTCAGTACTGTATAGATTTTTGTGAAGGATGGATAGCAATTTGGCAAGTTCAACCATATTTCCTTTCAAACATTTTATCTTCATTTTTTCTCCTTCATGAAATAGTGTCTTGAACATACCTTCATATGCAAGACAGAAAAAAGCCCTGTCATCTGGATGCAGCAATTTGTTGATCTTAAAAATAGAAGAGGAGCACGTGTAAGGCACATATTCGAGGATTCCCTGTTGCAAATATCTGTCCTTTTTTAGCTGTGTGAAGAAATCTTTCATCTTGAGAGCAGTACCTAACTTATAATGCCATCTTACCATATTCTGATTGAAAGCTCAGCTTAAAAATGTATTTACTTGGAGGAAATGGGCCAGCCAGCATTACTGTTATAACTAGGTTATGTTTTATTTTAATAATGCTTACCTTTTATCATTTGTAGAGCTCTCAAAGTTGTATGGATTACTATTTAATTTAGAGTAGTTTCTGGTGAACATGTGCAGTCATATTGTCAGAAGAATTTCTTAAGGAAGTTTTGTTTTATTTTTACAAATTACTTAGTCGAGGAGGGATACTAATTACTTCAAAGTTTTTAACAATCTCTCTATTCAGTTGCTGACATTTTCCTTTTCCTTCTCTCCCTTGCATGAAATAATTCTTGAGAGTAGCTTCTCTTTTCCAGGACTGTGAAACTCCAGTTCCTCTGTGTTATTGCCTCTGCCAATGCACTGTCTTATCTACATTGGAAGCAATGCACTATTTGCAATGCACAATTTACCACTACAGTTTTGTCTACCCCTCCAGGTTTTTTTTTCACCCGTAGTTATTAGTAGAGTTATTAATAGAGTTCTGTCTCAGTGGAGAGGCAGCATGCTGTAGGATGAGTGATAGGTATTTATAAGGAATAAATACTTGAGGGGAGGGAGATGGGGGAGAAGAGTATATTAGTGAAGGAGAGCAGGTAAATTGTTGCATTGAGAGGGGACTGCAATGAGCAATACTAACAAGCACACAAGGCTTTAGGCATTTGCATTCCCAGCAGTGTTTTGTAGAGATGGCCTCTTTAGCATTACTTGTCTTTTCACTTCCCGTCCCCTGCTCATTCATTCTTGTCACAGTGAGAGCTTTTAATGTAAAAGTAACGGTTTTTAGTGATTCATTCTGAGCTTTATGACAGCATTAACAGGAAAATGGGGATTTTCTTCCTCCTGAAGTATGCCAAGAAAGGGGTTTTTTCCAAGGTCGGGGTGTTCTCTTCTATGGCTTGATGCTGCATGTTTATGACTATTCTCTTTGCTATTAAGGATTAAAGATACTTACTTAAATAGGATGGAAGATGTTTTTTGGATATGTTGTTTTGATTCAGGATAGTGACCTCAAGTTTGTGTTTTAAGAGTGGATTTGTGGGTATAGAAGAGAAAGACTGTAGTCTGTATTGGCCCACCAAACTCCTGTGACTTCTTGTGGAAGTAAATAATCTAGTTAAGGGGTGTAATTAATCAAGATCAAAGAACTGCAGTTCTGGTTTGGTGGTGTTTTTTTTTTTGTGTGTCTCTTCTGTTTTTGTTTGGTTTTTTTGTTTGTTTTTTTCTTTATTACAGGTATAATTTCAAAATATTATCAGTTGATATTTTATCAAGGTCAAGGAAGGAGAAATCTCTTGCATTTATTAAATGAGGAATCGAAAACTATTCCATATCTCACTTTCCTTGGGCCAGTCTTGTTTAAAGATGGGAACTATTAGGCTATAAGAAGGATGGGATGAGGTGCTTGAGAGAGTGTGCTGCATTCATATTTAAGTAAACACTCAGTGTACAGATCCCTGTTTAATTGTTTATTTGATTACTTCCAGTCATCATAACCCAGTATTGTGTTCTTAGAGCTTGAAACTTGCATGACTTGGTAAATGCTCACTGAGGTAACCCATTTGATTTGGTGTGCATGTGGGCATACTCTACCAGGTAGAGTTCTATGGTCAAGGGATCAAAGGAAAACCAACCAAACAAATAAAACCTCTCAACACACTTTTCTAAGCAGTATATTAAGTTTTCAAATCACCTTTATGGATTTAGGCACTGGAATGCCATTGAAATGCCCTGGGACTTAGTGCCTAGTGCCTTTTTATTGCCTAAATCTGTAAATTGATGATCTCAGGATAGGTCTGTAAGCACATGTATTTTTATTTCTTTAGAAAATAGTATTGTTAATGTAATGACAAAAGTACAGACTGTGGTGACAATGGCTTTAATTTCTAGGAACAGGCTTGTGTAGGGTCTGTTGCATTTTTGATACTAAGTGCACTCTGAGACCTTTAGAGAAGGCTGTGTGCTGCATGAAACACTTGGTATGTATAATGTGTATAGAATGGCAGCTTGAATGTGTATTATCTAGTATATTTAGCTTATGTCATTAAAAGAAAAGACTGTTAAATACATGCTGTGGCTTTTTTCACTCTGAGTGCTCTAGTCTGTCATATGGAAAAAGGTCTTTGATTTTTTTTTTTTTAAAGTAATTTTTTTTCCCTGATTGAAAATATCTTCTCTCTGCTGTGTTTCTCAGAGTTTCTTAGGAATTCTTGTTTGAGTCAACATTTCGTCCTGTGCTGTCAATTTATGTCCAGTTAAGACGTTCTTCCATTTACAAGGTTTTAGTAGTTAAGCATTTGTGCAGAAGTTGGTCTCTGTTCATATAAATAATACAAGGTGAAAGCTCCAGGAGCTGGGCTTTAACCTGATCCCCTGTGCCTTTCTTCATTGGTTAACAGATGACTTTCTGGAGATTTACAAGTACAAACATTGAACTTTTTTCTCTCATAATGCTGCATGGTCAATTAAGAACTAATAAAGCAACTAGATGAAAAATGATCCTTTTAATGCAAGAGAGAGTCAGGGGGTTTTCATTCTTAAAGCTATATAGCCTGACTTAAAATTATGAAGTTTTCAGCTTTGTCTCATATAAAAGTTCCCTGTCTTTTTAAATAGAATTCTGTATTGAGTGGACTTCTTGAACTAGCAACAATGTTCTTCAGCATTTATAATTTAAAAAAAAATAAATTTAAAAGTGGTATGGTGCCTTGTTATTTTTGGGAAGCCTGTTGAATATGCCAAATATCTTCAAAAGGGCAATAAAGCTACATAACAAAGCAGATGTGAAATCATAATGTTGGCTTGTAAGAACAGTTTTTTGATTGCACTGATTGTTGTGACACTGATTTTTTACTGATAATCAAATACTAATATTAAAAGAAAAAGAACCCACAATATATTTTCTGTTCAGCAGTTAAACTTTGTGAATCTGTGTTGTCAGCTCAGCTGTTTCTGCTGGGACTTCTGCTTTCTGAAAAGTGCTTCTTGATCTTTTAGTGTCCTAGAATTGACTAAATGGCTAATGAGACTAAAACTGGCATGGAAACACCATTTGAGATAAGAGAAGAAGTAAAAAACTTGTGATCATTTTGATCAGATAACATACTGTTTTCAGGTTTTGGTTTAGTTCCATTATTTATAACAGTGCTATGCAGATTTTAGTACATTGGGCTGCTAGAGGTTTCCATGAATGGGTTGATAAATATAGAATCGTGTGATGGTTTGGGTTGGAAGGGACCTTAAAGATCATTTAACTCCAATACCCACGCAATGGGCAGGGAATCTTCCATTACACCAGGTTGCTCTTTGTTCATCCAGGTGAGCCTCCTGGTGTCCTCCCTGATTTCCTCTTTGTTCATGAGCCTGGAGGAGACAATCCTTGAATATCACCCAGCTCTTTTGGGCCCCTCCTCCCACGAGGGCTCTATCCTCTGGCACTCTACCAAGGTGATCCTCGAAGAGACCAGTCTGCTCTCCTGAAGTCTGGGGTAGTGAGCTTGCTTGTCACCCCGCTTAGTGGAGTTTGAGATCCTTGGGGCAACGTTTCATGGTCACTGCAGCCCCAGCTAGCCCAGCCAGCTTCTTGTTGGTGAGAACAAGGTGCAGCAGAGCACCTCTCTGGCTTCTCTGTCACTTGGAGAAGGAAGTTGTCATCAATGCATTCCAGGAACCCCTTGGATTGCCTGTGCCCTGCTGTGTTGTCCCTCCAACAGATGTCGGGGTGTCTGAAGTACCCCATGAGAGAATTTTTGTCGGTCTCTTTTGTGAAGTTGAAATAAACACTCAGGTTAAAGTTAGGATCCAGAAAAGTCTTAGATACCTGAAGTGAAACGCTGTCTAAAACTTCTGTTCTGAAACCTTCTTCATCTGTTTCCCAGTCACAGGGAATCCTAAATGCTGCCAGACAAATTCCCCCCTCCACTTCCCAACTTTGTGGCCTTCTTTGTGCCTACTACTTTCCCTGTGGTTTTGAGGGCTTTCTGTCCACCAACACAGTATGTAACTGCTTGTCTCAGACCTATCAGATTTGGTTTCATAAGTAAGTCATAATTGCTTTCTTCCAAAATTAGTGTTTTAACTACTTTATGTAAAATTGGTCAATAATCCTTGGAGTGAAAACTTCTCTGTTTGCTGGACTTCTGTAATTGCTGATACAAATGGCCCCCTTACCCCCTTTCTCAGAGTCTTCTCTGGAGAAAGTATTCTTGTCTGGTTTTAAAAGAAAGGGCTTAAACACCCTGAAGACTCCTGAAGTCTGTAGACTGCTCATTCCAGGTGGACAGAAGTGATTAATTTACCATTACTGAAGTGGCAAGGCATGAAGAAACAAGAGATTTGATTTTGGCTTGGTTAGGCAGATTCACACCAAGTAGGCTAATTCTGCATGATTTTTCTGCTTATAATGTTTAAAAAAAAAAGTTTAATGTTGAGTCATTTTGTCTTTCCTCTGCACCTAATAGAAAATATCAATTTTTATTCATTTATATATATAATTTTTTTAAATACTTTTGGTACACAGTTGGTATTTATATATAGTATTTCATTTAGGGGATATCATTACAGGACAAGGAGTGGTTTTTCATCACATCACTCTTGAACTGGAAGAAGAACATGTGGTTGGATGGAACACAGTCTTTCCTGAGAGCTTTGAGCTCTCCTTGAAGCCTAATGACAAAACATCATTTGGGCTGAAGTATTTTTTTTTGACCTTTTTCTTCTGACCTTCTCCTTCTGAGTCTCATGCTCTAATTTCTAATTCATTTTTTTATTAGATTATAAGTTTTTAAGTTGATGAATTAACTCAGTTGCTGTTTTGTTGGGAACGTTTCTCAGTGGTGGTGATGTGCTGTGTTGGCAGATTGATGCAAATAAGGACTTCTAAGGCTTTCCCCGGTGTTTCCTTCCTAATAGTGAGCTGTTCACCACTGTTCCTGTGAAAAATCAAGTACTGCCCCATCTGTCCTGTGTATCTTGACTGCTTATAATTCAATTCTGTCTATCAAATCCTCTAGCTATTCCAGTGTTCCAAGTGCAGATATGCCAGCTTATAAATACTTGCAGCAACCACAAAGCTATAGGACAAATTAAGAGGAGAAATCCTGTGTAACGTGGAGAGGACTGACAAGTTGCAGTACAATCTTTTACGAAAAGACTCATTCATTTTTAATAGACCATTTTTTAGCATTATGTTCTTAATCGAAACACTGGGGGAGAATTTCCTGTTTATTTAAAGTAAGAATTTCAGAGAAGAGCAGATTAATTGCCATTAAAAATTCATTTAAACTGATCTATGTGCCATAATGCCTACTAATTAGTCATATAATGGTATATTAGAAAATAAAAGGATTGATATTAGGGCTTTACCTGTAGAGGAGGAACAACTGATGCCCGTTAATCAATTTAAACCTCTAACCATGCGTTTAATTCTCATTTTTTGCAGTGGGTGCTGGTGAGCAGCTGTGAGCCTCAAGGCCTAGTGGTTCTGTCTAATTAGTCCCACTGAAGGCTTTCAGCCTTTTCAGGAAGCCTTAATTTAAGGTTTTGTTTCAAATGGCTCTTTACATAAAGTGGAACAGTCTGTGTGCTGGTTGCCTTTTAGCATTTAGGAACTGCGCTGTACTTATAGTCTTGATACAAAAAAAATGCAGTTTAGCCTTGGAAACCCTATTGCAAAAAAAAAAAAAAAAGAGTACTTAAACCCTTGGATAGTCCTTTGCAAGGATGAAAACAAACAAAATCTCTGGTTCCTTGTACCCACCTCTCCAGTCCTGTTTGATGGTCTGCCTGAGCTGTAACAAGGATGGATGTAGCTACTTGAACAGTGAAAGCTTGTAGTGAGATGTATGTTACATGTTGGCAGTGAAGGTCCCAGCCAACTTCCACCCCTCAGGAGGGACTGAGAAAGTTCTTTATGGAGTAGCCATAGGAGGAAGCAGAGAAGGGAGGCAGGGCATGGAGGTGGTAATTAAAAGTAGTCCACTTTGCATTTTCCCCTCCAGTTTATTGCAACATAGTGAGCAGGTAGCTTCCCTGCAGAATAGAAGTATTACCATAATCCTGAGAAGTAGAAGCTGAGATGCTTGTAAATGAGATGAAATTTGTTTCTTTATGTGAATTTATGAATATGAGGTAGCTTTTCTTTTCAGCAGCATTTTCACATCCCTGTAAAATACAGTTTAATTTATGGAAGGGAAGCTCCAATAACATAATCATACCTTGGAGTTTTACAGACTGGAGAATAACAGCTTTCCTCACCTTATAGAGCATACTTAGTTGAATTCTCTGAATCTAGCTGTGTGTTTTTCCCCCTGCCTTTCTGTGCAGGGGTGTCTTGTGAAAGCCCTGGGCAGAGAAGTCTCTTCTACTAGAACTACCAATAAAATTAAAAAACTCAAAAAGATGAGTAATATTTCTGAGTGCACGGATTCCTCTAAGGTTTATTAATTCTAGCAAGAACCTATTTTTCTGGCTAGTTGAACCTCCTCCCCTGTGACAGTGATTGTTGTTAGAAGTAATAATAAAAATAATGATTCCTTTCCCTTGTTTTCAAGCTGCTATTCTCTGTAATAATTTTGAAAGCTTCATCATCATTTGCAGTTCTTTTTGTAAACCACATGAACCTCTGCCTGCTTGCCCGTGGTGATGTTGTATTATGCATTATAATGTTCTCAAATCATGCAGTTTAGTTCTTCTCATTTTCACTTGCTGGCTTTCTTTGTGTTTCTTGCATAGCTCTACAGAGCTCTTGAGGTGTCTCTTGCCTTGCTTGTTTTCTATATTCACCTCTGTTTCTGAGTCAGCCTCATGGTTGTGTAGCACTGTGTCTTTCTCTTACCTCTTTCTTCTCCTTCCTTTTTCCATTTTTGGTGTCTGAATATTGATCTCTGTCTCTATCAGCACTGATCCTTTCACCAAACCCCCTTATAACACTAATTCAAAAGTTAGATGTTTAGCCAGCTATTAAAAATAATTATAAATTAATTAAAATAATTAAAAATAGACCCCTTTTTTCTTTTGATCAGCTAATTGAATATTTAGCTTTTTCTCATACTGTTAATGTTCTTCATTTCTGTAAGTCTTATCATCAACAACCATAAGCTACTGCCATTCTTGAACTTTTCTCTCTATTACAAGCTTCAGTAGGTAGTCAACAGCATTTTTGTTTATCTGTAAAGTTCTCACATTTAACATGCTATGTAAGGTATAAACACTGTCTTCATTACCATTCTGGGTATGTCAGGATCTGGTTTTAAGGCTAAAAATTTACTGAGGTGGGCTGCATTCCTCTAGGGATTTGTTACTAATCCTTTAAAAGGGCATTTAAAATATTTTGTTTTCTTTAAAGTATAAATGACTTCAGACAATTTCAGTGTTTCAGTATTTTGTCTCGTAGAAGTCGATAACTTGCTGAAAAATCGTGCTATTTAAATATGTTCCTTGAGTGTGCTTATCATAGGAGACATCTCAAAAGCTTTGTTTTACATGTTTTAATATATTTCAGTCTGCTGTACACTGAGGCTATTAGCCACGGTTTTTCTGAACAATTCATTATGAATATTCAGGAAAATAATCTGCTAACACTTCTTTTTACTGTTTCCTGTATCAGAACAACTTGATAAAATGTACTTTTTCTCCTGTAAATTTCATATAGAGAGATGTTAAATATAATTTTAATCCTTTGAGCTTTTTTTAAAGTTCACAGGTTTTGTTGTAATGAGTCAGAAAAATGAGTCAGAAACAACTAAAAGACCTGTTGCTGACTGTATTTTATAAATATATATGTGTATCTGTGTATATAGTGTAGAATCTTCTATCTAGAAGCCATGCTGTTGAGAAAATCAAGAGGATAGTGCAACAATCTTTTAGACTATAGAGTAAAAATGAAAGTCCTTTGTACATCCATTTATTTCCATATGTCTCATTTGGCAGTGTCAAACTGGTAGCTGGGGCAGTGCATCTCATAGCAGGTACCATGGTCTACTTTTCCTTTCACTCTTCCTGTGGATAACATTTTGTTGGCTGGAACGTCTCAGCTATGATATCCTGGAGAAACATCAGTGAGCTTCTTGTTTGTGCTTCTCCACTGTGTAAAAGGGTGGTGTTTCCTATTACAATCACTTCAAAGTAGCTCTTAGAGTGAGCCAGTTTTTCTTCTGTGTGGGTCTTACTTTAGTTTTGGGATAACTGAGAAGTTTTGTAGTGTGCATTAGTAGAGGAGAAGTATAGGGAGCTTAGCAATTCCCTGCATGGCTTTGGTTCTTGGCATCTCCCACAGAGCTTTCCTCATAACAGAATTCAGAGCTCACAGCGTGAGGACTGGGTGCAAAAGTGCAGGTGATCAAGATGACTTAAAGTTTAGGTAGGAATAAATACACAAACCTGGTTACTGGAACTGCTCTAGGTCCTGTTTTTAGCCTGTATAATAGCAAAGTTCCGCTGTGATGCGTTCAGGTTTTGGTACCATTATCACTTCAACCAGAACTAAAATCCATTTGGGAAGGTATAGGAGTGGCAAAGATGTTGGTTTACATTTTGGTAGTTTTTCACAAGGTTTTCACCAGTCGTGCTCTGGGAAAACAAACTACAAGATGGTAATGGTTCTATATCCATCAAAGAAGAGTACTCAGTGCATGATAGTCTTCTGGGCACATGCTTTGGTACATTTCAGGATGTCCTGGGATGTGGCTTTCCATGTGTGATATAATTCATCTGCAGCTGGATTCAGTGTTAGCAGTGTAAAGTTATCCTTTATGCAAAGATAGAAACAGTTGTAAAAGAAAAGGGCATGTGGAAGATCTCCTGTTTTCAGTTTGAATTTGGAATCCAAGAAACCTTTGAGGAAACGTAATTCCTAGAATGACAGGACGTGGCACTCGGTGCCAAGGTCTAATTGACGGGGCGGTGATCAGTCAAAGGGTGGGCTTGATGCTCTCAGAGGTCTTTTCTAGTCTAAGTGATTCTGTCACTTCTGGCCTGCTGAGGGGCAAGAAATCCAAACATGGTGAAAGGAAAAACAGTACAGTATTTCTCAGAAAAAGATTATTCCGATGGCATTGATAGGTAGAAGTTTATTTTAGGTGAAAGTTTGCTGTTTTGACATATTATATTGGTGAAAAGTAACAATAGGAGAATATCTTCAGTCATCATGCAGTGAATATCATGTTGATTGTTATGCAGAGTAACTCAGGAGGAGACATTTATTGCTTTCCCCTAAAAGCATGTATCTTTTATGCTTTCCATGCTCGTTTACTTAGCTTTATATTTGAAAAAAGTATGTTCTGGAAAAAGGGTACAGGTAGACAGCTTTTAAGGCAGCGATTATTTGATTTAAAGTTTTTATATTGTTATGAAATCTTTTGATTGATACTGATCCATACATTTTATGTAATTGTAAACAACTCATTGAGTTTTTTTTTGTTTTTTTTTTTTTTTTAATTTGGATTTGAATTTCCATTCTTTTTTATGCAACTAAAACATGCCAGTATTGTGTTACTGCAGCAACAACTTGTAATTGAAAATGCCTGGCCTTTTTGTAATTGTACAAACTTAAGGTTGTACAAAAAGTTTTAATCATTGTTGCATCAAAATAGTAACAATAAGAATAAGGAAACTCAACTGCTTAATAGTGATTCTATTTATTTCATTGTTCAAAATATCTAAATTATGAACACTGAATGATTAAGTACAAACTTCTGATCTGATGTACTTCTCCTTTAAATATCTAGCATTTGTATTCATGAGGACAGTTTTCATACTTCATTCACCCTTGTATCTGAAGCAAATTTACAATCATCTAAAAAAGCAGGATTTTGGACAGGTGTTTTGAATCCTTATATATCTCTTTAAATCCTTTTTGGGAACAAGAAAAAAGTTACAGTGTCAGTTGTATGTGATGTACCAAAACTGGCACTGGCACAGCCTAGCAATGCTATTGACAGTGGTGTTATGATACTGGGCATCTGTTGTTGTGGAGTTGAGGAGTGTTGCCTGAAACAGCTGAGAGGAGAAAACCCCTGGCTCTATGGGGAATTGCTGTTTCTCTGGCTTTCCAGTAACCCTGTGGAAATGAGAATCCTTTTTGCTTTCAGCATCTCAGACATTTGAACATGCAGGGGATCAATATCAGATCTGATCTCACACTGAATCTGGAACTGGAAGTTAGTCAGAGGTTGGTATCCCTAAGCATGGTAGGAAGTGACTTTGAAAAGTCTGGAATAATGTGGGGGCAATCCATCTGAAATACTATAAAGAGAATGTGTTATGTTTGTGACTACAAGATTTTTAAAAAATAACCCAGAACTCATGTATATCTTTAGATCAAATTCTATGAATGAGTATGATCATCCAAAAGGATATTTTGTGTTTTATTTGTTTGTGCATATAGAATAAGCCTTGGAATAAAATAGCCTATTGTGCTGTAATCACACCACAAATAGATGAAAATTTTGGCACTGATTACAGACAGACCTACAGATGAAGTAAAATTTTTCTGCACCAATATGTTTGACATCTGATTTATCAACACATAATATATATAAGGTATATAGATACATACATATATAATATATATAGGATATATAAAATATATAACTGTCAATGTAATAATAGTTAATTATAGTAATTAAATTAGTATTATAGTAATAAAGTTTTAGTATCTACATAATTTTGAGTCCTAGGCATTATCACTAAATTGGAAGTTTATTTGGTTCCTTCAGTGCAGCTAAGAGTTTTCATTTGGTTTTGGTCAAGTCTTACTGTTTTTCTCCAAGTCCTGTTTTCGTCCCAGGTGGCAAACCAGTGGTTCACAGCCAGTGAAATTCCCTTCCAGTCTGGCATAAAACAGGATCGAAGACAGAGGAGAGCCTGACTGTGTCTTTGTTTCCTAATCCTCCCTCCCTCTCTGCTCAATAGAAAACCAAGCCCTGGAAATGGCAATTCTGATGTGACTCACACCAGCCTCTGTCCCCACACTTTCCCATTTACTCTGTCTTTTCTTCTCAAGCTGCTGACAACAGATCAGAGCTGTCAGGCCTGCCTTTGTAGAGAGTGCAATCTGCCAGGGAAGAAGAAGGATAGGGCAGCAGTGATTGCTCTGAGCTGTCTCAGATCATTCTACTGTGTCCCAACTCCTCTGTTTAACCTGTGGTCACTTTTAGTATCTTTGCAGCTCTGGTGTCCACAGAATTATCCAATTATCATCAAATCCTATGGCTTTAATATGGTTCAAGTATCTGTTTCTCCAGTTGTCTTCCAGTTGTTCTTACTTGAACTCTACTTAATGTTTGCAGCCCTTCCATAATCCTTTGCCCCCTCTTTGTCTCTACGCTCTTGAAAACCATTCCAGGGTCTGTGCAGCTCTCACAATATCTTTGTGTTCCCGCTGTACCTTTCTGACCCCACTGCTTCACTCCTTTGGTGTGGTCATGGCCAGCTGGTCACATCCAAATCTCCAGAGATGAGCTTGCCTTCAGATACGTCTCAGTCATTCTCAGCCTTGTTGTTGTGTGGTTCTTGTCAGTATCATCCCAGGGTAGAAAATATCTCCCAACATTACTCCAGCCATTTCAAAGACAAAATGAGTAACAAAGTAGGCTTTATTATCACTCTGTTTGTTTTTGAATACAGTGTGGTTGCTCACTGGGTCAGAGTTGATTTTGCATTATTAATGAAAGTACTTCTGTAATTTCATTAATGTTTTCCTTAAGGGAAAGTAGTATTTCCAACTTACCAGTTTGGTGTGGGATGTTGGTGTTTTTATTAAGTGAGTTTTGGTTTCAAAAGTTAGTGCTCTATATACTGTTATCTGAGACTACTCCAGTATCAGCCAAAGACAGATGAGATAAATATCTTACCAGAAAGCAGAACTGAGGGAAAGAAAAACAAAAACTGACCAGTTTCTTACACTGGGAACATTAACTACTGCCTGAGGTTTTATGTAAATGTCAACCTCTTACAGAGTGCAATATAAATATTACTATTTTAAATTTATATTCTAGCTAATTTAATAAATAACCAGGTCAGGACTTATTTATGCTAACTGCTGGACAAACCAGTAGCATGTGTTCATGGAACAAAGGTTGACTGTAAAGCTACATCTCTTGAAAATAAATGGTTCGTTCAAGACCAATTTGGAAGAGTTGTATTTAATTTTGGATTAAGAAACTAAAGCATGACTCTTACTGTTGCCACTTTGAGCTTCTTTGTTAAAAGTGATTATTTCAGAGAGCTAGAATGTCTTGGCAACTCCTGGGGATTATGCCTTTAGGTATTAAAACACAGACTCAGTGTTAATATCTGTGCAATGCAGTATCTGACATTTATTTTTTCCCGTTCCCACCAGGCAGAGTATTTAAATAACTAGAAGGTAATGTACCTTTCCAGAAGACTTTCTGCCTTGAGATTTGACTTTTTTTTTTAATCTAATCATATGTGTCCAGAATTACTTGGTAATAAAGGACAGAAACAAACCATTTACACTAATACTTTATATAAACTTCTTCTTTTTTAAATTAGTTTTCTCCTCCATTTATTTAGCTTATTGCCAATACTCCAGCTATCTCCTGTTCAGTTGACCAGGTCATGAATATTGTGTAAATTGAATGTCTTTAGCTTCCAGTGTTTGGGTAAATCTCTCAGTGTAAAAGCCAGGCACAAGATCAGTCTGGATTTGAAGCATTTTTAGTACAGCTCCCATTTAATCTCTTATTTCAAAGAGACAGACTGACATGGTTTAAAACTCCAGGCACTCTGTCATTATTCTAGGGTTTTTTTTCCAGCCATAAGTGAACAGTAAATTATTGGTTTCTGACATCTCCTGATAGTGTGGTGGCTATGACAGAAATGTAACTGTAATTCGTGGTGTCTTAACCTTGAAGTGTTTTTGTTGCTGTCTTTTTAAGTGGGAAAAATGTTTTGTGGATGCCTGCAAATTTATTTTAAAAGCCGTGGCCCACATTTTGTATCAGACTTTGTATTTAAAGTGCAACTTGCTTTACCCAAAAATATCCCTTAGTAGAAGACATAGTTAAAAAGAGAGTCTATTAATAATTCCATCTCTCATTAGGAACAGAAACTCAAATAGCCATTAAAGGGGAGAAGCAAAAGGATTCTTTCACATGATGATGTAAACTGAAATAAGAACAACTTCTTTTTCAGGGAACATCACAGGGTAGGAGTGATCATTTAGCGTGCAGGACTTTTCTCTTCAGTTACATCTTGCTCACCTGTTTTCCATTGTGTGCTCAGAAAAAGAAATGGGGCATTTAATCTTCACTGTGAATGCGCAGGGAAATCACAAGTTCTCCTGATCCAAAGTGAGAGCCTTGCTTGTCACATTTTTGTGGTATCTATTGAAAAGAACTGGACATATTCCCAGATCAGTATTTGGAGCCATTAAACATGTCTTGAAAAGCATTTCAATAAACCTGTAGTCCTGTGTGGGCATTAATCAACTGATGCGAAGGTGCTGGTATGTTCCAACTCTGCATTTTTCTCCTTAGTGTTCAAATACTCGCTCACTTGCAGGCAAACATTTGTGTTCATGAAGGTGGCATCCTTTCAGAATAGTTACGGAAACAGTCACAGTTACAACTTTGAAATAGTGTCAGGATTTAGGTAAAAAGTGTAATATTGTGTTTCTCTAGAATATATGTTCAGTGCTCACTTGTTAGAGAGGAACAGCTGTTGTGAATAAAACTTTCTGTCAAATGCCTCCTTCCTGAGTCTGAAGTGGCACAGTGACAAATGTTATTCTCCAATCAGTGCTCCAGAAATTATCAGTTAAATGCAGTTTTGACTCTTCTGCTTTAAGTCAAAGTAGAATTAAACAATGAAATTTCTGTGCTGGCACAGTTGACTATTCTGGGAAAATCCAAATAGGCACAGCATTCCTGTCTTTATTAATTGCTGCACGTCTCTGGTTATGAAGGGAAGACTGCAACACCTGCAGCGGAAATGTCAAAATAGTTGCTTTTTAATATGCAGTATTCTTGTAGGCTACAAAGCTCAGGAAATCAGATGTTTATTGAAGCTGCACAAGGGGAGATACAAAGAGTAGGGATATTAAAAAATTGGAGAAGTTGAGAGAAAGAAAATGAATGGGACAAAATCTCTGTGGATATTCCTTGTTCTGTTGAATTTTCCTTGGAAATTATTTGTTGTCTGTACAACCAGGCAAACCCAGTAGGTTAGGTTAGCTGTAGGCATTGGGGCAGAAAAGGTACTTGCAGAAAAATACTTTGATTTTTCCTTTAGTTATTTTTCCCCTGTAGCATGATGTGATATTATTTTGTAGTATGTGATTGAAATAGTATTCAAAGTCTGCTTTCCTCTGAAGCATATGTGGTTTGGGTCTTCCACTTTCAAAAAGGATAAACTCAGACTAGAATTTAAGGCAAGGAAAAGGTGAGAGAATCTTACAGGGGAAAAACAAATTAAATTAGTTTGTTGACTTCTAACAGCAGCAAGAAAACAAAATTCAAGAGGATGGTAAAAAAGGAAAAGGTTGCAGTCTGCATGTTAAAGGGATAAAATTTCAAGAAGTGTGCGGAGAGATCTGAATTACAGTGCAGTTGAAGCCAGAAAGAATGAGGTATTTATGATTTAGGGTACCTTTAACCTGAGGATTAGGGAAAAAATTTCTAACCACTAAAGCAAGGGAATTATGGGGCATCTTTCCAGACAACATAGACAAACCCAGAATATTTCCCCCCACTTTCTGAAAGTGGTTAAGTTAGTAGTGGAAACACTGAGGAATTGGGAAAGTTCTTCTGTTAAGTAAAGTTGTTTGCAAGGATCACCTAACCGCTTTTAAACCTGTGGTTTTGTTTGTTAGCATTTTGCTAATAATTTTGGGAGCAATTAGGCCAGTTACTCAGATCTTACACAGCCTTTCAATACTAAAATGAAAAAAAAAAGAGGGCTCTTGTGCTCTGAAAATCACTGTTAAATGCTGTATCTGAAATGGAAAAGAAACAGGGCCAAGAGTATACTGACTCTTTGGAATTTGGCTAAAGACACAATCTGTCATGCAGTATTTTATAAGCATTGTGATAAATTACTATTTAGATATATAGATGCTGAGAAATGAGGTTTTCCATATCCATCTGAGCTCAGGTTGAGATTGACTGTAGATATGGTTTTGCTCTTTAACTGCCTTAGGCTGCATGGATCAAATTTGAGGCAGTTTGTTCCAAGAGCACACAACTTTTTTGTTTCCCCCTAAAGTTGAAAGTGTTTGTACACAAGGGGTACACAGTGTTTGAATCCTTAATATCAGTAGCTTTTGTATAAACACATTTCCTACTGTTTTTCAATAAGTTTTGTTTGTATATGCTACCAACAGGAAGTTTTAAGATGGGAATAAAGGCAAATCTTGCCTCTGAGTTTGTTATGCATCTAATGGAAGATGTCTTTGAACCTTCCCATCTGTTTATGTCAGTGTCTGAATTCTTGTAAAATTGTTGTGGCACAGTCCAAGAAACTGGAAACATGAGTTCATGTAATTGTTCTTTTAAGTAGCAGCATGAAATAATTAGTATGGCATACTTTAATTGGTGGCATCCTATTGACTTTTTATGAGAGACTTGAATTATAATAAAAGCAGAGAACACAAGTTGGTTAGTTCCTCTAACCCAGTGCTGTCATCTTTTGGGGAAGGAAAAAGCAGTTCTGTTGTATATTTAATGGCAGATCCAGCATGTAATAGGTGTTCTGCTTCTATTTTTTTTTTATCAAATATCCTCTTGGGAAGGATTTTTGACAGGAAAATTACAGGATTGGTGCCCACTCTTAAGATTTATGTTGATAATTGAAGCTGCTTCTTCTCAATAAAATGTAAATGCAGCTTAAATGACTAGCTAAAAGAAAAGAAAGATTAAAAAAAAAAAAAGGAAAAAGTGTAGATATGTAGAAAGATTATAACTTGGTTGTCAAGGCCATTACACCCTTCAGGCAGTTGTCACTAAATCTGTGGTTAATCTCAGTGTGTGCCAGTCAACTAATCAGGCAAGTTTTGTCCCTTTCTGCTTTAAGCAGTTTTATGAAATTTGCTAGAGAAATGTTACTTTATAAAATGCTAGGTTTAAAAATAAATAAATATATATGTAATGAATGTTTCTGTTATTTATCTCCTCCGATGTTACCCAGCAAAGATAAAATGTATATGAGCATTCCTGGATGATCCTGCAGGAATTCCCCCCCCCCCGCCCCTTAGAGTTTTGAGTCTCAGTTTTCAAGAAAGTTTAGAGGTCAGTCTTTATGCTTTCGCTCTGTACAGTACTTGAAGTTAGTGTACAGCCACTCCAATGTCAGTGTGGAAAGTGTGCATACAATATATCTGAAAATGATATTTCATTTATTTGTGGTCTGGGCCAGGCTGACAGAAACAATAGGGGGTTTGTACTATACTTGTGCAGGTTGGCCAGCATTGTCTGTGCAAATACAAACACCATACATACTAGCATATGTGAAAACTTTAGTTTTTAAAACAAGTCTTAACTGTCTTTAAACATCTTACATTGAAATTGGCTTTTTATGTTTCCAGAATGACTTAGAGGAATTGATTTTAGCTCTGTAATCCTTTGTTTCTATGGCTTTCCTTGTGAGGCACTTAGGAAGTGAGTAAAAATATTAACAAAACAAGCTTTTTAATCCCTATCTGGGCACTTCTACCTTGAAAAAAGAGATCTAAAATTGGTCAGCCCAGTTGTGAGGGCAGAAGTATTGCATGGAGGGGCTTTGCACAGAAGCTGTGTCAGAGTTCACGATGAGTAGACACAAATGCAGATTGCAGTGACTCTGATGTGTTCTCCAGGCACATGGAAGTGCGTTAGAGGCTTCTTTAGTTGCTGCTGCAACAGCACTGGTTGGCACAATTTCTTTTCTCCTTTCACTGAGTTTGGCCTGTGCCCTACCTCTTGCAGGTGCAGCTCAAAATCTTAGTTTTACATAAGCATTATTGATCATTAAATATAAACTATCTTCTTTTGCTGCATGCAAAATGCGAGTATATTTCAACAGAGTCAAGCCATACTACCAGAGATTTGTGAATGTGTGGTTAGTGCTAGCTGGTTAGTGTAACATTTAATTTGCATTGATTATCTTGAGGTGAAGACAATGTGAAATAAAAGGAAAATTTTACATTTAAGACTATTTTTATTTTCTATATATATTACATGCACATATTTAGCACATATTGAAAACAGAAGTCCCTGGGACTTCCCATTCCCTGTTTCCATATCAATTTATGGTCTATTAACCTGCAGTGAATAGATCTTGTATTTTGTTTTGGTGCTTCACAGCTGTTCAAACCTCATGTTATTAATGTTAATAAAGAATCTTGGTATTTAAGATTTTAATAATCAGGATTTAGTGACCCAAGAGACTTAATTGTATCCGTGGCAAAGTTGTGGTTCAAGAAAGACACAAATAGGAGAAACGCTACTTTGAATTTGAATTTAGCAATTTAGAACTCTGAAATTTTGATACCTCTTTATTCCCACTTTGGAATTCTTGGGCACTGAGTTGGTTGTCGTATTCTTCTGTGGTATATATCTGTGCAGACAATTACGGGGTTTTTTCATGCCAGTTATGAGCTTGCATTTTGAATTAGTTAGAAATTGAATGCTTTTCTAGAAGAGTATCTCGTTTGCTTGTCACTTTTGTTTTATCCTGGATAGTCTTGTCTCACATTGCATCAGTTTTCTAGATTGGAGACAATAATATTTTTATAATATAAAATGTTTCCCTAATTTACCCTGATGCAAGAAGCACTTGGGCACTCCATGCATTTGTACCTCAATGGTGTTGCTTAACAAGAGACTAAAAAGAGACAATAGTATAAGTGAAATAAAGCAACTTTGTGGGTGCTGGAAATGGTAGAGTTACTCTGTAGACATCACATGGATTAATGGGCTCTCCAAAAGGTTGGCTGAGGTTGACTATGACTTTGGGTCGTGGATTAGCGCAGTACCAGTCTTGCTGGTCGAGGTGGTCTGATATCTGTAGAGTACCTGTAGGACTAGTTTTTCGTAATTCTAGATATGCATATGTATATATAAATTTTATACATGAATAGAACAATATATAAATTGATATGATTTAGGAATATGGCAGTTTAGTTCACTGAGGTAGGCCCCCTGTTGAAAAAGTGCTTTTGATCATACTCCCTTGGGAGAGCCTTGCACACAATGAAGTGCATTAAGGTTTCCTTTTGTTCACTTCGAGATGTTAATAGATGTTCTTAACCATTACCTCATAGAGCAACATTTATTAAGCAGTTATTTTGAAAAAGACTGGGAGTGTACCTGGCAATAATTTCCTAAGAAAACTTTGCATTTTTGGTTTTTTTTTGTCTCACAGGTTCCCGCCTTCGGCAAGAAGACTTCCCACCTCGGATTGTCGAGCACCCTTCTGACCTAATCGTTTCCAAGGGAGAACCGGCAACTTTAAACTGCAAAGCAGAAGGAAGGCCGACCCCCACCATCGAGTGGTACAAGGGTGGGGAAAGGGTGGAGACGGACAAGGATGATCCGCGCTCCCACCGCATGCTGCTGCCCAGCGGATCTTTATTCTTCCTGCGCATAGTCCATGGGCGCAAGAGCAGGCCGGATGAAGGGGTCTATGTGTGCGTGGCCAGGAATTACCTTGGGGAGGCTGTAAGTCACAATGCATCGCTGGAGGTGGCAAGTGAGTACTTTTTTATTTTTTTCTCCCCCTGCTCTTTGGAAACAGCCACTTGCTTTGATGTTATTTGAAGATAAAAATAAGTGTGAGCTGCCTCTGAGGCAGTGACTTAAAAGTAATGAAGGAATTACACGGTTAATTATTATTTATACAGAAAGTAGAAAAGGATTCAGAGTAGATATATCAGCGTAGGAATTTGTATATTTTTGTGTGTTCTCACTGCTTTTATGCTTCTTTGCAGTTGTGATTGCTTAATGTTTGTTAGATTTTCTATACTTATTTTCAATTTATAGATGTTTTTTCCTCTCCAGATAACCATGCAGACTGTAATGTGTAATATGAGGCAGGGTAGCCAGGATTTTATCTAAAGGACTACATTTGGAATTTTTCTTGCACAAATAAACACTAGAAGGAAGAATGGCAGATTTAGAAACACAAAAATTAATTTTTTTTCTCTAAAAGAACTGGACCATAAATTATCTCTCTAGCTTCAAGTATTTGGCCAGCAGAAGGTACAAGGAAGTATCTTCACATCACTTTAATGCTTATCTCTTCCGGTACACCCTTTAAACTCTACTTTTTTAGAGGAAGAGAGTGTGCATTAAAGTGTTTTAAGCATTCATATGGAAGGCCAAGTGTAGGTCAAAAGTATCAATTTTGGGGTACTAAAGTATGAGAGGAAACCTCACAATTCAAAGTTAGGTGTCTAGTTGTAAGTTGATTTCATACACATTGTGATGTGTAGCAATTCCTCTGGTGTCATGTTGAAGAGCTAGAGCAGAACTGGGTGAGTCACTCTCTGAAAACACTGATCTCTGTTGACTAAATGAATCATGTTAACTAGCTCTGATGATGCTCCTATCTTTTAAGTAAGTTAAATGCCATTCTTGGTGTATAACTTTAGAAGGACTAGATCTCAATAATTATCACGCAAAACAGAGGAAATAGACTATAAATTTGTGAATTTACTTGAGCCCTTTGCCTGGTGTCCCTAACATTCAAGACAATCTCAAGAACTTTCATCATTATACCACAAGGATTTCAAGCTTCACGTATGGTAGATACGTATGATTAAGATCTGTGACCATGCTGTTTCCTTGTTAACCACTTTTAGTGATAAAAGTAATCAGTGTTTGGGTAGCTAGTCTGCTTATCCAGTAAATGTGTAACCTGTTTAAGTCATACACTGATTGGTTACTCCCAAACATTATATCTGGTATCTTGGAGGTGGGCATTATTGTTTATGAGATTTTGATTTTTATCTAGTTGCTGTTGTTTCATTTATCACACTTCTTGTTGATTCTTAAAATAAGTTTTAATGTTCCCTGCTTATTTCATGGTCTTTTGGTTTGTGCTGTACCTTGAAGTAACATTTGAAATGCCTGTGGTTCTGTGTCTTCCACAACTTCTCATCAGGACCCAGAAACATGAGGTGGACTTCAGTGGTTGGTGCACTATGGCATCAAAAATCTTCTTAGAAGTGTTTAAATGTACACCATTTAACAATAATGTAGCATTGAATTGTTAGTCCATCTCAAAATGGATCTCACAAGCTCTTGTATGGAGGATTGGTGCCAGAAAATAACCACCAATAATCTGTAAGAGGAAAAAAAGAATCTTTATTTGGAAATAAGATTTGTTGGTATAATGGTATACAGTTTTAATTGGAGATCATAGACAAAGAATTTTAACTGAAAAGGTTATTATTTTAGTAGAAAAGGTAGTGATGTGACAGCGCAAAAGCACCAAACCACTTTAAATAGCACAGAAGAGGTGAGGAACAAGGAAAGAGTTGAAGGCTGGTGGAATAAGTTTGCATTTAATTAAAAAGCTCTGCACTGTAGCTGTAGTGCTGTTGGCATTATAAACTGTGTCTGCAGTCACAGTGGGTTGCTGTAAATCAGCAAATGGTTTTGATTAGCTTCTCAGTACACCTGTGCATCTACATTTACATTTTCATGTCTGTTACTCCTTTATGCAGTTAACTTATTTCTTTTTTTTTAAGGATTCCAATGCTCATCTGAGATAGTCCATAAAGAGAATTTGTTAACCTATGTAATAAGGTGGACATCTTCCTTAAGTACACTGTGCGTAGATTCCACAGCTGCAAAGAAGGAAACATAGTGGGATTTCAAGCCTACAGACATTTCATAAGTACACTGTATTAAAAGCCATTTTATCTTTTTAGATACCTGTGCATTTTAAGGACTTTTAAAACAGCTTTAGGTTTGATTGCCACAAGGAGGGAGAGACTGAAATAATGAATCATAGAATTGCAGATATTTTTTTTTTCCCCTCTGCTTTATCACTTTCTAGTCGTTGACCTCTCTGGTGACTTGACTGGTATTTGCATGTCATTTAATCCAAAAGACACTGCATTTTCTCCAACTGATAGGTATTTCAGTAATGATAGTGTTAGTCCTCAACTGAACATGACCTTAATACCATTTACTATCAGCAAATTGAATTAAGTCTCTTGTTCAATATCTGCCTCTTGTGTCCCTTCCAAAATATTTGAAGATACCACGTGTCTGCTCATAGCATTGGGGATTTGTTGCATCTTTTCTATAATGTTATTTTATATAAAAATATTTGTGCAGCTGCATTTCCTTAAGTTTCTGGAGTTCTTTCTTTGAACTCATCCCCAAAAAAACCCTTAAAAACAAGATGATCCTCTGACTGGTGAGGAGTGGTATGTTTAATCTACAAAACATGTACTTGAACCCCCACTGACTATATTCTATTTGATTATCTTTCAAGGACTGTAACTTTCCGTAATCAAATAACTAGCCACTTGATATTTCAGGAATTAAAATCTTTTCAGACACTTTAGAGATTGGTAAAACTATTCTCTGCTACACAGCCCTGTGCAAAGAACCTTTGTAATTTAATATTACATGACATTTTCTCTGTAATTTAGATCTGTAGAATCTTCATAAATGGGAACGGGATAAATTTGCATAAGCAGGAAGACAGCAGAAAGGTGAATTACAAGTCAGTCAAATAAAAGAGATGTAACTCCTGTTTAATTGGGGGATTTATTATTTTATTTTTTTTAGTTGACTGGTTTTATCTGTATTTGAAATCCTATTCCCACAAAATTTTTGAAATGGAGACTTGCTGTATGTGTTCAGAATTAATTGGCAGAAGAACGAAGTTTCAGTAGTGTAGCCCAGAAGGAGAGTGTGATGGGATAGTCAGATAACAAGCTGCAGTGCCCCTTCAGACTGAGGCTGCTAAAAGTCCATTTCCCTCCCTCTTCCTGACTTCCTGAGCTCAGCCTTTTGATCACTGGAGACCTGCTTAAATCAGCTCCATGTTTTGTTTCTGAGGAATGTAACTGGTTTTGGGTTACTGCCTACCAGTGACATGTTCTCCAGTGGTGAAAGGTCCTAAAGAACGTGAAAAGGGCATGTCCTTGTCAAAATGAAGCTGGGTAATTCTCTCCATAAATGTCAGCTTTTACAGGTGGGAGAAGAAAGTGGAGTCACGCTTTATCCTCAGACTAAAAGCTGGAGATTCTTTTGGGTATCCCATAAACAGCTGGAAAACAAAGTCATTTTTCAGAGTAGAGCAATAGAAGCAGTTTTGAGCCAGTGCATTAGCAGACTGGAAGGTGGCTGCAGCTGCTTCATGTGTTGGAATCTCTCAGGATTGTCTGGTGAATGGATGTACCCCATTAAGACAGAATTCAATTACTGGTGTGTGATAGTTTGATTCAAGTGTTTAATTTTTTTTTTTTCTTTCAGTTACTCTTTTTTGAGGAAAATTGTATCTCTATATCTTGTGGGTGTCTGTTATGTAGCATTTTGTAGGAGCCTACTCATGTCAAGAGTGATGACAATAGCTGCAGGGCTGTATTCGTCTTCCTTTCTCTAAAGTTTTTTTAGGACATTAAGAAAAATTGAAATTCAAATGAAGTCAGTTATGTTTTCTAGTCAGGGACTTTGCAAATCTTTATTTCAAGTCATATTTCTCTGAGACAAACCTATTCCTCTTTTGCCCCAAAAGTTCTAGGATAACTTTTAATAGGAGTGCTGTTGCTAATGCATCTTGAAACCTACTGTTTGTCAGTGGTAGGTTTATTTTGAACCTGACTCTTTCAATGCTTTGTTGCAGCTGCGTAATAAGCCTGGATTACTAGAAACTGCTTCTAAACCAAAAATGTAACATCATTTAGGAAACATTTCATTGCAATTAGATCAAAGTTGCGTGCAAGTGTGCTCCTTTTTATAATACAGTTATCTCCACTTAAGGAAAGCAAGAACAACTGTTTTAGCTACTTTACAAGTATAATTTGTAGTATGTATTACTTGCTCAGCCATTATAGTCAGAAGAACATTGAGAGTTTGAATGCCCATGTAGTCCTTTAGGTCCCCCTGCCTAATTTTTGAAGATGCAGAGTCTTATTTTTATATTTTCTGTTTTCCTTACTGACCAACTCCATGCGAACTGTAGAACTGAAGTAATTTGTTAGTGCTGCTAGAAAAGCCCACTAAATGCTACTACTGGGAAAACTAGTTGTCCTAATGAGATTTCAGAGTGAATGAGAAAATGTGGGGAAATTAAAAGATAATATCTTTGAAACTTGCTGTCGTATTTCTAGGTATGTATCTGTGTGTGTGTGCGCACTCAGATGTTCTCTCTCTCTGAAGCATTAGTATTGGTTCACAAGAGGTATGAAATCTGAATTTTCTAACTGAATTAGACTGTTCCCTTTCCTTTCCCCTCACCCCTTGCCTTGTCATAATGAGTTTGCAGAGAATGGCTCTATTTATGACCAGGGAATTTGGCATGATTCTTTCACATGGAGCATTTTCATCTTTGTAGTGTAATCTTCAGTACATACTAGAGACTTTTCTAGTTCTAAAAGTACTTTTTTTGCAGTTTTAAAATTATTTAAAAGGTGTATAAAATAGCATACAGTCAGTGTAGGTGTCTTATGATTAAAAACGCTTCCACTTCCTTTGAATTACAAGAAAAAGATTCAGCCATCCTGTGGAGAGGATTGTTTCATCAGCCTCGTTAGTTATTGTTGATAAAATGAAATATCCCCTGTTGTTCTGAAATTCCTTTGACAGGTGAAGAAAAGGTTGCTATAGAATCTGAAGATCAATGATGACTTTCCTGTACTTCATTTTCCTGGGTTGTGCAGAATATGAGCTGCTCAATTAGCTGCAAAATTGTTTCCCACTTTCCATTAATTTTAGGCAAGATATGGTCTCTCTGAGATATTGTGTGTATTATTAGCTGCAAGTTATGCAATCTTGTTAAAATTCAAATGATTTCTATAAGTGTTCTGTGTTTTAAATTACACCTTATGTGTAATCACTGGCGTGTTAAGAGAATGGGGCAAAGAACACGTTACTCCCTTCTTCAGTTGCATGACAATGAATAAAACATTTTGGATGCATATCAGAATTTCCATCATTTGAGGCACCCATGTGTATGGCAAACATGTGCTGTTTATGTTGCTTACAGTTTTATTTGGCAAAATCTCACAAAAGTGAGGGCTTTGTTTCAAGTATGCGGTTAGTTTTAAGGTATCACAAAAGGTCTTTCTTCTTTGGGTCTTTTGCCTGAACTAATGAAATGGATGAATAAAAGAAGGAATGTGCATTATCAGAGTTACCAGCTCTTCATGCTGTAGAGGGTTATAAGGTTAATTGATACATTTATGCATCATGTATGCAATGGTGTACAGGTTTAAAGCACAAAAAAAAATACAGGTAACCAAAACATCAAGGCTTGACTGGAAATGCCATGACTAAAATGTGCTTCTGCCTGACAGTTTGGTATGGCAGAACTTCATTTTGCAGTTTATGTCCACATTTATTATTGAAGGAAATTTGCATGTGTATTCTCTAAAATGCAACTTGTATGTATATGGGAATATGTAGGATTAGTTCTTAAAAATCAGGAAGTTGTATATTCTACAGGTATAAGATTAGTTTTAGGATTTTGGTTGAAATGTGATGTTTGGGAGCCTCTTTCATGCTGCATCTGAAGTGCTAAGATTCACTGTATTTTGAAAGCAGACTGAGAGGACTTTTATTGAGGATATGTGTCAAGATATTTGAGTATAAAGCTAATTCTGTGCTCAGAGCAGTTTGCAGGTCAGTGTTAGTGAATAACAATGATACTTAGACAACAATTGAAAGCTTTAAGTGCTGATACATTAGGTTTAGGACTACTGTGACAACAGAGTATGCAAATGAAAGATTTCTATTCAGTGCAGTTACCTACTCCTGCCAAGGTCAGGGCAAAATAATAGGCTACATGCATGCTTTGTATGAACCAAGAAAGGTGTTCTTACGTATCTCTATCTTCCCAGAAACTATGTACAACAGGAATTTAGAAATAGAGTTCTTGATTGGTTGTAATACTCTATGTAGATTGTTTTTAAGCTGCTGAGTAATTTAGGGTGTTACGGTGGCCATGATGGGATGAGTGATTAAGCAAAATTAGGTATTTCATGGTCTTGCCAGAAATTGCAGTGCAGCTCAGAAAATTCATACATCAAACAATGTGGTGTCTTTTTGTGGAATGGCAGCTCTGATGGGTAAAAGGTTGCCTGAAGGCAAAGCTGGGGAAGTTGATTCTTAAAATAAGGTGAAATGTATGCCTTGCAGATTTGCAGTCATCGGTCATTAGTTTCAGAGAAAAAGGTAGAATTAAAATTGTTCGGGTCGCAGGACCCTTCCTTTCCAAGCATGAGCCTGAGACAGTTGTTTAAGTTGTTTAAGTAAGTTTAAGTTTCCCGAATCCAGCCAACACAATGAATTGATACCAAAGTTCTCCTTAGTTTTACTGTTGCTATTTCGAAGCCTGTGGAAGATAACTCAGGTTGCTGACATCAACTATAAATATGAATAAAGGCAGGTATCCTAATTGTGCGAAGAAGGAAAAGAAGGTTTTGGTACTGTAGTCTGTTTTCAGTCCCTGCTGCATATTCTTCCCTTCCCATGGGACAGACCCTCAAGCAGAGTTCAGAGGGAGCTCCTTAATGGAAGTTATCATCTGAATTGGGACCATTGGTTGTCTCCTCTCTGGATGGTGAGCTTCCTGTGGTCCGAGGGAATTTTTGTATGCTGTTTTCAGCCAATAGATTTGTAATGTGTTTTCTGCGTTAGACTCATGATCTTTCTTCCCCCACCTGCACCTCTCCTCTTCCATCCCCCAAGACATCTTGGTAAAACTAGATGAAGATCATTTCTATTTTTATAAGTGTTTACATTTCCTAGATGATGATACAGGGCATATGCCAGAAGGCAGAAGAATAAAGTCAGACAAGTAAAATGCTGACTAGTAACCCTCATTCTTATACCTTTCCCCCAATACTACATTTTAAAATATATTTTTCAGAAATGCTGAAAGGGCTGCTTCTGACTTAAAATTTAGAGATACATTTGCATTGTGCCAATACATTTTGTGTATGAATTTAGAATATTTGGCAAGTACTCCATATTGATGGAATATTTTGTGTCACCGGGAAACAAAAGTATCAGCTGTGTTTAAAATTGTAAAGAAATTGTGTTTTTTTTTCTTTTTACTGTCATCCTGTTAAAACCTTTCTTTAAGATCATGCTGCTGACAAAGACAGATTTGCATCTTTGTGTCTGTGAGCTGTTTTGATGAGAACTGTCTGACTCGACTTGCGTCCTGTATGTAAATTGATTTCAGCTGATTGCTTTGAATTTGAAAGAAATTTAATTTGAAAACTGCCCTGTTCCACTCCCTGAGGTGGTAGATGCTTCCCTACGTCATCTGTTAAGCAGTGCATAGTCAGCATATGTCTGTTCCTCTCCTATTTAAACTGTTTTCTCCAGAGAAAGAGAAATTCCCTTTAGACCAGACAGACATCTGCTGACTCTCTCCTATGAGCAAAGCAACTGAAAAGATATCTTTGCCGTGATTAAAAGAAGTATGTCTGGAGGCTCTCAGTTTTTGTTCAATTAATCAAAGATTAAACACATGTGGACTCTCTAAACGGGGTTTCTTTGTGCTTCTATGCTATCAGAAGTGTTTGGAGAGGGGAGCTGGGCGTTAAGGCTGGCTAGACTGAAATTTAATTTTTACCTATACACACACTATAATTCAGTTCCAGAAGTTCATAATAAAGTGGGGGAAAACACACAGAAAAGGGATTTTTTTTAAAAATAATAATTTACAACTTAAAAGTATTCCGGTTTAATGCAAAAAAGAGGAAAAAGTGTCATATTTTTTCTAACACTTGGTTTTAAAAGCCAAAAAAAAAAAAGGTCTTAGGCTTATGTGACTGGGCCACTTTATACATGGTTACCATTTTGGTTTCTCTAACCATTTCCAGATGCAAAGGCATTCTTGGTTGCTTTTGTTCCTCAATTCCTGTTAGTAAATGCTTTCCTGGCAGAAACTGTTAAGTGTTAAAAGTCTGGTATTCAGCTCAGTGCCGTATCCTTACTCAACAATTATACTACTGATAGACCACTGAGTAAAAACCTACAGGTTTTTCTCTGAGGTAAAAAAGAAAATCACCTTAAAGTATACAAAATATGTAGACTAAAAATTTTGCAAGAGTAAGATGGCAATAATTAAGCAGATTCCTTGAATACCATGCTGTTCTTAAATTTTTCATCAGACACCAGCAAGTCTCTCTTGTAGACATCTTTATCTGAAGATAATTTGTTTGGCTCCAGTTTTATTAGTGGAATTAGTTCTTTGGTGTAGTCTGTGGTGAGGTTTTAAGACAGGAAAGGCTCCACTGATAATGTGACTTTACTGAGTTATTTTTTTTTAAATGGTGTCTTCTTCTCAGTTGCTTTTTTCTAAGAACTATGAGTCTGGTTTATTATCAGGTCAAATTTCCCTCAAAATATATGAAAGTTTACCTATGTACCACTTTCTGAATAAACATTAAATACAATGTAAAGGTCTGTCCTTTCATAAATGGACATCAAGCAGTGTTTTCAGAATACTTGATGTGATAGCAAAGTTTCCTAAAAATGTAAGATGTATTAGACTCTTCTTAGTAATTACTGAAGAAGCAGACAATGAAGTGTTCAAAACTACCATCATGGAATTAGCTAATAAAATGTAGTAAAAATCTCCTCAATATGTAGCTGTTTCACTCCTAATGGGCTGATATTAATAAAAGGTATAATGGGAATCATTGTGAATTACTTCATTTTAACATGCTGACTGAAGTGATTAGGGTTTTATACCCAAAATAGTCACAGTATTTTCCAAAAATGAAAAATAAAATCCTAACAGTCAGCTCATTTTAGTAAATGCTGACTGTGTACAGAAGAAGGAGAATCAATTTATACTTCAATTCCAGCACCTTAGTATTGTTTTGTGATGTTTTCCTTTGTAGGGATACCCTGAAAAGTCCTCATTCCTCTGTTTATAAGTAGGTTTTTTAAATCAAGTTCTTAAAAGCGTTTTATAGATGTTTTAATGTGCCTATATTTGGGAAGGAAGGTGGCCTTGCTGTTGCTCTTCTCTAGGCAAAAAAACTGAGCCAGGAAGAAATTAAATCTTGATCTCAGATGGTCACAAGAATGTCTGTCTGCTCTGGAGAGATCGGGAACTCTCACTGTTCTATTTGTTCCTCACAAGACTTCTCTTCATTGCTTTGTTTTTAAGGACTGGTTGCAATGTTTTGTAGCTATTTTTAGCACTAATTGCAAATAACTTTGGAAACCCTTTGAAATGTTCCAAAAATTACCCCTTTTGGAGTGGTGCTGGGATAAAAATTGAATTATCAACTTGTAATTTTCCATTTCCCCTGATTTATTCCTCTGGAGCCTGTATTGCTGATTCCCTATGGTTATGGGCCTCCTTGTTGTTTTTTTTTTCCCCTTTCTCCATGCCAGCTGCTCATGGATCACATGAATATATCAAGATGATTGTGTATTTAACCCTCTGTTGTCCAGAGGGAGAAAAACAAAAAAGAGAAATGCTGATATTACATAGGTGCTGTACAAGGTGCTGGAAACAGGGAGACTTGTTTTCCTGCCTTCAGTTTCCCGTGTTCCTGCTGGACTCAGGACTGCTCCTGCAGGAACAGATGAGTGTCACTGATTTTAATTTCGCCCACTCTCACAGAAAGCATATAAAGTCAAATTCAGCCCCTTTGCTTTAATACAGAGAAGATGCAAAGAAGAGGATTTTGTGCCTAGACCAGGAACATCTGGACTAACTCTGCTCCAGCAGTGTGACCTCCCTTTGGAAAGATCGTAGCTCCCATGCAGGGGTGATATTGCCTTCCTCTCCTCACTTTGTAGGGCTTCTTGGGGCACCAGTTTACTCACAATCTTCACTAATTTAGTAGATCTAGCAAAGCTACCCCTTAAAACCTTGTTACAAAAGGTGTGTGAGCTTGAGAGCCTGGGGTGGTTGTGGTCCAGTGAAGCACCCAGCCTGCTCCAGCCCTGCCCCACATTAGATGCTCTTTGTACAGGCAACTTGGGAAGGCAGGGGAATGCTAGAATGGTTAAACTTCCACTTTTATCCCGTCAGCCATCACCCACACTCTTTTGTTCCTCCCACTCCTCACTCCTTTTCTTTCCTTTCCGCTCTCCTGTGGGCTAAGCAAATTGTTTAGCATAGTACGTGATGTGTAGTGTTGCTCTAGGCCATCGTGGGATCCAACTAAAACCATCTTGCTGAGATGGGTTCAGCCTTCAGGCTGGCAATTAGTTTTCCCTGTTCTGGAGGGAGAATCGCAACTCATGCATATTTCTGCTCTATGCCATGGAATAGATGCAGAGCTTGAAGGTAAAAAGGGAAGAAAATGAGAGCAGTAATTAGCAGTTACAGTCCCTGGTTTTCCTCCTTCAGTATGCTGTCATCATTTAAACATTTTGTTACTCAGAAGAAGAAAATAAGCTTAATCTTTTCCTGACTTCAATTACGACAAGAAACCTGATTTAAACCAGTCTTTGTAGAGGATTAGATGAGCGTAAGGAGAGAATAGCATTGTAAACTCCCAGTGAAAAACTGATTCACTTTTCTTTAAATTATCTGACTACTTTGTACAAAGAGTGACCCTTTCCTCTAAACACACACACAAACCCACTAGGTTAATAGATAGAGGTGGAAAAAGTAGAAGGACATAGTTTAAAATGGATTGACCCAATAATCATCAGTCACAACTTGCAGGATTTGCACGTAAGACAAATAAGATAAACAAGATAAGAAAACAGATAAAGAAGTTGTGGTAAAGCTAAGTGCACTCTCCATATTTGAGCTGAACGGCCTGGCAAATGTACGCTTGCGTTAAAAGGCCACATCATATATCTGAACGTGGAGCTTGTATGTTCAGAAGTTTTGCATTATGGGACCATAGGCTTTACGTTAGAAAGCTTAAAAAGATTTTTTTCCAAGATATGCTAGGAGATACAATTAATGAGGTAAAGTACAGGTGAATAATTAGACCATTATTGGAATGCTGAGTTTGCGCACACACACAGAAAAGGATGTTGGAAATTTGGATCAGAAAGTTGCACAAATTCTTCCAAATTTGAAAAGCTTGGGATACATGAGGCTTCTACTCAACCTAGTATAGTTTTATAAACGCAAGTATTAAATGGTAACCTGAGGCTACAAGTCAACGAATACTGTATAAAAGTTCCAATTAGTGCTGTAATTCCATGACTGCAGGTGCAGGACTGTGTCTCTAATAAGTCATATATATGCTTGCTACCCTGTCCACAGTTGCAGCTTGAAGAAGGTCTAAACAGCTTTGTGCCTATCAAGTAAATCTATAGGTAAAACTTTGCTAATTCTCTTGTAATTTAGCCTTCCTACTGCTCTGGGACCTTAAATCAACACTGGAGTTTATTTCATTAGTGTAATTTATTCTTCAATTAAGAACAAATTAAGGGAAGGATAAGAAATGGTCAGACTGTTCTGTCTTCCAAGGTAACATTTGTGACTTGAAGAAATACATAGTTATTCATACAGTACACAAATTAGTGAATTCAAGAGAAGCAGGAGAAAGAACTGCAGTTGAAACTTCAGAAGCATAACTTGTCAGAAAACAGCAGTAGCTTTTAATATGCTTTTCTTTTGTGGGAAATGTAGATTCTTTGGGTCATATCTTACTGAAATTAATAGATGTGCGTTTTTAAGTTTTTGGTTTTGCTTTTTAAACATTTATTTGAAGTATTTCTGCATTGAAGTGAACTGATAACAGACAAGACTGGACAAGGCTCTGTGTGGAATCTCTAGAGTTAAAGTGGAGAGCAGAAAGTTTGAATTGGTCTGTGGTCTACATCTGAAGACATTAACTATTCACCAGGCTTTGGTTACTGTCTCTGTAATTCATCTTGATGGCATCTTGACCGCCAAAAGAAAAAAAGCCGTAGACCACCAAAAGAGCAGGAAGCAGTTGAAAGTAGCTGGTTATGCACTAGTCTTGCTCAGCAGATTTTGTTTAAAAGTGTCTTAATGTGCACTCAGTACACAGCAGATATTTTTTTGTTATCCCTCAGCCTGTGGGCACTCAGCTGTGTCATGTCTGCCAGATGGGATTGTGTAAGAAAATGAAGTACCCTGCCCCGTGGCAGAATGTGCCAGGTCCTCAGGGCTCTATCCCTCCTCCCTTTTCTCCCCTTCTCCCTCTTCTTCTGGGGGCTCTTAAATGTGTATCTGTTTTCTGATAATGCTGTTTGTACCTGTGCTTTCAGTCCTTAATGAGCCATCATTTGTCTTCTCCAGTGGATCTCAGGTTTTTGGTACTTGTCAGCCCTGCAGCCACAGAGGCTTAACCTGGGACAAGGTATCCTGGGGCAGGTGATGCCACGGGAGTGCTCAGGGAGGGATGGAAGGCCAGGCATCTCACAGGATCAGCTTGGAAAGGTGGCTGTGCCGCTGGCCTGGGAATCGGATCATTGCGCACAAGAAATCAAGAAAGGTCCTTTCAGTGGGTCTGTCCAAGCTGGGCAGAATTACGTTCATCTGTTCTTTTCAAGGATTTATATTTTTTGAAAATGTTGATGGCCCTTTTGGAATTCGGTGACTTCTTCCCCTATGAAGGCAAACGGGGGATTGTTCCCCACGGTATGTGGTGTTGGCCCTAAGTTCAGCCATTGTGTTGTGGCTGAGACCTGAATCACAAACCTTTATTCCTGGCTTTAATTATTTGAGTTTCTGTCCTTCTCTTTAAATGATTTGGAGAGATAGTAATTACTTCCCTTGAAGGGTATTGCTTTGGCTAAGATGATTTGTTGAGATAGTTGGCTTAGTGTGTCTAATGCCTGATGATTATTGGTATCCGATTGTACCCACTGTAGATGTTTTGGAGATTCTTCTGGTTGGTGAGTAGAAATTGAATCTGAAATCCATATGCATAGTGGGAGTAAATAATCACAGGTAGGCTCCTCTGTAAATATAGCAGAGTGTCAAACTTAGGAACATATGGGCTTGCTTTTTTTAATTGCCAGGAAAACAATTGAATGGAACATTAAGGTGTGTCAGTGTTCATACAGATTCAATTGTTTGAACTAATAAACATTTTAAGTTTATATAGCATACCTTACATTTCTTTTGATCTTCTAAATAAGATACATACTAGCATTTTGCTCCTGTTTTGTTTGTTTAATTAAACATACATGTATGCATTTTATAGGTTTTGTGCATATTTCACTTGAAGTAAAAATTCTGTACAAAATTATTTAGGCATCTTGTTCAAAACTCTCTTAATTTAACACAGAAACTCTACCTTAAAAAATAAAAAAATTGTATTTTCAATTACTGCATGCAATAAAGATCTTTATGAGCCTGTGCATTTTATTTTTGTATCTTAGATTTACTGTATCATCTATAAAAGAAGTAATATGGCCACTATAAAAAGTTATGGCAGGCTTTGCAGCTATATTTTTTAAGACAGTGATTGGAAAATGGTGCAGATTTCACCTTCTTGAGGAACTTCAAGGTATGCTTGGAATTGAGAGACCTTCCAGAAGAATTGGGAAGGAGTACCACTATCCTAGGGCTAATTGGAGAGAGAGAAGAACTCTTTATGAAAGAGGATTTTATCCAAAATATGTTGGAAAGTACTGTCTGAAAGCCCTCACCCTTTTTATGGGTCGAAATAAAGTTAATGCTGGCAGATGTTCCTTGTTACAGTGGGTTGAAAGTAGGCTTTTTGGTGATGGGAAGGTAATTGTTTCTTTGTGACAGCAATAGAATATAAGGTAGGATGGTGGGGTTTTTGGGTTTTCTTTGTAATGTAGTGAACCTTTTCCCTAAATACTGTTCAGGATACAATTTCTGTGGTGATTGTTATATCGTCAAATTACACAAATGCTTTCTGAGCATGCTTTGCCATTTTGTTTCAAAAAATAGTGATAATTTTGAGGTAATTCATAGTAAAAGGTTCCTAGGTAGACCATTACTGTTTCTCTTGCAGCTTTGTTCTGGGGTAAGGATTAGTAGTGGTGTGAAATAAGACTTGTTAGCCAATAAATGTCTCTCACAGACATGCTGTGTATGTCCTGGGGAAAGCTGGATTTACAGGGTGATTGTGGGCACCTGAACTTGTTCATTAGTGGAGTAGAGGCCAAATCCCTGCAATTCTTCACTGAGGGTTTGTAATGCATAGGAAGACTTTGGAGGGAGTGTAATGTGAAGTCTCCCTTGGCTGCTATTTAACCATAGAAGTTATGAAAATTTTAAGTTGTAAGGAATCCTGCTGTAAGGAATCCTGCTGTTCAAAACACCTGGATTCTGGTTCAGGATGGAGTAGAAGAAGGCTATAGTTGAGGACAAAACTGATTTGTGTGTGCAGTGTTTTGGTGGCACAGATGTGCTCTTCTGTTAGTGAGTGGAGAGAAAGTTCATTTTGAATCCAATAACATTTCATTTACTTGCTCACTTTCTGGTAGGCAGGAAACAGAAGTAGCCTGGATATTTTTTGTTCTTTAGTTAAGAATGGGAAACTCTGGTGTGAAAGATCTTAATTTATTCTAACAATGGGGAGAATATTTGCCTTTTATCCATGGAATCCTGTTATAGTTTCTACTTCAGCCTTGAGCATGCTTACAGTAAAGGAGTTGTTAAAGTCTACTACTACTAGTATTTTTCATTTATCTTTTGAAGACCTAGCTATCTTGAGAAACTCACGTGTCCTTAAAGTCACTTCCATTTGCTATTTTTCTTTCTTTGCATATTTTTCTTCCCCAAACTGGGATTTATCTCTACATGAAGTGATCTTTATTAAATTAATTTGTATAAATAGACCAGTAGAAAGGCTACAAACTCCATCTTGGTTTGATATATGTGCAAAGGAAAAATAAATGAACCGAGAAAGAAGGCTGTGTCTACACCAAAGTTCAATCAAACTGCTGCACATTCATAGCATATATCATTAGGATAATACTAATTGCAGAGGCACTATTATTTCAGATCTCTGGGCTGTGTTACTCTGTGTGGGCTGTAACCATATCTATTATGTGTTATGTTGACAGACAGTTTCCTGGAGCAGCAGATATACCTGCTTTGCTTGGTTACTTACCTTGCTTACTTGACTTCATCTACCTCAGTGTAACTTTTGCTAGCATCAGTCAGCATTTAACAAGCTAAGCAACGGAGATATTTTTCATTTTAGATGGTTAGCAAAACATCCCAGGTACTTTCCAGTCTGTGTTTTCAGAGGGGTCAGCAGTGGCCTGGTCTTTGATTTGTGCACCGTTAGTACAAATGTCAATTCCTGTGAATAAATTCATACCCCTGATATTTACAGTACCTATTTTTGAAGTGTTGTTTTTCCCTCTTTGAAGAAGAATTTTATGTGTATTTGCGACCTTGACATGCAGGATGACAAATCTTTGCACTTATGAATGTACTTATTATTGTATTGAAAACCTTGGATGTCTTTTAGGATTTTACTAGAAAGCAAACAATACCATACAATAATTTCCAGTTGTCCTTGAAAAGTGATGAATTCATCAATATGTTTAGAAAAAGGATAAAATATACATTGGGGTGTATTGCTACCTATTTGAAAAGTATCACAGGACTGTCTGTATCTTGTCTTCAGGTTTTATAGTGAACAGAACTGCAAGTGTGGAACTGGTCTAAAAGATACAAAAAGGGTTTTTAAAGGAGTTATGTCAAAGAGTACTCAGGCCAGGAAGCCACCCTGCATTCCAGACTCAATTTATTGTGCTTTGTGGCTGTGAACTAGTAGAGCTTTACTATCTGGCCTCAGTAGAATATGTACCTAAAGAGACCTATGGCCATATAGAAATACATTTGTATGGGAGTTTTATACAACAAAGGCAGCACTTTACTGACTACTTTGAGGAAGAAGTGCCAACTGAGTCTGTAATGACAAGTATTTGAGGCAGGTTAACCATTCTGCTCATGCAGCTTTTCTGAGATTTGCAGTTAACATCATAATGTTGCTTATGTAGGATTAAAAAAAAAATAGGTAAAATATTTTCAGTGGCTTTTCAGTTTTCATTCCAAGTAAAATCTTTTCAGAAGTTCATGGAGGTGGCACCGAAGTTTCAGAATTAAATAATAAGAGGTGTTTATAAAAATCAAGAAATGTGTTACTTTCCTGTAGAAAATGTTGAAGCTTCCTTTTGATATTTTTGTGGGGGAAAAATGCCAAAATGTTATTTGATTACACACACTCATGATAAAAAAGAAAATTTATCCCTACTTGTAAGTGTTCTAATTGTCCTTTAAACTAAAGCCCTGCAAAATTTCATTTTGAATTGTAACCCACCGGAGTGTTGACAGAGCAAATTTCTAGAAATCATGCACTTTAACATTGTTATACTTTCTTGTAATCTTGATGCTTGCAAATTGAAAGGTAAATGAATAGGTCTCTTGGACTATAAAGATAAGCACTGTTTTGGTAGCTTTTATTTCCTCACAGTAAAGACTCTGAAGCATATTAAAATACACCAAACTTCTTGTAAGTGAAATTATGTTGATACTACAAATTAGGTCCTAAACTTGAAAGATCCAGTGAAGTTTTACGTAAATTTCTTCAAGATGTGGTGATATTTTAGGGCTTATGAGTTTAAGCAGGGATTTCAAGCTAAGAAACAGAAGAAGTGTTGTTGGTGTTTGAAAATAATAGTCCTCTTTTCTATCAATTTGCAATCATTAATTTCCTGGTTCATTTTAGGTAAAGACTAACTTAAAGAGAGAAAAAAAAAACAACAAACAGCAAGACCTAACTAATGTTTTCAGAAGGAAAGAACTGTCTTTTGTGGCAGGTATTCTTCCTTGATGAAACCATTTTAGACTTTTAATTCAAAGATACTCCACGAGGTCACGTCAGTTTTTTGTACACAGCCAGCAATGTGCTGGTCCCTTTTAAAACACATTGAACCTACAATAAAAATGAAATTAATCATAAATTTAGAGAGCATTTCGGTTTTGTTTGTTTTATATTTGAAATAAGCGAATGCTCTCACTGAGGCTTTTTACGGATGTTGGTTGTATGAAAACTAGAGAAGATGATTTATTTGAGTTTGTGTAAAGTGGCCTTGCAGTTTATAATAAAGCTTTCGAACATCATTGAGTATTCTGTTTTCCACTGTGCCATGAAGCTCTTTTGCAGCAAGACTCATTTATTAAGAATAGTAGTTGAATTATTTAAGTTTTAGCAGAAAGTAAACCTACTAAAGTATTAGTACTTTACCAATATTTAAAGATGTACATTTAGTGGCCTCGGAATCACTGTGGTTGAAAGGTTTCTCTGCAGAATGTGTAGTCCAACTCCTCCTTGTCAAAGGCTGGCAGCTTTTAGTCATATGGAAGGAGTTCAAAATGATGTCAATGCCAAACTGTGCCTGAGTTTATAAGAGAAAGTAATAGATTTCAGCTTGTCATAAATCTGATGCAATAAAGCAACTCTCTCAGCTGGTCCTCATAGCTTACTTCACTACTTTATTTCTTGGGAGGAAAAGCAAGAGATGCACTGAGGAAAGCCAGTATTGACCCATCATGGGTCATTTTAAAGTTGTAGTCTCTCAGACTTTCCTTAGTGCATTTTTTTCTGTGCACACAGTTGTGTGAGAGAAAATGAAAATTCTGGGAGATGCAATGAAATTATATTTTCTATTAAATAAAATTCTTGAAGAATGTATTCATTTTTTGTTCAAAACTTATAATGAATATTTCAAAGACATAAAACAGGAAATTATAAACTAGTTACAGATATATTTTTGTTCTATGTCACACTGGGCAACAGGGAAAAATACTTAATTTCCTCTATAAAGTTTAGCAAAAATATGTTTTATAATATTTCCCACAGTTTCAAAAGTCACATATTACAAGGAGAAAAATATTCTACTTTATTCTGGTTATACTATCTTTGGTTGACTTACTTATATTTACTGTATTGTTTTCATATAATGATACCTGACATAACTGTTAATTCTCGTCTTACCTGTAAAAATATTTTTCAGTATAAAAGCATAAATTATTTTGTGGCTGACTTTCTTGCAACGCATTAATTTTGGTTTGGGTATTTTTTTTATTTTTTTTGCCTAGAATAGTATTGATTAGTATGTCAAAAACACCCCAGACTTTATCAGCAAAGATACTGAGCACGTCAGGAGGGCGTTAAGAAAACTTGTTTGGTTTTTTATACTGACCATGGAATGAAATCCAGCATTCACAGGATCAAAAAGAGCTTATAGCCTAGCCTGGGAGTGAACTTGAAGAGGGTGTGGAGAGTTGAATAACCTGCAGGGAGTGGATGTGTTGTTCTTACTGAAAGTGCTGCTGTAGATACTTGCCCAGGCACACGTAGCAAGTTCCAGTCTTTGGATATTGAACTTTGGCTTTGCCCTTTAACTTCTCCCCATGGGTTTGCAGCCTGACCTGAGTCACAGACATGGCCCAAAGCTTGGGCTGGGGCTCTGGGACTTTCCAGTTCTGGTGCAGACCAAACCACCCTCCTGTTGCCAGCCTTGTGATGCCCTGCCCGACCTTCCTGGTGTGTGGCAGGATCAGCAATTCTTTGTGCAGTTTCACACAGGAAATCGAGCCCCACAGCCATGTGGTTCACATGGATGTTGTCACAAATAAGAATAAAATGGAGTAGATGTTAGTATCACTTGTATTGTCTCCATCTAAAATAAATAACTTGATATAGCTTCGAAAGGTTTATTTTAGTATTAGTTTTATGTGAGACAGCTCAGCCTTCCTTGTCTACCCACTTTGTTAAGGCTGAAGAGACAACTGAGCAGTAATGGACTAGTTCTAGTTGCCTGCTGCTCAATCAAAACACAAACTCAAATCTAGTGTAATCTGTGCAGTAGTTGTAAAATATAAGAGGTAGCTAAATAGTTGAGAGATTATATATACTCAAAAAAGAGCCACAGCAGACACGGATTGTTCCTTTTCAGATGCTCATTCTTTCTTCCCAAGTCTTCTCAAAGGAAAAAAAAAAAAAAAAGAGGAACAGTTAGAAGTTTCTTACATGTATAAATGAGCAGCAAGCACAGGCTATTTTGAGTGCACAGAAATTCCAGTACTGTGGAGTTTCCTTCTCTAGATTGCAGCTGCTGGAGTATTAGACTGAGTTATCCCAATCAGACAATGGCCATTGTTACTGTGTGGCTCAGAGAGTGGGGATAACCTCATCCCTTTCCTCTGTGTACGCAGCACCACAGAAGTGGGGAGTTGTCTGGGTGTGACATTGACCTCTTTTCAGGTTAGGTCAGATGTGGTCTTACAGCTAAGGTTTAGCCAAGTAAAGAGGTTTTGGTCCCAGCTGTTTTCTCCCTACGATTATTGCAACCCTGCATGTGGAGCCTCTGTCAGGGCAGCCTGTTTTGAGTAAATCTGATTTGAATTATACTGTTTAAACTGTACAGAATTGTTTTGACACAACTCGGTTAGAGAAGGGCTGTGTGCTAGCTGATACTTCACCTGTATTTAGGCTAACTTATTTAAACAGATACTTATCAGAGAGGACAGCTTCTGGTCAAGGAGCGTGGATGCACAGACCAAGGTCTCTCATCTTGCTGTCAGGGTCACCTGGCATATTGCTGTCACACTGTAACTCTGTATTTGGTAAAGGTGTGAAAAAGTCATGTTCCTCCAGATTCTGTTGTGTTTGGGTCACCTCTGTCTTCCTATGCAGTGTTTGTGTCTATAATTGCTCTTTCTTGTTTGACTTTAACCTAACGATCAACTGAATTTTCAGAATTCCACCTATCGGTGTTCCTTATTTTCGCCTGGCGTATTAAACTTAAGTAATGGCATCTGGTAGGAACTGATGTTTCTGGCCTGGATTAGACAACAGTGTTTGGTTACTGGAAACAAAAGTCCAATCAAACTTAAGCAATGGAATTTTGACTGCATGAAAGATTCATTCTTTCAAAGTGCCTAAACTAAAAAGAATTTGTCAGTTCATTAGGCCATGCTCTGGAAAGAGAGTTTGCTTGAACTGTGTTAATTTTTAATTTTTTTTCTGTCAATTTATAATAATCCAGGACTGATTGCTGAGTGTAATTAAGTATTATAACAATTTTTCAACAGGCTTTTGCGGTTAGACTTAGACTTACAAAAGGTGCTGTTTGAAGTTGAAGCAGAGCTGTACCTTTGGCACTCCAGTGTTATCTCTGGCACAGGTGGCAGGAACACAGGCAGGGTGACAGGCTGAGAGGTTAAATTAGCAGTTGTCCAGGCTTGGAGCCTGATAGCCACATGATTAAGTTGTATATGATCCTTTTTACTCACAGTTGAATAGATTCAGAGCAAACATATGGTAATTAAGTTGCATAATTCTGCATATACCTGGGCATAGATTAAAAATGAATAATGTATCTGAAGTTCATGTTTGAAAGCTATTTCAGTAGATTTACAAGTTTTATTTTAAAACTTAATCTAAGGGTTGTATATTTACCTTACAAGAAGGGACCAAGGTGAATTTATTTATATTTAAAGAAACACAACTTCAGAGCATTTGAAGCTTTTTTAAAAGCAACATTTGATGCTTTATTAAAAACAAAATGTGAATCCCAGTTGCTTTGTAGATCGGCACAAGAAGAGCTCTGACTTGCTTTAGCTGAGGGTAAAATAAATTTTACAAACTTCAGTGAAGTGGAAGGTAATGAAATGACTAGATATTTTAAGGCAATTTATCAACAAGTTGTGCTTCTCTTGCATCATGTTTTAAAACTAAAAGTTCCCTTGGTTTAATTTTATGAGAATTTTATGTTTTCTGGCATGTGAATTTCTAACAAGAACTCATATGTCACAGTTAAAAATCAGGTTGTTTTGTGCATTTGCAATTTTTAGGTGGGAAGGTTTTGTTTTGGGCTTTCTTTGTGTTTGCTCAGCAACTTAATACCAAGTAAGTGCTGACAAGAAAGGCATCGAAATATATATTATGAGTAAACGTGGTGAAATTTTATTGTTTGAAAAATCGAGTGAAGAGACCTAGTGGTGGATTTTTGATGCATGTAGGGTTTTCTTGGAAAAACCATGGGGATGGATACAGTGTTAGGTTTCTCCTTAAGTATCACAAATTTCACACCTGATCTAATAAAGTGAGTTGTAGCAGTGAATGACCAGAGCTTTCACAGGAAATCTATGATCCTTTGCTTTCATTGTGAATCTTTCATGTCTCTAGGTCTTTAATTTTTTTTTGAAACTGAAAGCACCATAAGTGAATACTTGATTCTGGATCAAAACCACAGTGCATTGTCTCAGAGCCCTGCAATAACCAGCAGCTTAGACCATGATGCAAGAGCATTGTACAAAATAATTATTTCAACATTTTTCACAAAAGTTTGTTCAAACAAACATCTGAACAGCTGCTGGGGCAAAGTATTCATGGGGATTGAGCAAGGCTGAAGAGCTCTGCAAATCTCTGAAGTTTCAGAGGCACTCAGAACTTGAGGTCCTTCATCCCACTGTTGATACATTCCCGCCTCCTAGTCAGACATCCTTGCTATTCCTTGCAAATGATGCAGCTTTTAGCCGCTAACATCTGGCTGACAGCAGGCAGCTGTATTCCATGCCAGCAATTCTCCAGTGGGTTTTGTCTTTGAGGTTTTTTTTTTTTGTTTGTTTGGCTTTTTTTGGTTTGGTTTGGTTTTGGTGGTATTTTTTTGGTTTTTTGGGTTTTTTTTCTTGTAGTCTTCAACACAGAGAATGGCTGAAAGAGAATAAAAAGAAGAACCAGAATACTCTAATAAAATTTGTAGCTCCTATGGGATCTGGGGATTTGGGTTGAGTCTGCTTTTTTTGGCACAGCTATGGTTGTGAAGGTGGCATTACACTGTAGATGATTCTTTTTATTCTTTTTTCTTTATAAACTCATATTGTGTTAAAAAATTAATGCCATAAGAGTTCAGAATCACAATTCAAGCATAAAACCACTCCATTAATTTGCAAGAATCGAGTGTCCAAGTCAGAGTTGTTGCTGAGATTCTAGTTATTTGCTCTTTAAAGGAACAAAAAAAGTGCCATTTATGTATTTGTGTCATAAATGGCGCGTTCTATTGCTGTTGTAAAACTTACTGGAACAGATTTTTTTTTCCTAGTTGTATAGAATGTCTTTTTTCCCCCTTGTTTTGAAATCTACAGCAGTGTTTATGATTTTGTAACACCACTGTTTTGTGTGTTGCTTAAAAGGTAAGCAGGATTTCTCACAGTATATAAAACAAAGCTCTCTTGTTGGACTGTGACTTAAAGCAATTCTTCCATAAAATATTTTTAAAATGTTGATGTTTTTTGAATTCTTTTTCTCTCTTTCTGCATGTAGGCATGTGTGCATATGTGTTTGCTTTCCATTGTTTGCCTAAAGTAGTGATGCAAGCGTAGCACTCTGTAGATTAAGGCTTCAGGGAGCTAAAGTAAGCGTGAAGTTCAGCCTCTACCTAAACATCACTACTGGGCTAATCTACAATTTAGACTGATCCATCACGAATATTTACAAGTAGGCAGAGTGCTGTTCAAAATTAAACAGCATATGGGTACAGTTATCCCTGTTAAAATGACCAACGTGCCTTGTATTGTGTATGGAAGATAACAAGGACAGGTGGTAATCTGTCTTCTCTGAGCAGAGACAGCTGGTATTTTCCTTGGGCTTCAGTGGTGCTTTTCTGTATGGTCTCACCTACCAGCTGATATCTTGCTTGTTAGAACAATACCAAGTATATATTAACCCTTTAATCTATTCGTATGTGATGTCCAAAGGGGGAAGTATCAGAGTGCCTGTGCATAAGCTTGGTGTTTTAATATTTCTAGTAATATAGTTGCATGCAGCTTGTCTTACTGACCTCTTTACTTGCAGTGCTGCGATGATATTTATCAAGAGATAGTAAATAAAAATCATAAGAGTTTATAATTTATGTAGGCTTTTTGTTTTAAATATCTGATAAAGTTCCAGACTGAAGGAGTGCTTGAGAATGAACTCTGTTTCATTTAATTGAGGAGAATCTGAAAGGTCATATAGGAAAGAAATAAAGTTGTAGTGTAACTTCACTTGTATTTACTTCTAGCCATATTGCTTAATATTAAGGTATGTGTAAGTTCTTTCTGAACACACTAATTTGGTTCCCAGCTTGAGTATGATGATACTTTTATTTTTTTCTTTCTATAGAGAACAAATACCGATTACTCACAGTTGTTTTTTTTCCTCTTAAATATTTAGTAATCTTCTAGGTTGTGGGGTAACCAGGTACTGGCACTCCATGAAAGGCATCAGGCACCGCTTCTGTGAGCTCAGCCTCTGCTTCTGAGCCCTGCCAAATTCACACATGTGGCTGTGCTCAGTTAATTGATAAAATTAATCAGCACTGAGATTATTCTATCCCAGCCGGTATTGTGGTTAGAGCCCCAGATGAGCCCTGAGCTGCTGCAGGGGACAGCAGTGCCACGAGACACAGCATGGATGGGTCACAAGTGGGGAGTAAGGTCTGGGAATTGTCATCACAGAAATGGTCTTTAAAGCCATGTCTATGAGCTCAGCTAATGCCAGTTCTTTGGACTCCCTAGGCTACACTGCACAAAGCTCATGCTCCTCTTCTGGACAGAACCTATCTACTGTCCAGGTTAGATCTAGGGTGGGTTTGTTCCACTAGTGGTGGTGCTTGTCGTTTTAGAAACCATGTTTATTCTTGATTTAATTAAAAAAATTATTTTGTTGTTTATTAATAAAAATCAATGTAAATAACTTGGAGGAAAAAACCCACCCTAGATCTAACCTGGACAGTAGATAGGTTCTGTCCAGAAGAGGAGCATGAGCTTTGTGCAGTGTAGCCTAGGGAGTCCAGGCAGAGAGTTTGTCAAGGCTTGAATTTCCTAGGAAGATTAGACAGATAAAACCCAAAATTTCTTCATAAATTCCAGTGAATTGCCTTTAGAACTAGAAAATTTCATATTAATCAAGAAAGTGGCCACAACTTTGAAGTCTTCATTAGCAGTCAAATGTAGTACCTTGCAAAAGAGTTGGAAAAGGTGTTTTGATGGCTTTCCTAGAATTAAATAATTACCTATAGAATCTGTAATGGAGGAGGAGAAGTTGCTTCAGAAAGTCAACAAAGTTTGTCAGCGTTTTGCCTGATTAATTGTCACTTGGTAAACTTTTTAATTTTCTTTTAAACTAAAGGTAGACTAAATATCAAATAAAAGAACTGTTGAAACTAACCTTCATTGTAAAAAACACTATAGATTTTTCTTTTGTAGGTTTTCTTCTAAACAAGTTGTTAGAAAATGTCAACATTGTTTTCAAGTTTAGATATGTATTTATGATTTTTCAAGTTAACCTTTTTAAAGGTATTACAAAAGGCAGATTTTTATTTTTATTGATATAAATTCTTAATATGAACGAACCTGGAATGAAAAGGATATAAATTAAAAAATCTTATTTGATTAAATAAGTAGAAATATGGGGTTTGCGGAGGTGATTTTTAATATTCATGTCACCAAAGAGAGATTTTTGTGTTTCAAACATGCTCAAATTAAAGTTCCAGCACAGAGTACTATTTAGGACTGGTTTAGAGTATTATTTTTCAGACTGCTAGTTGTTTGCAACATTAGTTTTGTTGCATGTGCATATTTAGGCCGCACGTGGCCACTCAGGGGGGGCATGAGCAAAACTTTGAGGATCTTCCATTCTAATGGATCTCACTTGACTTTAGTTGGTTCCAGCTAGTTAATTGTATGTGCCCTTGGAGAATGCCTTTTTTCACCCTGTCTGGTTACTGCTCACAGATCCACATTTAGCAGGTATTTCCTAGGCAGAAAAGTGTCTGTCCGTGTGTTTTTCACCCATACAGTGCTGACCAACAGCAATGATGAAAATCCACCTTTTTCTTTTCTAAAAGTTAAATGAGAAACATCTTTTCTGTCTGTGCTCCCAGGATAAACTCTGATTGATTTTAATGCGCAAAATTTTATGAGCCAATGCACTTAGATAATGTTCAGTGCTCCCTAAAAGCTGGGTTATGGCCTTAAAAGGGAGAGTATAATGAAAGCAGTGGTTCATGATTTAGTCTTTTATGCTTTCTTACTTGCAGAAAGTCAAGCTTGAAATTTATCTAATGAAGCGCAGCAAATTTGTAAAAATAATTAAAAAACATATACAATTTTAGGGGCTCCAGATCTATCAGCTCTAGTGTGAGGAGTTAAAATACATTAGAATTGGAAAATCTCTGAAGTTGGCTTGATGTATTGCTTTATTTTTTCCACTCTGATTTGAAATGTGTCTAGTTTTGTTGATGTCTTGTTTTCATTTTTCATTTAAACTAGCAGACTTCATAACAAGCCTGAGCTTTGGGCTATTGTAGCTTCATTTTCTTTATATAAAATTCACTGCACCTCAGAATTCAAGTGGCACAAAAATTTGTAGTTGAAAGAACATATAGAAATCTTCAGTCTGACATTCTGGGCAGGCTCACCGAAAGCAAGCAAAGTAAATGTGAAATTTATTTTGAGTTGGTCATGTGTTAACTGGTTTTATTTAATTGTTATTGTTTATTTTAAAATGCATAAACAAAATTAACATCATTGACCCTGTTTGGTACCAGTCCAGATGACTAAGGACGTGGTCCCTCAGGATGTGACTAAGTATGGAGAGAACTTGGACTACTGAGTTACTGAATGTAAAGAAAGTACGGATTTGAATATTGCTATATTTGGAAAGCTGCTTTTTCCTTGTAAATGATGAATCTTTAGCACCTAAATCCAGAGGGTTATGGTTTATGAATTCAGTGATGAAAAATGTGCCTGAGTCTCTAAAAGGAGGACATTTCATGTGCTCCCTGTGCAGCACTTAGGAGTTTCAGCTACATTCTTCTGCCATGAAAGTTTTAGTGAACAGGTAGTCCAGAATCATGAAAGGACATCAATGTTTAAAGGAAGTTATGTGCAGAATTTATATCCAGAGTCCAGAAGTGCAATTATCAAAACATTTTGCTGTGAATCGAGTTCTGAGCTACCTTCTTCTCTTCTGCAGTAAAATGGGAACTAAAGCACATGGCAGTAAAGTCCAATGTGGAATTCAGGCTCTTGAAAAATAAGAAGTCCTTTTGTAAATCATATATTTAATTTTATAGGAGTGAAATGACTGTAGGGTAATACTTCTGAATCATTTAGCTGTTATTCTGTCTTGGCATGAAAGAGGTCAAAATAAATAAAATTTGAGATTTGCCTGCAGTAGCACAAAGCTATAGACTATTCCATGTAAGTTGTATACATTGACTCATCATCTATGATACCTGACAAGTCATTAAGGCTTTCATGGGATGTCTGCATCAGAGAAATGAAACCCCTGTCAGTGACAAGCTTTATGCTTCTCCTATCCATAACGAGTTACTTAACGTATTCCATTTTAATTGTTATCTTGGAGTCAATCGTGATCTCACACTACAGCTACTGGCAGGAATCATCAGTTATGTGCATGGTGTTCTGCAAAATTGCAAATTCACCATACGTCTCTTCAATGGCAGCAATGTTTAGCAGCTCATTAGCTTTTGGGCTGTACCTTCTGGTCAGTAGGTACTGGGAGAGACAGACAGCCTCGTTGATTTGCAGGCATCTATTAGTCAAGATGAGCACAGTAATATAACTGAAAGGAAACACAATAGAAAAGCATTTAGAGTAGGCTTTCATTAGCTGGAAGATTAAAAAGATAATAAAAATGGGATTAAAAAAAGAAATAAAGCTGATTTTTCTGCTTAGTACTCTTGCTCAGAAAATACCCCTTGCTGTCAAGTTTGGTGGTTTTGATTATAAATTTTAAAATGGTCTGTTTCATCAATTTATATTTGAGCAAAAGTAAACATACCAGCTAGAAACTGTGCTTCCTGCTTCTGTCTGAATGGTGGAGTACTTGAAGGGAAACATAATATCAGAAAAAGGTCCCATGTGTAATATAGTGGAGATACCAATATGTTTTCCCTGGTTACGGTTTCAGATGTTTTGTTCAGATTTGATGACTTAATATGACTTTGAAGAAGGTGGATTGAAATAGAATTTATAGTACTGAAATACCACTGTAGGTATTTTCCAGTATTGAACAGCTGAATGACTAAGAATAGGCTTTGATAATTCAGAAAATAGTAGGATCAGTAGGAGTTAGTACTGGGAAACAGTTGGAAAGTGGAAGTGCAGGCCAGGTTGGAATGTTATCACTAAAAAGGTGAGAAACCTGTGTTAGTTCAGAAGAGTTTAGGCTTGGAGATTTGGGAGGATCTTAGCCATGTCTGTAGGTACCTGTTGGAAAGGAACAAAGAAGAGGAAGCCAGTCTCTTCTCAGTAGTTCCCAGTGACAGGAGAAGATACCATGGACAAAAACAAAACCAGACAACATTCCATCTGAACAGAAAAAAACGTCAGACTTTTACTGTGAGGGTGAAACAGGTTGCCTGCAGGTTGGAAGTCTCTGTCCTTGGGATTACTCAAAATCTGACTGGACGTAGTTGATCTGAGCAACCCATTTTAGCTGACCAGCTTGAGCAGGAAGGTTGGACTGGAAGATTTCAAGAGGTCTCTTCCATCTTCAATGACTGTTAGCATTGTGGAGCTATTTACAGAATGTCATGTGGTTAGGAGAAAAGGAAACCCACAAAACTCATTTTGAAAAAGAAAAGCAGTTATGCTGCCTGGTATTTTTCTTGGCGTACCAGTTATTCTGTTAGAAATTACAAAATATGATGAATCTCTTATGGGATCATTGAATAGTTCTGTGCCAGGTACAAGCATGTTATCTTTAAAGTTCTCTTTTGATGTTCTTTTTACAAATAAGCATTTCTTTTTGATTTCTGTAACATGCCTTTTATTGTAGTTTATTCTTTCCCCTTTGCCTCTTAATTTTATTGTGCTTTGGTCACTGTATTAAGTAGCTCTTCATGAATGATGGATTTTTGCTTGAGACCAAGTCAACAGTTGTTTTTTCACATTTTTTAGAATACAACTCTTGTTTTCAGGATTCTGAGCCTAATGTCAACTGTGCTTGACTCTTTGTAAAAAGGTTTCTCTTCATTTGGCTAAACAATTGTTGCAATGTATTATTTATCCAACTTAGAAAGGATGAACTTAACATGTCTGTCTTTTCTGTTTCTGTAAAACCCAGAAGCCATCTAGTCCTATTTCATTACCCCAAAGCCTGTCCAATCATAGCTATATCCTTATTAATGGATGGTCATCTAACCTGTTTTTATAGACATACATTTTGATGTTTACAGTCTGTAAACTTTCCAGGTGGTCAGTAATGTGTTACAAGTCGTTACGTTTGCTGGAGCATCATGTGAAGCTCTGATCAAATAGACCAGAAGGAAGTACAGAATGTTTAATATAAATTCTGGATAATCTATTTTTGTGATGTTATTTGGGTTTGTATGTGATAAAAATGTGGTGAATAGGCCATTAAGTAAAAGAAGGGGACACTCTCCCTCTAATACCTTGATTTTACATTACTCTTTTTGGCTGGGTATTCATTGTGTATTTCCAAAAGAGACTAATAAAGCTTCAAAAGCTGCATTTATTTATAGGCAAGTTATATATTCTTTTGTTCTATTCAATTTGTCCATTTTAGGTAAGAAGTTGCACTGTAGCCATTGTGCCTGATTGATTGCTTTGAGGCCTGTGTGAAATGAATAAGTGAATATTCCCTGATTTCTGGTGCCCAGGTGTTAAAGTTGTGCATTGAGTGCTGGAGTAATTTGCATTAATTGGCAAGCTGTCGTCAGCGAAACACCAAATATTTAAGCAATAATTCTGCAAAATGTCTAAGCTCATTCTTCTGTCGCCTGAAAAATCAAGAAGTTTTAAGTATGTGAAACTTCTTAATAAGTAAGTATCCAAGTCTTTTGTGTAGCAGAATCAAATTGCTAAATGAGATCATGAGTACTAGCACTGAACCATTTTGCTGAGAAATTCCTCCTTTACAATTATGGTTTAGATAGATTTCATTTTTAATTGCATATAAAGAACAAATCTTGTTCTTTACTGGCCTTCTTTTGTCTCAGCTATGGATAAATAGAACATAAGATAAATAAGATTTCATTCAAATTTAATTTAAAAGTAGCTTTCAGTGATTTTATTCATGCAGTGTACTCAGTGATAGCCATCAGCAAGTCTGACATGCTTTTAAAAGTAAGTTGTAGCTATTTGTGATAATATCAATGACATTGTGTGAAATGCAATAAAATCTTGGAACTCTTGATTTACAAATGTTATTAGGAAATTATCTTAGTGACTGCCACAGCATATCGAACTGCTTTCCTTTTTTTTCCAAAAGGCTACCTCTAGCTAATGGGGTTTTTTTAATTATTTGACTTTTCACTGATATTAAGCAAGAACTAAAAAGTAAACCATAATAAAACCTGGTATCACTCTACAGATTTCAGAGGTAATCAAGGTCATTCTTTACCTTCTTATTTTTTTGCAGTCTTCACTCTCTTTTAAATATATTTTAGTATAGTGTTTACAAACTAGAAATATCTTCCCATCTTTTGCCTCCTGAGTATTTGTAATTGTTATTTCACATGGAGGACTGAAATAGTATAACTGATTTTGTGAGTAATCAGCTTTTTATAATGTTAATTTTGGGACACTGTGAAAAAAATATATGTAGATGGATCTCCCTTTAAATTGATTCAGTACAAATCTAATGATAATTATGTGGATCTCTTACAAAAACAGTGCTCTAAAATCTTAGTAAAAACATTTTGCTTCAGACTGGGTGGAGATTTAAGGTTATCCGACATGTACTGAAGCCAGCAGAGGATAAGAAAAGGAAACCAATTATTTGTACTAGTTTTATAAATCTCTCTTTATTGCCTAACCTTTTCAAACAAGAAATGAATTTATCCTCTGTGGAGACAGTAGTATAAATCATTTTTCTGGCTAGGAATGGCTCTAAAATCCTTTGATCTGATACAGGATTGCTTAATACTAAGTACATCCTGTTCTAGCATGTGCACTCTAACTAGATTTTAAAAAAAATCAGCTCTAAAAGTTCTTGTCAATAAATATGTTTTATTTAGATCAATTTAATATTTATGACATGGTACAGTTAATAGGTGTATTTAATTTTTAATGATTCTTTCTTGATGCTTTGGACTTTTTCTGAAAACTAGATTTACTTTTTCTTCTTGAGGTTGGTGAAAATACTACAGAAGATCTCCAAGTGCAAGATGAATTAATAGGAAAAGTGTTTAGTCTATAAAAGTTGGCTTATTGACTAGAAGAAAAATTACTATTTTCTGTCTTCCATTTTTAAACTTTTCATAAACAAATCAAGCAGCATAATTGCCTTCCCTTGGACATGACCATCTACTATAGATTTTATTTCTTTATTATTAAACCAGTACTGGGGGAGGAGAATTCAGACAAAAAGTGACATAATGAGAGAAAGGAAACAAGCATGAAAGTGGCCATCACAGAGGGGAAAATTGGGCTATCACAGAAGTTGTTAGAGGAGACATCTGATGTAGTCTAATTTATCAAAGGTGTGGGCGTGAAGAAATGATGGCTCATGTCTTCCACATATCAGAAGGCAGGAGCCAATTCATGCCTGTCAGGCTAACATTTTAACAGGTTTAAATAATTTCTGTGAGAGATTGTTTTCCCCCACCTTAACAAGAATTTTCATTCACTGTCAGTTTGGCAGTATTTTGCCCACACACTCACTTGGCAGGGGGGAAATAAAAGGTTGATTGGAACTGGCAAATTTTCTTGCAATAGGTGTTGTTGCATTAAAATCACCAGCGTTGCGCTACCCTGCTGAATTTTAATTCCTTTCTAGGTGCTGCTGTTTCATTGTGTAGAAAGCTTCCGCTCCAATCCGAGTCGTTCAGCAAAAGATTTTTCGCCTTTACTACGATCCCAAAATTTCTTATTTCTCCAGGTGCTGTGTTTAACAGGAGGCACGGCTCCCTTTGTGCTCTGATAATGTGTGCCACTGCAAGGCTGTGCTCTAATGAGGTGGAGCTAGTTGATCAACTCTCCCTGACGTGCAGACATCACTGTCAATTCGCATGGTTGTCAAGTCATGACGAAGCTCGGGGTGTGAGCTCTTGTCAGAGGGAACTTCTGAGTTTCCATGCTGGCGTGACACCTCTCGGTCCTGGAGATCTTGCTGTGTTATTTGCACTGCGTGTTAAGTTCATGGCTGCATCTATTTATAAGTACTGATTTACGTATTAAGCAATTTCCACTCTGATTGCATAACAATAAATGGAGGGGAGAGTACATGAGAGAAAGACAAAATGCACTATGGGCTACAAAGCAAATATTTTTGAAGGTCCCTACTTTTACTTTATGTCATTTTTTTAGTTAGATTACATAGAAAATGCAAATGTTTGTTCTCTGTTTTCAGATGATAGTTTTCTACTGTTGTTTTAGTTTAGTGATATAAATAATTTTTCATTGACTTGCATAATTTTGAAATATCCTCTGCAGTTGTTAAAACTGAATAATTGGTGCCATCTTCTCTCAGAATGTGTTATTATTTTTGTTTCGTGTGTGCTTTTCTAAATTATTTTTTTGCTTTAAAAAGTTGGCTGGTAGGAGGAGTAGACATTGTCTATCTTCTGATATTTGGAGTTGCAGGAGTCTACTGCTTGTGTCACTTTGCTTAATTAATTTGTGTATTTTAGGAATGATACTTTTACAACAGAGTATCAATAGAGCAGATATTTTGCAGATAAAGTTGATATTATTTTTGTAATCTTCCACCAGCAAATTAGAGAAATAAGGAAGCCACATATCGGTGTTTTCTCTTTCCATTTAAATACATTTGAAAGACACTCAAACAAAACCAAAAGCCTATTCTCTCTTCTTTTGGGGAAGCTGCATCCTAGCTGGACTTCTGGCACAGTTTAGGACTTGGACTCTCGGAGGGTTTATAAGTGTTACACAGTCACGCATATGCGCTTGCTAAGCTTTGTTTACTTTTTAACGTAGGTTTTGAAGCTGACTTAACTAAGTAAGTTTAGTGCCCCAGCTGAATATTTGTGTTGGTTTCAAACTGCTTGTGTCATCTTGGCTTATTTCTGTGTATTTACTGACCCATGTTAAAATATACAAGTCAGTGGTAGAGCCATTAAAACGTGTCAACATGCGAAGTTGAACTGATTTATTAAAGCAGTCCAACTCTGTATGTGGACCAGGCTGCTGTTTCCTTAAGGATACTCTTTCGACAACTCCCTCCTGCGCCTCTTGTCTCCCTCCCCACCCCTCAAAGCTGGGCTGGTAGTACCAGAACTGGGAATGAAATAATGAATTCAAATATGTACCTGTCAAGACATTTTTGTCTTAATGTTCAGGTAGGAAAATAAAAAAGTCATCCATTCATTAGCTATTAAATGAATTAGTTTTGGATTTTTTCAGGATATATACCTGAATTCATTCTGTGGATGTTGGAGAACCGGTTACCTTGCAAAAGGACCTTTCTTGGAATAAAATAAAATATTTAACTGTTTTATGAAAGTTTATGTGGTAATACTGATATAATTTCAAGAGCCACAGCTATGCATAACTGCACTTTTGGAGTCCTTGTGGTTGAAATTGAAATTGCCCTGTCTTCTGGTTTCTGCGTTTTCCTGGAGCTCTGATCACATTTCTGGCTATGGAAGCCTAGAAATAATAGCCTTACACTTTTCAAATTCCCACAGGCCTCTCTGCTTGCTTCCAACATGGACTGTTTTTCTTGTGAGCAGAAATTCTTTGTGCTGGCAGGATATGAAGCAAGGCCAGTAGCTACATTTGTCCTGTTTTTTGAAAGATTATTTTTTATGACTTAATTTATTTCTGTGTTTCTTACACATAGAAATGTTATGGTAGTGTTGATTTACAGGCAGGGTTAGTCATCTTCCTGTAACTCTTACTCCTCTGAGTAGTATCAGTAAAATCATCGGAATTGTTCTGTGACTGAAGCATGTGCCTGTGGTGAGAGCTTTTGTAGTGCTTGTCCCATGACAGCCCAGGTAATAAAGACTAAGTTGCAGCTTTTATGAATTACTGACATTGATTCAAGAACTAATAACAGTTCCGAAATTGGGAGGCTGCAATCACAGTTCTTTAAAGTTTGAGAACAGCAAAAAAACCTCCCATTAAATAAAAAAAGAAAAGGAAAAGAAATAGAACTTAAATTTCTTTGTCCATTAGCGAGCTAATACCATGCTTATGTATATAAAGTATGTGCACTGTGACTAGCTGTGCTTCTCAGAGTACTCTTTCACTTGAGAAACATTTGTGGCACAGGAAAAAAATAAGCTCGTGCCCATTTAAATACTTCATTTGATTTTTACTAAGAAATGTTTCCTTAGGTCTCATTTAAAGGTGCTACAATCCTGAACTACTTTAAGAAACTGAGAGAGCAATGTGTTTTCCCTTCAAACCATGCATTTCTTCCAGAAATCAGACTACATACATAGTATGCAAGCCACAAGATCAGTGTCTGATTTTAAAGTGGCTTCCCCCTGTGTCCTGTTTCCACCTAAGACTTAGTGACACTGGAAAAATCCAGCACAGACAGTGAACCATGTCAAAGTTAGGTTAAGGGAAGGTTGTGCTGATTGCTTGTCCCAGTGGCCCCTCCAACTTTTGCATCAGTAAATGTAACAGGAGAAGTGATGGCCAATAATGAACTATCCAGATTTTGACTAATGGTCACACTGATCACTTGAAGTTTTTCCTTAAAAGGGTTGTTAAAGAAAGCAAGGGCCAGCTGGATGGGCTGTGCAGCCTGGGAACTGCCTCACTGCCCTCTTTCTCCTTGAGATCCATGCAGTGGGAAAGGTCTGCTGGATCCAAAACTGGACCAAACCAGGCTCCGCGGCACCAAGGAAATCCCTTAAAAAGGGGTGAAAAATAATTTATATCAATGTCCAAAAATTAATTGTCTAAAAGCAGTTCAAGGCAAGGTGCAGCTGCAGAAACAAAAGTACCATGTTTGAATATAAAGAACTCATGACATGCATGTGAGATCATACCTTAAGTAACACGAGTGTCCTGATCATCATCACTTCTGTGCTCAAGTCCCGAGTCCTCCAGTGTTTACCTTTGCTATATAATCTTTATAAATTGAAGTTCTTAGAGTGAAGCTAGAGGTGGAGTTTTCTTCCTTTGTACCCAGAAGTTAATTATATTTGATTTTATTTCTGTAAATTTATTCTCCTGAGTTCTCATTCGCTTGAATTGAATTATTCTGCATATGGGTTCTTGTAGTCTAAGTAAAATTTGAATGACTGAGATGACCAATGATTTGATTTCAACACATATAAAACATGTTATCAAGCATTGTCTAATTGTACGAATGGTTCAATTTCACTTTTAAAGAACAGTTTACTTGTAGATTTATAATGGTTGGAAGAGATCTTATGTATCATTCAGTAACAATAGTTTTCATGCCTTCAAAGATCCCTCTAGGGCATCAACACTGTTAACCAGACAGCTCCACAAACAAGTGGGAATTATAGTATAAAGAGACGGGATTAAATTAAAGAAGTTTAAATTCAAATATATACTTAATCCCATTTAGGAATTACAGCAAATTTATGTTGAGAATCTTCTTTGAAACTGATGTTTGTAATGAATATATTCTTCTAACTCAGATAAAAAGTTAACTTTCAGAGCTGTTAGGGGTTTTTTAGCAGTACCTTAGAAAATGCCATCTGAGAAGGTTCTCTTTTTTTTTCTTTTTGCTTTTCAAGAAAATTATGAAAAAAATATTCTTGAGACACATAACTGTGTAGATAATACTTCTGGGGTAAAAATGGAATTTTTGTTTAATAGCATATTGAGATTTTAATTTTTAAATATAAACTGCTTCTTTAACAGCTCTCCACTGAAAGGTATTTCAATGTCTCAGTAACAGATTGTTTTGTCACCTTCAAGTATCTCTGAAACATTGATGTGTATCTAGCTGTGAGAAAAAGATATTGTATACTTTGCCTCTCAAAGTGACAGATTATGCCTTGCCTATTGTTTTCAGAAAAAAAAAGTGTAAATATCTGAGTCTATTTGCTGATCTTTCTCCTGAATGGTACCTCCCACAAGAAGGACTCTTCAGATCTTCAACTTGGAGGATATTGGGCGCCAGGTTACCATTTCAAACTGGAGTCAGAGTGCTGGTACTCAGCAGTTTCATAGAAATCCTGTTGCTTGAGTGGCAAGAGTTCTTTCATTTGGGCACTTCCTCATCTGCGTTAACAAAAAATATTATTATTAATCTATAAATATTAAAACAAATGCTTTTCTCAGTAGGCTCAATGGAGAGCAAGGAGCACCCCAGAGTGTACTGCTCTTGCAGTTGTAATTGTGGACCCTCGAGTCTAGGATTCACTTCAGTGGGTAAACACAGGGCGTATTCTGTGGGTACCCACTGTTTACCTGTTTTGTTCTAGGCTGTGGTACAACAGTTAGAAAAACCAATTTACCTGAGTTTATCGATCGCTGTCAAAGCCCATGCTGCAACTGTGAGGCAAACACTGTCCTCTGTAGGGTTAGTAGGGGCTGTGCATCATTTCAGTGGGGTCTAGTGCATGGTGCTTTTCCAGACTCTTCCTGTGGTAAATGAGTAAACAGCGTGTGCATCCAAAGCTTCAGCCTTGAGTTTGCTGTCCTGCACCCTTAATTCCAACTGGGAGCTATGTAACCAGCTAAGGCTAGTAGACTGACTTACGTAGTTAAGTGAGGTAAACATCCTTTTATTTGAAGAACTTGGATTGAATTAACTTGATTTCCTCTGGCTGCTGCTTTGATTTCTAAGTATTGCAAGAGATTTAATAAATTTTATCCTTTGTTGTATTTCATCCTGTAATCTGGTTTTGAAATGGACACTTGTTTTTAAATTACTGTATAGCTAGCTAAACACTGGATTCTTGGCTCTTTATAATCCTCTTCATTGCCTTTTTTTTCCCCGAGACTGCTGTCACTGGAGTAACTAATATAAATTCTTTATGGTCGATTGCAAAGTCTGTGTACTTTATACATGATAGGCCTGAGACTTGCTCTGGTTTCCTTCCCTTTTTCTTTGTGTTTCCCATCATTCAAAAACCAAAGTAATTAAATAAACACCATAGTGAGCAACTCCATCCAGATTTGCATCAACTACAAGTTGACCCAAATAATACTCTCTGTGTTTTGTCTCATTATAATTCTAATTTGTAGATTCAGTTACATTAGAGAAACTTATACATTAGAGAAACTTACACTTGTGTCCTTTTCAGTTTCTCTTTGAACCAAGTAAATACTATTGTAGTTAATGAATCCTCATATAGAATACTTTATAATTTTACTAATGGCTGCCTGAAGCCTGAAATCCTCCTGGAATCACCAATCTTCTTTTCTTCATGCAGGTTTTTCTGTGAATATGTTGAACATTTTCCAGGCTTGTGCCAGTTCTCCCCCTTTAGTTCATAGTTCAAGTGAATATGTTTTTTTAACCTCAATGCAGAATATATTCCACCCACATGCCTGATTTTGGTCATAACATTTCTTCAGAGTAGATGCTTTTCTGCTTCTGTTCCTCAGTGCTTGTACTCTCCTTGATTCCACATCATTTGCAAATATAATGATTAGAGTCCTGCTTTCTTCCAGGGCTTTGTAAGACCTAAATTTGCTGTTCCTCAGGGAGATAATTTTTTCTAGTTTCTGTAACTCATGTTTATTATTTTTTTTTTTAATTGCTATACCTTATTTTATGCTTCCCCAACAAGTAGATTAAGGTATTCAAAAATGTGTGTGTATATATTAAGATTTACTGATAAATTGTAATATAACTCTTCATAGCCAAATTCTAGACATACTTTTTCACTTTCACATATTTAATTTGGGTAATTTTAGTAAATGCCATGAAATTTGAATTGTTTTAGTCTTTAATTCTGGGTGACATCCCTTCTTTGAGGAATATTTTAAACCTTCAGGTCAGTTGAAGTGCAGTGTTACAGTGATCATCCATTGCACTGAAACCTGGTGCTCAGATTAATGTTCTAATTGCAGGAGTCTCAGTTAATAGACTAGCAGTGCAATTAAAAAAAAGGTGTATTGTGCTTTATGTATACTTGTGTGTAATTACAATGTTTTTGTAAGGGAAACTTGGAAATAAAAAGCATAGAGATGGTTTTGGGGGGGTTGCTTTTTTTCTTTTTTTTTTTTTTTAATAAAATATCTTTAAAGAGAATTTTTAAGTGAAAATGTATGGATTAGAAATGTTTCTTCAGGCCTGAAATTTGAAGCTGTTGCTTTAAGAAAAGTTTTCAGATTGTTTAAAGTCATATTTATTTACAAAATATAATAAAATGTTCCAATAAAGCTTTGTGAAAATAAAAATATTGTGAGGTCTAAACACAGAAATGCAGAGTATTTTACTTGGATGAAAACGTTGGATCAGATGATGTGGAATTTGGGAAGAAGAGTACTTTTTTAAAATTTAATTTTATTTTAAGGACACTCAGTAGACACTGAAGCATATCCAGTTAGTGTAATATTAATAGCTTTAACGCTGTACAGCCAAATCCTACATCTGGTTTTGCAGGCTTTTTTTTAACAGCCAACAAAAGCACTGAAGACTCTGTGTGTGTGTTGTATTTAAAGTAGAATTATCAGAGGAGTTGTATCCTTTAAAGCCAAATACAAGCCAATGTGAAGACTGGCTCCTTGAATAGAGATCACAAACCTAAATTTCCTAGAAATAGCAAAGTGTAATTGTCCGCAGGCTGTGGTTGCACTTCCTTTGAGTTTTCAGACAGATCACAAAAAGATTTACATTTCCACAGATTGCACAGATGGCACTTTGCAACATGTGTATTTTGGGCTTATTTGGTACACTTTTAAACTTGTGACCCTTGGCTATTATCATGCTCTTTGTATTTTGGGTTGCAGTGATTTCCTTTTTCTTCCTGAAACAATTTCTCATTGTTTCTTTTTGTGCAGTTAATGTGTGTTAAGAATTCTGCCCTGTCATTTCTGTTCTTTTTGTTATAGTAATTTGTGTTTTGTGCAAAAGCACCCTACATGTGAGGTGTGCTGTGATAGTATTTTTGCTTTAAAAATTATCTGTGTATCTCAGTAAAAAGTTTGAATATTGACTGCCCTGTAATAACAGAAATGCTCAATTGTTTATGTCTAGCATTCGTGAGGCAAAATAAGAAATTAGGATTTTGCATGTGTGCATTTGATGGTCAGAGTACTTTTTGTCCGTCTCCTTGAGTAATGTTTAAGAGGACTGGATTTGTTGAGAAGATACTACATTAGCATATGTACACTGGAATATAACATATGTCTAGAGAAAAGGTTTCAGGGATAATTGAAACTGATAATTTCAGAGATAATGTGGGTTCAATTTTTAAATAGAAATTCCCTAGTCGATGAAAGATGCTTTTGAAACTTTTGTCTAAGGGTTAAGTAAAAAGGATTTACACAAGAGTTCTAGAATCATAGCAACATGAAAAACTGGTTCTGTTTTTCTGTGTATAAGGGCCCACAGCTTTAAAACGTCCATAGCCTTCTGAGGGAGGCGTTAGGTGCCTTAATATATAGCCTCGGTTCCAGGCACTTCTGAACGACACTTAGGACATTCTGTATGTATAATGGCAGCATTAAGGACTGCGTGAGCTTTAATTTTCTGGACCCCTAGCAATTATACAACTCTGCTAATCAGGCCGAGGCACTCGTTCCCTGGGGATGCTCTGTGGGTGACAGCCCACCCCATGTCCCCCTCATGTGGCAGTCACATGGAGTTGGTTTGGCTAAGCCTCCCGTGCCACGTCCCCCTTTTCCTGTCTCTTGGTGGCAGCTTCCAAAGTGCCAACTTGTTTCATCTCAACTGCGTGTTGGGCCTGGTGATAAATCACCCATGAATAGCCAGCTCTGTACTTCTGTATTTAAAGCAGTGCTGAACATTGATTAATGTGCTTCTTCGGTGGCACAACAATGCTCGAGGCACATATGCACATGAAAAGCTCTTCTAGTGCAAGAGATAGCTTTGTCTTGCATGCTCCCCACCCTTCCCTTTAAATGATTCCCTTTCTGGGCTGGCCTGGACCTTGGCTAATTGATTACCAGAACTTCAGGCAGGCTGTTTGGCCTCAACCTGAAGGGGCGATGAGAGCATTTGGAAAGTCTGGCTCTCTGCTCTGAAGAACCAGCGGTGCGTGTTCCAGTTGTGGTCCTCTCATCCACCAGGTCACTTAGAGCCAGGGGCCTCAAGCAGTGTTTCATACATAATCTGAGGACATCTTGTACATCTAAATGGATGAACAGCTTCATCTGGCAGGTGAATAAATGACTAAGACTAAATGGTTTGGTTTGGTTAGATTTCTGTTTTGGCCAGCTCTTATTTTAGGCTTGGAAGGCATGTCGAGGTAAGGAATGCAGTTACGTGAATTCAATTGTTCTCTTGCCTTGTGGCAAGTTACTGTTCTTGACTTGCTGTTCTTTGTATATTCCTACTTCTTTGAAAGCAGCCCCTGTGACAAGCCTTGGAGAGTTGGGCCTTTCCCGCTCTTTGCAGGCCCCTCAGTTCATTAGCCTCGATTAATCTTCCAAGCAATCCGGCACAATTCAGCCAATTAATGGAGCAAAGCCAGCACAGAACAGGAGAGTATTGTTGCTCTTTTCAAACCTGTCCCATGCTTTCCACTACCTTATTTGTAACTGTCTTCATATGGAACTTAAATATATGTAAGAACAGCTGTAAAATGACAGCTCCTTCCTGAATATAAAATGATTGCTACCAAGTAGTGACTGTCTAGTAGTATCAGCTACTCTCTATCCTTTTGACAATACAGTCAGGATAGAGAGCCTTCTGTTCTTCAGAAGGCTGAGAATATAGTATAAAAACTTGTTACCTTAGCAGTGAGCAGCTGAAGTCCCTCCTTTTGCTAGTTCACTGTCAAATAATTGTTTCATATGACAGAAGAATAAATAAGGGAAAAGTATATTTAAAAAAAACCTCATATGCTTAAAATAGCTGCAGTCTAATGTAATTTTTCCATGATCAGTGAAGTGTGTGCTTATTTCTCTTGTGGGTGTACTGATAATGTACTTAATGCAGTATTCGTATGGTACTCAAATTGTGTTTAGTTTTACATTTCCATCTTGTTTGTAAGCAAAAATATTACTGCTGAAATTGGTAACTGTAACTATATATATCAATATTGTGTTTTCCTCCGATTTAGTCACTCATGAGCCATCTATTTATATTATTATCTTGAATATACATGAATATTTTTTTAATCTCTACTTCCAGAAGAATTAGCAATATCAAGGTGTTTTATCTAGAACCCAAAGTTTCAGTGGATCCCAAAGTTCTCATTATTTCAGGGATGTCCTTTCTGTTTTTAATTAATTTCTGCTTCTACAAAGTTCTTCTAATGTTAATGTTGAATACAGAAAAATGCAGCATCTTTTGTCACAAGCAAGACAGTAAAAATAATGGGGTTTAATGTAACTTGTAACTGATTCTTTTTGCCTCCTCTAGTCTTCAGTATTCATCTGTTTTATTTGTAATTTTTTTTTTTCCTCTGGGAATCTACATGTTTTGTAGGACTGTTTTAATTTCCACTAGTGGGTAGCATTTTGGGTTTTTTGCTTGTGATATCTTGACTGTGTCTTTAAATCTTCAAAGAGAAATAGAAAAGTTAAGGTCAGACATACCAATATTTGATTGATGTGCCCATTATAAAAATTCTTCTTTTGTATTTATCTAGCAAAATGTTAATGTTCTAATTACGTTTTAATGTGAATTTGACATGATGGAGTGCTGTAATTACAAAATTTTGAAATAACCTGGTGATTTTGTCTGAACTTGTCTCTAGTTTCAAAGTCTAAGTCGTGTTTTGAGCTTTGAAGTGCCCTGGTGGTGCTTGATGCAAGAGATGGCAGTGTGCTGGGACTCCCTCTTAAATCTTCTGGCTTTTGGTAGTCTGTGCCGTTTGGAATCAATGTTCCAAAGAATGTGGATGCTCTTCCAGAGAACTTTTCTGAGGGCAAAACAATCAGAGAAAGGTTCACTAAACAAAATGGTCTTTTTTTGAATGTGATAAGCATTTCCTAAAGAACTATTTCAAATAGAATCATATGTCAGTGTTGGAGGAGATAAGCGCAGTTTCCAAAACCAGGCCCATCATAGTATTTCTTCACTTTTACTTAAGAAGAGAACAAAGGGGCTGACTTAGAATATCCCAAGCCCCCTCCTGTCATTAGCATCTGAACCACTGTTACTCCATCCTCTCTTGTGCCCTCTTCTACCTACCTATGTTGTCTTCTTGATGTGTAAGAACTATATTGGATATGGGGTTCGATTTTCTCATGTTAAACTCTGTCAGCCTAAATCAAAGGACACCTAAAAAGACAGAGCTTATATTGATGTTGATAAATACCCAGTGCAACAGGAGTGAAAAGGAATGGGGTAAGGCCCCAGCATCAGCTGTTTGTAGCTTTTAGGGCTTCTACTTTAAACTAGATCTGGTCCAGGTGCTTGGCCTGAATGACCTAATCTGCTGTCCAGGACCTTCTCTTCTGTCTTAGCTTCAGCTGAAGTGAATCCAGTTCACACGCCGCAGGACTGCCATGTAATGCAAACTAAAATACAATAAGGGAGGGGATGTTCAGCAGTAATTTCAAAAGCAGGCTATCTAAATTGAAAAACTAATGTATGTACACAGTTTGAGGCATAGCAGGGTAACAAATGCCTTATTAAGTAGCTGAACAGTCCTTTTACTGTGGAAGGTGACCTAGACAAGGAAATCCATCCTTAGTTTGCAAAATCAAGAAAAGCAAAGGAGTTTGAATTTCATCTTGTCCTAGATGATATTATTTTTGTTTGTTTAATGCATCATCTTTCTTAATATATCCCTGATCTAATATTATATATGGAATTAAACTTATTTCTAAGGAGACTGGCAGGAAGATTTTCCTATCTCCTTCTCTTTCATCATATTCCTCTGCTTTCACTGCGCTCTTGTAACAAGAAAAATGGAAAAGGCGTTAATGAAATCTATTTATCCAAGGTTGTAGTGATATATTTTTCCCTGTGTGGGCTTTAATGATGCAGGACTGTTGTGAAACACGCAAGGAGATTCCCTTTTACATGGATATCCTGGTAAGGTGTTTGGGTGGCAGCACAGTCTTGGTTTGGCATTCAGTGAATAAAGTGGCTGGTTGCACTCTGGTCAAAAATGAACTGTTGCTAAAGGAATCCCAAGGCTGTATCTGAAACTGGATTTTCTGGAAATTAGTACATTGTAGTACCTCCCTGAGCTCTACATAATTAGCTCTCTGCGTTTTCATATGTTCATCAATTTACATTCATTGAAGGATTTAGAAAATTGGATAAGATACAAAGTTAAAGCCTAAACCGATACTTAACAGTGAAAGCGCTTTTAAAAAAAAATCATGTAGACATAGTGGCAGTCGCTGGCTGATGCCAAAAAAAGGATAATTTTGCTCCATTGCTGATTTCTGCACCCAGCCATAAGCTTCATGCCTCTCCTAATTAACTTCATGCTGGTGAGCAGATTGAGAATGGCTCTAGTCAGCGCTAAAAATGCCTGGAAACATGCTGGTTTACAGCCGTATGCGAAGTTGCTGAATTTTTTTTAAATCACTGCCAAAAGCCACAAGACATAGATGCATATGTTTCATGCTAATCACAAAATAATAAGGTAATTGATATTCAACAATTTAAAACAACAAACAGAGCGCATACTCTAAATCTTGCTGGCTGGTTTTAATTAATGCTATTGCCCACTGTTTGAGTGGAACCACAAAGGAAGTGGTGGGAACTTGGTTTTAAAAGAGAGATCTTTCCCAAAATGTTGATAAAGCATTTAAATAACTCTTTATGTGTCCAGGAAGGCAGATGATAACCTGTCTTACTCTTTTTGTTGCCTATAGTAGATTGGAAAAGAAAAAGCAAGGTTCTAGGAAGGTGAAACCTTGAGAAGGCCTGGGAAGGGTTCTGTTTCTTTCTTTTAAAGTAGCTGGTGTCTTCCAAGGACCTCACTTCAGGATTTGTCCAGATTGTTTCAAAATTAATGACACTTGTTCTAAGGGGGGAGTATCTGTGAAGGACATTGTTTTTGAGACTGCTACTCATCTACATCACAAAGAAGCTGAGGGTGGAAACAGTTGTGTTGTTGATCGAAAAGTAGTAAGAAAATTAATAGAATTTACTAGAAGGGAGCAAGGAAAAAGGTCCTGGCATCGAAGAATAGACACAAGAATGGACACTATTCAGAATCAGCTCTTAAGCAAAAGGGGATTTTATGGAGGGGTTTTAGTTGTGGTAATTGTGTCAACTCTAGTAGTAAAAAATTCTAGGGTGTTGTGAGATGTTGGGGGGTTTTTGGTAGCAGTCAGCCCTTCTAGTCATACTGACAGTTAAACCAGCCAATAAGTGTATTAAATTTGAATGACACATCTTCAATAAAAATTCACATTTCTGTCAATTATTTAATTGAGAGAAATGGGAATTTTTATTGAATATGTGTCCTTACTTTTCTGTGCTGGACAGTAACTTTTGACAATTTTTTTTTTTATTGTGTTCTGAAAGACCTCCAGAAATATTTTGAATGATCCTGGTGGGTAAAGCATTAGACTGTTGTGCTTCATAACTGAGCTGGTTTTATTGATTTATTTGCTTTGTTTGTCTTTGAGTGTTTTTCTGGTTTTTCTGTAGGTTTGCTTTTAAAGGAAGTGGGAGAGAACAGCTGTAGAACCATGTTGAAGAACATTTCTCTTGTCATCACCTTTTTATCCTCCCCTGTGGTGGGGATTGCCTCTTAAAACCTTAAATTTTAATATATGAAATGGCTGTTGCAAAGCAATGCGATGATTGATTTATTAACTGGCTACTTCCAGGTAAATTGATAAGATTCTTTTTCATTGGAATAGCAACCATGATAACATTTTTTAAAAAGCTCTATCCAAGGAGGAACTCATGTAATTTCCCTCTTGGAAATGCTTTGGAAAGGAAGATTTTGTTCATTTGACCAGATTAAGCAGTTATTAGGAGCAAAAGGCTTAAAGGTCCAGTACGGGCATGGGAAGTACATTCTCTAAGCTTTTCTTGTGTTTTGACAACTAGTATGTGAAAATGAAGAAAAATTCCATTGCTCCTTTTATCCTAATTAGAATGTAATGTTTAAAGATTGTGTGATTTCTGGAATGACTGTTAGAAAATTATTTTTATGTCTATTCTCTCACTTCCATGAAATGGAGAATGATTTATTGTTTTGCTTAATTGAGGCATTGTTCTGGAGAAACTCCGGAAAAAAAAAATTGCCAGTTTACTGAATTGGAAAATCTCAACCTGTTTTTTTTTTTTCCTTCTGGCATGATGAAATGGCTTCATTGTTGTAATATACTGGTACAGACTATTTCTTAAAGGAAATAAATAACTATGAAGAATAGGTCTGTCAATGGCTTCTAAATACGTAAGGCCAGATGCAAATTCTTTCAAACCACAGTTTCTGGCTGCCACAAGCTGAACTCTGTGTATTAGGAAAAAAAAAATCTCAAATCTGTTAGTTAATCATCTGCAACCCACTGCTAAGGGCGACTTAATACTGGGGCAAAGCAGAACTTGAGCCTAGTCTTGCAAGAGAATATTTTATGTTCTGGTGTTTGTTGGTAGGGGCATTTTTCTGTCGAGGTTAATGGAGAAACAGCAAAGAAAATTATAGTGTGTGTCATTTTGTAAATATTCAAGAGAGTTCAAAAAAGGGCATAAAGAATACAGCCTGGAGTCAAAGTGAAGTGGCTTTACATGGTCTTTGAGGTCTCAGACCCTCTGTTGCCTTGGGCTGTGTTTCATTACTCAGTGAGCCTGCTGGGTCCATTGCACGTGCCAGCTTTCCCAAAGGTGCAGAATCCTAGGAGTCTCAATACAGCACTGTCAGCTACTGAAGAAAACGCAGTAGGTTTTCTTCAAAAGTAATATTTTAGAAACATGATCGGAAAGAGGTGGGGTACATTAGTAAAACTACACAACTGGGGAGTTTGCTAGAGGTGATCTACAGGGAGGGAGAAGTGCTGAAATTCTCCCATGCTTCTGCTGTTGCTTATGAATTTCATTTCCTCTGGCTCTTTCTACAAATGCTTGATAAATTAAGCATAACTCTTCTTCCTTATACCAATTTGCCTTTGGGAGAAGGGAAAATAAGGCAACACTGTTTTGCTGCTTTGTCCTTTACCCAAATCCATGGCTATGGGGGATAACCTGGCTCTAGTGTTTGCCATTCTGCAACCAGCATCTTGTGTCTGAGTGTTCTTGTAGCAGTGAGAGAAGGAAGCAAACTTTGCTCACTGTCACTGTTCCTGCCACAAGGCTTGAGTACCAACACTCGACACTGCCCTTAAATTCTGATAAGGTCCTCTGTGACAAAGTCATGGACTCTTAACAGTGTTGGTGGAGGAAACAGAATCTGTAAATAGTTAATTTATCTAGCTTGAAAACTTTTTTATTGCTGTATTTCTGAGGAAATAGTTACATGAAGTCATAAATGTCGGGAAAGTCAAGCTGGCAAGAATTGTAATGAGTTCAGTGAGGATGAGTGTAAGGCTGAAAGTGTCAGATGTAATACAGGCTTGGCAGAGTCAGGAAAAAAAAGAAATAATTAGGTACCAGTTCACCTTTGGAATATTTCTTTCTGTTGAAAGTAGGACTTAAAAATGATGACACCCAACAGTTTTCTGAATAATCTAATGCTTTGACTTAGTGGGCATTTCAAGGCCAGTTAAGATGCTTGGTTTTTTTTAATATAAAATCCATAAAGTACTGACTAAATATTCTTTATTTACCAATAAACATGACATTATTTTTGGATCTACATCACTGAAGATTATCACTTAAAAGATGGAAAAGATTTGCCTTTTAGTTATGTTGCTGGCCGAACTGAGAATTCCATTTCCTCCCACATATAAACTCTGGGAGTGTCCTTCAAAAAGGTTTGCTCCATGATACTCATTTTTATAAGTGGCCACGGAAAAGCAACAAATGCAGGGTTCCTGGAACCCAAAATACTGTACAAATTCTATATTGCACTGTTAGATATTGTACAAATACATGTTTGTGTAGGAACTGTGTGGCTTGGATATAGAAAATCTGTGTGTACATAAAAGTTGAGTATAGAACTTCCATGTTTCTTTCTCTGCTGCACTCAGAGCAGACAAACTTTTATATGTTGGCCATCCTATACTTTAGCACTGGAATACTCCCACTAACACTAATCAGCATATGTCAGATAAATGTTGCTGGAGGGAAGTTCCTTGAAAGATCAGATTGCAGCCTTCTTAATATGTGTGTTATTTCTGAGCATTTGCAATTAGATACAGAGGGTTTGTCATAAGCTCTTGATATGTCTTTCCTGTGTTGCTGACTCTGGCTGTGCAACTGAAACCATGTTTATAATAATAATGTTGTATTAGGTAAAAAGAAAACAAAACAAAACAAAAAACCAAATCCAAAGTTATTGCTGTGCTGGCTTTTTCAGGTACCTGTTAGAATTTCACTGTGGTGTAGATAAGTAAGGTATTTTAACATATGCAATATGGTAGGCAAAAGACAGGGAAGCAGAGTCCAGTGTGCAGCACTTCTTTGAGTCACCAGTTTAGTTGGGTCTGGCTTTCAGAATAGCCAGGAAAACTTCACTTTAAGGCTTTTCTTCTAGCTGAGGTATTGAAAATGGAAACAAAGTTTGTCTGCCTTTGTTATTTTAGATTTAATTTTGTGATCATAAAAATTTCATACAAAATCAGCCACGCAAAAGTTGAATTTGTAAGAATAGCAGTCATCTTGGAAGAATTTCTGCTGAAAAAAAAAGCTGTATTGCTTCTAGTTTAGAGCTTTGGGAAAAAGGTTCTGTAGCTTGCTCTTTATTTGATTTTATTACCCTCACTGGCTACTTCTGTGTCCTTGACTTAAATGTATATATGCACTGTTACTCACAGCTTTCTCTGTGTAAACATTTGAAGAGCAAACAGCAGTATCTTGTAAAGGGTAAGTGGATTTTCTGAGGTGAATACCCTTTAGGTAATGTGGACTTGAAAGAGCATTCCAGCAGAGTTCTGGCTTTTCCAAGGCTGTCTCCTGTGCTCGGTTACCCTTAGCCTTGCTCAGAACTGCGGCATCAGTGTTTTGTTGAAACTATTGGAGAAGCAAATAAACCTTGCCTTTACTGGGATTAATTTACTGCAGCCTGAAGCAGCAAAGCAGTTCTGGCAGGCACTCACGAGCTGAGTAAGCAGCACCCTCACATCTGTTGACAGTGTGAGTTCATTGCAGAAGTCTCTAAGAAGGCGTTAGACTGTCCAGCATGGGAGGGGGGATATTAGTCACCAACAAGTGAGAGCGTTGAATTTGAACACTTGGAGTTGACTGCTCACATGGTGGAACTTGGATATGGGTTTTGTTACGTTCTGTTTCTCCAGTGCTTTTGTAGCTCGGCTGGAAAACCAAAGATCATTATGCTGGATCATTAAGCTTGTCCATTCTGACTTGGCCAGTTGCTGAATATTTACTTGGTTGAATTAAATTTACTGAAATCCTAATCAAAGCAAATCTTTTCAGGGAAGTTAGTAAAGCCCTGATTTTTCAGAGCTACTTTAAAATCTAGCTTAAGTAATTAAATAAATTTTGCTTGGGGATTTATTTTTCTTCTGGATGGCCAGCTGGATCTTACCAAATCACTTTAAAACATTATTCCTTGTAATCAGTCTTTGGTCCTCCACAGCAGTGCTAGACTAAACAAGGGAGAGCATTGAAAATCAGAATTAGTTTCAATGATGTAATCGTGTCGAATACCTCAACTTACTGACTTGAGTAATTTCCTCCTCCAGCTTAATTATTGCACAACATTAATCATCTTCATTATTAAGCAGTGCCTTTAAAAGATACTTGTACTTTATCTGAGCCCTGGTAAAGGTCTGGTCCAGTCTTGGCAATGCCACTGCAGGATCCCAAAGACCTGCTGTTACTTGATTATCTTGCACAACATTGATGTAGCACTTTGAATTTTCATATGGCATTCTCCTAGCTCTAAGATTAGGGTAGCATTGGGCATTACATTAAGTATTTCCATAGTCTGAAAAATATATACTACTCCACAAAGAGATCTGGACTGAGCTTCAGTTTGGAAGATATTTCCATAATACAAATTTTAGTCAGTGATAGGTAAGATGTACATGTGTATTTAGTCAAGGAGCAGACTAGTTGCATAATTGTGATTCATAATCATTCTCATATTTTGGGTTTTCTTCAGTCATAGTGAACTATCAGCAGCCACTACAGCTTTGGTAAAAAAAAATAAACAAGAAAATAAAAGTATTAAATATGTTAAACAAATAGAACCCATCTGTTTGTGAACATTCGGTTAGCCAAAGAGAAAATAAAAAGGGTTTTGAATACATATTTCTGAGTTCATTGCTTAGGTCTACAAATTTCTCTCAAATTGTTGAATATGATATAAGCTGTTGAAACTTGTCAGAATTCATGTTCAAAATAAAAGGATCTGATTTTCCTTTAAGGGCTTTGGTTGCATGTTATTACTAGCATTCATAAATTATCCTGTGATTAAGAAAAATGACGTGGGAAACAGAAAGAGTTTTAAACTGATGGTGAAGCACATTAGTGACTATTGCAATATAATATTGCTTTGTACATTTATCTCTTCTGTTTCTAAAGTTGCGTGGTTCCAAATGGATCTTAGATTTTGTGTGTAGTCAGACTTTTTATATATTCAGTACAGCCTTTACTTATGTTTATACCTCATTTATTTTGTTTAAGAACTACTTATGTGCTTTTATCATTTAGTTTTCTATTGTTGCTGCCAAATCCTGAAAAATTGGTCCCAGTGGTATGCTGTAGCCATTAAATACCAGTTGGTTGCAGAATATCATTTGAACTTATTAAAATGTGATTCATCTGGTGCCAAGTTTATTCACGAGCCTTGTGCTGGGCTAGGCATTATACATCAAGGGAAAAAAAATGCAAACTCCTGTGGGTAGTCAGACAACTAAATTCTGTGAGCATAGTTAACTCCTGTCTACACTGGGTCCAGGAGGTACTGCTGTCCCTTTTCTCTTCACTTATGTTTTTTTCCTGAGTGGCCAAGGGAGCGGGCGCTGGAACACGTGAGCAAGTAGAACTTCTGTGGTCCTAATCCCCTCATTAGACTATCTTGCACAGATGGTATTTAGATTCCTTTTTCTGTGTGAAGAAAGCATGTGGTAACAATATTCATGAATTTTTAGAAGATCAAACATGCTATGTAGGTTTTGCTTGCGTATTTCTTAACCTTGTATTTGGGCCAGACCACTGGTTGGAAACAAATGTAAAATCGAACCTAAATGCACGATGAAATTCTTAGCAAATCATTTTACAGCATGCAGTAAATAATAAGAGCATTGCACCACACCAGTGGTATTTGTGACAAGGCAACAAGTTTTTTCATTGTTTTGGTTGTTGATCCCAAGAAGTAAATTCAGTAAATCTTGCATTATGTAAATCTTGCAGTGTGACATCCAAACATATATTACAAGGAAGGTATGTTTTGTTTAGCATAGTAAATTCTGATAAAGACATACTGAGTTTTCAACTTCAAAATATATAGCAGGTTAATTTTCTACAGTATGATTTAAGCATTTTGGACAAAAGGATTATATAATGTAGATGTCAGAGGGAGATGCACTATTATAAAGCACTTGCATTGGGAAGTAATTTGCAGCCAATTTCTTGGTAATCTTATCACATAAATAGCCTTAGTATTATATGTAAGAAAAAATACATACTTGCCTTAAAAATTACTCCGCTGGTGGCAGTGTTTTTCATTTTCTTTTGCATCACCCACAGAACCAAGGAATAACAAAGAAACGAGCCATTATAAAAGTGGAGTCTTGCTGTGTTTAAATCTTATATTAAACTTGCCAGTTATAGTGACAGTTTCTTGTTCTGTCTGGCATTTATATGGTTCAATTGGAATCAAATTGCAGCTTTTAAATTTTCCAAGGTGGACTTTCAGTAAATGAAATCAGATTTTTCCACATTGTTTTGATAAAATACTGATTTACCATGTTTTGTTACTATTAGTGAACATACTGGAAGTGTCAAAGAGTATATCATAAGAATTTCAAAAGAACAAATAAAAGGAAAAAAAGAAATGCATGGAACACCCAGAGGGCAGAAGCAGAAGATAGAGGTTAAGAAAATCCAAGAAATAATGATTATAACAAGATAATGAATCCAGTCTAACACAACTTGAGACCATGTTGTCAGTTCTGGTATTTTCTAAGAGAAGAGATTGGAGATTCTAGATGAGATAGTAATGATGGAGGTGGAGAAAAAGAGTAACATTAACAGATTTCCTGTTGTAGGCAAGAAAGGTGACACTCATCTCATGTAACATTGAGGCAGAAAGAACAGTCATAGTGTAGGGATCAGGGGAAAAAAGGGTTATGGACACCAGTCTGTCTTCTCCATTTTTCCTCCTCCCATAAAAATTTAGATAATGTAGTAAAAGTAACGGAAAGTTGAAGGCCATAAAGGGATCTCATGGGAATATGTAATAGTGATGTTCTAAACTTTTTAACCTATGTGTAGAACTGCAATTAGAATATATTAAAAATAAGTAAGCTGCTGTTTATATGATCAGGTTCACAGACAGAGTGTGGGTACCATGAATCCTTTACAAGCATATGAATATATTTTGGAATCATAGAATTATTCAGGTTGGAAAAGGCCTTTCAAGAGTTCAGCCATTAACCCAGCACCACCAAGTCCACCACTAAACCATGTCCCTAAATCCCTCATCTACTTGTCTTTTAAATCCCTCCAGAGATGCCATATTGTTCACCTGGTTGAAAGATAAGCCTGGCAGAAGGCACCAGCAGGAGTTATTCTCTTCTTAAAGACTGGCAATGTTGGAGACTGCACTATTTCCCAAGTGTAATACGGTTTTTCATTCCCTAACATCTAATCTGAGTTATCCTTGCTGTAATTTAAGTGCTTTACTCCTTGTCCAGTCCACTGGGGCACTGAGAATTGTCCTCTTTCTCTTTGCAGCAACCTTTGCATAATTAAAAACTGCTGTCATGGCACTACATAACTTTTCTCCCAACTAAAGAGAGGTTTTGAAAGATTAGTATCATTTGCATAAATCTTATTTTCACATAGGTCTTGTGCAGTGATTACGATAGCAAGAACACATTTTCACATAAGTAAGCTTTTGAAAGCACAGCTCTGGTTTGTAATTTTGATCATATGGGAAGATGTGAGAAACAATGAACTTCTGGTGAGGGAAAAATTGCTCTGCAGCTCTAGTGGCAGCAGTTTGCCCTGTCCATTAGTCCAGCAGTGTTATTATCTCAGTTCTTCATATTGAGAAAGCAGTGATTGTCCCCTGGTGCCCTTTCACCTCCCATGTTGCATAGGAAGCATGCCCAGAGTGGTAGAACTGTATTTGTACCATGGCAGGGGTGTGCTGGAATGGAAAACAGGACATATCCTGCCCCTGTTCATTCCAGCTGCCAAGAAGGATGGTGCAAGAGTGAAAATATTGAGTTACAAAGAGAGTTTTGGGGTAGAAAGTATTAAAATATGAATGCAAGTGTTCTTCTTAGGCTAATACTGAGTGATGGACAGTGCCTGCTGATACTGAGTACCACTGAACCAGGTGTGGGCTGTAACTCTCTTTCATAGTAGGACCATTGAATATCCCTCCAAAATATTCTGCTTGTGTAATATACCAGCACTAAAAACATTCCAGTGGAAACTGTTGTGTTAAAAAGAAGTCTCAGTATAGTCAACTGATGAGTAGAACTGCTAAGATTTTCTTAGCTCACTTTTAGGAGATAGGTAACTGTTTTCAAACAGCGTAAGTGAAAAACTAGCAGAACTGCCACGGGAAAAACCATGGGACTATGCCACAATTGTAGAATCATTGAGGGGACAAATACTTGCTTTATATAACAGGCACATTGCACAAAGGTATTTTGACACATTTGAATGTAGTCACAGTGGACAAGAGGAAGATCTCTTTGCTGTTTTAGAGATCAGGTATTGCTGATTCTGAAGGTTGTTGACAAGGCTTCCGCTATTTAGGTGTCTGATTTTTAATCTAAATAAAGAACTATCAGGGCTGGATATAAGCATGAAAGGAACCTTGAAACTGATGAACTTTTCAAGCTTTTGTTCAGTGATCCCAGTGGTATTGAAATGTTTATACAGTAGCCTGGGAAAAGGAGACCTGGTGCAGGCGTGCTATTGCAGACAGAGCTCAGTCGATGGACAAAGGAATACGGACAACCCAGAAATAAGATCTAACAGTTTAGCTAACCCATCTATTTCCCTTTTGGCGGAAGAGAGACAGCAAAATTTGATCTCTCCAGAGGGAGATAATAGTGCAAAGGAGACAATAAATCCTTCTGAAAGTCACATTTACCTCAGTTCTCTTGAAAGGTGAATAAAATAAATCAGACATGTAGGAATAACACTCTTTGTCAAGTGGTTTCTCTTTTGGAAAGGGAGGAGAAGATTCAGAAGAAGGAAAATGAGAAGAGAGAAGATATTTTTAATTGAGTCTGATACTTTAATGCAATGGTTTTATGAGTAATTTAACGTTTAAATAATTTTTGAAGAAAGACAAAGTGAGGAAAGGACTGTGACTAAGTATTTTAGTTCTGTGTCCTTTTTCCTCCAACACTGAATGATTTTACTGGAAAACTGAAAGTTCAAATTAAAATTAGATGGTGGAATTATAAGATCATCTACAGAAAAAGGAAACCATATTGGCTGTTGCTCAATAGTATGTGAATTAGCAAGAGAAGAAAAGTATTTTCATCCCTATGCAATAGCAAGGAAGGCTACAAAGAAGTTGGTTTTAAAAAGCAGTTTGAAAAGTGTACAGCATCAGCAGAAGGAGTTTCTGGTGGAAAAACTTTAAAATTTACTTGAAGTGTGAGAAGGAATAGTTATCCTGCACACAATTTCTGTAATCCTTGTCAGTATTCTAGACATTAAAAATGTTTGATTTGCAGCAGCAGAAGTTGGAACATAATTCAACAAGTGGAAAGGCCAAGTTTGAAACCACTAAGTAGGTCAGAATTTTATGGAAAGTACAAGACGTCTTGCGATCGTATCTTGTAAAGAAGCGATGTTACATCCAAATCCTTCTCTGCTCTACAGCAGTGATAGTGTGAAAAATGTGAGTTTTATGTTCTCAGGAGCGAAGCAAACCCCAAAAGACCAGTCTGTCTTTAAATTATTCTGTGGTTCGTGGTAATGAGCCATTACTATGAATTTGTGTCTTTGTCAGCTACTGGCCAGGGTCTCCCTTAGCAAAGGCGAATCCAAGGTGCTTGCTTTAATGGTGGGGTTTGAGATCCTTTTCCTCAGCATTTCTGTTACTTAATGACAGGGTGCTTTCTCTGGTGAACATGCTGACTGAAGATTTTGTTCTGTATGATGGCCTTTTGGCATCCTGCTTTGAATATATTTTTATCCTATCAGCATGTCTGATGAAAACTGCTGCATTTTGGTGTTAGGGAAAGAGATTAACCTGAAATATCTCACTTGTCATAATCCTTGTCATCAGACTTGTTCCAATAGTGAATATGGTACTGGCTCTATCAAATACTATAGAAATGGGAGGGAAAGGGGCTGTATAAGGTCCATATGTTTTCAGTTATGGAAATTGTTTAGGATGGTGACTTTTTTTTTTAATCTAACAGGTGAATATTTGATCATACGTTATTCCTTCTTCCTCTTAATGGTAGTGTATTTTAAGGGAAAGACATGTTAGTCCGTAATTAAATGACATTTCCCCTCCCCCAGTTTTAACTTGAAAACATTTTCAACTTTGGTTTTATGTGACTGTATGAGTGAATTTACAGATATTAGTATTAGAACTCCACCCAGCAAAGAAGGTAAAACAAAATTAAATTCAGTATTGGCTAAAGCTTGCAGCCCTGTGCTACAATAATGAACAGAGATTCCTGCATTTAAGGTGAATAACAGAATTGTGAAATACAATCTGTGATCCTATGAAGCAAAAGTGACTGAAAATTGGAAGGTCTATGAGGGTACCAGAAGATGACTGCTCATCTGTTGAGATTCAGCTTAAAATGTTATTATCAAGTAGATAAGGACACATTTGTGGCATTGTAGAAAGACTAGGTGAGACCTCGTCTGAAATGCTGTATACAACTTTTATCATGTGTTTCAGAGTTGTGAATTGAGACTTGAAGTGATGCTAAGGAGAGCTACAAGAGTGATTGGGAGAATGATGAATTAGGGTTGTAAGAAGGGACTGTAAGAGCAGCTTTGCGTGGCTTAGTGAAATTGAGAGCTTGAAAATCTATACTGTAGGAAGGGAAAGCGTTTCCTTAGAGTTAAAAGACCGTATTTTACCAAAGAACAAATGAATAGAAAATGGTTTTAAGTAAAACCTGAGTAGAAATTTTAAAAGGGGGTTTAATTACAAGAGATGTGAAAATACGGAAGCACAATTTTGGGCAGCGTACTGAGGGCAAAAATGTTGCTTTCTAAGACAGATATCAGTAAATATATTATGAGGTTTGTATAGTTTGTATTAAAACTAAGGTCTAGCCTCATTAATTCAGAACATCTGTACTAATCCATTGTTGTTACAAAGTACATGATATTAAGGATGGATCTTTGAATAAAATTTAACAAGGGACATTTCTAAAAATTGAAAAAAAAACCCTTTAAAAATTACCTTACTTAGCTTGGATTTTTTTTAAAAAACATCCACAATGTAAAGCAGAGCCTTGTGTCCTTCAAGCAGGATACTTGTTGTTTTCCTAGGAAGTGGGCATAGTGTAATGGAAAGAGTGGTGTTGTTGCCTTGTAATATGCAGTTACCTGTTGCTCCTTGTGTACTTCCTTTTCCTGGATAATTACAGGTCACGGAAGACTGCAGTGATGTACTAAAGTTTTTTCCCTTTTATCTCTTGTGTGAGTGGGTAATGTCAATGACTGTCTCTGACTGTAAAAGCTATGGTTAAAGTCACAACTCGATTTCCATTGCAAATCTCTGGGTTTCTTTCCTTATGGATGTCTTCCTTGGAGTTGAGCCTCATATTTTCCTCTTGTTTTTCTTCTACCACTTTTAACAAGGTTGCCATTTTTTTCTTTGTCTTGTAATAGCACACTCTAAAATTTGTAGTAGTGTGCATTGAGATCCCAAATACACAGGTTATTTTACTTCTTTAAAAAAAAAAAAGTATAAGCATTTCATCTTGAAAAAAGTAATTCCTTTGGCATGTCATAGTCCTTATGTGCCTTGTTTCGTTGAGTGACTCTCAGATGTTTCTGACGTATGTTGTTAAGTAAATAAATCAGGATTTTTTTTCCTATATATACTCAAGATATTAGTTGAAACATTTATTTCTGCTTTGCATGTAATTATCTGCGATGTATGTCCAGTCAATCTTTGGTGTCCATCCTGTGAGAAAAACAAAGAGATTTCAGGGGCCAGGCATTTCCTTTGTTCCATGCTAATGGAAGTCTGGATAACTGTTTGAGTAACCTGGTCACCTTAGTCAGAAAGTTTAGTCACCTCTGTCAAATAAAGTGCAAGATAAATTCTTTCTGCATTGATGTAACTTGTAGTAAGAATGCCTTATGTACAGAGCCGTCCTGCAGATTCCAGGTGCTTTTAATTTTCTCTGTGTTGCCAGAAAGAAAATGATCCATTAATCAGAATATTTATTTATTTTGTCTTACCAAGCCGTAAATTTACCATGGATGGTTATAGCTGACAATTTTACAGATGCACATGAGTCTTAGTTAATTGGTTAACTAAGTTAATAAAATAAATTAATAGGTTCTCTGATAAGAGAGGATTTAGTAAAATGGATACAATCCAACATACACGTATTCTAGGCATTAAAACCTCAAAGAAAATTGTTATGTGCAGGTAAAATTTCAGCTGATTGCTTCTATTCATCTCTGAATATTACGTATAATTAGATTAGTGTGACTGCCTAGTTTCTTTGTAATCACCATATAAAGTTTAGTTTAAAACTCTATAGAGAGAGCTTCTCTATAGAGAGTTTAATGGCTTCATCTGAGACAAAATGTGGCCCCTGCATATTTTATCTTTTGAAATGCATCTACAGTTAGTTGTATACAGGTTGCTTTCCTACATGCAGCATTTTCTATCTGTGAATATTACTCTTAAGCAAGAATTTTGAGTCTTCTGAATCTTTCAGTTCATGCACAAGGACAAAATGGGAAAAGCACTCAAGTATTCCTAACCTGTTTCCTCCAAAGTGAGGGAAACTCACTGGTAAATTCAGAATTGCACTCAGTTGTTCATGTCACCAAATCCAGTTGCCTTACTGTTTCTTGAATGAGAAGGTAACCATATTTAATGATAAAGATATAAAAATGAATAAGTTTTAGACAGGAAAAGTTTTAGCAATTGTGTTTTGTTAGCTGTTTTCTTTGGAAAAAACTTCTCTTCCTAGAAAGACTTATCTGCATCAGTTTTGTTGTTGTTGTTGTGGGGTTTTTTTTTGCCTTTTTTTTTTTTTTTTTAAGATCTCCCTTAAACAAATTCAGCTAAAGCTTTGGGTTCAATGTAGGGAAGCTGTTACTTTACCTGAGTATGAGGATAGTCTGGTATGAAACAGTGGTAATGATAAGTAGCTTCTCTTAGTGTCGACAGTGTCCCTTTGTATTTGAATTTCCTTTTTTCATCTCACAAGTGCCATTCACTCATATTTTATATTTCCTGTGGGCCTTTTCCTGGTTAATTATATGTCACAATTGAAACTTCAGAAGCAGAGAGGAGTGGCAGGGAATGCACCTGAGTGGAGAACTTTCTTCAAGTATCTGTCTTTTTATTACCAAATAAAATGACATTTTATTTTTCAATGAGTATTTTTCAACGTATAATCGAATTTTGTTATGCAATTGTTTAATGAAAATTAAACTATTAAATTTCATGTCTTGTCTCTGATTCTGTGACTCCTTTGGCTGTTGATGTGGGATGACCTGAGTTTCTTCTGCCTGTATCCTAATCCTTTGTGTCTTTAGGCTGTAGACTATTTTGTATAAACCCAGCGAGTGTCATAACTGTTCATTTCTGAAGAGGAACAGCTTACACTGTTGATTATTTAATGACAGTTCACAGTGCTTGGTGGTGTACCTGACTGACACCCAGCTACTGGCATACATTTGACCTGTGGAGATCAAAGTCTAAATGAGACAAATAGGGACATACAGGAAAGAATTAACTTAGGCTGAACTTAAAGGAAGGAAGTTTTCAAATACCTGCTTTTTTCTCTATAAAGGTGGAATCTATGCCTAGGAAACATGCAGGGGTGGAGAGGACAGCTCATGGATTATACCAGTGAGAATTAACTGTTAGTGAAGTTGTATAAAACATCATCTCAGAGCTGATGCCTTTTTTAATAGCACAGGAATGTATTTAACACCAGCTGAAAAAGCAGCTTATTTGAGTTTTCTCTTGCACATGTGAGGAATGAAAAGCCAGAGCTGAAGGTAGTGCTATAAGCTGATTTTGTCAGCTTCCTTACAAAGCACAGCAGAGTGAGGGACAGAAGTGCTGTATCTTGATGATGTGCACTAGAGCTTTTGGAAGGACTTCTGGAAAGAGCAAACCTCGTACACAGAGAGGAAACTTGACTGCAGGATACTTGCCATCTGATTGATAAATAATGTTTAGTCTTGCATGTAAATAAATCTGGGGTTTGGTTGGCAGTTTGCTATAATTGCATAGCTTAATAGGGGCATTCTCAGAATATTCCCATTGTCTGCTAGCATAGCATGGACTCAGCTGAGATGACAGGAGAAATCTCAGTTTTGTGCACCACAGCAAGAGTAAGTCAGATGTTTCCATTCCTGTCTGCTGGAACCAATTTTTGGCAGATTTGGCTTTTAGCATTTTAGTAGTGGCTTCCAAAGGCCCGGTATCTAATGTGGTGGTTAGGAGGGTGGTCTGGTCTAGGGGCTGCCTGGTCCAATATCTGACTTCCTGACTGGTATCTTTGTAAAAGGAGAGAGAATTGTTTTGTTGAATAGCTCATTGCCAGGAGGATTATGCTGTGAGAATTAAGAAAAGAAGAGAAATCTTCATGAGATCCAGGCCTTTTGTTACAGCTACTGATACGGATGTTAAAATCAGTGGGATATGTTTGTGAGCAGTAACTGTAATAGAAGACACTTGGGAACGTTGAATGTGTCCCTAAGCATCCTCTTGATACATAAAGCATGAAATATGTAAAGGCACATGTAATTATTTTCTTTGTAGCCCAATCACTCGTAATAGGAGGAGGAGGGGGAAAACAGAGCCAAAACTTTCCTTGTCTATTCCATCCAGGTGAAAAGGCTACAGACTCTGGAATTTTTGCTTATCTGCTGGTCTCTCCCTCCCTCAGTCCCAACTTCCGACTGCCCCTTCTTCCTTCCCACTTTGTGTTCTCCTCCCCACCCCTTAAAGGATGGGAATGATACAGGTATTTGGCCTGAAGAAGATAAAAGTTTTAAGGCAGAGAACATATAAACTTCCATAAATCTTTTTCGCTGCTGCATCCCAGATTTTTTTATACAAAGTGAATTGTGAAAGTCTTTCTATGTTCTTTTCAGAATATGATTGTTTATTACAGAGAAGTAAAAACTTGTGTGATAAGATAATTGAAATTACAGATGCAACTTGTGTAAGCATCATAGTAATTGTTTTTATAATTTAATGCATACAGGTTAAATTTACAGATTTTGCTCTTATATCTTTCAAGTATTGAATATTAGACTGTTAATCATTTTATTGTACTTAGTCCTTCCATAGATAGTAAGGTGCCATTGTTCTGTTAGGCACACCTATTTCTGTTTTGAAATCTTCCTAAATTTAAATGTTACAGCCTGTTACTTTTTTCTTACTAAGTCTCTTTTTCTTTATACTGCTTTTACGAACTTCTCTGAGTTTTAAATATGAGTGTGTGCAGATCCATTCTCTCAGAAAAAAATGGACTTGTCTTTTCAAATGCTCTTGGTAGATGATGGAGTTGGTATGTCAGAAGTGTGTTGGTACTGGCCTGCAAGATTGACATGAATGTGGCTAACTTCACTGATATCAAGGATTCTATTCCCAGCATCACAAGGGCAAGCTTTTTTGGACAGAGGGATTATACAATTATTGCTGAAGGTTGGGGGGTGAGGAGAAATAAAATTGTAAAACTTGGATTAATGTGTGCAAGGTATTGAATCTAGAGCTTGTGTGTTAGGTTCTGGTTTGATTTTGTAGCTCCAATAATTAGGTTGGTTGGTTGGTCTGTATTTATCCCTGTAAATAAAGCATTTTTGATAATTACATTTCTGAAAGAGTAATCATGGAATTTCACAAACGTTTTACAAACAAAAGTGAACTTTAAGGTGGAAGGTTGGGGTATTTAAAGACACTTGGGGATCTCCTACTACACGTGGATAGCTGTCATGTGTGCCTTCAAAAATGTCTTAGTGGGAATTTAAATGAGTGGGCAATTACCTAAATTGGACAAAAATACTTCTGAAAGTGTTCCCAACTAATCAGTATTCATGCCTATAGAAATATGTAGGTTCTTGTCACTCTGTTCATAGGGCTCTCAGCCAGCACCTGACTGGCACTCATGTTGGACAAAGTAGATAGGCTGTTTCTCATTATCCAGCTGTAAAAACTTGCCTAGCAAGGAATTAGATAAAGTTTGGAATCTGCTTTGGTATGAAGTAATCCCATGAGAATCTAATGTCTTGTCTTCCCAGCTAATGCATCACATTCAAATAGTGGATTTGAGCCTATAAGAGCACATATGTGTTTTGGTCCATCTCTGTGTCTCCCATGCCTCCCTCAACTGAATGACTTTTTTTTTTTGTCAAAATCCTCACAAATAAGCACTGTCAAACCCCCAAATCCAATACTTATGTAAAATAATGCAGGGAAAGTGCAGCTGAATGTGCTCATTTTCCAGCACGTTCAGTACTTTTTGTCTGCTCACTGAGCGTGAGATGGAATTTTCAAACTAGCAATTTCAGGTAGACTTTCATCTTGCAGAAAACCATTTTCTGGCAATTCAGTGTGTGCAATATCTGGTTGGGCAAGCTAGAGATATTGTGTCTTGATGTGATGGCTTGTCACTGTTGGTTAGTGAAGCACCTTGTTTGAGGCTGGAGAATGAAGGATGAGCCTAATAAAGAAAAGGTCTTCTGTGTGTATGTGTATGCCCATGCACCTGTGCATATACTTTCAAATTGAGAATAAATATTCTTCACCACTGCTAAATTTATGTCCTTTAAGCTTCTCCTTCTCTCTGGATTGTTGGCCTCATCCAAGAGGGAAATGCTTTTGTCTTTTGAAGAATAAAGAAGTTACCTCAAGATTTTATGATGTTTTTAGTGCTTGTGTTTATTATACAAATACACAGGTTGCCACAAAGTGTTACTGTTTATGTTAAGAATTTGTGTCAGAAGAACCACTATGTTGTGTTTTGAATTTTCATAGTTATATTATAATAATAGAAGGTTGATGTTATGTATAAACGCTGCAGGCCCTGAAGTACATTGCAATTCCAACATGTGCAACTTACTGCAACTGCTTCTCTGTCTGACTTGTCATCACCTAGTGCAATGAAGAGGAAAATCTCAACAGCATCAATTTATATCTGAAGAAGTTCACTTATACTGAATGTCAGATGAAGGCATTTCATGTTTATTTTAGAGTGGCAGTAGAAAATTATAGTATGATTTTTTTTTAAATTATGGTATGTGGGTTTTTTTTTTGCCAAGAAAGGTTGGATGAGATGATCCTTGAGTTCCCTTCCAACCTGGTGTTCTATTCTGTGATTCAATGAAAATTGAAAAACTGTAAAAAAGACAAAGCACATAATAGTTTGGATCATTTTTTCAGACTCTTAACAATTATTCTGAAACATATATGGGTTTTATTTCTTACTAAAAGAACAGAGAATAGTTTGACTGTGTTTGCTGCAACATTGGGATAACTAAGAGAACAGTGAACCTATCCAAATCTGTGTCATGGGCCTTTCATGAAAGATACTTTTAAAAGTTAAATCAAATGTATGCAATTTCATTTAATACAGTTACATTATTTTCTTTTACTAAAGATACTTTTTAGTTAATATCATGCATTACTTGTTGTCTAATTATTTTCTATGTTATTTAAATTAGTTTTAATCCCATTTTGTATGTATTTCTACTTGGAGACCAATACAAGTAGTATTGGTACAATTTATCTTCTTTCTTGCTTATTTCAGAGGTCTAGTTCATGCAAATTTGTTTATCAATGGACTAATACCTTCTGCTACGGATAAAGATCCAGGTTTGTTACCTAAAGGTTACAGGTTTGTGTCAATAATATCTGACTGTGCTTTTGGAAGAAGCTGGTATTAGCACATAAGCACTGTGTGTGCTGTTATTTCCACATCATGAGAAGTAATCTGAAACAGCACAAAAACAATGGAATTACTGTGCACAGGATTAGATATTCTATACCTTTGAGCAAAAGGCATTATTTCACATACAGTGCCAATGATTTTTGCGATGCATCTTATTTCAATATCATTCTGCACGTTAAGGTAGCAAAAAGGTAGTCAAAAGTCTTTGCTGAGTACAGGTGGTCTAAATGATAGGTATTCTGTTTTCTCAACTTTTAAATGGGAAATAAAACCAGTTTGACTATGGGATGAGATTTAGTACATGGAAAAACCTGGAGATTTATGTATTGCACTCTGGAATTCTGTCATACCTCTCTCTGGTATACCTCATCCTGCTATAAGATGTTTGGCCAAGATCACAGGTTCAACCACTTGCTTGTGGTGCTGGCACTCACTAGACTGTCTCTTACACTCTAGCAACACTTTAGAAAACATCTGCTTTTTAGATAGAAAAGGCAAATATTTCAAGTCTATTGCTCTATTCTAAGCTTTGCTCCTTTCATGTAGAGGAAAAGCCATTTTTTTCCTCAGGATTTGGAAAGTACATTCTTTCAAGTGCAAAAGAATATTTTCTGAATTAAAATATTTGAAGAGGCTTCAGTTTAGTCTCCTGCCAGCTGCAAGAGACTCCTGCAGGCTCATCTGGAATGACCCAGAACAAAACTGCGTCCTTTTAGCCAGAACTTTACAAGTTTGCCTTGCTTTTGAACTGGACATTGCAAATTTTTTTTTCTTTTGCTGTAAACAATCTCATTTCTGCATGTGAACATTGCCAAGAAGTAATCACTACTTAATATGCCAAGAGAGAGTTTTTGCACAGATATCTTTTAGCTTTTATCTTGCTTGACACCCTGCCATTTGTCCTTGGCTTGCTGAAATTGGTTTCTCCTCCGTTGGTATGCCTTTCCTCTCTTTGTTCCCAGCCCTTGATGTACAGACCCCCTGAGAAGGCAGTCTAGAAGGGAATTTTTTTTGCTGCACCCAGCCAGTAAATCTAAAACTGATTCAATACCTGTAATAACTAGAATAGTGCTATATGTGATGTATTGCTGGTTTGAACAAAAAATAGTTTGAAATTTGGTCTTTCTTCGTGTCTAAGGACATGGCTGATAAAATGACAGCCTAGAAAATTTGCTGTTTAATAAGGCCTCCACGTACTGTTTTCCTCCATTTGTTTTTTTTATTTCTCCACCTCTATTTATACAAATCCAAAGCGTCTTGAAAGTCTTCAGACAGGGATGGCAACTCTGGTGAGTGAGAGGCATCCCAGCCTGCAGCCCTGCAGCAATCCTCTCCCACCTGGTAGAGAGGTTTTCCTGAGTAAAAGGGTGACACTCCACTCTTCCAAGCGAGCCTTGCAGCCCTGCAGGAGAACAGTTAGAGCACCTGAACTTAGTAGGCATTATACTTTTCCTATTTCAAATCTACTCCAGCAAGCTTCCTTTAGGTTAGGATGAGAATCATTGCGTTTGCAGCATTAGTGACATACACGATTTCCATTCTTCCCAGTGGTGAACAGCGATGTTCCGAATATTTCGTGTTTGTTTCTATCAGGGCTTTGCAGGAGGGATGCTTTCAAATGCACAAGTGGAGGCTGCACTTACCTGCCTGCTGGTTTCAGTAGAAGTTCCCCTTTTGCTCTAGAAAATGTTCCTAGGTAACTGGCCATGTTAAGTTGGAAAAATCTCTCTTTTAATTAAATATTAACAACTAAAAATATGTTGAGATTTTGAACATGGACAATGTGAAGTGTTGTTAGCTGTGGAAATCACAATCATCTTAATGGGCTACTTTTCACATTACTAGTTTTATTACACTAACTGTGACTATTACTTAATTACTGTGAATGTGTAACTGTTGTTCAGATATAGATCTCAAAGGACTTACTTATTTGTGCTTCCTGCTATTTTCTCACTCCATATAAATTCCAGAAATGCAAGAGATGCTGCCATCATGTAAGTAGAAAGCATACTTCCTCTAGTGCAAGTTGGGACAGCTTTAATGGTTTGAAAATAGTTACAAATCTGTTTCAAAGAGAGGATTCTTCAGTGAGAGATCAAAACTCGAGTTCCACTTCTGGTCTATGCAATGCGTATTCTGTGCATTAGAAAGAGAAGGTATGGCTACTGCTATCTGTTTTTTTCCTCTGGGACTCTATTTTTACACATAAGATGAAGGAGGTTCAGTGGAGCCTGCAAGCCTGTTCAATTCAAGTTACAATGTGAGGCACGTAGTGGCAAATCATGTGTTGGAGGCTGTCTCCTGTGACAACTTTCCTTTTAGACATGCTGTGAATGTGGGCAGTGGATGGGGCAATAAGGATTAGTCAGGTTGAGGAGTTTTCATCATTCTCCCCCTGTGTTTGGAGGCAAAACAAACCCTGAAGTTCAAGTTCATTTTTTCCATTTTAAGTTGTATGATTAAAACTTTATTGGACAAAAGTGATTCAGTAAAAGGGTATTCAAAGGGTAGTGTGCTTTCCGCAATAAAAATGAAGGAGGAATAATGCATCTTTTGAAGACGATTGATTATTTATTGTTATCTCAGTTTTGTGACTTTGTTCAAATTAGCCCTTGGTTGTTCTTCAGTTGTTGCACTTCATGAGATACTGGAATTTGTTTTACCTCTGGCAAACTGCTGAAGCATAAGCTGGTTTTGGCTTGAAAAGCCGACGGAACAATCATCAAATCTGAGTTCATGAGAAGGTAAGCTACTTACTGGCACACATTGAAGATTATGTTTGCCTTCTCAATCCCCATTTTGAATACTGTGGATTTATTAAGTATGCATATTTGGAAGGATTTTACTTAACATAGTATTTTTGCATTCAAGTAGTAGATTAACTGGAAAATGAGTCATTAAACATTATTATTACATTTAATTTCTACTAGGTAGAGACAAGCTTGAAATAACATTGGACTTTCCATGACAGTAGAAGTGAACCAAAGGAAGGATGATCTGCTGGGTTATCTTTAGAATAGTTGACTGTGGTGAATGGCAGCCTTGCTCTATCAGTACACATTTTAGTAGCTTCTAATGAACTTCTGTTCTGATCTTTTCTATATTCTTCCTTATGAAGCCCTTATAAACCCTTGGGCATATAAAGAAAACTAGTAGAACTGAATGAGTATTTTATAAAATTTAAAACTTTTATTATCTTCATCATCCTTGGTTAGATTGATTACTTTGGCTTTTCCAGTTGAATGCAACAACCCAAGAAAATAATCTCTTTTACTGTCATTAGTTTTTTCTGCTGGATAATCTTTACCATTAATTTCCCCTCTTTTCATTTTGATAGAGTTAGTCACTTTATAATTAAATGTCTTTATTTTTGGAAAATAGTGCCACATCTGGAGTTGTCTTAGGAATAGTGTATTTCCTTGCTAGTATGATAAATGCACGGACATGGAATTTCAGTGATAAAAAGTTCCATATTTTCACCGCATACTTTCTGTCAGTATAAACTTCTGAATGCAATAGATCAAGTGTACCTTTCAGGTATAAAGAAATACCGCTTAAGAAATAAGTGTATGTAATGCTATAGACTAAAAATTTCCATATATTTTTCATAGCGATTTATTATTTAAGTATTATTACCATGCCTGGTCTCATTCCCTCCAATCTCTTGATATTGCTGAATGATAAGAATTTAGGAAACAAAGTTACTGTAATTGTATGCAAAGAATAGATTGCATATAATCCACAGGAGCTGGTTGGCTGAATATTATGAAATATTCATTGCTGGAGAACTCAAAGAGTCAGCATCTGATTAGAAGGTCCAAGTCTGAAAATATATTAAAAGCTGTTGAGTGTTTGATCTGTTACCACTTAGTAGGTCAAAGACGTTTAGGGGTCACTGCACTTTCACAGATAAAGACATCAGTAACCAGGGGGCTTGCATAAATTATGATTTCTCCAGTAGCCCTGCTGGAGGATTAAGAGGTTTGCTTTATGGGTTTTGTTTAACAGCGTTTAGGGCAGTCAGATGACTGAACTTCTTCCACTGGTTATTTAGGGGGTCGTTTGGTGGTGGGTTTGTTTCTTTTTTTGTTTTTTTTTTGGTATGTGTTCTCCCAAGTTACGGTGAATGAAAGGGATGTTTTGTTCTGTAAATCCTATTATGAACCTTGCCCTTTCCGCTTTCTCCATTTGGAAACATTTTGTGACATTTAATGAGCTTGAGCACTGGACAGAAGATTTAGACTTCTTGTATGTGTGCTGCTGGGCTTGTAACAGCAGTGCAGACAAAAATGAAAGTATGTGATAAAGAAGTAGATGGTTTGCCACAGGTCTTGGCCAGATTTCCTTGCAGCCTATGGAGCACGTGTGGCTTTAGTGTTTCCTGTCTAGAAGTAGTGGCGAAAAATTGTGGCGTCTGTTTTATCCTAATTGCACGCAATCACTCAGTAACATATATAAAGCTATTGCACAGGAGTTAAATTCTACATGTATTCAGTGGTTATAGAAAAAGCAAGCTGTGCATCTTTCTTGGATTTGTCTTTTTTTTTTTTTTTTTTTTTTTTNTTTTTTTTGTGTCTTTCTGTCTGTCTTTCCCAAAAGCAAATACCGTCTGTTCACAGCAGCAGAAATGTCCTGATGTTATTGGTACAAAATGCCAAATTAAAGAGAGAGACAAGCTATTAATAGGCTGGAACTGTTTACTGATATTTATGGGTTCTCAGATGCCGTTTGTTACACCAGAGCAATCACAGCTGAAAGATACGTGCAGGATGTACAGGGTGTAGTATGATGTTATGCCAGTTCAGCTTCTGCACGTCTGGCAGAAAAACTGTGATGATCTGTTGCCAAAATGCTAACAAGGGCCTGTGTGTGTATCTTTTGCTCTGAAATATTTTCTGAATCATCAGTGATCCATGTGGCAGGCGCTGATTTCAGAATGCTTTGTTCATGCAAAATCCACTAAATCACAGTCTAAATTCCAAAGTCATATACTCCATCATCCCTCACTGCTGTCATCATCTCAGCAAATGTAAATATTGCAGCATTTCTTTCTTTGCAGTTCCTGGATGGAGGAGGAGTCCTCCAGGCAATTATGGAGTATGTCTTGAGGTTTCTGTGCACATCCCTGATGGCTTGTGATTTGACTTAAGATACTTTGTGTAAGTTCGCTGATCTGTAAATGAATGGAAACTTTTAGTAGTGGAATAAGCGGTTTTTCCCATTTTGAGCCTTAGAATTTGTTAGGTCTTGCTTGGAGAGAGAGGTCCAGTAGTGCTGGTAGCACGGGTAGACCATGGCTTTTGTAGCAATTCCATTGTACTTTTGTGCAATACAAAGGCACGTTCAGGTTCAGATATTTATACCATTATAAAATATTCTTGTGCAACATTATAATCTTATGAAATATGTTTTTACAGAAAATAATTACTAGTAATTAAAGACACAGCCTGATACTTTGCAGGCACATGTGGTGTTTTGCGCACAGAATTATGACACGTTATTGCAAGGTCCACCCTGATGTGCCCTGCAGTGGAATTGTTGCAGAAGACTGGCTGGAGGAGCAGGGTTTTTTGACCACTTTCCAGTATTTTATTTCTTTTTAGCCCAAAAAAAGAATGGTATCCCAGTGGGTGAAGTTTTGCCTCATTAGTCCTTGGCAAAATTCCACAAATCAGATGTACAACTGAGACATCCTTCTAGGAAACATTATCATGAATGTTAAGCAAAATATTCACACTCCTGTTCCTCTTAGGATGTTAACTCTCTTGTGTCTCTCATCTCTCTTGTTCCCTCTCATATACGCATATAAAAGAAAGTATGTTGTCAACTGTCATGTGTTTCCTGAAGTATTTTTTGCCTGGTCTATTTTTTGCAAGTAAGGTTGGTGTGTGGTGCTGCTGGAATGACAACATATTAACTCTGAGATGATGAACTGCAGGATGGCTCCTTGGCAGTTGTTGCTTGTTCTGAACTCTAACGTGGTGTCCTTTGATGCTTCAGAAGTCCTATCCTTTCTAAACTGACAGACACAGAGAATAAATTGTTATATTTTAATTAGAGATAAGAGCAGTGCTCAAGTCCTTTTGGACAATAGCCATGACACACTTTAATGAAAGTGCTACAAATTTCACTTAGCAGTCTCCTCAAATCACTACAAGCACTTGCTCGTCTACATATGAAAAACGTAAGCCTTACAGCTCAAGTGCTATTACTCTGAGCTGCAAATTCTAAAAAATTAAAATTTATTACTCTCATGTAAGAGAGTGCTCAGATATCTGAGTTAGTTTTGACGATGTTTGGTTTGATTTGGATTGGTTTAAAAATTTTACAGATTAATCACTTTAGTGTGCTTTTTAGGAGGGAAGAGACATTACTTGTGATTTATCTGTGATTGTCTCATAGCCAAAGAGAAAATTAGTGTTCAGTGTTTTATCAAGAGCAGATATCTCTTCTGCTTTCTTCGTCCCCTCCTCTGTCCCCTGTGTGCTGGAGGAAACAGATGACTTAGTCCCTTGGTTTCTTTCCATGTCTGTTAACTCATTTTTAAACACGTCCTGTGATTTTCTCTGCGTCTTTACTTTCCCTCTCACCTTGAGTTCCAATGAACCATTCTCCATTTTGCCATGTATTCCTTCCTCTCCATTTTTATCCTTTAAATCTTTGCCCCACAGTCTATAAACCCTTTATTTAAAAACATAAAAAATATTAAGAACCACTTCCCTTGATATGTTTACAGTATCATAAGGACTTTGATTGATACTTCTTTTGAATATAATTTTTCTTACATTATTATTTATAAATTAGATATAATTTAAAATTACTTATTTTTGTTTTGATACTACACAAAGTAAACTTTCTTATATAAAGTCCCTTCAATACCTTAGACTAATGGTACATGCATTTTTTTATTAAATTTAAAAGTGGATGGATTAGGTTATTTCAGAAGTCTGAAGCAAAGGGCATGATAACCTTTGCTAAACAATGAAGGTTCTATCTTATCTGGTTGAGTTGTACAGATAATTATGAGAGATGGTTGGACTCGTTTTGCTGAAATAGTCGTGTGGGGTTTCTCTGGCCTTTTAGTCTTTGCTTCCAGTGGTTATTCCAGTATGGTTACATTCACCTGTCTGAACCACAGCACTTCATAGGGCTGAATTTCAACTGAGGCATAAATTAGTTTAGAAGAAACAGCACGTGCAAATTTGCTTTGGTTTCTGCTTTTTCTTTTTACTTATTAGCAAAGGAGCACTCGCTTCGAAGGAGTTTGGTCAGACTTCAACTATTACATTTTTTAAAAATCGGTGACAGTTCTACATGAATGCTATTTTTTTGTTAATTTAAATGGAATGACTATTTTGATAACACAGTAACACTGACATCTTATGAATGTTTCAGTAGATTGTAGGCACGTTCTAATTTTCTAGTAGTATATTATATATAGATATATACAAGTTTTTATTAGTTGTGCATAATAAATTTCCATGTTTATCTTTTTAAGGGCAATGTAATCACTTAACATGTGGATCCATGAGGTCCAAGGTTCTTATCTATCGCTAGAGACTACCTGGATGGATGAAGAGCCTGTTTTTCAATAACAAGGGCATAAACACTGTTTTTCAAGAGCTGCCTGTGAGTTGATTTCCTCCACAGGTAGGAGGGGATGGCTGCCTTGGCCTTCTGGGCCAGCTGCTGACACAACTCTGTCATCTACTCAGCAACTCACTTTTTCCGGCTGAGAAATGGAAACACTTCTCTGTTCTTTAACTGGTTTTCTTGTTTGCACTTATGAAACGTGTGCCCATTCTGTAAATATCAGAGCTGCAGTGAACTATTGGTCATCATTTCTGTACACAGTCAGAAGCAAGTATGATCTCCATGTCTACATTCTTGCCAACTGAAACCTAGAAAAGGGGCAACAGACCTTTTAAGTATTTCAAACTAAAAAACCCCACTAAAAATAATTTACTGATTTTACTTCAATTTACTTAAAAAACCTGGAATACATTCCATTAAAATTTAATTCAATTTCAGAGTTTTAAGTATATATTACAAACTTAAACCACAGATCATTACTTATTTCCAAGGGAATTAAAAAGCAATACTGATGCACATTTCTAGTGCATAAATCTTTATGGGACTGAAGTGTAAAAATATACACAAATGATGACAGTGATAAATGCTTTTGAAAATGCAGGCAAGTTATGAAACAAGAACAGGTCTACGTGATTAAAATTCACTGCTGATTGAAATTAATGATAGTTTTATTATCTGCAGTGAAAGCATGCAGTTTATTTATTTAGGCGATGATAAACTTTTAGATGTAAATGAGTGAATAGGAAATGCTAATTTGAAGTCTTTCATCAAATAGCTGCAATCATTGTCAGAGGACTTTTGAAAGGAGGGCAAATAAAATGACATACAAGACTTTTAATATTTTAGTATTTTCCAGGTTTGAAGTCAGGGAGCTGAGCCATAGTATTGCCATTTATTTTGGTGACTTTTGGATCACTCATAGATAAATTCTTCTCTCAGAATTTGCTTCCCTTGAAAACAGATACAGGTTTTTCTGTTGTTGGTGTGCTAAAGTATTTACTCTATAATTTACAATCTTAATGATATTTTTAAAAATATTCTTCACAGAACAAAAATGAAAATTGCAGTTAAGAGTGTGGAATATTCAGGTTGGTAATCAATGTAATTTAATTGGAAATGACTGAGTCAGCCAAAGTATTTTGAGTGGAAAAGAGTGTTTTCATAAATAATGTTTTCAACCTTTCTCAAACCATACTAAACCACTTATCTTAAATATTGCAGTGGTGCAGTTCTAAATGAGAATCTGAAATGGCTTCAAAGGTGGCTGGAAATTTGTAGTAAGCATTAAAAAGTTGGATTGCCTACCGGAGGTGTCTCCTTTGCCAGCTTCTTGCACCAGATTAAAATCCTTCACTGATTTGCAGAAAGGCCATTTGAACCATAGCAATTGGCTTCAGGCTCACGTTATACATAATTCAGAACATTTGTGAGTTAGTTGTAATATTTACAAGAAATGCTTAGTTGTGAAAGAAATAGACCTGTTTAATATTATAGGTTTTGGTGAAGAACTTGGGAAAAAATTAGTTGCAGATGTTAACCAGTAAGATTGTCCTGTATGGAGTTCTTTATGTGGCTTCCTTTTAGAGATGACTTTTTGAAATGTATGGTATTTCAGATGGATTCTGGGCCACCTGGAAATGGAGCTGTGACTCCACATACTTAAAATATCTCAATATTGTAGGCTTTTCAGAGGAGGAAAAAATAAATTAAGAGGTGCGTAATGAAAAAATCTGACTATAATTCTACGTTTGACCTAGCATCTGATTTGAAACTTTTTATTTTTCTGTCCTTAATGCACACATTTGAAAGTGTTGTAATAAGGTCTGTGAAAGATTGGCTTATCCCGTTCATTTACTATTGTAAGCTGTTTAGGGTTAGCAGATTTTGTATGAACACGAGCAAAAATCCCACAAAGTCAGTACCTGTGGAGCCTTTAGCACTGATTTTAATTCTAGTTCTTCTCCATTAGTTTGTTAAACTTCAGCCTATATCAGTTTATTACAGAGACTGTTATTTTAATGAATTATCTTAGAGAACAAACAGTGGGGTCATCTACTTGGAGAACAATCTGCTTGGTCTGACTGAAAAGGGTAACTTCATGGGAAGATCTTCAAAACATGGCAGACGAAAGTCCGGAGGCTGTAACCTCACACAAATCCCAGAATCCTTGTGATACCAATTGTTAGGTTTGGCATCAAGCATCAATCAGATCCTTCTTCAGCACTTTATATATTTGGTTTTAGCCAGTATTTAACTTTTGACATTGAGGGTGAGACGAGAAGGAGCTTTCAATTGCTTTCCCATGGCAAACCTCATGAGAACTAAAGAAAGAAGACAACATTTTGTGTCTGCTGTTCATCTCCATCTCCCAGTACATGACTCTTTTCCCCTCAAGTTCCAAGTTTTTAGTCCTGGTTGCCCAGAATAACACCAGATTTTAGGTCGTATTTATCCACAAATAATGGGATTTCCTGACTTTCGTAATTCTTGGATTTATTTTGAGGCATTTAACTCAGCAGGAGTGTGGCATTGGCTGAATTATGGACAGTTTTGCTGCTGCCCACAAGATTCTGTAAGAGCAATAGCAAAGCCTGAAGATGTTTCTTAGCTACACAGAAAGAATGCTTGCGAACCAAGTGCTGTAGTTGGTGGTGATGTTGCAGTTTCAATTATTATCCTGCTTGTATTTACCAAACAGGCAAGTAGTACAAATATTTTAAAACAATTACTTAAATTGTACAGGTGATATCTAAGAGCCAGGTGTACAAAATTTCAGCAGAATTTTTGTTCTTTATGCAAATAAGTGTTTCAGAAGAGGTCTGGCAAGTTGCTGGTAGCCCGTGCTATTACTGGCTGCCTATATTTTTATTTTTGTGAGGTTTCACAGTGTCAGTGTCCCAGCTGAGGGGAGCATCCCATTTTGAATTCATGTCTAAGGCTGCTTGGGAAATGCAGATTAAAGGGTGCTGTGCTCTCCGGAAAGTTTGATGCCCAGGGTTATCTCCTTTATGTGGGATGGGTTCTACAGCATGGCAGCAGCATCGATAATGACCCTCATTTTAAAAAGATAATAGCTGTAAAAGCCAATTCTCATTGGTAGCCTATTAGGCTGCTTGCTCAGGAAGCAATACTGTAAGATGTAGGAGAGGTGAGTTTGAATCCCTTATGAATCCCAAAAGAATACTGCAAGTAAGTCTGACACTTCTTGGGCAAGTGCTCAGATTGCAAGGGCCTTATCTAAGAAAGACAGAAATACCTGAATATTTTAAGTGCAAAATTATAAAACCATTAAAAAATGCCCTGAATGTTCTCCTTTATGAACTCTTAAGTAGAGCTGTACCTTTTTGTCTTAATGTAAGTGGTATGGACTCAGGTATTTTTGCTGATAGTCCTTCATGTAACACGTACTTCTGACCTAAAGTTCCAGTAAATGTGTAATTAACAGGATCATTTTCTTAAAATTGGTTGATAATAATTTCTGAATTCTAACTGATAATTGAGTAACTTAAGTAGCATAAGACTTGTTCTTTCCATTATTTCATCTAAATTTCACAGGCAGTTTTAACAAATTTTCTAAAGTTACAATTTTTCTAGCATATTTGACACTCCAATCCATGAATTTCACTGTCATGTACAATAACCTCATTGTTTTCAGTTATTTTAAGCTTAGGAAGATTAGGTGCTTTATTTTGGAAACTTAAACTGTTGTTGAGAATAAGTGATCTAATAATATATTACATTAATATAAATAGATCTAAGAAAGGATTGAGAATATAAAACAGTATTTCTCACTATTTTATTTTATTTACCAATGCTTCATTGAAGTCATGGGGATTTTGTTTCGATTCTAAATTCTAAGTGCTCTCACCATAGTTGTCGATTTCGGATGTGAACTGGAGGATGTATCCCAAATGTCAGTTCTGAAGGAAGTAATGTAATTGTCTTGAAGCATTCCTGACTGAAAATACCTCGTTTAATGTTTAGTAGCCACATGGAATTACCTGCTGCTGCTACCCTTGATTTACAGCAGGGATATAAAAACCATGTAACAGTTATTTTTGGTAAGGCAGAAAAATGTCAATGGTAATTTTTTCAAACATGTTCAACTGCTGTTCATTTAAAGAATGTCAGATGTTCGAAGGAATTATTAAAGTTATGACATATTAATAGTCTAGCCCTCCAGATTAAAATACTTCTTCTGATACTTCTTCCTCATCTGAGATTTGAAGCTGTATCTGGACGTACAGCTCAATGTATGAGATTGAAAAATGATTGGAGTTTTTTTGGGGGTTTTTGTGCAGTGAAGTACCAGTAGACCTGCTCATATTGATCCAGGAAGTTTCTATAGTCTGCAGTGAGAGAGTCCAAAATAGGGGGCCCAGTTGCCAGCTTAGAAAGAAATATACTTTTGAAGATTAGAAAGAAATTCTAGGCCTCCAATAACCAGATGTTGACTTAATTACATCCAGAATCCTACCTCACATGTCTACATCATTAAGGAAGGTTGCGGAGTTTTTTTCCTATCTCTTAAAATTGGAGCTTATGTCTGAAATCCATTTTCCACATATAGGCTAATTAAAACCACCAACACAAAAATTAATCACTTCCCACACTGCTGAAACAAAAGCTTCAAGAATTTGCACCTGCATTTGAAAGCATATAATAATTATCACTAACTTCTTCATGAACTTCATTTCTTGAGCATCTGCAATAAAATGTATAAAATCATTTTGTACACACAAAGAATCTTCTTTAAAAAAAAGTATGTAATTTAGTAACAGAAAAGGGAAAAAAGACTAATTTCTGTTTATTTTAAAGCCTACTTTATGGAGAAAAACCTGCTTTATGGATTTGTTTCAGACAAGACAGATTGCAGGATATTTGAACAAAGTATTGCTTAAGACTTATGGTATGATACATAAATAAACATATGAATGTTTTTTGTGTTATAGCAGTAGTTTATACCATACCTGTTGCTCAGTGGTTCTTAAATGAGGCTTACTGTGGAGAGGGACTTTTCATTTGTTTACTGTTTTAATTAATCACCATGAACTACGAATGATGATTTTGTGCAATTCCATTATCCATCCTGTGACATAAACCAACACTGATTATATTACAGTTAACAAGCAAATTGTCAGTAAAGAGTTTTGGAATTTTGGCTGGCTGAATGTGTGCTTTCATGCATCCTGACTTGCAGCTCGTGGTTCATATTGATTTCCAACTGCCTGTGTGGTTTACATAACTTAATAGAACCCTAATTGCATTGATACAAGTGACTTTTTCAGTTTTTTCACTGTTGGGAAAGAGAGAATTTATGGAGAAAGTCTTAAAGGATATCTTTTATCATAGCCACTGATGAGTTTATTAAAAAAAAAAAGGGCATTTAAAACTAGTTGGGTAATTTGGATACAATAAATAAGATACAATAGAATATATATAGTTTGTCTGATGACAGAGGAATCATCAGCCTCATAAACTATGTATTGGATTACAGAAAGAAAAAGTAGTTTTCTGTTAGATCTAGCACAATATCATCATATCATCCTTCAATCCTTCATATCATCCTTCATCCTTCATCAGCTGTTTAATTTCAGACCCTAAACTTTCCTAAAATTTTACCTAGACAGTATTCTTCCAGAAAAACTTCCATGCAAAAATAATTTCTGGTCCTTTAAAAGAATATATATATATTTTAATTGAGCTATCAGCAGTTCCGTAAAATACATTCTCCTCCACAAAATTGTCTGCAGCACAGTACTAAATAATTCCACTACTATGATTTTTTTTTTTTTGAAGAGGGTGTTTATTTTTTGACAGACACTTGGTTTCTGTGACAGACACTTGGTTTCTGAGTGCTGTGGGTTAATCCCAGCAGGCACCAAGCCACTTGCTCATTCCCGTCAGAGGGATGGGGGAGAGAATTGTAAGGCTAAAAGTCACAAAACTGAGCTATCAGCAGTTCCGTAGATAAAGCAAAAGCTGCATGGACAAGCAAAGCAAAACAAAGAATTTGTTCCCCACCTCCCACGGGCAGGCAGGTGTTCAGCCATTCCCAGGAGAGCAGGGCTCCATCACATGTGGTAGTGACTTGAGAAGACAAACGCCATCACTCTGTCATGTCCCTGTGTCCTACCTCACCTTCCTCCTCCTTCCCCTGGCTTTATATGCTGAGCACAACGCCATATGGTGTGGGATATCCCCGGGGTCAGCTGGGGTCAGCTGTCCTGGCTGTGTGCCCTCCCAGCTCCTCGTGCACCCCCAGCCCACTCGCTGGTGGATCTATGGAAGCTGTGTAAGCACTGCTCAGCAATACCTAAAAGGTCCCCACGTTATCAGCACTCTTTTGGTCACAAATCCAAAACACAGCCCCATATCAGCTGCTGTGAAGAATATGAACTCTGTCCCAGCTAAAACCACTAACTGAGAATACAGCACTACAGAAAGTAAATTCCCAAAGTTGCTCTGTTCATTTTTAGAAAGCTGAATTGAACTAGTGTCATCATCATCGTTATTACATGTTCAGTGGTTTGCATTGCTCTGAGTTGGCGAACTGAAACCTTTTTGTCAACCAAGCCTGGAAATACGAATTTGAGTTTCTAGGTATATGCTTTCCTCTATGCTCTAAGAAAGTTATTTTCTGTGCCAGAATCTGGATGGAATAGGATACTTATTTTCACCAAAACCCATATTTGTCTGTTTTGTCTCCTTCATCATCCAGCTTTCTCATGAAGGTCCCAGAGGGGATTGTATAAGTGTCACACAATAGCTGTCACACAGTGATCTTAAAGATCTACAGTCTAAAGTTGTTACTAAGGTTATTACTGCTGATTTTCTTTGGAAATGTGCCTCATATCACACTTTCCTGTAATATCTGCCTTGGTCCACAACTAATGGTGCCAATTTACTTTCCCCTCTCCCCCCAGTATTCTACAATAATCTTATATAATTGTTTCACATGTGTGCTGCTGTATTTCAATTAAATTCATTTGTGGGGTTAACATAAACAGATGACTGTCATTAAAAAAGAAAAAAAAAAAAGGTTAGTGCTGACTCACACCAGTGGGAGTTTCATGCAGAGGTGGTAATTTAGTATGTAACAGAACCCAGCTTCCCCAAAATCAGCTTGCTTCAATTTCCAGAGCTGAAAGCTTAGGGTTTGATTAATTATTTTGGAGCTTTTTCATTCAATTTAAAGACTGGTTTTATTAATGCATTCTTCAAACCGAGACATAAAATATTATCGCTCTCTCGATCGCTGTAGTAAGTGTTGAGATCTGAGGGGACCAGCTGTGGCAGCTGTGTTCCCCCTTGGATCTGGAAGCTAAAAAACTTTCATCTCTGTTGCTGTCTCAGCTGCTGGTCTCGGGCTGTGGCCTTCCCATAACTCAAACCAATTTCAAAGCAATGTAAGTAACCTCATTGGAATGCCTTTGGAAAACCGCAGGAAGATTGGGGGTTTTCATATTATTATTATTATTTAAATAGTGCTTGTCCATTTTAAAGGAATGTTTCCATTTTAAGGTCATCTGTGCGTGGTGTCTGTTGTGAACTGAGAGACCCATCCTACAGCCAGGTTAGGAATCTTGTTGCTGTTTTTTAAAGGAGGAATAAAAAGGCAGTTACTCCAGCAGGGCAGATGGCATGTAAAGCTTGAGCTTAAGAGTTTTGTTTAAATCTTTTTGATAGTTGCATAAAATGGTATGACCTGTGAATCAGGTTGCACACAGAATTGTATTTCAGACATGGTTTTGCTATAAAGAGAAGAAAACCGTTCTGAAAGACGTACAAACACTTGTAAGTTACATTGACAGGATGGGCAGAAATGCATTAAACAAAAGCAAAGCAGTGGGAGGGGAGCTTTTGAGACCTCATGGTAAGACCATGCGCTTTACTCACTTCTTGATGTTTCTGACCCCAGAGAGAACCTCAGACTTTTTAACCTTTCTTGACTGACTCCAGTGAAGTGTAAAATAGTAATAGTGCCGGACTTTCCAGGCAAGGACAAATTCCTGCTGCTGACCTTCATCAAAACAGAGAAAAGCATCCGTCTTTTCTTCTGAATCCTAAATCTGTGATTGCCAAGCTGACGAGATACAGGAGAAAGCCTCTCCCTCCCCTGCAGTGTAGTGACAAAGTGGCTTACAGTCTTGCTAATAGGAATCTGTCAATGGGGAAGTGGCTGAGTGGTAACTGATCAGAATGCTAAGTCAGTAGCAAAAAATTGTGGGAACTAATAAAACTTTAATAGATCAAAAGAAACAATCAGACAAGGCACTGCCTATCTGAATGCATTTGCAAAGTAAACATTGGAAACCCTAGTTGCGGAATTGGTACTGAGAGAAGAACCAGTGATGACTCTGAATATTATATAATTAAATGTTTTATGGCTTAATTTTACCTAATTATTTGCAGCAATTTAGCTCAAGATAAGATGAGTGTTTGAAAAGGTCTGCGTGAATTAGCTCTATCTTTTCAGTGTAGACAATGAACATGTTTCTGTCTCACAAAGGACAGTGGGAGCTAGTCTGGATTAATTGAGACGCTTCTGTTTTCAAAAATAAATTGTCTTCTAGCCTAGCCCTGAACTTTCCCCTCTTTGGCTCAGGGCACTGTTTTGTGATGGGATGATCAGGGAGGCAGTGCCATAGGAAACATGAGCTGGGTACCAGGAGGGTTTGCGTTGTAGAGACCCCACATCCTCCACACAGGTTCAGCTAGTATAGCTCCAGCCCTTGCTTCTCCTGGCGTAATTGCAGCTGCATCCTATTGCTAGTGACATCTTTCAGATGCATAAAATTTCTCTAAGCAGATAGCAAAAGCATGCTTGAGTGACAGACTGTCACTGCCGACTTTCACTTTCTGGCCATTGACCCAATTAGTAGTCTCATGGTGAATTCCAAATTAAGTGGTATTTTACAGCACTAGCACAGCACTAGTGATTGCTCTCTTAGGCCAGCAGGGAAAGGCATCATCCTCTTAATTTGTGGTGTCAGGGGAACTTTTGGAGTTTATGGATGATGATTTCTGTCTCTCTCACAATTATGACTGGTAACAGAATGATTTATGGTTTATCATATCATCTTTCTCTTCAGTAAAAGACCAATACAGGAGAAGTATATTTTGGGAATGTAGAAAAATAGATGGATTTAAGCACAAGGTTTCATTACTATTCTTTGAACCTTCTAAATGATTTGACCTTTATCCATAAAGTGATCGCTGTGGTCAACAAAGGCTAGTATTGATTTACAGCACAGCTAACCTGTCAATTCTAAGCTCAGCCTTTGACCTTTTGTTTTGTTGCTGGAAAAATTATGGTACATGCCTGAGTCATAGTGTTTAATAGGGTTTTTTTCTATATGCAAAAGGCCAAAAGGCTCATTCTAAATAAATCAGCCAGTTTAATAATCTAGGTGGCAGGAGAAAGCAAATTGTCCATAATTAAGAAGTTCAGAAAACCTGACTGACTGACAAAAGTATTTCTCAGAATTAAACAATGAGCTTTTTCTGGAGACAGTAAATGTGCCTATTCCACAATGAGTAGCTGCCTTCTCTTATCATGTGCATTTTTGTTCCTTCTTGCTTGTCTTTTAACTCACATCTGCTCCGAGTGGGGGAAAAAAAAATGTAGACAAGATCCTGTTAGCTGCATTTTTCATGTTTTAAGCTTCCCCCCTTTTAATCTTGCTCACAAACAGAACAGCACTGAGAGGGTCTGTTTCCTTTCCATTTCTTCTTCACAGATAAAGTAATGTTTGCCCTTTTCTCTAGAGCAAGGTATACCACTTCACAGCAGCTTTAACCTCAAACACATGAAAGATGCCTTTTTTTTTTTTTGCCAGGATGTCAGCTCAGGGAGATAGTGTTTACATTGTTCAGTAATACGGCTTCTATAAGCTAAATGTGCTGACTGACCATTTAATTGTGCAGATGGCTGCTTTGCTTTGCTTTGCTTTGTCTGCATTTGGGTTGTTTGAAATTGTTTGTAAAAGGCTGTTAATGGAACTAATGGCAATGAATTATAGTCTTTGCCCTCCTCTCCCTGTTCTACTCCCTCCCCGAAGAAAAAAGGGAAAAAAAAAGGAAAAGAATGGTTTTGTACATTGAATTCCAGTTGTTTATCTCTGGAAAGTATTATAGTTGCGGTTGTATGTAAATGTAACATTATGCAAGTAGTAATCATCACAGTCTCAAAGCTTAGTATTTTCAGTTTATGATTTTATTCTAACACTTCACATTTAGGAATGAAAAATACTTTCATTAAAATGTGGATAAAATTTCCATCATTGCTGTACATCATTTAGAGCAAAATTTATGTTTTGATGGGAAGAATCTAATTGGGTTTTAGAGAAGGCAAAAGCCTTAACTGGTAGAGTTCTGAACTAGATTGTAGTTTCTCCTTCTGAAACAATAGATAACAGAACTATCCCCTGTTCCTGCCAGACACCAATCAGAGTTTACATATGCCTCAATAGAAGTAAAAGGATTGACTACAAGGAAGACCTCAGCGAGTTCACTTTATTTCACTGGATTTTTTTTTTTTTTGCATAGTTTACATGAAAAAACAATGTTGTCTTGTTTCCTTTAAGCTGTTTGGCAAACTCGTGTTTTATACCACATGCAACTGCTAGTACCTTCAGGAATATTCTTGTTATTAAAAATGACTCTGTCATTAGTGCAGTGTTCTGAAATCCAGGCAACACCCTCACCCCCACCTCAGATTGCCCATCCATAGATGCAATCTGTGAATGAATCCTTGCAGCTTCATTTTTATCTAGGACTCAGTCTAGTACTGTATGATAAGGGATTACGTATGCTCGCAGGAACACATAGCTGTATCAAAGAGTTTGTCAATACTAACCTTCTTTTAATGATCATTCATTTTGAATTCCAAATTCAAATTGATGCTTGGATCTTGTTTCCATGACTACAGTTGCAGTTCTCTGAGATTGGTAATATTTGATGCCTATTTATGTCAGCAATTCATGTACTAGAAATATGTAGATAGATGTAAATTAATATCAGTTTAGATTCTCCTTTATGCAAAGACTGGAACAGAATATAATGACAACCCAATATATAAGTAGCAGGCATGATGCTACAAGACAATGTGAGGATATGTAGCTCTGTTCAGTATTAATATACTGAAAGGAGTCATATCTAGCCTTGGCTGATTTGGTTAGGCAGGCATACTCCCTCGTTCTACTTACCCCAGGGAAAACAGATGCCAATGCAGAGGAAGAGCTTTAATAATAGCAGTAGATTTGCCATCTGTCACCTTGCTGGACAAATAATCAAGGATTAGAGATTTAACGCCTGAGAGGGATTTTTTTTTCTTTTTAAATTTCTGTTCTGGATTTTGTATGTAAATCCTTACAAACACTATAGTAGAGTTTATTGTACTTATATTTTCCAACTTTCAACAATGTTCTCCTGAAATCCCACCTTTTGTAAGCAGCTTTGGAGCACGTGTAGTTATCATAGGGTGCATCATGGAAGAGATCTTGTTTGATTCCTTTGCAACTGGATTTGTCCTTCTTCGTTATTTCCCTGGAAGGAAAAGAAGGAGCAATTGAGTGTTCATTACTATATGTTGCTATGGAACAGAGCTCTGAAAGCACTATTTCAAGGAGTCTGTCACTCACTGCAATTAAATGCAAAGGTACACTTAAAAATAAACCCCAAACACCTCTTCCTGCTCTAGTTTTGTATGACCTCTTTGTGTGATAAATTTTAGATGTTTTAACTTGCTGTAAGGTTAGACAATACATTTTGAACGGGAGTATTAAAGATGGTTCTTGGTTTTGGGAGGAGCACTTGTCCTGCTATCATTTGTTAACACTGCAATGAACATTTTCTGTAGTTTAGTCATTTTAGTTGCTAAATGGAGAAGGAAAACAGGAAAAGAAACTTTACACAGTGTGTGATGTGTATGAGACCATGCACAGTACAGGTAGGTCTATTATGTGAGATAGGAGATTCGTAAAGAAAAAACAGCCACAAGGAATATAAGCTAATAATGGAAGAAGGAAATGGTACATGATGATGACAGTCCATCAGCAGCCTAGCAGTTTTTGAGTTCTGTGTAAGTGTTGCAACAGGACAACTTCAATAAAACCCCTTTGTGACTTCGAGACTATTGTGGGAAGCATTACTGTTACAGAGGTGCTATTTAGAAATCACAGAGTTAGTTTTCTGTGGGGAAAAAATTGAAGTAAAGGAACTATTGATTAAACAGGGGTGAGATGTTAAGGGGCCTCAAAAGTTAAGGTTATCATAGAGAATAGCACTTGAGCTGTTTTCATAGTAAAACTACAGAAGTGGTCTACATGTGCATCCTTCAATTGTGTGACCAAACTCAAGAAGGGATAAAGAGGGAGAGTCTTTCTAAATTATCTGACTCCAATTGTGAAACAGGTTGTGGGACAGGTTCCAGTCTCAAAGAATAATGAGGCTGAACCTGTTATTTCATATCTTCAGTCTCAGTTAAGAAGCAGTTTGTTTTTCTGTGCCAGAGACATGATGATACGCCATTGACATATGATGATACGGCAGCTGAGACTTTAACTGAATTAGTGTAAAACCCACAGAACCAGTTTTCCTATCATGTTTTGTGTCCTTGTAACATGAAAACCTCCAAGTCATCTGTATAACTTTTTCTCTTTGTTTTAGAGACATTTGGCATGGAGGAAATGTCACAGAAGTGTAGGGAAGGTGTGTGTGCAGAACAGGAACAGTGTCCTTCTAACTGCAAGAAAACACACTGCTTTGCGATGGTGACAATTTTGACATTATGCTTTTCCCAAGGGAGGCAGCACTGGGAGTTCTTTGCAATTCCGTCAGGGGGCCTGGGGAGAAGAGAGTTTCTTATGTTGCCTTCAGCCTTCTCATAAGCCTGACCCATCAGTCAATGACTGTTCTCTCTGGTCATCCGTGTAGTTCTGCATTCCCTGATGCATAGCTGATCAAATGCATTTTATTTTCCTTTTTTTTTTTTTAATTTCCTCTTTGACTCTGTAATATCAGAATGTCTTCAGAGAGAGGCACTGAGCTCAAAACCCACACTTTCTACAAATCTAGCTGGTAGCCCCCAATCTAATGTTTAGGCTGAAAATGATTGCCACGTAGAGAGTGAGTGTTTGCAAACAAGGTGGGAAGGGACTGCACAAATGGTTTTGCTTTTCCAAACAGTGTGAAATATAAACTGCCTGATAGAGTCCTGATCATGTTACCTAATCAGTTCTGTGACATTTCAGTGCTTCAGCAGTTCAGCCTCTCCAGTTCTTTGTGGTACAAAACTCTTTCAAAGAAATGGAAGTGTTTTGGCATAGCTGAAGCTAAAGGATTTATTATTACACTATAGAAGTGAAAATTAACAGTATACATTCAATGTTCACTTCTCCTTGTGCACTGTGAAATTTATTTCTCTAAAAGTTGATACCCTCACAAAGGATACCCTCTTGCTCTTATGACAAATAGATCCTTCCTTTGCTTTCAATTTATTGTTTACAAAGGGATTTACAACTTCTGAACGTTGATGGCAAATGAAGTGAACTAATATTTTCAGTTGCACAGTTGAATCATGGAGTGAGTACATTATAACTACACAAATTAATTTGACTCAGATGAAGATAGCACAAAAACTAGCTATTGTACCTGTCATTGGCCTCCGTTGATTTTATCAAATAGCTTTCAGAATACTTAGCTCACAAGGGTTTAGCTGTTTGTGAATTAGTCAGTATATTACTACTTCCCTTAGAAAGAGTCAGGCTTCTATTTAATAATATTATATATAAGTGTGTATCTTTGAAAACTGGGATTACAGGTCTCAACTGAGATGTTCATTGAGGGGACAAGTGGAGTCCTCTGGAGCTAGTAGCCTCATTTAGCCTAGAATTTTATTTTCTCTCTCTCTCCCTTTTTTTTTTTTTTTTTTAATTACTAGGCTTTAAATTTACTGTGTGCAGAAGAATTAAGGAGTGGGATTTTCAAAAGACTCTGCAGTGCCCTCATCTGTACTCAGTGAAGTTAGTGATAAAATACTCAAAGCTGGATTTTATAGGATTAAGCCGATTTACACCATCTGTGAATCTGGCCCCCATTAACTTCAGTGGTAGCAGATTTAACCAACATTGAAAGCTTTTGAAAACCCCATCCTAATTTGTTAGTAAATACTCTGACTGTATAAAGGCTAGATGTCAAAGAGGAGTTAAAAATAACAAAGCATCAGCCTAGGTTCCCCCTGACCTTTGTCATTATACCTTCTTTTCTATCTTAGAGTTCTAATATATCATGTGCGTGATGACATGTAGATTTTTGATGTTCTCGCTACTGTCATTTTACTATGTCAAATCACTCAAATCACAGGTTTACAAGCAGGATTTGTATGTGTAGCAAGACACACGAAGAACAGATATTTGGAGTTTGTGGTGTATGTTGGTACAGCAAAATTTCTCTCTAACAAAACAAGTATAATGTTTGATGTTTATTTTCATTTCAGCAGTAGGTAGCATCACAAACCACATAGAGCTATCTTGCTTTCTTTGCCTATACATATGTCTGCATATTTCTCTATGTGTATGTGTATATATTTTTATATATGTTAGACATAGCTATTTTCAGCCATTAGCCATGTCTCTTGATCACTCTAAAAAGTCTGAGTAAGAGAATGCATATTATAGCAGTGCTTAAATGATCAATGGTATGGCATAAGAAATTCTGTGAAAGTAATTTTGCTTTTTGGAATCATCCTAATTTGTTCACCTGAGAACTAAGATAAAAGGCCAAACACTTAATTTCGTTATACTGCTGTAGAAATATTTGCTAAATTGATAAGTAGTCAAGTAATGTAGTTGCTGTCTATTTCACCCTTTGTACTCAAATATTTTGTTGTTGTAAAGTACGTATTTTGGGTTACTTTTTGACTTGCAAATATTCTGTATTAAATTCAGCAAGGAACATTTCCCATGTGTTTGGAGTTGACCACTGCCACTACTAGCATTTTCCATTTAAGACACAACTGGAGCAAAAAGGACATTTCTTTTTCTGTATCCAGGATTAGAATTTATCTTGGAGATCTTTAGCATTGACCAGAGCAGTTAAAAAGCTGTCACCAACAAGTTTGTGAAAAATATCATGGTCATTGTTGTGCTGCTGTTTGGGTCCAAGTCACTCGCTCCACGGAGAAGAAAGTTGTGTTGCTACAGACAGCCTTCTGAAAGCACACGGCATAAACAAACCCTCCATCAACACTTCCATTCTCAGAGTGCTAACTGAAGGTTTAGCAACAAGACTGTGCTTGACTGTAACCAGAGTCAAAGAACTAAAACTAGTTTCAGCTCCTTGAACACCTACTCATTAAAGGACTTGGAAGACGAGCTCTGTGCTTGCTCAAATGAGTAATGTACATCTTTCTGCACCTTGAGCAAATTTGCTTCTTTTGGCCACTTACTGTATTCTTCTTTAATCTTGTTTTTTTTTTTTCCCTTCAGTGAAAGCGTATCAAGCATGGTAAAATTGAAACTTCTTGAAACAGGCTTTTTTTCAGATGCTACACCACTAACATGTAAAGTAATTTTGCTGCTTTGATCTAACGTCATTGTATTTTTTAATAATATAAATTTCCAAGTCATGGCTGTGGTAGAGTTGCTGCATATTTAATTTATAAGTTAGCTATAGTATAGCATGAGATCCTGATACAATTTTTCATGTGTAGATAAAAATGAAAGAAAACAGTCAGTGCTTCTCCAGAGATATTTTTAAACTGATGGTTTTTCATGGGCTGTAAAGCAATGGTTTAGTTCAACAGAAGAATCAAACCTTATCTGTGATCTTAAGAGGATATAAGTATTACAAGTATTAGACTTGACTGAAATGGGTTTTTTTTCCTATTCTTATTTTCTACTATTAATGTAAATTGATTAATTATGCTTAAAAATGAAATCTAGATTAAGGAAAAAACCCTTGAATAGTATCTCAGGCACAGTGCAGCAATGATTGTATTGTATGGCCTTAAAATAATCTGTATTCTCATGGAGATGATAGAATTATTCTTGTGGGCACAGTACTGCAGCAATGAGACACATTCTTGCTTTCCAGACCTAATGTGGCATCTCCGGTGTTTTATGCTGTGGGTTTGACAGGGCCGTTTGATTCAGGGACAGTTTATGGGTATCTCCTACAGTCTTTTGGAAAGACAGAGCCTGAAATGCTAAAAACCAAACAGTAGTTTTACTCAAATCTGATATTTCATTATTTTACAGTCCATTTATGATAAAATGTGACCATCTCTATGAGTCCTGTTGCTTTGCATTTTGAATGTAAGCCAGGTTTCAGTCCAAAGACTCCTGTTAACAGGCTTTGGAATGGATTTTACGTTGAACTTTGTAGCAGAAGATACCCTTTGGAGGTTCAGTTGTTAATTGTTGCTTTAGATGTCAAACTGATAAGTCTAAACATTCTTCTTTAGGGGAAAAAAACACAAAAAAACCACAAGCAAACAAATAAACTCACCAGAACAAAGCACAGCAATTTTCTGTCTTGATATATTACATTTAATTAAGAGAAATGGAAAACTGGGCTAGGTAGATATGGACTATTGTATGTGTAATTGCATCAAAAAGGACACAAATTTTCCTTGTCCAATCCTTTTCTAATTTTGTGTGCTCATTGAAACTCGGTATCATTTACAGCACACCAATAACACAAAGCAGTTAGTCCATTAAACCCAAAATGTTTTTACGATTTTATTGGTTTGTTGGTTTTGAGATGTCAGTAATATCTTATGTTTATTTAATTTTGCCTCACATTTGCTGTAGACTCTGTCTCTCTGAATGGAGCTGAGCTTCTTACAGCAGCAGAGAAAGGGGTTGGCAAGAGAAGGGGGTCGGAGGTATTTTCTGCCTCTCTGTGGTGGCTCTAGAGAAGCATCATGGGAAGCTTTCCTGACATCAGAGTTGCATTCTGGAGTGCTCTGCCCTGGTATGTGGAATTCTTCTGTTCTGTTAAAACCCTTCTGTTCTGTTAAAACCACAAATCTACAGGCAATCAGTGCAAATATATGGTTCAAAGGGGAAAACCAAATTCTGATGGTTGCTTCCTTATTCTTTCTCAACATATGGATAGGTGCACATGTAACCGCACATAAATTCTGTGTGTTTTGGGATGCTCACATAAACCATGGGGCTCTCATTATTTAATGTATGTGTGTGCTCACTGGTGAGCCAACTCCTGCCTAAAAGCTTTGATTGTTCTTTTCTTGCTGAAAACACTGATTTAGACTCTTTTGGCTCAAGCTGCTCATTTGCACAGAACCTATAGGAGTGTAATTATCTCAGAGGCCATGGCTGATGTAAAATTTAGTTGAAAGTGACTGTATTCCACAAAGTTATTAGAATGAGACAGGTAAGCAGATGGATAGGCCATCTATCCATATAAACCTTGCTGCTTTAGGAAAGCTGCTTCTGTTTAAAAGCATCACTCACATAACACTGAGTCTTTGAAATCTCATTATGTCCTGCAGGTATAATAGATAGGAACTGTGTAGGAACTTGTTCTTATAGACAGCATCCTGTAGGGTGGAAGTATCCCCTGCAGCAGTGGCAATATTTTAAGTCTTCATTATTGAAAGTTTTGCCTTGTATACGTTTTCGTAGTTCCTTTACCATTGAAGTGTCTTTGAGTTATGCATAAGGCAAAATGACAGTGTTTTCCTTAGCCCTCTTACTCAAGCGATGGTGTATCAAATATCATATTTGACTTGGCCATGCTTATTAATTCTTTTTTGTCATATATTAGCAGTAAAGAAGAAAATGCCTAGTGAAAACACATGGTGTTTGGGTGCAAAGGAAGAGCTCCTTGAATCTGAGTAGGGCACTATGTTTGGCAAAAGTTAGTTTTTTCAGGTAGCCTTGACTGTACCATTCACATAAATATTGTTCATGTAGGCATATTTGTGTAGTCCTATGTTTTTTCATAATCATAGTACTGGTATTTTGGGACATTTCAATCACTGACATGAACATACATGCACATTCACACACAAATCTGAAATGGAAAGATTTATTCACTGTGATAATGACTACTTATATGGAGAAAGTCTTTGGAATTCTCATCCCTGTCAGTCTGCTGCAATACATATCTCTCTACATAAAACTTTTTAAACCTTTCAATTTAGTGATTTTGAAAACTATTGTGAAATGTCTGAAATTAGCATGTAACATCTGTTAACTTGCTGACATATATTCAGGTTCATCCAGAATAAATTAAAAAAATGAGTAAAAAAAAAATCAGTTTTCTGTCTCCAGATACTATCTTGACAGAAAAAATGAAGTTTACTTGGCATCATTGCAAAGAATTGTGGGATGCAGTTCATGGATTTGGGACTGCCTCTATCAACAACTTGTTTATGAAAAAGTATGGTTTTAGATAACATTTTTTTTCAGTTTGTGATTCAAAGTAAAGATATGAAGACCAATTAAAGAAAATATCGCAGAAGTTGCATTTTCTGCATTACACAATTCCAGTGTTTAATTCATTCCATGGCAGGGGTTTTGGATCATTCTTCTCATCCATACCTCCAAAAAGAACAAGCCTCAAGGGATCATCCTGTTGTCATCCTGACAGAAAGTTTGAACTTGAAGAATTAAAACTAAGCAAATCAAAAGCAGAGGTTTTGACACTTGAGGATATCATCCAGCATACTTTTGGCTGTACAATAATTTTGCTCTTCATGTGAGTCTGACTTGCCTGCAAGTCAGATGAGGCATGCTTTATAATAGGACTCAGGAGGTGTAAGATAACCTTTCTTAACCATTCCCATCAGGTCTGCTCCAAAATCTCGCAAGAGATATCTGTGTTCAAGTAAAACTTGCAGTGTTTAACAAAGTGAAATGTCTCCAATACATTACCAAGTTACAGGAAAGGAATTTTTACATAAAGGACTGTTATCATGCCTCCCTTTCAGTCTTATCCATTCTTTAGAACACTGTTACTCCTTTTCCTCTGAACACACATCTAGACTTTCAGGTTATCCTTTTCTGGTCCCTTCTTAACTCTGTAGCTGACATCTTTTCTGAAGGGTGATGACAAAGCTCAATCTCCAGCTAGAACTGTGCCAGAATAATTGATTAAAGTGTTTAGGGAGTTTCAGGAGACAACCAGAGTTTATAAATTAATGACAAAGTTGGATTTAATACAGATATATTTAAGGAATTCTTTAGTTTAGAGAACAGTGTGGGGGAGAGATGAAAGGGACTATTGTTTTTATAAAGCTGATGGAAATTTCCTGCTCATGTTGATCTTCTTTCTGCTATTCTTTTATGAAATATTACTCTTCAAATATTTTTTGTTGATTAGTAAGTTGCTAAGTACACTTGAACTTATCTAAATGATATGAATAATATCATAGCTGGTAAATATTGCCACCTGCTCAACTCAGAATTTGTGGAGAATTTATGAGTAGTGGACCATGTACACCTGGTCCATGAGCACCTATTTTGTTCCTAAACCTCTAGAAACACAATCAAGTGTCTTCTTCCTATGCCCAGGTTGATGCAAGTTTTATGACCAGAATAGTGGAAGTGAGACAGAATTTTCAGGGAGCTGAGTTTGCTCAGCAAAACATGTCATTTAAGTAAGGTGGCACCTAACTATAGCTAAGCACATCCCATTGTCTCTTGTTGCTTTCTTTTTTTTCTTTCCAAAAAGTAGTAAAACCAAATACCTTTTGTCTTCTGATTAATCAGTCCTTTCTATTGCACCTGAATTCCTAATGAATACTTAAGCTTTCATAGCAGGCAGTGTCTTTAACACAATTTTAAGATACATCACTGCACTGTTCCAGAATGTTTAATTTGACTGTCTGGGTAAATTGAAATACTGGAGATTAATACAGCATTAAAAATACAATGAAATGTGCATTTCCCAGTTGGTTAAATACAGGCAACTTGGAATTTTTAAGTTGGTACAATTAATCAGTTAGACATACTGCTTCTGTAATACTCAGGTTATATCATTTCCCAGTAGGATTTTTATGTAAAAAAATTATTGCTTTATAATTTAACACTAAGTGCTCCCTGTAGAAAAATTAGAGTGCTGTCTTGTAACGTAAACAATGTAGATTACTAGTGTTTAGGCTTAGTTCAGTCCTCTTTGTGTTTCTGCCATATTCATAAAATTGTGAAGCGTATGACACCGAGTCACTTTTTCTAAAGTCAGTGGACAAAATTTTCCAAACTGCTTTTTTTTTCCTCAGGGAACTTCACTAGAACCTGCCCACACAAAGTCATTGCTGGAGATTTAATGAACTGTTTTTTCTTGATTTCCTCAGAGAGGCAAAATGCTGAAAATGTTTTCCGAGCTACCAAATTGAAGTAAAAGAGAGAGGCATATTTCTATTATCTGATTGTAGTTAAAAATAAGAGTTAAGTAGCCTTTCATAAGTAAAAATTTACACAACCTGTGTAGGTGTTTTGTATTTAGCTATAGTAACAAAAACTGTAACACAAAACTTCTGACATCATCTTTATTGATTTTATTGTATCCTTTTCCACTCCCATTCATCTGGTCATATACACAATTTAGTAAATAGTCTACCTAGACACACTGTAAATAGAACTACAAAGCGGATGAATGACCTCCTTTTTAATCCTCATTACAATTTAATTTCTTTTATAGGAGATGATTTCTGACCTTGATTTTTAATTTTTTTTTTAACCACACATTTAAAACCTTCTGACCTGGGAAACATTTAAAACATATATTTTGCTTTATTAATTTATCATAGTGACAAGAAAAAGATCTGTGTACCTTGAACCGTTGGGTCAGTATAAATCTGTGTTCCTGGAAATGAAATACTGTAATTAGAATTCCTTGGAGGCAATGTTTTCTTTTTAACTTGATGTTACAACTTCAAAGACTTTGTGACTTCAGCTGATAGCAGAGCAACTCCCTAAGGCGATCTCAGTTAGACAGCTCTGGGATAGCCATTCAGTAGTAGATAAGGGAGTCTGTGAAGTTAATGAGTAATTCTGCCATTTAAAAATGCAGTGTGCTTTTATTCATTGATGAAAATTAGAGTTCTGACATCTTAGTTAAAAGCTGAGTAGGGATAGGGAAATGATGATGGTAAATAAGAATGATCAGAGGTGATAAAGTCATAGCACTGGCAAGTAAGCATTTTAAAATAGTGCTTTTCCTTCCAAAGGCTCACAGAGCAGAGAAACTTGTTGGATCATCCCATCACCAAAGCAGTTACTTCCCAAAGAGTAATTGAATTAATGTTTAAGTTACTTAAACCTTGGTGCATCTTTCACATCACTGGAGCAGCTTTCCGCAAACTAACTGCACATTATTTGGTAGTTTCTTTCCCCACCACCCACCCATCCACTTTTTTCCCCCACTTGCTCTGGTTTATTTGATTCTCTTGCTTGTGTGTAAATGAGCCCATTTGAGGAATGACCATATTCCAACATACCACTTCTGAGCTGGAGAAAAGTGTGTCAGCAAAGGGGAGATGCCGTGCATGGCCTGCAGCCCTGCCATCGTCCAAGGTTGTGTTTGGTAGGGGCTGCCAGTGCTGAGGACAATGCTGGCATGTGAGTTGTCGATCAGCTGCCAAAGTGCAGCCAGGCTTTTACTGGTGGCTTGTCCACTCAGACTGAGCCAGGGCTCAGGACTTGCACAGCCCCTAAAACCTTGTTCTGTCTCTTTACGATTGTTTTGTTCAGGAAGCAGATTTCCTTTCTCTGTGCCCCAGTGTATATTGCAAAACTTGATACAAAAAAGAATCAGAGGCCAGAGGTGGGAAGCAACAAGGAAAAAGCATGCTGGATGGATAGGATGGAAAGGAGGCTTTTGGGCAGAGATGAGCACCTGTCGGTGCTGCAGAGGCTGGCAAGCTGCATGGAAGGTTAACCTGGGAGAACAGGTTATCCTGAGCTGTTTGCTTCTAGAGTGCTGCAAGGTCTCCTCTGGAGGAGCCTACCTATCCCTGCAAGACTGGTGTTGCTTATCCTGGCTCCACATCCCTCTGACAGCTGAATAGGGATGAGTTGCCCGCAGCTGCCAGCCTGGTGCCAGCCCACTAATAATGACAGGAACAGGAGTGGATGGGGAGGGAAGGGTGTTGTAACCCCTGGACCTCAGGGTAGCCACGTACACAGCATGTAGTGCTGAGTCAGCCCGGCCCAACTTGTTTCTGGCCTCACAGCATCCAGGGGGCTCCATGGCCAGTGTTTAATAATGTATGTGAGCCCTGAGCTGCAGTTTAGAGCTCAAAGCTCAGTGTCTGACGGTGTAAAAAAGCTTCCTGTACTTGTGCAGTGTAAGCAAACCCCTCTCTTTTCTACCATGGATACCCAGAGACCGTGTTCATGGTAGTTCCATTTCATGTTGTCAAAGTTGGTTTGCCTGCATACTTCTGCATAACCATTCCTCGAAGTCTTTAAATAAATTTTTATTGGTGCCCTTAGATTCTCATCAGTTTCTTGAGATGCTTCCGAGTTGGGTGGAGTGTTCTTTCTGTAGCGCACTCAAGACTATATAAACAGGTTACAATCTTTGTATCATATCTCACAGGAAATGTTTTGTGTGCCTTTATTAGAAATGTAGTTTAATTATGTTTTGTGCTAATGGAAAAAAAAATGCATACCTACAAGGAGGTATTTAAAGTGGTAAAATTCCCTTGGTCTTTAATGGTAGCAATATTACTCTAAACTGTTCCATGGAATGGTAGACTAGTAAGCTGAGATGCTGTTTGAATGACACACTGACAAGTCAGGTAAGTAACATATTCCTATCTTAAAAATACTGTAATTAGTTTTTCTAATGAACTGGCATATTATCTGGAGCACAGGTACTAGTACTACTGCAGTCAGAATGGTGTTGTTATTCAAGAAAGGTAAATTACCCTGTACATTTAAAGGAAAGAAGTCTGTGTGCCAGCATCCTTTCTTTCCTTCTGACCCTTGAGAGCATGCATTGACTTCAAAATTCACAGAAATCAAATTAAGTGCTACTTAGTTTTAGAGTGCCTTTCATCTCAGTACAAATGTAGACCAGAAATGGATCTCCTGAATAACACAGGCCTTAGAATGTCACTCAGTAATTTCAACATCCAACCCACAATTTGTGGTTGAGCTAAGGCATATCTTTAAGACAGGCATCCAGTCTTAATTAAAAGATTTAAAATGAGGGAGAATCTACGACATTCCTTGACTGTGGAGTGTTCTCTGTTTTCTGGACTGAGTTTGTCCAACTACAGCTTTCAACAACTGAACTTTACCTTTCTGTTTATCATACTTTTTTTTTAAAGCTAGAAATATTAATCTTTTTCCATGCTTAAGTAGGCAATAGTGGTTTAAGTTATTCTGCAAACATAATTAGGATGATGTTTAAAATATACAGAAAGTGCAGCACTATTTTTTTAATAACTTATGGTGCAATTTTAATGTATTTCCTTTTCTGTACATCATAAGTATATAAAAAAGAATCAAAATACATTGTTCCTATATATATGTTCACCAGAATAAAAACCTTTATAAACACAGAATGCAAGCTCGATTTCAGTTTTAAACAATAAGATTCATCTTAGAACAGAAAAAACTTTTATTTTACAGGCTGTGTTGTGTGCTATTTCTTAACATTATTTCTTCATAAACTTTCATATGGTCTGTTGTGACAATATTTCCTACTGAGTTTCAGGTAAAGGGCAGATGATACAAATGTAGAAAACGCAGTGTAGTTCAATAGAGGGAATTAGATTTAGTATATAACACCTTTGACATACAGCATGACAGGAATCCTCTGAGATGCAATGCCTGTGCAAAATTTCATTAGCAAATCACTTCAGTACCTAAAAATTATTTTTCATTGAGTATTATGTTCCTCCCACCTATCTTAGAAGTACTGATCAGATTTTTAAACTAATCTAGAGTTTTATTTTAAGATCTGGTGAAAGTGCAGGGATTTTCGTCTTTGTTGCAGTTATTTTAGAAAGGAAAGACATTTATTCTTTTAATTAAGATAAACTCGCAATAAAATCTGGTTAGTGGCATTGCTCTAAGAAATACATCCACAGGCTGTCCTGGCAACAAGAGGTGGAGATGAAGAAATATGTCTCCTGACACAAATTTCTAAAAGTAATATTATTTTTAAAGAAAACAGCAAGTTTTAGCTTTGTTTGATATGTTCATAGGAAAAGTGTTGTATTTTTTAAAATATACAATTAAATTCCCCAAGAAATTATTTAAAAATCTCCATTATCATTGCTCTGGCTATAGCACAGTCTCTGAGGATTGCCATTTTAATGCTAATTCCAGAAGCAAATGGAGCCAGCTGACATGTGCAGTATCAAGGGAAGAAGGTCAGTATAGCAGCTAGAGACACAGGAAACAGCAGGAGACTGCATTATTACTCATTACATATATTACACTAGACCTTAGGGATTCCTGCTATGAGCAGGACTTTGTTATGCTTGATACTGCACAAATGCAGCAAGAACGGTCCATGGCTTGACTGATCTTAAAATAGAAGCAAGGAAAATGTTTATGCAAATTGTCCTTTTTTGGGTTAATTTTTTTTTCCTTAATTTGCACACCTTGAACCAAAACAAGCTGGCATATATTCAGAAAAATGCAAGGTCTTTTGCTGTCTCCTGCACCTCTGGCTGTGACTCAGATATTTTAATTTGATGAGTGTCATTAGAGGAAGCATGGGACACTCAGCGGCTTATGAATTCCCTCTGATGGTAGACATTTCTGCATGTACTCATGTAAGTATACAGGCAGTAAAGAGCTGCTCAAACTCTATGGGATGCATCTGCCTGCATGCTCAGTCAAATGAAATTACTTAAAGTGGAAATTATTTTATATTGCATTGATTTTGGGGTTTTTTAGCCACCTCCACCCCTCCCAATTGTCATTAGCCACAATTGTTGTTTTCACCTGGGGATTCATCATAATTCAGATCTGTCTGCTGTGCACACAAGGTCTGGCTTTCATAATGTTTAAGACTGCGAAGGATCAATAAACCATTTAGTCTCATTGGGACTTTGCGTGTCACATCTGTTAAATTTCACCCAGTTATCTGCATGCTAAGACTGGCAATTTTGTATAAATAAAATTATTTTTTTAGAGCAGCTGGAAACAGCAGAGAGTGGAGCAGTAGCAGTTTTGGAGGTCTATGCAAAATGATGAGTTTGCCAAGGTGATCTCAGCAGATGTGCCATCATGCGTGCTGAAAAGGGACATGATTTGTTTGCTCCCTCCCTTCCTGTCAGTCAGACCTATGGAATGCATCCCATCTGGCTGTATGTGAGGGGATCACCATGACTCTCTGTGGGCAAGCAGTGCACACAGGCTAGTATCTAGGAACACTAATTCTTTGGGAGTTGGTGACCAATATGTAAAGTTTCAAAGGAATTAAGTGTTTTCCTTTTATTCCTTCTTTCCACCTCTCAGAAATAGGAAAAGAATAATAAAATGTGAAAAATTTTATCAGTCAGATCAGAATGCATATGATCACTTTTACATAATGATCTAGACTTGCTGGGAGTCAAATGGGATTTCCACTATAGTCTTAAGTTTAGCCTAGACAAATAGATTTTCTCTGAAGACTGAGAACTGCCTCTTTGTCAAAGAGCCAAAACTGGTGGGTTGCCTTCTACCACCGTGTAAAGGTGTAGCCAGTTCTCACTTGTATTTGCATTTACTCTTTGTGTACAACCAGTGATTGTTGTACTGCTGCTGCTTTATTGTTTTATTTTTTTCCCTTCTTTTTTTGGTCACTGTATTACATTAGGAACACATGTTATGGCAATTGTCTGCAAGCTTTGCTGTACGGCGTGTTTTTCTTGATGTGGTTCTGGAAGCGGTATAGATATTTACTGTCTTAGAAGTTGGTCAAAGCCTGTGCTGCCGCTGAAGGGAACGGGCTGTTCTTGCTTCAACCGCAACCAGACATTCCCATTTCTCCCCCTGCTTTGGCTCTTGTACTCGAGTTGTAGCATGGTGGATAAAGTTGGCTCGTCTGACCAAATCTACCATGGCAAAAAGTAAAACCACTCTTGTCTCTCTTTGAATGGACGTGCTGATCCAAGTCCCTACGAGGAGCACTGCAGCTGCCTTCTGGCCAGAAGCGGAGAAATTTGTAACCCTTTTACAGTGGTGGTGTAATGGTAGATTAGTCTCACTTGCCTGTGACCAGATTGTCTCTCCAAGCAGCTCTGTGCCAAGGTTAGTCAGGCTCTGGCCAGGGGCCAGGCTGCTGTGGCTGTGCTTCTTCCCTGTCCAACAGTAGTTTATTTGGGGGGGTTGCAATCTATATTGTTTTAGTTGTGCCATATGAAGACTTTCCAAAGTGTAGTTTTTATTCTCCTATTACACACATTGTGTTTTAGTCTCAAAGGTGTTATTTTCTATTTGTCGCTATAAAATGTATTTTGCTGAGTTGCCGTTGTTTAACCTGATAGATTATGCTGTAGCAGTAACCAAGTTGCTTTAACTCTTTAATTATTTATGTATTTACTAATCCCTCTGTCATCTACATGCTTGTGATAGAGATTTTATGTTTAGATCATTGTTTCCAAAAAAACCCCAACAACAAACACAACAAATCAAACTCACAATGTGAAACAGTTGGAAATAGCAGTGTGCTAAGAACATGTCCCTGGGGGCCTTAAAGCACTTCTGCTTATTCTTTGTGAGCCAAAAAGTCATAAAAGAGAAAATGTATAACTGTATATAAATATATGCAACTATTTCATAAAATCAAGTTCAGCTATTAAATTAGAAATGAAAATCTAGGATATCAACACAATAGAGACCACTAACACCATCACAAAAGTATAACAGATTGTTTTGCTAATCCTGTTGGTTGATATTTGTAGGCCCTAACTACTTACTGTTAGAACAATGAATTTACTTTACTTTTTTATAGTTTCCAAGGTTTGAGTGTTTCATGTTTTACTGCGTAGTAATATTTCTTTGGCTTTTCTTTTTCCTTTTTTTTTTTTTAACTAGTATATATCTTCCAGTATTTTGAATAACTTTTAGATATACAGGTAGATAGGAAAGTTAGAAATTAATCTGGAAAATTTAAAAATCTTTGTGCAGTAGCATGTCTACCGTGTCTTACAAAGAATCACTACATTTTGTCTCAGTGGCCTCCATCTTTTTCTTAAGAACCATAATTTATTGCTCAGAAAATCAAATCTTCTATTACATGTAATGCATTCTACATTTTTTTCTAATTACCAGTAAATATCAAAATTAAAATTCAGTATCTGTAAATATGAATTAATTATTGCAAAGAAACACTTCCACTGTTGCTGTAAATGGAGTACTTTGGACAAGTATACTAGCAAATGCTGCTTATTAGAGATAATTAAATATCGAGAGCAATTTTACTCCAAGCCACAGAAAAGTATGAGACTGATCTTGAGGTGTACAGCATCAGGCAGAGTTGAAGTTGTTTCATTGTTTTGGTCATAAAATCTGAAAGAAATAGGTCTTCAAATAAATTTACTATAACTGAGAAGTTCTTTTGCTTCCATTCAGGTGATGCAGTTCCTAGAAAATTTAATTTAGCACCAGCAAATTCTTTAATAATTTCCAGCTGACTGACTTTATCAATGTAAGTAGAAAATATGTTCCAATTTTGTCCGTTTCCTGCAAAATAATCTTATTGGCTTAAAGCCAAGTCAAAAGACTCAGAATAGCTTTTTGGCACAAGCCAAGTTTTATAGAGTGGCTCTGGGATTCCTGGTACCAGAAACATGAACAAGAGATGGTGGGAGGATGTTTTGGGTTGTTAGGGAAAAGCAAGACAACAGGGTGAGATAATTTGTGTAGGCAAAGTCTAATACCTTAAAAAAAGGAATCAACGATCACTGTATCTAGTAAAAGTGGTTTTGGCACAGCTGAGGTGAGGTACTTGCAGGCTTATTTTATTTTAAGTCTTAGGCCATATTCTTAGCCTAGGCAAATAGAGGGAGCTTTACTGATTTCATTTAAGCTGTCCATATTTACGTAAGATGAAGTTACAGCTTTCTAGACCAAGTTAAATAAGAAGTCTTTACCTCTGTCCATACCTGTTAGACAGTATACATTTTTGAGTCTTTTAGATTGAACACACATCACAATGCACAAAGATGTATTGTACATATATAAGATGCCAGACACAAAATGGGATCTGTTAAACAAATCTGCCTTAACTTGTCATGGCTGAATATGCTAAAAACTCTGGATGAAATTTTAATTGTTTTTGGGTTTGTATGATCAACAGAACATGGAATTTTACCCTGTGAAAAACTCTGTTCAGTCTTATTCCAAATAGAGCGCTTAATTCCATCCTTAATTGACTAACAGATCATTTTTGCAGTCATCACTTTAATATCCAGTTTAGCTCCAGATTAGGATAGTACAAAGCTTACAGTAAGAGGAATTAAAATAGCACAGTGGGTGCTCTCCAGGCTTAATTCTTTATGAGTGCTGAGATCCTTTTCCATGGTCTTCAAACCAGAAGAGCTGGAACACTCATCTGAGCCTTCAACTCATCAGGTTGTCCTAATTTCCCTATTTTTCAACAATTTGTATGATTGTGGACTTGTTGGCTCACCTGTGCTTCAGATCTCTGTCTGTAGAAAACATATTAAAATGTTTTCCTAGCCACAGTATTATTTTGAAACCTTCGAGTACTCTAATAAGCAGGATCAGAGCAATACAATTGTCCTATCACACATGGTGAGTTTTCCATTCCCTGGATGTATATTGTGAAAAATCTTTGTTGGCTCTAACTTCATACTCAGGCATCAGTCTTCTGGGAAGCTCTTTTTCTAAGGACTGAATAGCAGTCCTGGAATAGTATGAGCTTTCCTTTGTGTTCCCATTTTTTCACTGTGAGATGAGTATTTTTTTCACTGTGAAATGAGTATTTCCTTCCTATTTCTTCACTGCAAAATTAATTCAATTGCACAGACTTATTAAGATCTACCTGGAACTTTGGCCCTTTAATTTCTGTGAGGGGATTGGAAATGTGAGAGTCTGATTAAACATTGCAACAAAAAGTACTTGGTCTTTTCAAATATCCCTTTACTCTTTTAATAGGGAATAGAGAATCAAGGAATATTCTTATAGAATTTTGTACAAATTCTGTACCTTTTAATAACTGTCTTCAAAGTTATTGATGCTAGCATTTCAAAAGTTTCTTTCTTTCTCTCTCATCCTCAGGATCAGAGCTAAGACAATAACCTGATTGCAGTATGTCGCTTTCATTGCCTGAATTCTTTCACTCATTAGGGTCATATTTCTTAAATAGCACTGAGGTCAGGAGTACTTTTCAGTCCAAGACAACTTCCAGAGTGCCAGATTTAATTTTTTTTTTCATCCTTTTCAAACATATGAAAATATTTTTGGCATTGGAGAACGTAATTTTCTTAGTAGTCTTTCTTAATATGAAGTTTGAGAGTGGGAAACCTTTTCTGTCTTTCTTTGGTGACTCCCTTCTGTTCTTAAGTTACCATCCAGTGTTCCAGCAGCTCTGGCTTAGTGTGACCCTTTCGCGACCACCAGCTCAGAGGAAAATGGAACCATTCATTTTTGCTGTTCCAAAACTACAACTACATAAAAAGGTTAAGTGGATAGATAATTACCAATACATGAAGAGGAGCTACATTAAGATACATTAAGATCATATGCCCGATTTTACAACTAGTTGCCATCATAGGGCGCTGGATTTTGAGCCACTGAAAATCCAGTCCCTGTGTTGATTATTTTTTGTATCCTGTTAGGAAACTGTGGTATATAGTTCTCAATGATGAGTTATCTTCAAATGTTTTCAGCTGTATTCTTGTTTTGCTTGATGTCCCCTTGGGATAGGATGAGCATGGCTGAATATTTTTGTCACATAACGAGCTGCAATTTTGAAACCACTTAAATCCCGTGAAGGAATTCTTTCATTTAAACAGATTTCCAGGTCACCTGGTTAGATAAAACCCAGAAGAATTTAGCTGACTTCCAATCCGTATGTAGTTCTAACCATTTAAGACACAAACTGAGGGATATTTTTGCTAGTGGCTCTGTGAGGTGCTACATATTTTCAAGGCTGAAGAGCCATATTTATCATGATATTCATAGTCTGTGACTTGCTTACAACTTGTTTACAATCCATGGATATTGACGCTGCTGAAGCAAATCTCTTCCTGCCACCTGTGTCCTTAGAAATGTTTGGTATTGCAAAAGGAAGGATTTCTGAGCTAAACAGACACTTTTATATAAATATCTATTTTCCATAGGTAAACTTCCCCCCCCCCCAATATAATTTCTGTGGTTGTTGTTACTGTAAATTGACCTTAGTTTTAAGAGTTTGACTTTTAGGGATTAATCAAAGCATAACACTTGAACCCAGTTTACACACAGAGAGTCATACACAATTATACATAGCATTTTTAAATGCCTGTGTATCTTTCAGCATATCCGCTATGTTTATAAATGCATCTGAGTCAGAACTGCTGTCCATTTCAGTAACCAATTTTGAGCTTAATGTATATATTTTAGTACCAAACATCCGGTTCTTTTGAAGCAGAATCCTAAAATGTACACAATCCAATGGAACAGACAGTGTTCTTGGTTTTTTATGTTGTGTTATCCTGAGGTCCGCTACTTGTTCTGTTTTCAGTTTGTAGTGTATGCTATCTCTAGAATATATTTCCACACAGTATGTTCCCCACCTACATTGGAATGTAGGTCTAAAGAATTGAAAATTTATGATACGGATTGGACAGAATCTGCAGTCTCTGTTGATGTATGTGAAGTCCACACAAGTGGGCTTTAAGCACCCATGCAGATGTTTGTCCCAGCTCTCATTGGGAATAGAGACCTAAATCATTCATAAGAGCACAGGTTTCAGATTGCTTATCCCCCTGTGTCTCACAGCTTGTATGACTCAGTTGGGTTGTTGTATGTATTGTTGCTCAATAACAAAAGAAAATCATAACATATTTTTACAACATTTCTCTTCGTAGCGTTACCTGGACCACAGGTCCAGAGGAGTTTTTGTTTTTCATATGTCTCTTACATACGAGTTGCTACTTTGTTCTATTTATATGTGGAGTTTCTAGAGGAATATGATATGTCTTTGGAGTATTTCACTCATTGGGATCAAGAGACGTGGCTGATCAAGGGAGGTTGTTCTTCATAATCAAGGATGCTCTTAGATGAGTTCAACAGGCAGTGTGTAGACTTGCCTGTTCAGCCTGTGTTGAACTCTGTCACAGGCTGGAGACTTGCTCTCTGCAGTATGTGAAAGACAGCTGTTTATTCACATCAAATGATTACTTTTGTAGGGATTTGCCTGTGTATACCTGTGACTCATGTCACGCTGAGGTTACAGTAGGCAGTGTGTTGTACACAGGACAAACCATTCAAAAGCCTCAACTAGTGAAAAAAGAAAATTCACTTGCTTTTCTCCTCAGTGCATGAGTAAATGGTGTCCCCTTATTTGTATAGTCTGTCATGTCTTCTGTTAGTGAGCTCATCGAGATCAAAAGTGTCAGGATCGTGCCAGTTTTGGGATCTTAATTTGAACACAGCTTCTTTGGACCTTCATCTACTCAGCTGTCACAAGTCCGACATAGACTTGTGGTCATAGATGGTTTGAACCAACTGAAAAATGGATCTTTAATTTAAAAGAGGCAAATATACTCCCTCTAATAAGTTAAACATCGCTTTTTTTTTCCTCCAAAGTAATATGAGTTACCTTTGCATTAACTATAATTGTAATGGCCCACATCCAGGTACAAAATCATCCGAGTCTTTTAGAAGTGCCTCTGTACTTGATTATTACAACTTTCAAAAGATGTTCTTTATTAAAATCCATTGCCTTTTTTTTTTTTCCCTTTTGTGTCTGTGTTTTTCAGACATCTTGTCAAGGCTTGCTGTTTCTTTAGAGAATAGATGCTTGATGTGGAATCATAGACATAACATCTGACCTGGAGAAAAAAGTTCTAACAAAGGGTTGAATCTTCGGTATTGAAGACACTGAAGTGAAAAGTAGCCTAATTAAAGACAGCAGTATTGAGTTTTTGCCATTAGACTAGAAAGGCTGAATTGTTACTAAAAGCTATGGAGAGGGGGACTCTGGAATTTGTGGTGAAAGGAAATTGAAGAGAAACAGAACATTTGGATTCATGTTTCATGAAATAATGTGTGTGACAGAATAGGAAGGCAGTCTGAGGGAAAATTGACATAATTTTTTCCTACAACTGGGAAAGGCCAGATAAATATGTCAGTGTTAACAAGTGAACTATTGTATGTGTAGAGAATAAGATTCAGAACAATTTGTAAATATTAATTTGCATTGGCCTTAGAGGAATATTGTATAATGTACAAAAAGGTACTTTTTCTCTGTAGAATTTTTATGAACCTATACTAATTACAGATCTTTCTTTGGTTTTCTTTCCTTTTATAGGACCAATTCTTGATTCAGCTTCACTTAATTATGAAACTATAAAATTAAGTATTTCCCACTGTATTTTGTTACAACCACATGAGAAATAGAGAAATGCTATAGTATGAAATTTTTCAGATAGGAAAGACCATTAGGGAAAGAAAAAAAGATATTAGAATCTTGAGTGTTAACTTACAAGGTAAAAAAACCAAAACCAACAATGACAGAAATGTAGGATTTTTTCTTATCAACAAATGAACAAAGCACATTCTTAATGTTGATATGCACAGAGTAACGGAGAAAATGGGTTACAAAAGTTAGAAGGAACAAAAGCATGCTTTAAGAATTGAAATAAGCTGTGCAATTAAATCAAGTAATTGGAATATAAAATAATTGTGACTAAATGGGCATAGAAAAACCTATATTAAAAAAAAAGAAAAGTAATTAGTTCTGGTTTAGGAGAAAGCAAAACTTGGGAAGTGGTCACAGAATAGATGTCCTGAAGCTAACTTACAGAAAATAGCCACATCCTACAACCCAAGTGTTTGCAGTACCAGCATCAGGATTTTGAATTCTGTATTTCAGTAGGACAAATGCAAATTTGGCATCATTTCAGTCACTGCCATGCTACATGGTAACGCTAATATTTCATAATTATTTTGATGGTAATTATCTGAATTACTTCTGTTCTTTTTTGTGGTTATTGGACTATTTTGTGTATTGTTTTCAGTCATGTATGAGAGAAAATAAGCACTTTATTGGTATTCTTCAGTTCATGGCTTTTATTAAGTGTGTTTCAGAGAATTTCTCAAGCATGATGCTGACTGTAGGAACATTCACATCAGTAGGAGGTTTCACATGCTGAAGCTGAACACATTTTACATGTCTAGAAACTGGAGTTGTATAAGAAGAGTTGGAAAGTTAATATATTTGTATACTGGACTTATTGCATAGACATTCTTTAACTTAATCCTTTCACGCAGATGATAATTGTTTTGACTTTTCTCTAGACCGTAGGACATCACTTTTTTGTCTTCAGCTACTTATTTTCATCTCTGATTAAAGAAAATGTCTGTATTCAGACGAAATAAGCATAGAGTTGAGGAATTGCCTTAAAATAAACATGTGCAGGTAGGTAGGTAGGTATTGGAGCAAGATTTCTTGTTTTCCTGTTTTTCCTGGCAGTCACTAGAGACTCTCATGGACAAAAGGGAGCCTGGTTCTCTTCCCTGAAGTTAGATCCTGTTTGTTGCTCTAAAATTATCTTCTCTGGCTTCTGCTGCTCTTTGCTCCAAGGCATCTCTAGATGAGGACTTTCAATATTAAACCACCAGTCTTGCAGGTGACGTGGTGCAATTGTACAACTTGCATGACATAACACTATTAGGTAGTTAGTTTTATATGGTTGCCTTGGTGGCTGTAAAGCACAAAGATAAAACACTTGCTCATATACTTATTTGGTATTCAGATTTGAAGTCCATTCCTGTGTGGAACTTTCCTACTACTGTTTAGGAGAATGGAGATTTAAGTGTTGCTGAAGAGAGACACAGAGGCACTGAAATTGAAAGGAACAGCAGTGATATATTGCAAAAAGTTTTTTAAAATGCAAATTGCATTGCTTGCGTGATAAACAACCTCACTCTGAGGGCACGATGGAGGCAATGCTGCTGTTCTTCATGGAAGAATTTGTGGATACCAAAAAACCTTTCCAGTACATCCTTATCATTATGTAAAGAGGCAATATGCCTTTTCTCAAAAAGGAAACAGAGGGGCTTATATAATTTTTAATGAACTTTAGGAGCCCTTTATAGAACATTAACAAATGTCTGATGGCTGCCATTTTCTTATAAACAAGACTTTTTTTTTCTTGTTGTGCTTCAGGCCATAAACTGTTGATATTTCCAACTTCCAGCCAAATTAATGCTCAAGAGGATACATGTCTCTGCAGTATCCAAAGAGCTAGATGTCACCAGTTACATCCAGGAATTTCCTTTTAAAAGTCTGTTAAATTTACTAGGACTGTTTCTTGAAAAACCCTAGAGAAGGCAGTGTTGGATTGGGTTTTTTTTATGCCAACGTATAAACGTATATTTGATTACCTGTGCTTTTAAACCAACTGCAAACACACAGATAACAATGTAAGTATTAGCAACAACAGACTTTTTACTCCCAAATTGAAGATGTCATCATAGGTAGGATTCACAACTTTAAGTCACAGAATTGTGGAAAAATTGTGAATACCTTGTGAATGGCCATCAAAGAGCCATGCTAACCTGAAAAGAATCTGAAAACCTTGGGGATTTTTTCTGTTCCTTTCTTCCCTTTTATTCTGAGACTTAACAGAATGTAAACTCACTTAAGAGGAACAGCAAAACCCAGTTCTCAAATTGCCTTTAAATATAGTATTGCCATTGACTCACCTTGCTTGACTGCACAACTAATCAGATCAATTCTGGGCTATCTTTTCAGATAAAACAGTCCCTGAGTTCAGTGTTCAACCTGACAAACTCTGTATTTTTGTTATTGGGATGACTAGCAGAAATTTTGTTCTCAGAAAAAACATCATTGAACTAAAGGGTGTGTCCAATATAGTCAGGTGTTCTTACCTGAGGAGCTCGCTCTCGCCGAGTCAGGGATCTGCCCAGGTGTATGTTGTGGTAAGAACATGCAGGGAGGGAAGACCTCACTGCTTTTCAGAGAGTTTCATGTCCTCTTCTTCACTTGGAATTTACCATTAAATGCTCTTTATGCAAGCAACAGAAATTACATTAATTTGACTAGAGATTAAATTAACCTCTTTTATACATTTTCAAGGTGTTGTATATTAAGTCAGCTTTTGCAATGTTTTCATTTCTATTTGGTTTACCTTTGGGCTTTTTTTTTAATGCCTTGTTTATATATGGAATGTTGTTTTGAAAGCCTAAATGTTGAACGTATTTAATACAATGTTAGAAAAAATAGATATAAAGAACATGAAAGGTGTATTATCTCTGCCCCATGTATGTAACAGTTAAAGAATGCAATCAGAAGAAAACAAAAGCCTGAATAAATGAAGCTTTATAGAGAATTTTTCCTTCACTCCATACTTCAACCATCACTTCCATACTTTTATTGAAAATACCAGTGAAGATTTGTTCTTGGGGGACATCCATTCAGATGCCATTTTGTAGTGGTTGCTTGCAAACACAAAATATATTAGCATTTTAACTGAATTCCTGTGCTTTGGTTCCTTATTCTCTATCCATCATAGATGCCAACAGCTCAGGTCTTCTGTGAATCATGACTAAACAAAACATTTATGTGTATAAATTGTCAGGAAATTTTGGCCCAGTAGTAACTGTCTTCTATAAAATTAGTTGTCAATGCTTTGTAAAATTTCAGCGAGCTGTGCTGGTTTGTTTATTATTTTTGTTTCATTGTGGTGTGCTTGGTCTATTTATTTGGTTACTCAGACCTAAAAACCCCTTAACTTTCACTTATGATGTGATACTATTTTACCTCTTTTTGTTGTGGTGTTCATCTTCACTATCTCTCACATCATCCTTCTTTCTTGAAGTTTGAAATGTATCTTTACATTGGTCCCAGCATTTTAGCTTTGCGTAGTCTGTGTATCTCTGTTTTCCACCCAGAGAAGAATGGTTCCCTTGCAGAATGAAATGAATTGACAGGTAGTTGGAAGAGTAGAGTACGTAGCAGCAGATACTTCTCAGTTATGGAAATTCGTAGAATATTTTAAGAAAAAGCATTCATTCTGGGGGCATTAAAATTGTACTGTGTCATTGCATAAAATTTCTGTAAGTGAAGGTTTACTGTGCCTAATGCCCTGAGTTACTGCAGCCAAGACCAAGGAATCAAATTAGGAGAATGCTGGTTATATTTTATAGATGTTCAAAGTTGAGTTCTTTTGCTCTGGTTAGTGTTAGAAGAGACAGCTTCATTGCTGTGCAGTAGCTTGATACGATATTTCATTACCTCATTTTAAAATGATACTCTATGTCAAATCTATGATTTCAGGAAGGAAAGGAAAAAAATGAGGCTTAAAAAAAAAAAAGAAAAAAAAGAGCAGTGAAGGAAAAGGAAAGTCTTGGGCATTGCAGCATGTGCAGCTGATTCTTTGCAGGAAGAGATTTTGTGAAGGAAGCCTTGACTGCACTGAGTGAAAACAGCGTCGATTAGGAAGAAGTAGATGGCAATTGATTGGAAGTGGACAGACTGAAAAAAATTGTCCCAAGCCAATTTATGCCCTCAGCCACATCTGTTGCTGCTTTTTTATTGGAAATTTTCACATGAAAACCTGGTTTGCAGGCTGGAGTTTGGAATAACTTTTCTTTACATTGGACCCTGAATTCCCTGCAAAAAGCAATTAAAACCATATGTATCACTTTCTTGGATGCAAACTTCCCTTTGTCCCACATCGACCTGGGAGCATTACGGGTAACATAAGAGCTGAACTATTAAAGTAGTTACAAAATAAAGTAACTTTTCCAATGCATTTTGCAGAATAATTTTTTCACCAGATGCATTTTCTTACATAGAGTTTTTTCCTTTCTTTTTTTTTGTTTTTTTTTTTTTTTTCAATGTGTGTATGTGTGTGTGTCTTTTAGCAATTTAGAAGTGTTGGTACCATGCTTTTCCTTTGGCATTCCTAGGAGCAGTTATTGACCTTAATTGGTTTTCATGTGTAGTTTTTTTTAAATGCCAATCCTAAAAATACACGTTTGGTTATTTAACACCTACTGGGTGATTAGGCAAATGTGAACTGATTTGTGTGGCTATGAAAACCGCATGAGTGGAAGCCAATCATATTGATCGCTTCAGCCAATTATACTTGTACAACACATGGTTATCCCATTTTATTCACTGGTATGCAGTAAAGCAGGCTGGCAGCTAAGAGTTGTTACATGATGAAAGCCTCTTTACTTACCACTCTGATAGCACTGCTGAGAAGGACAAGTCTTGTAACATATTTTAACAATCTTTTCAGGAATACAACTCGAAGTTACTGAGACAAGAAAAAAATGTTGGCACAATTAGCGTTGGGTTGAGAAGCAGCAGTTCCCAGCCAACTGAAATGTTTTAGATTAACTTTTGGATTCAGCAGTATATTTTGAAAGGAAGGCTGTTGACAAGGCTGCAAGTATTGTGAAGGGCTGTGGTGCGACAGGCTTGATCTGGAGTGGAAGTTCTGTTTATCTCTGAGATTTCTTATAGCTTTGAAACTCATATGTCTTAATGCCTCTGAAACCAAAACCAGCCTATAGCACTAGCTGTGGCCAGATGAAGTGTCAGGGACTTACTTAGCGATATGTGGGTTTGATCTCATTTTGGTGGAGATGCAAAGCTGGGCCTTTGCTAACCAGAATTGCAAAGGAATTCAGTCAGGATGCGGATGCAAATGCCTTTGGTTGGATGCTTCACTAAAAGGGAAGCACTGCCCACAGTCATGGAGATTAATTCCTTTGTCTGTTATCATTTAGGCTCCCTCTTCTGCTGTAGGATTCACCTTTTATAAATCATTTAGTGGTGCTAAGATCTCCTTTTCAGCTCATTTGAGATACAATATTAGGAAGGAATGCCCTCCTTCAAAAGGTCAAGCTTGTTTATGGTCAGTGAAAAGGTTTTTCTTCTTTTTCCCTCCTTTAGCTACTAATACCATCCTTCTTTTCCATGCCACTGACTAGCTTTGTTTCTCTCTGAAATGACCAGCCAGTGTACTGTTAAAATTCATGTGGCTTAACCTCTTTTCTGTGAAAAAGGCCAGCAAAGCTAATATCCTGAGGCCTTTTCCACGTGCTCTGTCCTGGTGTGTTTTAATAACGTTTGCCAAAACACAAGAAGGAGAGGGAGTGGAATTGCAAGGTCTTAATTTGGAAACAGCATCTTTGGAAGAATTAATATTGAGAGTTGTTTGAAATTGTTAAATCTGTATTTTACGCAGGACTGCAAATACCTTCAGGGGGGAGAAGAACAAAAAAAAGCAAAACCCAGCATAAGATTCTCTTTTTGACGTATTTTCTCAATGCTTTGTGTATGTGAAATATATTAGGTCTACATTATCCATCATTTCTCCATTATGAAATCTCAGTTCATTAAGTCTTATCTGCAGCCTTTGAATAGAATGCAGTCTTCCTTTTTTTAGTAGCAGGGCAGGTTGCTCTTTATCAGCTGTTAGACCTTGCAGATGTTTCCCTTGTAGCCATGTATAAAATGGCTGATACGGCATGAATCTCCATATGACAAATAACCTTCAAATGCCAGAATCCTATTTTAGTTTCCACTTCAACTCCTAATCTCATACACATCTTCCTGTGATATGACAATTCAGGGTTACAGAAAAGATTGACTAATTAAAAAAAATATTCAGTAAAACGTGCAGCATTTTAATAAGACATGAAAGTAAGATTGATAGGATGTGAACTGTTGCAATGTAATACACAAAAAAGAAAAAAGCTGTGTAAGGAACTGTAAAGGAAGTCTTGTTTAGATATTTGTGGTGGTACCAGTATTTTCAGTGTTTGAAAACATAAAATAGCAAGCTGAACTGATAACATGTGCCACCTGTGCTTCACGTTGAGAAGAATGGGCTCTTCGCATTCTTGAAGTTTGGTGTGTGCCATGTTCCTTGTTATCTCAGTAGCTTTGTGACTGTCGTTAAATTCCAAAACTAGCAGATATTTGATGGCACAGGAAAATGATAGGATGCACACTGTTTGTTCTAAATTTTATGGAAGAGCTGCCTTTAAGAATCTGGTTCTGCTTTAGAGGTCTGTCTGTAACAGCAGCAAGCAAAATTATTGTATATAAATGTTGTTGGATTTATAAGTCAGGTATCTTGTCTCTACAACAAGAAATTTTATTGTTTTACTGCCATCAAGTTATTTTTCCTCTAGGTTCTGTATCCTCATTAGTAGCATAGGTTTCATATAAGAGTTCCTGGCTTGTTGAGCACTTGTTTCAGAAGAGTGAAACAAGGATTAGTCCTTTGGGCCCAGTAGGATCCAAAGTCAGATCCTAGTCAGTATTCCATAGCCGCATTGACTTCTGGGGTTAAAAAAAAAGAGGGAGAGGAAGCACGCATGTGCAGGTGAGTAATTTTTTGGGTAGATGAAATCTAAAGCAAGCTCCCATCTTTCAAGTATGCTCGTGCCATATTTTCTTACCAAACTGCAACCATTTTCTCAGCTGTTGGCTTTGCCATCTACGTAGGCACCTACATCTGCAAACTTGCAGGAAAGGTGAAGAAAATCTGTGTTGCAATACTACTTGAGAGAAGGAACAAGCCTCGGAGGAATCCTGAGCTCCAGACAAAAGGCAACAAAGCTGCTGCTGACCTGTACAACTCATTTTAAAGCTTGGCCTTGTGTAAGATGCTAAGCAGAGTAGTGCTCATTACAATAAGAGGAAGATGAAGGCAGCTGCTGTGCTGAGACTTGCACTACAGATTGACTCATTGCTGGAAAGGAACTACAGAAAAGTAGTGCCAGAATCAGCTCGGAAACCAGAGGAGCATGTGAAAGGCAGCAGTTGTGAGAATGCTTATGAGTGTGAGGGTTGGGGAACTTGGTCCAAGAAGCACAGCAAAGGAACTGAGAGGACTGCAGAAGGCGGGTTAGCCCAGAGATGTCTGAGCTGTCCATAGAAAAAGGTGTCAGGAATCACAGCTGCTGGGAAGGCTTCTAGGAGGGAAAAGGACTTTGCCAGAAGGCAGAAAGCTTTTTCTATTTTTTTAAGTTTTTCTTGGTCTCTTTTTTCTTTACAGTGAACCAACCAGCCAGGCACTGGCAAGCTGTTCCAGACTGTGCCAGGTCCTGAGGCAGATTTAAAAATAAAACAAAACGAACTAAAAAACATCAATTGTATTCACTTTAAGGCTTCACTGAGGAAACAGATCTTTTTTTTCATTTTAGTTTTTGGGTTAGTTTTACTTTTTTAAACTGGAAAAAAGTGCAGTCAAATCATTACTTCCTCTTTAGATAGGAGCTGAAGTAACATTTTCCTGTCAAAAAGCATTTGTGTGTTTTACTGCAGAGAAATGCCTGGTATGACAATTCCTAATCCTTTCAATGCATCATTATACAAGAATGAAACCAACCAAAACAATTAGAGGCAGTTTTTTCCTCTTCTTTCAGATAAACTGTAGCAAGTATTGCTAAACTTTTCAGAGGGATAGACAACTGTCTCACAAGGTAAACGTGGTGCTCTTGGCACCGTGACCTGGCTTTGTGTTCTCCTTCCATGGAGTTGTATATCAGTTTGTGTGCTGCAGCAGAGATGGAGTTTCATTGCTCTGACAGCAGTCCTAAGCTAAAAATCACACCCCAGTCCAGAACACACCTGGGAGGACAAAAGCCACCAGCCAAGATTTACATGTTTCATGGGCTTGATGACTGTCAGATTGCAGTACTCTTTTTTCTTATTTTACAACAAGATTATAGACACAAGGAAGTATAACAAAGTAAAATACAAGCATGTGCTTACAAAATTAGAATCTATATTGAAAAAAAAACCCCACAGCAGGAAGATGTAATTAGAGCACAATTCTAATCCCAAACACTAAGCAAAGCTGGGTACTAGTAATCTTTCTCAACAGGGAGCACTGATAACATCTCTGAAATGCACACGCTGAAGACCAACTTCACAGATCAACCTCCTTGCATGATTACAGGCTTCTAATTATATTCCCGATAGATCAGATAAACACTGGCAGCAAACAAGCCTTCAGAATTAATCTCGGCATTCTGCTTGTGTGTCTGCAAATTTGGTTACTTCATTAATTATGAGTTCTGTGTGTTGTTGAAAAGGCAATTGAAATATTAGTAGAGTCATCCTAGATGGAGCTAATTTTGATGTCTACATTTCATATCTTCATTTTCTGACTTCAACTTGCCTCTTCCTCTCCTTCCTAAGTACAAGGACCAGTGAGTACTCACCTCAGAGGTGACACACATTTTACCATGCAAAGCTCTTACTGTCATCTCCACTGAAGTACTTTAAATCTCTTATATTGTAAGAAATTTTTGCTAATAAAACTCTTCATAATAATCTGGCTATGCCCCCAGCATTTGAGAAGGATCAAAGGTTTTTCCCTTTTTCCCAGAGAAACTGAGAATGGTGTTTCAAGCAAGGATGTGTTTACAGAGTTGCGCTCAGTTTATACTCAGTTTAAGAGGCCTTGTCTCAACAACAGGTTTATTCATTCAAATGTGGAAAGTTACTATCTGTTCTACCAAACCAAAATTACACCAGTAAAAGCACATGGCCCATTTTTCTTCTGAAAAGAGCAAAGCAGTGCTTGGAAATTTCTGAGTGAGCTGAATATATTTCAGTTTAGATAACTAATCCTGCTTATAGTCTTCTAGGCTGGTAATCACTGAGGTTGTACTAGACTTATACAATTTGTTTCCTGAACATTGAGACATTTTGGTATAGTAGGATATCTCTGCTTCACTGTAAATCCTAATACTCTTTATTTTCAGATCACAGGTTGAGGAGATGTGATTGCCAGTGCACTCAATAGTAGATGCATTTCGCTCTTCATCTCATTTACTTTTTACCCAGTCCGTAAGTGAGGTCGCTCAAATCAAAATTTTGATTGTTGATTTTTAAAAAATTATTATTTCTAGGTCCACTATTTCAATTTGGAAAGGGGGCATTGGGTATTTTAGTCAGCAAGAGATCAGCCACACAGTTACAAGTAGAAGCTTAAACTCTCTCATCTCTGAAACTGGTCAGTACACTGCAAAACTGAGTATTGCAAAATACTCAAAATGTTATCTTTTGCTGCATTTACCATAGATTAAGATAACCCTTTATATTACTGGGAGTGGTATAAATCCAGCCACTAATACTGTCTTTAGCTGAAACCTTCAAACTGCAGAAGTTCAGTACAGGAAGCTTTCTTTGAGGAGTACTTGAGAAGGAAATGTAGCTCTTGTGATCTCCTGGAAACCAATGCTGTCAAGCCATGTATAAACTAATAGTTGGCATAGATTCTTGAACATAAGATGTCTTGAGGGGAGTGGTTAATTAGAGCACTGGCTTTGGTTTTTTCTTGAGCTTTCTGAAGCAGATGAGAGAACTGTGGGGTGTGAAAGGTGTATACGCTGTGGACTTCTCTGGATTAAATGTCTCTCATGTAGTGGAAGAGGGGACAATGGGACTGAATTCTGTTGCCTCCCAAAATCCCTCATAGTTTCATGTTTTTGCATTACCAGGATGACACATTCCACAGTATAAATTCCAGATGGCTTTTGAAAATGGATGTAACAGAGTGTTTGCTAAATGGCTCTCATAATGCCCCAAACTTCATTCCATTGTCAGAAGCACTGAAAAGCTCATCTCTCTGGTTAAAACCATAGGGGTTTGTGGTGATACTTGTTTCCAAATGTCTCTGGATTCTAAGTCATTTTGTTACAAAGATTTTCTTAGAGATTTTGTCAGTGATGGATTTTGGAATAGCTCAAATATAGTCATTGCATGAGAAGATATAAAAACATAATTTATATAAGTGCAGTCAGAGAAAGGGGAAGTATGAGCACACCCAGATAAATTATGTCAATATTCTCAGAGACAGAAATCCTGAGTGTAGATTTAGAAGTCAGAGATAAAGCTTCTGTTGACTTCAGCTGGTAAGAATTCAACCCAGAGAAAATAAGAAACATGCCTTACATGAACTGGTGTCAAGATGTATGTCCTCTGCCCCATAGAAAGAGGATATTTAAAATATTTATGTAAATATTTCAAAGAATTGCCAGTTGAGCTCTGTTACAGGAACCTGCATGCGTGTTGACCTTATGTTTGTTTGTTTCATGGAAAACTTGTGCAGCTGCTTTTCATAACTGTGTTCACATCTGCTGTAGCTAAATCGTTTTGAGCCTGGTTTCCGAAGGAAATGAGTTTTATGTGATTACACTGTGTGTGCTTGCACACGTGCATCCATGTGCATGTCAGGGTTTCCCACAATGACAGATTTTTTAACTCCCTGGCCAATTCCAACCATGTTCAGTTCCTACAAATTTTCTGAAATGTGAGCACCAAGGTAGGACGGCAAGAGACGGAGGGACTTTGGAGGAAGAACTGTGCATGAGATGAGCCCTTGTGGAACACCAGAGAACAGAGCTGTTGCAAATGGCCTTACTAGTGAGAGGTTACCTTGTTAGGTACTGGAGCAACTGGCTCTGAGATACAAATCTGCAAGGAATAAGGCTTCACTAATTTAACTGTTCGCAAAATTCTGTTTTCTGATGAATTATCATTTTATTAAAACACACAAAAAATATGTCATTTTTTCAGTAGTAATAACTGTAGGCTATTTTATAGGAGAGGAAATTTTAGATTTAAGAAGAAAGCATGAAGCGTTGGTGATAGTTTTTATTGGCAAGAGCTTCTGCTAGTGTCACATGTGAAAGCCGTAAGTTACTTCTGCAGTTCATCCTATAATTGTTAATGTTACATCAAAACACCATGAATTTGCAGTGTACCACAGAACTTGCATGGGAGAAAAATCCAGCTTCACAAAACTCCCATGAATTATTTCTCAGCTGCACTGATGCTATTTCTCACCTCTTCCCTTCTACAGAACAAATCTACCTGTGTGATACTAGAAAACAAAATTATAAGCAATGCATTGTAGAAATCTTTAAAAATTGTCTAACAGAGCTGTGATTGAGATATACAAAAAGATATGTATTAGACTGGGTGCTTACCTATATATATATGTGTGTATATATATATATATGTGTATATATATATACACACACACATATGGTGAGTGAATAACACAGAGTAGGAGGAGGTTATTTCTTATTGAAAAGTTATTTCTTATTGTAGCTCACTAATGCTAAAAAGCCTTTCTTTCCAGCCCTAATGGGCTGTGAAATATACTTTAGACCTGTCCCCGTTCTGGGGCTGAATCTTGCTTGTCCTGTGCCTTAGGGAAATGTAATTTGGGAATGTGTGCATGGGGGTGTTTTAGGGATAGAGAGGTGAATATTCCATCTGCAATGGAAAGAAAGGAAACATTTCCTGGTAAGGGTGAATGGGGGTTTTATTTTTGTTGTTAAAAACTGATTGGAGATGTTCAAATGTTCCAAAGGTAGGAATGACAGAAATGGCCTTAGGGAAAATGTATTAATGGGAACAGAAGTATGGAACAGGTGAGTGGGAAATGGGGCATGATGGATTAAACTTAACGCACAGTTACAGGCTTAATTGTAAGATTTTTAGATGTATTACATGAATTTGCAATATAATTGTCTTTAAAGCAATAAATAATAAAAGCAGACCCTTTGGGGAAGAGGTGATGCCTTATTTAGGTATACCTTATCTAGGATATTATTAGTTCTACGAAGCAACAGGTTTAAATGGGTTTTTTTATTACATTTGCAGAAGTAACCCCACCCCAGCAATTGTTTTTCTATTGATAATATGTATAATGCTCAGAGAAAGAGGGAGAGTTTCTGTTTGTTCACGCAAAAGTTCCTCAGAGGAGGAGTTCACACATGTACTGTGATGTGGAAATGTCCTTTTGAAAGCCATGGGGAAAAGTCACTTTAAAGGATGTCATAGCTTGGCTGGAATGCTTCATGATGGAGGAAGAGCATCCTCTTTGAATGTAGTTCAAGTAATGGGAAGGAAAGAATATTACCAGCCCTGCATCTCTCATTTATCTGAACATCAGCAAATGGACACTTCATTTGATATCCTGACATTTCTTTGTTTTTATACATTTGGCTGGTATGTATCAAGGACGACACAATGCAGGTTCTTTGAACTCTGCTGCTGAACATCTGTAAAAGTTTATTTGGCACATGGTAGTAATTTCAAGCTCTGTGTATGGCAAAGATGTGTGTGTGTCTCTGTGCAGAAGTTAAACTGCGTTTGTCTGAAACATGTCATTTATCCAGCTTCTTTTAAAATTATGTATCAAGTTAGAAGTGTAATATTTAGAAGATTTTTTTTGTGCTTAAGCATACCTTTGAGCAGAATGCTGAACAAAGACCCTACATTAGCTCTAGTGTTTTGGATGAAGACATATATATGCATATATATAATTCACATACACATGTATTACATTCACCATAGATGCTGAGACTCAATTTACTTTAATAAAGTGTGACTGCAACCAGACCATTTCTGGTATAAGTGAGAATGTTTGGATTGCTAGCACAGAATGGAAGACAATGTAAATCCCAATTTTCCTCCAAAATTAAACTTTGTGACCTTGTTGTTTGGGTTTTTTTAAATATATCCTAATTGTGATCCTTTTTCCTCCCAGCATCATATGACTGATGCTTTTAATGAAAATACACAGATACCTTCTTAAAATCTATTTCCTATTCTATTGCTGGAATAAAAGCTTTTGCTCATGACAGATGTGTGCTTTGGGACTTAGTCACTGCTTCAGGGGACTTCACATTAAAATCTACAGACTCTGAGAAGATTCAAGGGGCTCTTTGTATGGTAGTCTGTAGGTTCAGGACCTTATACTCCTCATACTTATTCATTTATTTTAAAATATAGGAAATAATGAATTTTAATTTCTGTGGTACTGAGTACATGGTGTGGTGGAGTGCAGGTTAGTACTGTCACTGCTTGGCTACTGCCTCTTTACAGAGTAGAGAAGACACTGGTAATGACTTGAGAGTGGAAAAGAAGGCCTGTGAGAGCAGCTGATGAAAGGGGACACAGGGGTGACTATGGGCAAGGTCAAATGTAGAGCACTGGCAGAGAGAGAGCGGGGATGGAACTCCTCTGCTTAGAGATTGGATTCAGTTTTTGGCAGTAAATCACAGTTTGTGAATAAAATGGTTAAAGATATGAATTTTACTTAGGTTGAAACTTCAATTCTGAATTTTGTGGATAAGAATCTTTTTACTTGTTGATGAAACCATCAGCAGATCAATCTACTCTCATTTAAACAGTCTTTAATGCCACTGTTTAGGCATTTCTTTAGAAATGAAGATTGGTCTTTGATATGTTTTAAAAATTTATCACCAGTTTGGATTGTAACTGGTGCTAATTTGTAACTGCATAACCAGTGATGAAACACAGCACTAAAATGTTTGGTGCCTGCAGAAAGTTACCTGCATCCCAATGGCAGGTCCATGAATGAATGCAGTGTACTGTGTTATGTTTCTGTCGAGGTTTACAGAAATAGCTACATTTTGCTGTAATCTGTAATATGCATATTCATATTTCATGTCAGAAAATCTGCAAGGGCTTTACTGAAAATGTATAGATTTGCCTTTTTAATTTCATATCAGAAAGTACTGTGCTTAAATTGAGTGTAAAATGCATCACTTTTAATACTTCATTGCTGTGGGGGAAAATACAGTGCAGGTCCTTGATGTCAGCGTTCTGAGAGTCCAGTATTTGCATTAGGAAATACTTCATATCTCCTGGCGGGAATAATTAAACTGGATTCCTGTGGTGTGAATAGATGCCATAGGTTTTATTGTGCCTCTTTTTCCGTGTATAATTGAGCAGCTTTGTAGTAAGAGAACAAAGGTTAGATGTGTGTGAGTTTATCTGGGTACTAGGATTCAATTAGAGGAAACTCCAATTCCTTCTACTTTTTTCAGATTCTCTGAAGCTTGTATGCAAAGGACACGCTAATTTCCTCCTCCAACACTACACCAACGTTGAGGGTTTGGGGTTTTTTTTAAAAATTTTAAACCAGCATTTTTTTGGCCTTGGATCCTAATCTGGGAAACATAGAGGTAATAAAAAGTATAGTTAGAAAGAAATAGGAGCATCTCACAATATACTTCAAAAAAAAAAAAAGAAATCATTGCAGTGGTACTTGCTTATTTTTATGATCATTCGAGCTAAAATACAGCACAGCTGAAAATCTCCAGGGAGCAAAGGAGTCATGTCCTTTGCACAGAGAGGTTTAGCAGATGAACAGTTACTTTTAGGGAGATATTATTATTATTATATTAGGCTGCCAATGTTTTTGATGTTTCTAAAATAGCCTTTGAGGAGTTCCAGCTTCCTGTGTAGTGATACGGTCAGTAGCATAATGTGATCTGAGCAGCGTTCTGTTCCAAATCATCTGCCTCTAATCTGTCACTGCTAAAAAAATAAGGGTTTGGATTTGAGGTTTTTGAAGGTTTTTTTGCTCTTTTTGATTGGTTGGGGGTTTTCTGTTTGTTTGTTTTTTAAACCTAATGTAATTGGAGCTTGCAATTTATGCAAATGAAAAATAAGTCTGAACCTTCATGTATTGTTTTGGAAGAGCTTATCTTGCTTTCCTTCTTATTTCACACCTAAAATGTTTTACAGAAGGCCTAGTTTATCTGACTCTAACAACACTTCTCTATAGCACAGTTTGAATTTTCTTTATTTTAAGGACAACTAAACTGTAGAGAAAATTATTGGAGGTCAGTGACTGTAAATTTAGATTAAACGAGCAAAAATGTAAGCACCCAGGTAACAGTAAATGAAGTTACAACAGTAAGTGAGTCTTGGCAATTTCTGCGTTTATGGATGTGGAGAGATTGAGTTGTGTGTCTCCCAAGCCTTTCTGGGCACAAGTGTGTGCACACCCTTCATTGCTTTTCTCTCTCCAAGTGTTGGCCCTCTGCCTTGTTGTGCCAGGGGGCAAGTGGGGAAGGCAGTCCTTTATCCCTGGAGTTGGCCAGTTTGTAATTCGGCCAAGTTATTTTTTTCAGATGAAAGGTACAACCATAAAGGTTGGATCTTCTCTTCTTCCAGTCATTCTCAGGGCACGAGACCACCAGAGGTGCATAGGGCATGTATTCTGTGTGGTTTCTGAGCTGAGCCTCAAGTGACTTTCTGCGACACCAGGGAAGTGAAAACACCTTTCATATTCTTTGTGAACTTCATGAACTTAAACTGAGTGAAAGCAGCAAAATTTTCAACTGCACGGTATTTTATGTTTAGGGTTTTGTTAGGCTGGGATTATTTTTCCTATCTTCATTTCATGCTGGTGACATTCATAAAATCCTTATAGCATTGCTTTTGGTAGAAGCAGTTAGATGTGATAACACCCTGAACCTTTTAGTGATACTTGATGCACGCTCTTTGAGAATGCTCATATAGACAGAGTTTTTATTTAGGCTTTCTAGATACAGCTTTTGGGAGTTATCATTGCTTCTGTTCTGTTCGGAAACTGAGGCAGAGACACGTCTCAAACTAGCTTTTGGACCCTCTGACCAGCATCCCAGCACCCCCTGGAGCAGAGCCAGTGGCCACCCCGGAGCTGCTGCAGTGGAAACCAGCGATGCAACCCTTTGTCTGACATGGGGCACTCCAGGCCCTGAGGGATTTGCACGCTAAGCCTTTGTGTGACAACACTCAAATCTCAGGCTTACAAACATGGGGGTGATGAGTGTGTTACAAGTGTTTGTATAGATAAAACCAAAATGAACTGTTAAAATGGCTCCATTTTTTATCTTGTAAAAAAAAAATAAATTCTCAGCAAGACAAGATATTACCAGAGCTAAGAACAGCTCTGAAAGGATGTCAAGATAGTGCTACTATCACCATGAGTGCTTGTGGTGATTCTTCAAAAAAAAAAAACAAAAAAGCTGAGAAACAATTTTTCTTCGTTCTGTCCCCTGGGGACATGCTCACTAGTGATGACTTGTCTGGCTCAGCTATGTGTATTCTAATTCACTTTCTTTGCCAAGATCAGTCAACACTCATTAGAAGTAAACTTAAGCACTTAGTCCAGATTCAGTAAATAGCTTTATTAGTTTAGGTGAAATACTCTTAAGTCTTCAGCCTTACCCAGTAATCTGGGTGTAGCAAGGAGAGAAACTATTCATAAATCCTTCAGTTATTTCAGTGTCACTGAAATGGAGTTGAGTTTTATAAATTACTGGTTTGGCTCTCCTTCTATGGAGATTGTGCTGTTACAAACCCATGATTCATTCATTTTATTTAGGTGTAATATTGATTTTAGTTTAGAAAATTATTTGATCGCTTGATTAGAACTGCCTAATGTAAGCCTAAATGTAGACTGGAGTCTGAGCTCTTAAAAATCCTTAAGAAATCTGTACTAGATTTAGTAAAGTTAATTAATTCATAGAATGTATGTGATCTGTTAGTGGTGATAAAGTAGTTCAACACGAAGGTTTATTGATAGAAACCATTGCACTGTGAGATACTATTATAGAAAACAGTGCATTGTTAGAAGCACATGGCACTTATACATGTTAGAATGCATTTCTACTTGGGCTCCAAGTTTGTGTAAGGATGCAGTTTATAACCACTATAGGATCATAACAGTCTACCACCAAAGGAGACAAAGTTTGGTGAGTGGCATTACTTTAACTTCTCTTCTCTTCTCTTCTCTTCTCTTCTCTTCTCTTCTCTTCTCTTCTCTTCTCTTCTCTTCTCTTCTCTTCTCTTCTCTTCTCTTCTCTTCTCTTCTCTTCTCTTCTCTTCTCTTCTCTTCTCTTCTCTTCTCTTCTCTTCTCTTCTCTTCTCTTCTCTTCTCTTCTCTTCTCTTCTCTTCTCTTCTCTTCTCTTCTCTTCTCTTCTCTTCTCTTCTCTTCTCTTCTCTTCTCTTCTCTTNTCCTTAGGAATCAGGTTCTTGTGTTAGTGCTAGTGTAGCTGTTACAACCCCAAGGCCCCCTCTGAAATAAGGACACAAAGCTACTGTTGGGATTTTGGGAGGTACCAAGGACTTTCAGTGGATCTCCTGATTTTTCAGGACTGCTTGCAAATAGACACTGAGATGTGTATATTTGTTTGAGAATGTGTATATAAATATGTGATGTGATTTTTAAGTATGTTGAACTCATGATTCTTAGTTTGTGGATTTTGTATGTGAAAAAGGGATGGAAGGTAATAAGAACCTTTTCTTCAGCTCATGGTCTGAATTGACTTGTAGATGCAAATATTCTGAATTTTTGTCTTCTCACTGAAAGTTATCAATATTGAGGTAATTTGAAAACATAGAAACCTATGGAAGAGGATAATGCTTTTGTCTAGTCCAGCTCTGTAAGTATTTTGAAACTGCTGTCCTCTTTCTTTGTGTCCTCTCTTGTAGCTGTTCCTGAAATTTAATGATCTGACTTGAATTTAACACAATTACTTATACCTTTAAAATACAGCAATAATTAAAGTACACATGATGTCAACAGGGCTTCGAGTAGCTTGTTAACAAATGTAAATTTAATTTGAGCACACATAAGACGGACTCAGGTATGGCAGCAGCCTCATTATCCAATAAAAATCAGTGATTTTGCCTCATATATTTTGCCTCAGGAATCTGACAGCCATTTTCTCTGCAGCATTTGATAGCATGAGAGCAGATGTAAAGATGAGATTCCAATTATGGTACTTTTTATTTAAATCTGCATCTTTTATTAACCTCATGCACCCATTAGAACAGGTGAATGGAAATTATCAGATCTATATCACATAAATGCTTTTTATGTTATAAACAGATGATAGAAAACCTCACTTGTACAGTTTCAGCATGATTTAAGTCTATTTAATGACTGATTTGCAGACTTTCATTTCAGAATTTAATGTGGTTATAAATATACAGTGAAGCATCTTGTTAATATTTTCTCAGGTTAACATATTGATAATGTGGTCAAGGAAAATGTCTGTCTGTGGCAAACAGGACATTAAGAACAGAAAGCTATGAATAAGTTGAATTTCTTAACATATGTGAATAGACTTGTGGCAATATGGAGAGGATGGAAGGATTTTCATTAGCATAAACCCATTTTAGTTTCTGAAGGGCTCAGTGATCTAAATCCTCTCAGTATTTATCTACGTTTCAGTATTTACGTCTGGATCTAGGTCATGCTCTACATCTGTTTGAGGTTTTCATGTTTCTAATGTTTTATGACCTTTAGCTGTGTGATAAGGTGTGTGTTTTTTCAGACAGGAGCCTGAGACAGAGAGGGCAAAGGCATGTTCACATTAGAAAGGCAATCAGTGTGGTTCTGCTCCCAGGTTTGTGAACACTGACGAGCAGGTTTGCTGCTTTAGATGCTGGGTTATGTGGCTTCACCAATTTCAGGCTTGGAGTGGAATCCCCACATCACTCGTACACCAACCCCCCCCCAAACCATGGGGATGCAATAACCTGATTGTAGCCATTACACAGTCTGTCTGCAGGAGACAGATGCACCCTGAGTGACCCACGAGAGGTGTGTAGGATATTTGCAGTGGAACAAGAATGGCATTTAGATGATGTCCTAGCAGCCTGGTATACTCAGTGGACAATAATCCTGCATGATCCATTTCTAACATTGCTGATTTTTTGCAAGCTTTTAGAAAAAGTCGTGAAAGAGCAATAAATTAACCTGAATCCTGGTGCTCTCATTTTGGTACAGATATGTATATATTGATTAGATTTTCCATTTCTTGTGAGAACCAAAAGTTTAGTCCATCTTTGTGTCATGAAGCGTCATGTGAATACTGGTAAATTCCATAGTGCGCACATCCAGCTGTTTCTGTGAACATGGGATCAAAAATACACACCATGTCATAGTTCTACTATGAGCTGCAAGTACTGCTTATTAAATTAAGTGCTGACATATTTGCTAAAAGAGAAAAAAAAGTATCATTTAAAAAATAAAATATGATTTTCAACACCAAATACTTAAAGCAACTTGAAGCCTAAATCTGCTGCAAGCTAAAGTACTTTGGTAGCATGCCTAAGTTTTTGGGGAGAACACAGCTCACAAATAGGATGAAGCTGGCAGTACTAGGTTTTTAGCATTTAAATAAACCAAAAGCTTAGTTTTTAGACATTGTTGAGAAAGAAATGTTAAAAGTTTCTCAACAGCAAGGAGCTATGAACTTAATTGCTGACCTCTCAGGTGTGAGCAGCAACCTGTGTGTGCCACCAGCATATATGCTAATACATTTTCATTCTCATTTTTCTTTGGGAGGCAATCTAAGTATTGTCATTAGGACATTCCTGAAATTTAAACATATGTTTGTTGAAGTTATTCAAGTCAAATCAAGATATGGTTCACAAATAGTCTGAAGTTGATACTTTTTGAAGAAAAAAAGTTTGTTTCAGCTGTTCCCAGAGCTGTAGCCAGGGCAAAGTGAAGAGAAACACACTGTCCAGTGCTTAGCTTAACCCGAGATAAGTATCTAAAATCCTGCTCCACAAACTGGGGTTTGGACTGGGGAGGAGGAAAGGACAATGCCACAGACTTTCTTTCTTTATGAGGCAGTGAAAAAGTTTCTCTCTACGTTGTCCTCTCTTCTATTCTCGGAGCAAATACTTGGAAGTGTAAGAGGATGATGGATCTTGTAGTCATCATGTAAGTCTGTGGGTGTTAGGCTTTTATATAGAAATTATATGATTCTTCTGACTCTGTCACTAGCTTATTCAAGAGATGATCAGCATCTCAGGAACCTGCCATGTGTGATGGATCCTTGACAGACTGGTTTAGAGAGAAACGTAGCCCAAAGGATGCTGTATTTTTGTGTAAGTTGCCTGTAAAACTGAACTACAAAGTGTGGTGAGGCAGCCTGTGGTTATGGCTAAACACTCAGCAGAGGTAACAAATGGGAACCGACTCTCCTGAAGTGCTCAAAGATAGCGGCTTTACTCTTTCCATCTGTAACTCTCAGTAATTATCTGTTTGTTACTGTTAAACACTTGTCAGATGTTTTCAATTACTTTATTCTAAGTGAGGGTAAATAAAACACATTCTTGAGGTTGATAGGAAGAACAGTTCTATCACTGTTCCTGGTTGGAAATCATACAGGAATATGCATACATAACAGTGCATATATTATTGCAATATAATTGCATATTCTGTTCTCTGTCAGCATTCAGAAACCTTTGGGAAAGGCAGTTTCTCCAGTGCTTCTAGTTAGTCTAGACTAACACTGAGCAGATGGCTTGTGGCATGATTTTTAAAAAGGCATTCGAAAAAAATATGGTTGATTTTCAGTTGCAGTTTGTACATGGATGTTTATTCCCTTTCTGACACATGCTGTTTAAGTGAATAGCAAAGCAGTGCAGAGAGGCAGTAGTTAGGGAATCATTGTAAAGAAAGGACTCAATGATCCTTGTGGGTCCCTTCCAACTCAGAATATTCTGTGATTCTGTGATGAGTAATGCTGCTAGGAACCAGTAATGAAAGGAGCTGTAAAGACTACCAACAAGATTTCCTGCAGCAACTACACACCTTGCAAGATACTCAGTTTGTAAACCATGAGATAGATACTGTAAAAGTGCTGATTATTGGTTAATTCCAGTTGTTCCTCTTAATCCAGATTCATGAGCATTTGGATTTTGTGATAAAGAGGCTGAGGGTAGTTAATCTGTACCTAGTCCTCAGTCTCATGTTTACTTTGAGTCATCCTTCCTTCCCTAATAGTAATGGAGCCCTTGAGATAGATGGTAGCAGCATGCTGTCCAAGTGTGACAGTGATGCCTCTTGGTCTTCTTCATATCCATGTTGAATATGTTTTATTTTTGTCCAAGCTAACTTGAACTAGGACAGAATATAGACAGGCTTTAATATAGACAGTAGTAAAGCCCTGTTGCTTAGACTATAGAAGGTTGGCAGTGCTTTTCTCTGGCCTGTGCCTGCCTCACCAGAATCAGTTCTGAAACTGTTTATGGGATACAGGTTCTTGCATCACTCACAAATGCAAATTTTTAAGCATATAAGACACCTGTTAACTTTTGTTCTCCTCATTCTTGAGTACAAAGACTTTTGCTGATGAGGCACTGAAAGATGAGAAACAACACGGTGCAGATCTGTTTCACCCAGCTTCAGGATACGCTAGTGGAAGACCTTCACCCCAGATATTTCTCAGTGTTGGTAAAGGAAGGCAATTTGGTTTTCACTGCTGCCCAGAGTATATTCTTGCAGGTCAGCACATTTTCTGTTCTAACCCCTCCTTTTCCAGTATATATTATTCTACTCATTTTGATAGAAATCTCTTCTGTCACTTACATGAAGAAATTCTGTGGTGTTCTTGCTTCAGGCAGGTGCTCTTTAAGCTCTCCACCACCCTTCCCTGGTTCCATGTCTCCTTTTCTTGTTGTGTCTCCCTGTAACATAGAAAAAATCTCAATCACTCTATATTGCTGTAACTGAAGACTGCTGCCAGTATATCAGTGCAAAATAATTGCTAGGCCTTCTTTGTTTGTTTTGCTTTGTATCTGAGAATAAGCAGAGCAGTTCTGACAGTAATCTGAATGTTAAAAATCCTCAACTATAACAGCAGTGATGCTTACTGATGGGTTTTGCGTACAGTGTAAAATAATTAATGGTAAGAAAGAAAAAAACTCCACAATTTGGTAAAATCTCACTGAACAAACATATAAAAGAGAACTCCCAAAGGTACACAGAGCAAGGAGTACCTGTGGGGAGAGGAGAGCAAGACACGAGGGGAGAGCAAGGGGTTGTGAGATGTGGAAACCAGATTTCATGAAATGTCCCTTCTGTGGGAGTGGTTCTGCAGCAGTCTCTGGTGAATACATAGGACATTACTCAAAATGACCTGCCTTCATCCCCTTAAAGTGCAATTCCTGGTTTCAGTGATGGGGATCAGTAAATGCAGCAGTAATAATGGTTGCAGACAAATCTTCTTCTGTCCTGTCAGTGCTGAGATTGCTTGTCTTTTGTCCTTGCATACAAGTGTAAAAGATTGTCTCCAGTTATCTACCCTGCTTTGAAAACTTCTTCAAAAACTTTAGTAAGTATCATAGTGTGTGTTCTTACAGTTTGCAAACATTGAACATTTGTTTTTCACATGTTGATGCTTTCTTAATACTTTCTCTTCCTTAAAACCTAATCTTTTCCTGTACTGTCAACAGGAGAATGTAATCTTCCGTTGGAGGAATCTGTTGAAAATTCCCATTATATTTGTTTATGTATGTGTGAATGTGTATAAACCATTGCATTTTAAAAAGAATTCATTATGAAACAGGAATTCTTTGTTTTCTTTCATTTTGTTTGGTCAACTGAAAAAGAACATCTGTACCATCATCCTCACTGCAATTTTCCACCCTGGCAATTACCCACATGAGCAAAGATCATGTGTTGTTTTAGAGAGCAGGATATAATTGTGCAGGGTTTCTGTTGATCTGGGTAATTTAGTGGAAAAACTCTGATTAGACTAATCTTGCCAAAAGGTAGGAAGGGACACATTAGAAGGCTTACCTGTAATTTACCTTTCTTTTAAGCTAGGTACAAATTGATGTTCTGGTGTACATAAAAAGACGTTAGAGATGTATTATTCATAGCTACTGCTTCCTAATGGAAACTAAAACTTTTAAAATGCATAATGCATTTGCACTAAGGAAAATATGTCCAATATTTCTTAAATGTCAAATATATTTAAATATTTAAAAAATTAGTTGAATTTTTGCTTCATTTAGCAATATATTTAAAGAATGCATTCAGCATTGTGAGTTGTTTTGAAAATGCACTATCCAGTTAGCGACTGAATAAAATATTTATCTGACATGCTGACATAAAGATGCAAAAATCATTGTAGTATAATTCTTTTTATAGAGGTCTTAAAGTGAGGTCAAATTTCCATTCATTCATAGTCACAGTACAAGGTTACTAAAAGGTAACTTCTGAACAAACAGAGCAATAGTTACAGTAGAAAACAATGAAAGCTGCTCAGTTGAATCTTTAAGTACTTATTCTTTGTGCAACTGCAAAGAATTACAGCAATCGTTGAATCGTATTATTCTGCACATTGCAAGCTAAAGAATCTAATACAAGCATCGTTACAATCCCTGTGAGATTTAGTGCTTGGTAGGCTCTGATCCATTCTATTAGTTGCTCTGCCTTTTGTTTTGCAAGACCTTTGAGACGAATATGTCTGAATCATCAGACATCAAAGCTTGTTTGTGAAGCTGGAGATGCTTCTGCTATCAAAAGCTGTGAATCCACTCTCAAAAATCTTACAGTTTGCCCTGATGTGTGTGACAGTCAGATGTTATCAACTGATTGGGGGAATGGACCTCTCCTGACTTCGGCGAAAGTTTTGAGTGCAAGGATATTAAGCCTCTGAAGAGGGTTGGAAACAGTCAGGTGCAGAAATCAAGCACAGGTGCAATCAGGGATAATGACTGGAGAGCAAAAGTACAAAAGAAGAACACAGAACCCTTCTTCCTCTTTGCTGGTGCTCTCTTGCAAGGGATTAAGGAAAATCTTTTGGGGTCTGCTCCGTTTGTCTATTGGAATTTGCTCTTCCCAGCAAATCCTCTTTTCAGATAAGTCAAGCAAAAATGCTTCCCACAGAAGATAAAGACAGAGAGCTGAAAGGGCTTGAAGTGGACACCATTGGTTGTTTGCTCACTCTCAGGTTACCCTGTCCATCTGTCTTTCCTTCCATTGGCCTCCCTCTGTGCCAAATGCTGTCTGTGCTCAGAATTTATCTTTCTTGGTAGTGGTATTTTGAATGACAAGTTTTCTTATTTTGGACCATATGAGTCTTTCTTTGTCAGTCACGTTGTACTATAGAACCTTTGATGACCTTAACATTTTGGTGTTTTTATTGTTCCTTCTGGGGTCTCTCTATTGCAATGAAAGACTACAAGTGACAAGTCAGTCAGGAGTAGTGCACTGTCCCTACTCACTTAAATTCATATCTGAAAATTCTGATGACATTACCTGGTTGATAATCTGATCCAGTGAGCGTGTCTATTGTGGACTCTGACTTTTGGAGTTGGGTTGTTTTTTGGTTTTTTTTAAATTCCATTCTTCTCCAGTACAATTGTGTATGGTTATTAAAATGCTTAGGGACCTGATTTTCCAAAATGCTCCTCAGCCAGAGCTTCAATAGTTCACCAATTAATAGATCTGAAAATTAGGCTCCTTGTGTGCCTTCTGTTGAGCACTGACCTTCCATAAAAGACACGGCGATGTCTTCCCCAGCCAGTCTTGCAGAACTGCCCAGAAAAGGGATTTTGCTGAATTAGTGAACTGTTTGAAATCCAGTATGATTTCTATAATCTAAAAACACCCATGTGTCTTGCTGGGTCACTTTATTCCTGCTGTTGTAGAGAACAGTGGTAAACCTTTTGTTTTCCTGCCTTCAAAGAAAGCTTTCATTTTAGTTTCTGAGTGTCACCAGTGTTTCCATTGCACTCTTTCTAATGACATTTAGGTCTTTTCCCTGACTGCCGTAATTTAATTTATTGCTAGTATGTATACATGCATGAATAGTTCAGATTTCATTTCCTAGATAGTAATTTGCACTTCTGGCATTTAATTTCATTTGCTGTTGGGTTGTATGTTTTATAGTTTCTGACTGGCTTTTCCCTCAACAAAACGCTGCCAGCATGAAATAATTGGTATGGGAAAAGGCTGCACACATGGATTATGTATAAAGGGACTTAATTGATTAGTTTTGCGAAAAGATCCAAGCTTTTCTTGGTGCACATTTGCCCCAGTTCAGTCAATGATACCAAATTTCTGTGGATGGCTCAGCACATCACAAAAAATGCCTTCTCTTTACTCATGAGGGTAGGTACAGAGCTACTAGATTGCACTTTGTAATTCTCGAAATACATGGCAAAATCTCCAAGTTTTCAGAGTTTTGAACTTGGATGGTGCTTGGTGGGGCTTTTAAACTACAGATACTCTTTCTGTTCCTCTCTGCCTTAGTACAAGATGGTAAAATGCCAAATTAAATTAGAACTTCTGTGGGGTTATACAACAATGCTGATTTAACTTTGCAATATGGTCTTTTCTGTATTAATTTCATCATGTAATACTCAAAATTCACTTTGCATTGTATGAAAAATTTAGATAACAACTTAATATAAGATATTGGTAATTTGACAGTAACAGAGTAGAGGAAATTAAAAAGTGGCTTGTGTGGTTAGTAAAAGTTATCGAGGCACTTCTAAAATAATTACTTCATAAAACTACCCAAAGGGAAAGTTCTGCAAAACGTTTCTGCAGAAGCTTTTTAAATCAAAGAAGTATTTCTTCAGTTTGGACTTGTCAAACAGTTCACATAGTACTACTTTTTTTTCCCCTCAGTGCTTTGGCCCACCACTTGAGAAGAAAATTATGAATGTAAATAGATACAAATCAATAGGAACACTGTTTTATTATTTCACTGGGAATTTCTGTACAATTTGAGAGCAACTTGCTACAGCTTGAGCAGGCGATTAAGGCTAACCTTGATCTTAAGCCAGCTAGGTTGGCTTACATTCTATCAGCAAGGGATTTAAATTTACTCGGACACATTTTAATTGGCATTTATGCAACGTGTACTCACAGATGCTGAATTCATTGAGAAATACTGAGTGCCATCTGTTTGAGTCTCTTTCCTCTCTATTAAAGTATAATAAAATAAGGCCAGGTCCTTCTGGCTTGCTAATATATTTATCTTTCAGAATACAATATTTTAATTACCATATCAATAATGTGTTATTCTATACTAGTTATTAATTTCTGTGTTTAATTAAAAGTAACCTTATTCTCTGTGCTTCTTTTCATAGCTGTTTCCACTGTAAAAATGTCTTTTAACAAAGTACTGAATAATTGTTTCCATGTTTGCTGAATGTAGGTGCTACGACTATTGATTCACATGGAAAAGTAATTGAAGTTAGTAACATCCATCCCATTTCTGAAGAACTTGGCTGCCTATAAAACATGATTGTTATTGATTGATCATGTTGCCTAAAGTAAGCATGTATGAATTCTAGATACATCGATTACATTTATTTGGGAACATGAGAAACAAAAGGAATTTTGATTATCTGGACAGTATGAGTATATATATACATTCAAAAGCATTAAAGTATTAATTTCCAACCTCATATGGTAAATGTAACAAAAAATAAATGTCATATAATGTATTTCATGACTGGTCAAAGCTGTTTTCAGCCTGTAGTACTTCATGTGGAGCTGGATCTTCTTACTGCACAGGCCATAGTGAATTTGGGTTCAGTTGGTGCATTCTGAATACGCGGCCCCTGGTGTATAATCACAGGTAGCGTAAAGCAGCACTGAATACAGTTCACCTCCTCATTCTTATGTAATGAAGTAATAAAAAAGGCAGCTCCCATACTGTAAAAATAATGATTATTAGTGTTATTCAGGGTTTTAAGGGGTTTCTTTTGTTTGTGATTTGTTTTGGTTTTAGCTGAACACTCTACTTATACTTTTACCAGACTGAAGACCTTTTCCCTGCATTTGGCATTTAGAGGGAGAACTGACAGATCTCTCCCTGATTGAAAAAACCTTTTAAGCATGTCTTAAATTTATTATTGCTCCAGGAACACTGGGACACACTTAAGCACATTTTTAACTTGTGTTTCAGCATTTCTCTCTTTTTTTTGCATTAATGTAACTCACAAAAGGTGTGAATTTTCATGGTGAGGAGAAGATTTCTCTTTTTTAATTTGAAACTTATAGCTGTCTCTAAATTAGTTACCTTTTCTTTACATTCCTGCAATAAAAGCTCTTTAATGCAGTAAGAGTTTTCCAAATTGATGTTGAGGTCGTACTTCTGCTTGGGTACATGACATTAATTTTTTAGCAGCGTTGCTTCCTGCACGAGAAATAATTTTTTCTTTTTTTAATGATAAAATTTTGGTATTAGTTTCTCTGTTGCATTTCCATATTTATCCTAAATCAGCATTTAGAGTAATTTGGACATGTGTTGTAGGAAAATGTGAAACTTTCAGGGGATAAGTAGAGTATGGCAAGTTAAATTCTGACAAGATGTGGGGTAACATCTAACCACAAAATTACATACCTTCTCTCCCTTTTTAATTTTTTTTTTCCCTTTCCTATTTCTTGTCCCTCCCAAGGTTTTCTTTGCAGGGTAAGCTGACTAATATCTGATTATAACTGTTCAGGTTATACACATAATTTGTGAAACTTTCCTGTTTTACCTGTGCAAGATACTTGCCTTCGATAGTGTGTTTGCGGAGCTGTCTTTATACAAAGCTTGTTGCAACAGTGCCTCAGCTTTCATCATTTCTCTATGGTGGGTTATATGGAAATAATAGTAATTCCCTTGCATACTATGCAGTTAGCCTTGCTAGATGATATTGGATCTACAGATTCAGTTACAAAGGAGAGGTTAAGACACCATGAGTATCTTTTTTCCTTTGAAGTATGCTGTTGGGACTTCATCTGGGGATGAAAGGGTGCTGACTTCTGGGGCAGTGGGGGCTAAAAGAAGAATGCCCGTCTCAAATATGGGCAAATGACATTGTTTCCATTCTCTGCAAATAGTGCCCTATAAAACACTGATGCTTCAAAGAGCTGAAGAGTTAATCAGATAGATGTTGATAGATATAGCGGGTTTGGTGTCCAGTAAGACTGTAGGGAAAAAAACCCACAATCCTTTCTGGGCGGAAAAAATCATGTTAAATAGACATGCATGTAATAGATATTTATTTATTTACTTGTTACCAGCAGGGCTAAGTGAAGAGTATTCCCACTTGAAAAGTCTCTTTTTTAATTATCCATCTGTTTTTCCCTTACCTTTCATTATTCTGTCTGAATTGGTGGTTCTGTGTGCTTCAAATGGTATGTAGATTAATTTCACTTCTAGAAGTCTTAAATTATTTATACTGTTTGGGAATAATGTGCATTCCCATTGTTTACGGCTCTGGTGTTTCTCATTATGTAGCATCAGTCTTGTTTTGCTGAGAGTGTCCTCTGTTGATTAACTCTCTAGATAATTTGATAATGGCCTATATCCAAATGATGTATATACAAATCCCAGTTGTCTGCATGAACCCTGGCAGAGTTTAGTGAGGTAGTTGTTACTGTTTTTTTTAAAGATGAATATGCATGGAGTTTTCCTTTTCCTCTTTAAAAATTTTTCCTCTGAGAGATTAGATAGTTTTGTCTGATGATAGTTTTACACATTAGAACGGCTAAGGCTACCTAGGCATTATGCGTACAGACTTGTAGTGATAACACACATTTTACACAAAAATAGGAATAATTGCTAATAATGAATGGTGGTGACATTTCTTACTTCTGATAACTGGTAAAAGTGCTGTCTTTATTTTCTCTTCTTACTATTATTCTCTGAAGTGTTCCCGTTTTAGGCCACTGATTCAATGACTTTGTGGATATATAATATTATTACTGTGGCTTTAGTAAGGACCCAACAGATAACTTCTTCCCTCCAAAAAATCCAAAATATACAATTCTGTTTTAACATTTTGCTGTCATGCTCATATATTTTGATGCTACATATTTCAGTTCTGGGAAAAGTATCTTGTTGCTATAAAGCCAGCAAGAAATACAGCAAAGAAAACAGAGTGCTTACATGCACCTTACAGTTTGTATAAACATTAGGAGTGCCTACTGTTTAAAAACATTTTCTGCATGAAGTAACTGTAGTGCCTCAGTCTGAAAGTTCAGGAAAGCTTCTGAGTAATGACTTGTCATGGAAACCTGCTGAAAGATGCCAATCAATTGCATTCAAGCACACAAGCAGCAACAAAGCACTTTCTGTAGCAAAGAGAGTATCTTTTTTTTGCTTTAGATTCTCATATAAATCAACAGGGTGACTTTGAAGATTTTTATTTGCTGTTTCATGTTTTCTTGTTTCTTGACAAGAGGGGCTTGTATTACCTTTCTGTTAGCCCACTTGTTCCTGGTTAGTTTTGTAATCACTACCCAAAGTCCAGTAAATTCACATGCACTGAAAAAAGCCTTGTAATGTGAACATGAAACTTATCTGGCATTTCTAAGATTGTTATATTTTATATTAATAAGGATTTTTTTGTGATATCAGGTGCTCTTAGTTCTACTGCATGTTTGCCATGTGTACAGCAAGTAGTTGCAAATAGCACAACCCAACAGATGGGTGTTTTTAGAGGGAAACGGTTGGCCTGAGAAGTGTTGTCCACACTGTGCACATCTCATGAAGACTCCAGTTTAGTCTGTTGCCTGAATATCCACTGGAACCCGGATTCATCTTCTGGTCCATTGATCACCTGCAAATAATCAGGCCCCATCCCAAGATACAAGTCGAAGTCGGGTTGGTGGACAAGATTTGGAGATATCATTCACAGTGCAGTGCTGATCCAAACTGAAGTAAACACATCCACAGAGAAACTTCATTTTGCTTTTGAGTTTGTTTTTTGCTTTGTTTGGAAGCAAACTGAAGAGAAGCCAAATTTAATTTTTCATTTCTTTTGTGTATTTACTTGAGGCCCATATAAATATGAGTACCAGAAACCTAACAAATGAAATTCTGACATGCCTGGTACAGGTTCCTTGTTCTAACTGACTAGCTAGGGTGGGAAACCAGAAGTAGACTGCTGAACACCATGTTCTGTTGCACTAAAGGCATCAGTAATAATGAGTAGCAGAAAATAATCCCAGCAGTGCCATCCACCAGTAATTTTTAGAGTGTCTAACAATGAAAGCAATCAGTATCACATCAACTGGAGTTTTTGTTTACTGAAAAGCCCTACACCAGCAAAAACATATTATCAGAGTAAATCAGAAAAACAAGTGTAAGGATTTTGGTGATCCAGATGCTGTTTTGAGGTTGTTTTTTTTCCTCTCTTAACTCAGTTTTTTTCTGAGAGAATTATTAAAAGGTACCAGTAGCTTTTAGCTTACAAATTCAGTGGCTTCTAGAATACCTTTTGCCAAAATTAATAGCAATGTATTTACTTTTTTAAATTGGCCTGAAAATGCATGACATTCATTTTTCTGCATCTATGGATAGTCTTGATCAAGCCTTACAATGTTTTCAAGCTTACTTCTTGTACTTAAACATACAGAAAAGAGCCAGGCCACTGAACTGGCTTGCAAATTTATTCAGAATTCTTGGAGAAGTAGAAGACTCCTGGTTCCACACAATACTGCATTTGCTTTTTCTCTCTGTAACAATTCTTAATGGAAACCTAAGAGAGTCTTGTGGTTTACCAGAAAATTAACCTGTGTGGGCTGGTCAGGATGGGTAGGAATTGAATTAACAGAGTTGGTAGGTCGTTGTAGAGTGTCTTATGGCACTACCCCAGCTCATATGTAATCAATAAAAAGTTTAGTCTGTTGAATTTTGTCCAAATTTTCATCATTAGTAGTTAGAAATACCAAAAAGAAGGGGCAAAAAAGACAGGAGACAAATTAGTGAAAGTACATTTTACAATTTCTTTACCCCGGTAATTTCCTGGGAAGTTACTAAGGAGTTGCACTGTGCTGCAGTTTCTCACAGGCTATAAAACAAAGCAGTATTTCCCCAAAATGCACTCGCTGCCTTGATCCTTTTTGACTTTCACAGACATTTCTGTTACGTTGGTTGTTCTGTCTTGTATGCATTTGTAATGGATGCATTCCTCTTCCAAACAGTCCAAGAAAACATTAAATTCACCCACTTTCCTTCTCCTTTGGTGGTGAGTGCAGATGCGTTGTCATACATAGCACAAAGCCCCCACCAGCCCATGGTGCCTCAGAGCATCACAAAGTTGGACAGCGATGGATGCCAGCATCTCTTTTGTAGCTGTTATTAAAGATGCTATCTTTAGCTGCAAGACTGAAGTTATGCAACTTAATGTTCTGTGTGTGTATTACAGTATTAATGAAAACACAGGGTAGAAAACAATGAATGTGACCTGATATAAAAGGAAGCGTTTAATCAAAATTAAAATCTTCAGTAATGAAATCTGCCTGGCTTTATGCGCATTTGTGTTCACGCTGAGCATCGCCCTCTGTTTCCTTTTGTTAATTCTGAATCAGGCTTCTGGCTGCTGTCTTACCACATGGGGTGATCCAGAATTCCATGCACTCCTTCCTGCCAGCAATACAGCGCACTCTGCTAACAGGCAATGTTTCTCTGGTTTTTACTCAGTAGCACTTATTGCACTTTAAATATTAACATATTGATCAATTGGCACGTTGCCTTTGACTATCTCATAGGGATTGAAGCCAGAGCGAGAGTCCAAATGCAGAAGCACTTTTCTGTATGATTTTACTGTCTTGCCATTTACAATAGTGTATAAATCTCCAAGAGCTGCCGTTCATAGTTCCAGCTTGGTGAATTTGGTGTGTCCATTTGCTTACAAAACCATTTTTCACTGTTGTAGCTATTAACTTTGCTACTTTTTGTAATGCTCTTTGTAGAATTTTACAATATTTGAAGCCTTTGGATGTTTTCTAAATGATGAGCTGTCATTGTAAGTCATGAAGACGTCTGTCTTGAGATTTCTCAAATTGTGAACAATACAAAAATTGAGCACATGATATTTTGCCATGCTGCTTTATAGTGAGAAAGAAGAATGACTCATTTCTTAGAATGTGCCTGAAATAGAACAAAGATTTGCCTGTACCATTTAGGCTCTAACTGAAAGCAGATAATTGAATTAGATGAAGGCTATATTTCTCTATGACCTCTGTGTAAGCCTGTCTGCCATTTTCCCCTGAGGTGATTTCTTGCATTGTTTTCTAAATACAGCAAAAGTAAGTTGAGAAGTACGTGATATTTGGCATAAATGTAATTTTGAAAAGGTTTATCCATTTCTACCACAGCAGTCTCTTATGAGTTTACATCTTAAATGTTTTCGGAGGTGAAAATGCAAGTAACCATAAGGATTATATGTTCATGCATTTGGACATACAGAGTATAATTAACAAACCATCTGCTATCTAACTCAGGTATATCCTGCTGTATAGCAGTCTGGAGAGGTGAAAAAAAGACGGTGGAGCTCTGTGGTCCGTAAGTCCTGTCAAGAGAATAAAATTGTATACAAAAAGAGAATAACAGAACACAATAAAAGTGTTTGCAGTAGTTCAGCAACGTTTTTGAGCAGTGTGGCCTTACTATAGTGTGTGATGCCAACAAATGCTGTTCTTAGCTCTGCTGTTATTTAAAATTAGTCACTCGACCATAAAAAGTTTCTGCATCTTGCCCCTTCTGACTGATGTTTCAGGCTTGACCTCACATGTAATGGGGGAATACAATTTTCCAGAATATTAAAGAAGCGACTTAGCTCTTCAAGTGTGGTAATGATACTGTATATTCTCTTATATTAAAATGTCATATTTTTCAACCACTTTAACAGCGTAATGGGGATTTTTTCATGGAAATAGAGTCCTTTCTAAAAGCGTTGATGGTAGTGGCACAATTATAACACCCTAGAATTTAAATGCTAAGCAGAAGGACATGGTGAAAATTGTTGTGTTGAAGCAGGACCTTGAGCAAAACACTAACACAGTGCATGCGCAGATTTAGGGCTATGTATACTGCAGAAACATTGTTATCATGGACATGTACATCTACTTCTTTTAAAATGTCCTCTGAAAAGTTTTTGACTTCTTGAGAATGAAAGGATGATTATTAGCAAATATACAAGCATCAGCCATTTAAGTCTTCCTTGTACTACAGGAGCAGTGCCACTGCAGTTCATTGGCAACCTCTGGAGTAGTTGCTTCTCCTCTTTTAACAACACAGTTTAAAGCAAATGTGATTCCTTTAGATCTGGCCTACTGAGGGATTTTCAGCTTAAAAACTATGGGAAGAGAGTCAGTTTTGCACAACTCAAGCCAGCATATCTTGCTATTTAAGAGCAATGCCTTTTAAATCAGTTGCAATCAGGCTCCATTTGCCGGTGCCAAAATATCCCAGCTTTAACCTCTCCTTGGAAACTGGCTAAATGTTTGCTTTAGTCCTTGCTACCTGTATTCCTTCCTGTGATTTTATTCTCTGGAATCCTGAGTTACAGGTTTTTTGGTCTTTATATTTCTTCTTTTGTATCAGTTATCTCTTTAGGCTTTTAATTGGGAGGGCCAAGGCAAGGTCTCACTGCAGCCTCTTAATCTGCTCCTTTTTCTCCATTATAATCTGCTTTGAAGGAAGGCCAGTGCAGCCAACAGTTCATTGCAACCTTGATTTGGAGTGTAGGAGTGTACAGGGAAAAAATCTTTATTTACAGAATGCAGCCAAATCCTTGGATTTAAAGTCGCAAACTCTTCTTCGTCTAGTGAAAAATAATTTATGTTCTCTGAAAGACACAGTTCTTGGGTGAGCTGTGTCTAAAACCTCTTGGTTTGTGTCCATAAGTTTTGAAATATGCTGTGTTAGTCATGCTGAAAATATTGCCTGTAATCCCTCATGATTCAAAAAACTCTAAACCTTTAAATTAAATGTATAATAATAATAATGGTGATGTTAAAAAAAACCCCAAACATAGAAAATAACTGTAAATATTTAGGACAAGTGAAGGGAAATTTTCTCTGCAGGTTGTGCAAATTAATCTATTCTTCCAGGAGATAAATTCTTACGTACAGGTAGTAAATTCCTTGTCCTAGAGTGTCATATGTGGAAGGTGTTGAGAGGGATCGCGTTTTCTCCACAGTCAATCAAATTAATAATTAGGTCTCTTCTCCTTATCTATTTTCAATTTTCAATCAACCTAAGGGATACTCTCAGAGCTGTGTGCCTGAGGCATCACAGATCCTTCAGGGTTTAATTAGATTTCCCAGTGCTGCAGCATGCTCTCTTAGGCCTGTCAGTTACCCTTCTCACAGGAGTTAAAATTACTCTTTATATGACTTATCAGATTTGGTCATTTAATTGATTCCCAATTCATCATCTAATCAATTTACCATTTCCTTTCCACACATGGAAATGCTGTTCTGGGTTGACAGCTATGTTGCCCAGTAAGATGCCTGGCAATACTTAAATCCCGAATCTTAAACTGGGGAAACAAAATCAGACATTGTGAGTGGTTTCCATAAATTTTTGTAATGAATGTCAGAAACTTGCAGCCAGTGGTTTTTACAGGAGTCTTTTTTTCTTGGAACCTGCTCTTTAAGCATGAATTTCTTACTGTTAACAATTAAGTTTCTTAATGACAGTAACAAATGACAATAAACATGTTTATTTTAGACTCTTTATCTGCAATCATATGTTCATTGGCAAAATACTAAATAGTTAATTGCTTTTGCAGTGTAGTATATTGCTTGATTCAAGCCTATGACTTGTATTTGTCATCAGCACCTTTTAAAAGATGTCATCTAGTAGGTGCAGCACTTGTTGATTTTCTTTTACATTAATGGATTAGAAGCACGCTGGTCTTCTGTTTGCTAACCTGCCTTGCTGAGTGTATTAGGAATGACACTTTCCAGAGATGGTTACTATTGAGCTTCAGTAGATATGAAGATCCTAATTTGACTATGATGTATTGAATCATAGAATGGCATAGGTTGGAAAAAACCTGTAAGATCATTGAGTCCAACCATTAACCAAGCACTGCCAAGTCCACCACTAAACCATGTCCCCAGGTGCACATCCGCATGTCTTTTAAATACCTCCAGGGATGGTGACTTCACCACTTAATTGGGCAGCCTATTCCAATGCCTGATTATCCTTTCAGTGAAGATTTTTTTTCCTAATATCCAAGCTAACCTTCCTCTAAACTTGATGCCATTTCCTCTTGTCCTGTCACTTATTACCTGAGAGAAGAGACCAACCTCCACCTTGCTACACCTCCCTTTCAGGTAATTGTACAGAGCAATAAGCTCCCCCATGAGCCTCCTTTTCTCCAGGCTAAACACCCCCAAGTCCCTCAGCTGCTCCTCATAGGACTTACCCTCCGGACCCTTTCTCAGCTCTGTTGCCCTTCTCTGGACTCGCTCCAGCCCCTCAATGTCTTTCTTGCAGTGAGGGACCCAAAACCGGCCTCACCAGTGTTGAGTACAGGGGGACAATCATTGCCCTGGTCCCGCTGGCCACACTATTGCTGATACAAGCCAGGATGCCACTGGCCTTCCTGACCACCTGGGCACACTGATGGCTCATGTTTAGCCACTGTCAACCAGCACCCCCAGCTCCTTTTCTGCTGGGCAGAGGAAAACCAATCAATCAAAACATAATTCTTTGGAGAGCATCTGTTTTCAAGCAACTTAAAGTTTACAGTAATGGAGACAGTACATTTTGCTAACATTTTAGAAGTGTGATCTACTTCCACTGCTGCTATTTCTATCACCTGTATTTAACTCTTATTTGAGCTAGTTTTGGATTTTGTCTTGGTTCTGTTTGTCAGTGTTAAAACAAAGCTATGTTCCTTTGTTGCTTTGACTATCACTGCTCTTTATTGGTGTAATCATCTAGGCAGTACTAATAATGTTATAGTAAATTACATAGGTATGTAACATAATATTGCGTCCTGAAACCTTTAATCTGTTAACGTTTTTATAGCAGAATGTGGTATGAGATTCACTAAAATCTTTATCAGATCTGCATGTTTGATCAGAAATAGGCAACTTCCCATTACTGGAAATTCTGTGTTGCTGTGGTGGGTAGTAGCAATACGGGTTTTCTGAACAACTCTTACCAAAATTGTTTAAAGCTTTCTATGTTTGCCGTTCAGTCTGTAATTAATTCATTAATTCGTTTTCATTCATTTAAGTTAAATAATGCTATTCTCCAGTGCTCTAAATTCTTCCAAATTTTTGTATGTTTCTTGCAAAGTCTGCCAAAATCCTCAAAGTGCTGTAATTTCAAATGTAATAATAAATCATTGACATTATGAAATGCTAGCACAAGAAAGAGCATAATAATAAAAGGCAGATCATAAATTGTTTAAATGTCTAAAAGAAAGTGTTTTTTAATTCTTTTCTTGCATACCTTACCCCTTCATCATGGAGGAAGTGTTTATGAACTACCTGATTAAACTAAATTAGTCGATCTCAATGGTAGTTAAGTAGAAAAAATACAGTTGTTTTTCTGAGGGGTTTTGATGGTTATTTCCTTTAACTAAAGGAGATCTTAAAACAGAAATATGTATGATGCTGTGAGCTCCATTATATAGACCCAGGTCAAGTGCTGAACTGACTCATGCTAATACATGAATGCTAAGCAAAAAATAACATTTGACTTTAAAGTACTTTTGTTTCTTCAGGCTTTGAGGTAGTAAGTTTTGCTAACGGGCAGACTTTGAAGTAGAGCAGGACAGCACTATATGAATACATTACACTGAATGTGTTGTCATAAATATATAGCCCAAGATTCAAAATTGTTCTCTACTGTGATGATGTCAAGTGACGGTCATTTGTGATCAGTCTCTTTACAATGAGCAGTCTCTTCTGTCTGGAAACCGGTTGGTGTGAATTCTCAGAGTGTGCAGTCAGGGATGTCCTGTGCTGTGGGAGAACTGACCGTGTGTCCAGTGCTTCTATAGTTTTGAAGCTCAGAGGAAGCTGAAAGTATGTTAGAGATCTAGACAGTGAACTGATTGGCATCTGCCTGCCTTTAGAAGGCTTGTAGTCCAACAGAGGAAGGGGTAGAAAGAGGTCAAAGTTCTCCAAGGTAGGAAACATATGAGAAATGGAAATTACAGAAGAGAGGAGCCTTGGGCATGCTGGCTGTGACTTTCTGCCTCTTGGAGGCATTGTCTAAGTGTAGACGTCTTTTGAAACATTCAAGACAGTATTGCTGGACTTGGTCACTGCATAAAATTATTGCCTGTATTACATGACTAAGCTTGTTAAATGGCCGTAACAGTATTTTTTGGCTATTTATAGTCCTCTTCTTTCTGTTTCATTTTAATGACTATACATTGTAGTTAACACCAGTGTTAACCTGGTTTTAATGCGTTCAGAAAGGAAAAGAAAGCATTTCTTTCAGTTTTTCCTTTAACTTTATATGACTACATGGAGACTTTTAGGGAGGTTTCTTTAGAAAAGAATATTTCTCATTTATAAATGATCGAAGTTTTTGGTCAAACCAGATAACTGCAGTTTAATAAGGTCTAAAATATACTATGTTAACACACGTGTTGACTTAAATCTGATAATACATACATTTTTTGTTTGTTTCTTTTTAACTTAATTAGGTGCTCCAACACTTTCCTGTTAGTGGCATGCATGTATTAAAAACTATATCCTAACATCTGTATAAATTTCATGCCAGCAAAGTGTTTAAACAAGGTACCATAATTCTGGCTGATGCTGAAGTTAGTTGTAATTAAAATTAAGCACCTGGTCTGAAGTACTGTTCCAACTGACGACCAATGTATTTGAATGCCAAAAATGTCTGGTGTGTTTCACTGCATTTGAATTACAAGTTCAGTAGGTAGTGGGGAAAAGGAATCATTGCTGGTCCTAAATTACAGGAAGAGTTGTGCTTTTGAATAACAGCTCAGTCCTGACTAAGAAGTAATTAGTTTCTCTTTGATTATGGCTTCATGGGATTAAAAGATTTGCATGACCACCTGAATCCCATTTTTGTTTTCCTAATCTTACAGCATTTTAAAGCAAGTTCTCATTTTTTTTGCTTCGTTCATCATATTTTATTAGTCAGTTTAAGTATTAGGTGGAAACTTTGTAAATACTGCTGTTTTGTTGGGAAGGAAAAGGGAAATGTGGAAATACTCTTTATATATTTACATGAATTAAAATAATAGAATTGGTGGGTAATAAAAAAAAATAGCCAAAAGACAGGGCAGTGGTCTGTTCAGGTTGTATTGCTCAGCCTTACCTTGTTTGATGTTTGGATGGTTTTGTTTGCTGCTGGGAACTTGCTCATTAGCTGAGATCTGGTTGTTTTCTAAAGGAATATGAGGAATGAGCATTTCTCCTATTTATTTCACTTCCTGTTATCTCCATGTTTTGAGGCATGTGCTACTATTCAAAGAAAGATTGAAATTATCTTCATGATGAAAGAGTGGAGATTGTTGGGATCTCTTCTGTTATCCAGTTGTGAGATACTTTGGCTCACTAGTCTCTCTGTAACAAGTAAACTTTCAAGATAGCATGCTTTGTCTGGGATGGTGCAAGAGAGTTAGTGGGAAGCAAGTCTGGACAATGTCTTTTGTAAGAACTGAAATGGATTAAGATTACTTTGGTCTGACTAAGGAACTGCACCCCAAAGATCTTCATTTCCATCTCTTCCTCTGTTCACCCTGTGACCATGGATATAAGATCTTAGTTGATTAGGGATCACAGATATATTTTGGTGCACTGCTTTGAACTGAAGTGTCTGGACTAGAATAGACCTGTAATAAAAATTTTCAAGAGGTTTTCTTATTTCCAGATCTTAAATGATACCACCTGTTAAGGCATGATACCCACAATGTACAGTGGTAGTTAGTGTATTCCTTACAAATTCATTCTTTTCAAGTATTGACTAGAACTTTCTGGTAGGTTAATTTTTTTCTTACGTTTTCTTTATCGCTTTTGAATCGCAGTTATTTAAAGATAAACTGCAACAATAATCTTTCTTAATTATCTATGATGTATATAGGCAAAAAAATCCTGCCTGCTTTCATCCCATTTCGCGCAGTAGTGACTCCCTACTCTTTTTCATAGTAGCCCAACAAAGAACTTAAGAAAACAAAACACAGGGTGCTGCATTTTGCAAAGCACTGTTTAGGGTTTACACAAAAAATGCTGTCTCTGCTTATGTGGCTCATCAGCAAATATTTATCCTCAAGTGACTGCCAGTTCCTTTCTTCTCTGAGAAAGATTCCTTGGGGAAAGTAAAACTGTTTAGTTGATTGAATAGTGCACAGTACAAAGTGGTTGTGTGCCCAGTTAACTTTTAAGTGGAGTTAACAAAAGTTGCTCTTGAACCTGATTAGTTCAGCACGTTCCCACAGCAAGATCACAGAGTTCTCCTAGCTGTGCAATGACAGTGATTACAGTGATTGTTTGTTGTATTTTAGAAAATATTAGGTAAAATGTTAAACTTTAACCGTGGTCTGTCNTGTAGTGTCTATGAAGATTCCACACAGAATTTCTTTTAAAAAAGAAAAAAGCAAACATCATCTTAATGTATGTATTTTCATTCCAGCTGCACATGTATAGAGAGAGGTGCCTGTGGTGAAATTTGACCATTTGGTGAAAGAAAGCATTTGCTGTACTGGATTGCAAAGTATACTTCTAATATATCTTCAAAAGGAAATGTATTCTCAATTTACAGTGAGTCTTGACTATGAAGGACAGAAAAGAATAGGTTTTTTTCAGTAAGGGATGAAAATTTTAGATTTATAACTTCATGCAAGATTGCCAGGGCCTGAGGCGAAAGAACCAGAGCATGTATCTACTTTACAGCTGCAAAAATAATTACACGATGACTATCTGTGGAGTAATCTCTAATGGATTACATATTGTTAGCATTTCATTATGTAATGTTAGAGCCAAAATAATTCATAGTTAAATGGGGAAAAAAATGCTTGTTTTGATGTATCTGTGGCCTGGACCTTTGATGTCCTCCTAAGGCATTCTATTAAGAACTGATTAATTGTGAAAGGTCTTGGTTTGCAGACAAGGTACTGTGCTTGTAAAACTATTATAAGACTAAGGAGTGTAGAAATTACAGAAGTAATTTGTTTTTATTATGCAAGCACTGGACTTCTTTGTTGCTTCAAAGGTGCTAAAGCCATCTGAGGTGCTATCTGATAAGCTTTTCTCTCAGATTTATGAGTTCTTTCAAACTTAAAAAGCACTTATGGTTTATTAAGATTTCTTGATTTTCTTTATTTTTTTTTAAACTTAAGGGTGCTTCTTTTTATATGTCTCTTAGATATATCCAAGTGATACAATCTTCAGCAGTAATAAGAGTCTTCTTACTCATGGTCAAAACACTCTTTTTATTGTGTTGCAATAGAACTGTGGTGTAGCAAATAAACTCTTCTTCACTTTCATGTGCTGTTGGCAAAGGGACCTGGATATACAGGGGTTTTTTTAGTAACTTAGAGCAACTTTTTCTTCTTTAGTATTTTTTAGTTTGGAGACGTTGAAGGGAAAAAAAATTAGAAGTAATAATATGACCAGTGGCCCTAAGCCAGATCAAGTCTCTGAAGTATTAAAGTAAATAGAAAAAAAATTCTTTGACTTCAGTAGAAGCAGTGTCAACTTAGCCACTTATTCTACATGATTTACCATGTCTAGGTGGCTTGAGGGTTGCTTGGGTGCACAAGAAATTACATCTGGTTATTAATGCCATATTCAGTATACATGGAATAAGGATATATAAAGTTTTCAGTGTATGTGAGTAGCATTTTAACACTTCCATAACTGAAAATAATTTGGCGTATCCAATTTTGATGCATCAATATATATGGGAATATAGTAAGGAAGCTGTAAGAAAATGTTGGTTGAAGGTAATAAAGTTTTGTTGAAAGCAGAATGGAAGCTAAAGGATTGAGTTTTGGCTTACGATTCTGAATAACTAAAAGTGACATCATTCCCCTCTTTGAAAACATATGCTTTCCCCTAGTTGTAACGTTGATTGATGTTATGGCTGAAAATATTTTCAGTTTTTCCCAAGTTCATAGTAGTAAAATATCCATGAGTTTGTTGTTTTTTGGGTTGTTTCTTTTTTTTTTTCAGTAAACTGTCTACACTGGGTCTGTTCAAGAGTCCTAGTCTGTCCAAGAGAACATGTTCATCCAGTAGCATCTCATTGTTGTAGAGTAGATGACCTCCTGAAGGCCCTTTCAACTTAAATTATTCTATAATTTCTTCATCAAGTCCTGTCAGTCTGGTCACTTAAATTGTATTATTAAAGTGATAGAGACATTGATTGTCCTCTTTCAGTGCATTAGTATCTTCTGACTCTAGAACATCCAGAAATTTCAGTCATTGAACTGAAATATTTGAAATGTGAGTGCTTCCGTATGGAAAGGGATTGGTAAATTCAAATGATTACTGATGAGATCTCTACTATATTTAAGTCTTGTTGGTATCAGAAATTTTATGTTTCTTTTTTCTATAATAGTGACAAAATACTTGTTATTTATTACTTTTGATTTCTATCTACACTTCTGTATCAATGTAGGACTTTCCCCCTGGTGTATTATGTTTCAGTGAGCCAAGCTGGAGACATAGGCCCGTGACTGTAGCAATGGAATGGTAGGGGGTCAGAATGTAAGGAATGTGTATTTGAATGCAAAAAATCAAAGACAGTCATACTGATTATTGACAGGGCTATTTGCCAATAATCCTCCAAAACAAATAAATGCAAATAATTTTTGCTCCCTTCCTTTGTTTTAGATTATATAGCATGCAGAAGACAGGTATGAGGAAGGTGTGTACCTCTGGCCCTAAGCAGATGACCCATTTGCCTTCTGACCACTTTAAAAAGGTCTTAACAGCATGAAAGACTTTACAGAGAGGAATCATTTGGTGGTGGTTCTGTACCTGCCAATCCATAAGCACAACCATATTCCTTAACAGCTGACAATAAATCACACCTCACTTTGAAGCAGCATTACCAACCAAGCCTCTATTCAGTAGTGACTGTCCATATATCTGTGGTCCATGGCTTGGGGGATATAATTTTTTGCTGCAGGTTCTTGGCACTATTTACTGTTGACACAAGATCGTTGCAGGTAGCAGAAGTGACATACAGCTTGGTAAAAATCTTAAGAGTCCTTTGGTTGTAATATGCTTTTCCATTACTGTATCCTTTGTTCAGTGTGTATGGAGTAACAGCACTGGAGAGGACTAGAATGTTATATTTGTTATCATTTGAGTTATTTATTTTTAGATTAAACCCAATGCCACTTACTTGGCAAGACTTAGGAATGCCATTATTCTGTTAAACTGTGTCCTTGTGTAGTGGTCTGCTAAGCACAGTATGATGTCTCCCCTCTCCTAAAAAGAAAAATAACCACACTGCTATTGATAAAATTCATAGTGTGTGATTGGAGGAAAGTTGAGTTTTCTAGGCCTGGGCTTGGCCAAGTGATGAGAAAGAAAAGATTTTAGTAATGTAGCCACAATAATAATGTTTCTTTCTATGTAAAGGTAGCAAAATTTACTTTTTCAAAATAAAAGATGTAGTCCTGGCTTAGGCTAAGTGATCGTTCCCAGAGATCAGGAAAGATTTTTAATATTTTTTGCCTGGAAAGACTCAAGCCAAATTGCAAAGATAAGTTTGACTAAGGCTGGACAAATGTTTAGTGTCTTGTGATGTCATCAGAAAACTGGGAGTTTTAATTAGTGTATTCATATTTGCCATAAATTCAGGGATGGGTGAAATTCACATGGCCACCAGCCAACCTTTAGCCATAAACCTTTGAGTTACTGACCTTGTGTCTTGGGAGAAAAGGGGCACAAAGCAATCTCTGCAATGCTTCTCCCCAAGTTGTGTTCTACCTGAGCAGAAGGCACTGTGCCATCTTCAACTCTGAGAGGAATCATAGAATGGTTGGGGTTCAAAGGGACCTTCAAGATCACTTAGTTCCAACCACCCTGCTATGGGCAGGGACACCTCCCACTAGACCAGGTGTTTCAGAGCCCCATCCAACCTGGCCTTGAACACTTCCAGGGATAGGGCATCCACAGCTGCTCTGGGCAACCTGTTCCAGTGCCTCACCACCCTCTCAGTAAAGAATTTCTTCCTAATACCGAATCTAAACCTGCCCTCTTTCAGTTCAAAGCCATTACCCCTTGTTCTGTCAGTACATGCTCTTGTAAAAAGTCCCTCTCCAGCTTTCTTGTAGGCCTCTTTAGGGACTGGAAGGCTGCTACGAGATCTCCCAGGAGTCTTCTCTTCTTCGGGCTGAACAACACCAAACCCACCCCTCAAGCCTTTCAAGGTGCTTCTGGATGGCATCCCTTCCATTCAGCATGTCGACCACACCACACCACACAGCTTGTTTTCACTGGCAAACCTGGTGAGGGTGCACTCCATCCTCAACAACAATGCTTTATAGCACCAGTCCCAGTGCTGACCCCTGAGGATCACCACTCATCACTGGTCTCCACTTGGACATCAAGCCATTGACTGCAACTCTTTGAGTGCGACCATCCAGCCAATTCCTTATCCACTGAGTGATCTGTCCATCAAATCCATGTCTCACCAGTTTGGAGACAAACATGTCTTGCAGGACAGTGTCAAATGCTTCACACAAGTTCAGTAGATGATGTCTATTGCTCTTCCCTCATCCACCACTGCTATAACCCTGTAGAAGGCCACCAAATTTGTTAGGTGCGATTTGCCTTTAGTGAAGCCATGTCACCTGTCACCGCCTTATTTTCCCTGTGCCTTGGCATAGTTTCAGGAGGATATGCTCTTTGATCATGGTGAGCACCGAGGTGAGACTGATTACTTTGCTCACAGGCTAGGCAGACTTTTTGTCAAGTGCTACCAGTGAGGCAGCTCTTCTCTGTGGACTTTGTGTCAGCCTTCCTCCTCTGTCACTTGGCTTGTGTGTTAGAAGTCAAATAAGAGTTGTGCATGGGTTTTCTGCGTTACTGTGTGGAAGTACTGGGGACCATCCATAGATGCCAAATGATACTGATTAACTGATGTGCTCATTAATATAAAGTACAATGACAATAGGCAGCATTAAAAGCTGAAACAAAACACTTTTCCACACTATTGGTATATTGTTGGGTAATTTTTTGCTTCGTTTTCTTTATTCTTTCAGTTCTACGGGATGACTTCAGACAAAATCCATCAGATGTAATGGTAGCTGTGGGTGAACCGGCAGTGATGGAATGTCAGCCCCCAAGAGGTCACCCAGAACCCACTATATCATGGAAGAAAGATGGGACCCCTCTGGATGACAAAGATGAGAGAATTACAGTAAGTATAATAACAAGTTTTGCAAACAACACAAAAATCAACTAATCTAAAATTACTGGTGTCTTGAGCATGTGGGCATCCAGCTGTGCTATACTCTAGAGGGCAGACTCTAGAGCCCTTGACTCACAGGCAAGGGCTAGTTTGCATTTAGCTTAGAATGTTTCATATCATATTACTTCATTGCAGGGTATGCATTTGTTTGTTAAAGAGGCCCATGCAAAACCTATGTTCCTCTCTTCCTCGGAGGAATTAGAGGCTTGTGGAAATGAAATTCATTATGTTTGTCACTGTCCTATAATTTTCTTACCTTTTATCCACCTACAAATGTTTGAAGCCTATAATATCTGCCTTCTTTGGCTGGAAAGAGAAACTAGTAGTAGTCTCAGTGAGACCTTCTTTTGCAATTCTGTTGAAAATAATACATGCAGCAAAGTTGTATGTTTTATTAGAAAGCATGAAAAGGGTTTGGAGATGTAGACACATTTCTTTAGAGAGATGATGGTTTATCCTGCCATCTCAGATTAAGCTGTTAAGCTCATTAGTGGTGTTGTCGTACTCATTTGTATCTGTAGCTTGCTGAATATAGTGCATGATTATTCAAGAATATGGATAAAGCAGCATCTCAAATCAGAAAACTACCCTTTTTTTAGTTTTTGACAATAAGTGAAACAGTAAGCTAATGAACCTAAGTATCTTGGACAAATGTCAGTGAAAAAGAGAGTTCAAAAATCATTTATATGCCACCAGCATGGTGATACAAAACATCTTCCCATATGGTGAGAAACCGTGTCCTCTGAAAGCACACACTGTCTGGGATCCTGTTGGTACTGGAAGGATTATAAGTGTAAAATAAGATCAGAGGCACATACCATTTATATGTCTCAATCATATACCGAAAGCAAGGAAATGTTTAATGGAAGCACACTTAAACCCCAGCAACCTAAGTAAAAAATTACCATTTTTCTTGAGATTTAAATTTCCTGTTATTCCATTTGTTTTTCACAAACAAAACAAAGCACAGGCATTCTGCAGTTGTGGCCGATGCATATATTTAATTTTTTAAGTACCATACCAAACCTATACTGATTTCTGGCTATTAACTCAGTTCTTCCAATCATACTTGCTAAGAACTTGCAATTCCCTTTTCGAATCTCCTTCCCACTGTGACAAGTCAATTGACCTGAGATAAAGAGAGGATTCCAGTGCTACCTTCCCCCCCACCCCCAGGAATTGCTTTCTGAACTTGTATTTTCTATTGCTACAGTTTATTCTCTTGAAGGACGTTCATGTGTTGCCTATTAAGTACTTTTTTTTTGTTATACATGAAAACTGCTCTTCCAGCTGCAGGAACAAAGACATACCCAGAACAAAAGTAGCTATCACTGACTGGCTGTGCCACCTGTACTCCTTAAAACTGTTCTTAGGATGAAATAAAGCCCCTCAGTTTGGTTTTCTGTTCTGGTGATTGTACGAAATACTCACCTACATAGTATTCTTTCACCAAGACATCTCATAGAATTATTGTGTGTTACCAGTTTCTCCTCCTATAACAAAAAGATTTTTGATGTAGGTGTAGATGGACTCTTGTTTCACATACCCAAATGAGTGTTTGTCTTCAGAGGTGTAAATTAACAGTGATACCATAGCTCAGCTCAACTGCATCCATTTATTTCATATTTGCCTGGCATTGTCTTCAGCAGCACTATTAATATCACGGGTGCTTTCTCACCCAGGCAGAGACTGAAGCTGCATTGTAATGCAGATTTGCATCGTCTTACAGCTATAGCAGGATCTTGCCAAGTGGATAAATATACATTCAGATGTACCTCTTTGCAGTAACCATCTGTGTTATCTTGCTAGTGGCTGGGAGGGTACAGGAGATTGGGAGCTGGAATGGATAACTTGCTAAAGGGCAGATGGAGAAAAAAATATTAATTTTGAAACCTGACTTTGAATTATTCCATTTCTCTTCACTTATCCCCTTTAAGGCATTTCTATTTCAGTTTAGCAACAGGAATGAACATAAGAGATTAAAAGGGTACAAAAGCTGAAATAAGGATGAAATTACTGAGTTTTAAGTAACAGATTTCATTTTTTCATTAAATTGACTTTTTTTTTCCATTTAAGTGTCTATTTAAAATGAACACTTACATTCATTTGATGGTAAAATTTTATTTGACTCAGTGGCAGTAAATTTCCATAATGCAATTTACTGGTGTTACTTTCCTCTTTTTAAGCTGTGAAATTACCAAATCAGGAAATCTCAAACTATATGTGTTGGTGTTCAATACATATGTAATACCAGTGGGCATTTAAGCAATGAGAAATCTTTGGTGGCTCCACTTCTACAGCATTTCCAGTTGTTTTAATTCTTAAAGGCCTGCTGATCTTTGACTCATTGCAATTTTAAGAGTTCTGTGTCAAAGGCTATTTGAAGCATTTCATATTAATGCTTTCCTTTCTAACAAGAGATTAAAAATAAAGATTGTACTTTTTTTGACTAAAGGATTATGCTTGACATCTTTCTTTTGATTCATATCTATGCTTTCTTCAAAAAGATATGTCCATGAAGCAACCATATTTTTAATTTATGGAAGCTTCTTTCTCATCTACAATGACACTGTTAATCTGTGAGTCAGCAGAAATGGACTTTACAAACTGAGTATTAAGGATGCCAGAGAAACAGAGCTGGAAGCTTAGTTCCTGACAGAGAGTTTAAAGAAAAGATGTAGATAAATAGCAGATAAATAAAATTGAAGTTAAGGCATGACTTCCTCAGGAATGCAATAAAAAGAAAATATTATTTTGTCCTGGGTAGAGTTAAGGAAATCAATATGTTTGTATAGGTGAGATGATAAGAATCAAAGTATTCTTTGCATGGTTTTAGTCCATTTGTAGGGCAAATAAATGTGCTTTGAAGAGAAATAAATGTATTTCTTTCAGGGTATAAACTAGTGAATGGAACAAATAAGATATGAAAGTTAAGGGTATGGACACAGCTATCTGTGATGGGGATTATAGAAACAGACATTTTATTTGAGCACAGCTGTCCCAGTAGTGCTCAGTATTAGAAGTCAGACTTGGTGTAGGCTCTTCAGTGCACATGTCTCTACTGGATGCATCTGATGAAGAATCATCATCAAAATATTTTTTCTCTCTGCTCTTGAATGTGTTGTTTATAAGCAGTTTTCTCAGTGCATTGGAGCTAAACCTGATTTTTCTTTACGCCATGATATGAAAGCATATGCTTGATGTGGCTAATCCCTCTCCATATATTACAAATTAAGTGGGAATGACGGTCCTGTCTGTGAAGTAAATGCTTATCTTTAACGTAATTTATTGAATTGAAAAACAATTATCATGAGGACACAGCAGAACTAGTGTGATTCTGTGCTCATCTAGTTAATTTTTCTCCTCAGATTACTGTGGAATCAAAAATCCCTGCTGTAATATACATATCTATATCTGTCTATCTATATATATATGAAAAAGCATGCCTTGTTGCGGTCCAGTGAATAGCTCTAATTTCTCATTGCGGACAGTGTAGAGCTCAAACGTATTTTTTCAATTTCTGAAATGATCTGTCTGCACTGGGAGAGGCTGGGTGATGCTCCTCTTGGAGCTGAGACATGATGGAGAAAGGAGATGGGAGGTTATATCTGTGAGCGAAAGAGAAGGGAGCTCACTGGGGTGGGGAAGTTCCTGGTTCTGTTTCCAGCCCTTTCCTGGTGTTTACAGGTTTGGCATCTGTGAAGTTCACGGACCCACCCATTGCCTGGAGTGAGGATCTAGGCCAGGACTCCAGGCTTCTAGGTATCCTCACCAGGAACAGCCCTGCTCCCAGCCCCACCAGTCTAGCCATCTTTTTTGCATGGCAGCACAGTGTCATTAGGAAGTAGCCGCATGTTTCACCTTGGTGCCTAAAGCTGTGACTTTGCATTCCCTCAGGCTGAGGAGGAAGTGCAATCAGTTTAGTTTCTGCTGACTGCTATAATCACTAGGTTTGGTCTTTCCAAATGCATTATGTGTGGATGCAGTTGGCAGAAGCATCAGTGGTTTGTGAGTACCAGGCACCTGCAGTAATCACAGTGAGTATTGGTTGCTTGTGAGCCTGTGAATCTAGTGTGCTTGCATTCACTGCTCACCCATCTTCCTCTTGTACTGAGAAACCTCCCACTACTTTTCAAATGGTGTCCCTACTGCCTTCCTCCCATGCACCACTGTCATGGAATTTTCACCTCATTCCTCATCCATTTCCTTCATCTCACAACGTGTCCTTGCATCCACCCAACCTGTCTGGCCCTGTCATCTGATTAGTGATACCTGCTTGTGTGGAGGTACCAATTTGGAAGCTCAGATAAGCAAACTCTCCTGCGCTGTGCTGTGAGGTAAAGGCATTCCTCCTGTGGCTTTGCTGTGGATGCAAATGGCCGGTGTGCTGTGATTTGTAATGGATGTGGCTGTGGCTGTGTATGTTAGGTTTGTTCAGAGCCTCCCTTAAGGAACTGCATTGCTGCTCTGTCTTCTTTGTGAATCGCAAATGCATTTGCCTGTATATAAGATGCTGACATCAGTAATCTAACCAAGGTGGTAGGGCCTTTGAGCATATATTTAGGCAAAACACTGGCAGTAATTATAGACTCTTAGGAGCACAAAACATTCAAAGAGGATTTTGTGAATCTCCCATCTAGACAGGACAACCTCCATATGCTTTTGGATCTATCAATTTGTCTCATATTTGAGTGGCAATGCCTGCATAATTGACTAAGCCTCGGCAAAATCAGAATGCAGTAAGAGTGCCTGTAATTGTCAATACTTTTCCAGTGGGAGAATGTATACACATCTTGCATAAGCTCCAGAGCAATTTGATCTTCAAGCCAGGTTTGGAGGTCAGGATTTCACAGCTGCATCTGTTCTTGCCCCATGACCACTGGCCATACTTCAGAAAGCTTCCTAATTTTTCACATCAAGTAATGGTGTAGGTGGTAGAGGAAAAAAAGCTATGCATGAACATGAAATTTGAATAGGTAAAATCTTTTACATATACATGAAAAAGGATGCTGGTACCTAAAGAAGAAATCCTTTGTAATTGAACACAAAAAGCAAAGCCTTTGCATTGAAACTTCAGTGCAGCACTGTGATTGCAATTTCCCCCTCTTTCGTATTAATTCTTATCTCTCATTTATCCTGAATCATCCTCATTTGATTTTTAAAAGAAAAAGCTTGAGAAGCCATTTATCTTTCCTTGTTCAAGTTTCTTAGCTTTAAAGATCAAAGTTACAAGATGAATAATGCATACAGGTTTTCAGTCTTTTTTTGTGTGGTTGTCATGTGACAGCAACAGTTTTGAATGACTTACACTCTTATTTTAGATAAGTTGTAACTTAAATTCTTGATTCCCATTTCATTTCCTGGCCCTTAAATAGTACATTGCAAATGTAAAGCATTTATTGCATCTTACACAATGCTATTTTTATATGTGTGAGTGATAAAAATGTTTTTTTACGAAAAGTGAAAACAAAGCTTCTGATCTTCGGCTGTGACAGGAAAACTCCCTGAATGGTACCATCCACAGGAAGATGTTTTATTTATTTGCACCACATTTTTTGTTAATGATTTGTCAAAGAGAACTACGTTCATTCTTTTTGGTGGAGACCAGTCTTAGCTTCATTGTGCTTTGGCAAGTCAAAAACTACATAGGTGATCCTGATGTGACCCTGATCATCAGAAGAAGGAAAAAAGAAGAAATTGCTGTGACTATCAGTTAAAAGAGGAAGAGTTGTTTGTATTGGAGGGAACAGTGAAAAAAGCAGAAATTAATTCCCTCCTTAGGAAAGGGGTCTTTCCAAAATTAGATTGCATTGGGAAAAATTGGAGTGGGGAGGTGAATCAAGAGAAAGGAAACAAAAACTGATTGAATTTGTTGGTGTGTGCTGTGCAGAGTAGCAGTCTTAACCCATTACAGCAGCAATGCTCCTGACAGAAACCGTACTGTTATGGTGCCACTCCAAATTAATTCAAGATGTTTATCCTTCTTTCTGTCTTCTTCATTTCTCTTTTCTGTCCTCCTCTCTTTTTCATTTATTTACCAATTATTAATCTCTAAACTCCGATATTTCCACAAATTATGTATTTTAGATACACAGCAAAAGAATGCATATTCCTGTGGAAGATGTAATTCTAATGGTAACATTGCCTGTCCTATGGAGAGCTGCATGAGTGATCATGGCCTGGGTGCACAACACACAAAGCAATGGGGGTGAGGGGAAGGTGGGGGGCAAGGACTTACAGTTCAGGGTTTTATTTCATTTTAATTGTTTTTCTTTTGGGGGGCAGATTAAAGGGCAAGCAGCAATTTCCTATATGCCCCCAGAGGGTTAGAAAGAGAAGTGTATTTTTTCTTCTGATTCCCAATATGTATTTGTTGCCCCCCCCCAGCAATTTCCTTTCTCCCAAGTCCTTTTTCTTAATTTTGTCCTTTTTTCTCACTCCCTGGGAGGGTTGGCTTCCTACTTCAACTCTTTTTCCTTCGTCTCCTGATCCCTACAATGCTGGCTTCCTCAAGGATCAAGAGTAGTTTTTGTTAATGATTTATATTTCTTCTGCTATTAATATTGTTTCCCCTGGTGACACAGCTGGGACTGCAGTGAGTTAACTTGGCACCCCAAGGGGAAAAAAATGCAAAAGATTGTGAAAAATAATTTGGAACCACACAGCTGTCCCAGAGGATAGTGAGAAAGCCTCTAAATCCTGCTGTTTCTCCCCCTTAGTTTTTCCAAAATATGGCATTGTTTTATTGTGTTCACACTTAAAGCTCTGTTTCAGGGTCCCTGTTGCTCCTGCTGAACCCTCTGCTCTCCAGATTCCACAAATCTTTCAAAATATGTCTTCTGGATCATCTCTTCCTTGTTTTCTGTTCTGACTGTGGCAGGTACTTGTGCTGTCTCCTGCCTTATCATCAGGACACCTTTCCCATCTCTCTCCTCATTCTGACTGCATGCCTGCCTCCCCCTCTGCCATGTCTGAGCCAGTCAAGTTTCCACATCTGCACAACCACTCTGTTAAGACAAAGAGTTCTCATGGTATCGTCTGCGACACTGCTACTTCCCATGTCATTTTTTTTAATTATCGCAGGCATATCCAAGCTCTTTTCAGTAGTACATTAATCTTTCATTAGCATTTGTTGTATTGTTCTGTTCGTTGCCTGTGGGGTTTTTGGCAGAGCCCTAAAAAACATTACCTTCTCCTCCAGAGGACCACGCTCATCTTGGAAGGCTGGCTAATAGTCTGGGCTTAGATAAAGAGGAGAAAATATCAAGCAGACTTTTATTTTTTTATTAATTTTCCTCTTTTCGCTTCTTCCATTCTATTTGGAGCCTTCCCATACTCACTTCATTTTTCAGACTCAGCCCTTTGAAACAAAACTTCTCATCTCTAACGCATCCACGAGGAGTTTCCAACCCTGACCACAGCTGTTAATAGTGAGAGCTTGTATTTCTGCAAGCGCTGAAGCAAATGTGGATTGAAAATCCTGACCTATTACAAGGGTCTCTCCTCACAGCTTTTATTTCAGGTTTGCCATTTTAAAGAGCACAGCTATGCAGACTTTGTCAGGCAGATGTGAGCTCATTCAGTTCGCTCTTTGAGTCGACCAGAAGCCATATGGCAGCGGTTAATGTGGCGCCGAGCCTGAGCTAATAAGCCCTGCTGAGAGACAGGCTCGGTCGGCACGGGACTAATATGGCCACACAGCTTCTGTTGCACTGAGGGCAAGGGCAGAGCAAGCCTGCCTTGACTCAGAGGCTCCATGTGCCAAACCAAAGCTCTTGAAGTTTACTGTCCTGAATATTTGGTGGACCAGATGCATTTGCTGCAAGAACATAGTGAGGAAAACGTCTGAAGGTCATACTCAATACCCAACATTGTTTTAAATGTCTCATGATTAAACCCGACTCTTCCATGCGAGGTTGCTGGGTAGGGTAATAATGCATTGGGCCATACTTGATGTGATATATGTTCTCAGCAGATATCTCCAAAGGATAATATTGGTCTGTGGAATTAGGGGAAAGAGCATCGTGATGCAGGGCAAGAGGGTGGCCCGATGTCAAATATCTGTGAACTAAGAACACCGGGGTCGGTAGGCTTGTGCTGGCTATCACAGAGACTAGATTTTGCGTTTAGGACCAAATTGACGTCCTGTGTTCCCAAGGACATGCCTGCTAGTGATGTAATCTACTGTGTGAGGTTATCAGATTTATAGACTGTGTTCATACTAACTGAAAGTGCTGGAATTAAAACTCACCGTAATTCAATGTTAGATTAAAAGGCTCCCTATGGTCATTAAACTTCTGGCAATTTAAGTCAAGTTATTGCTGATCATATTTGACCCTACAGATATCTGTTCCTTCTGGTTTTTCTCACAACTTTCAAAAATTTTCTTCAACTATTTTTGTCTTCTCACCACTTCCAAAGTTTGGCATTAGGCATGCATAGCTATGGTTTCTCACTATTGTTTCACCCAGCAGCACTGAAAAGTACTTCTTTCATGTGAAATAAGTGTGTATTTTTCTACACTCAGCTTTATTTTACACCGATTTCTACTTTCAGTTATAAAAGTAAAGTGAAGAAGAATGGAGTTCTTTTACAGATACTCTGTGGACTTAGAGGAATTTGAAAACTCCTCATTGAGTCAAAATTCTCCACGGGTTTCTTTTGTCCCTAGTCATGAACTGATGACCTAGATAGTAAAGGAAAATAAATGCCTGCAGCAAATAGAGTATGTGTTAGATATCTGAGTTTTGAGACATCCACAGGCCTAGACATTAGACTATCAGGATTTTCTTGTTAAAACAGCTTATTGAGAGTTTTGAACCTATGGGACCATCTGAAGTTATAGAAATGGTGTCTGGGAAGCTTTTCCTTAAAAAATAATAATAAAAATCCAGGTGGTTGTTATCTCAGACTAGGTTGCTTGAGCTATCCAGGGTGTGTAGGACTTTATGATTTGGATGGCTAGGAGCAAAGGTGATTTATTATGCTGAGAAAGTAAAGTCTTTGTTTTGTTTGGCTGACAGTCTCGTTGTTGGGGTTTTTTTTGGGTGGGCAAGAGAGATGAAAAAAGGATGTGGGAGGGAAATTATTTCTGCACTCATTTTATTCTCCTAATGAAAAAGAAACATTTTTTTTTGGTTAGATTTTTTTTAAGCAGTCAGGAAAGGAGCCTTTGCTTATATTACAGACAATAAAGATGAAGATTGGGTTTAAAAAGTTAATTCTTCTCTTCCCCTCCCTTCATCAGCTGCAGGGAAATCTTACATATAGAGTGTGGACATCCTCCTCTAAGTTAAAAATCCATTTCTGGAAACACTGTTCTCCCAGCCCCTTAGGGACTGCTGTGCTGTATGCCTTCTCTGATTCCTCATCACAAAGAAAAACATTGACAAGCAATGCAATATTGGAAAAATCAGGCTTACAGAAACCTTTATGAATCTATCACACCGAACATTAGGACTCACACAGGGAAGTGTGCAACCTGTGTACAGGCAGAAGACGCATTTGGAGTAGAGTTCAGGCCACTGGACATGGGATCTCTACAGGTCAACTGTGCAAAAAAGCAGTGCAAATCCTCTGCGTTGCAAGGTTCTTTCATGCAAACTCCTAGACCCGTGAGCCTTTAACTTTACTTCTACTGTATTTATGTTTACTTTATAGTCATATAAAGAGATATTTCCATTAGTAAAGCATGGAAGACCTTTTAATACACAATTACCCTACAGAAATCAATGTATTATTTGTGGCAAGTCTGTACAGTGAAGCAAAGCAACCCAACTCCTCGTTGTGGTCGCAGTTTTGCAAACACTGAAACCCTCTCCATTTGGGGGGATGGGAGAGGAGGGGGGAAAAAAAAGTACATATTTGTTCTTGAAAGTCTCTAGTGGACCTTATAAATTTGATTGTACTTGGCATTTTTGATATTCCTAGTCGCTTGCACACCACAGCAGCCACATGTTGTCACTTAAAATCTAAATATCGGGTAACTGCTAACTGAGACTTTATTGTGTATCATGCTTATTTTAGGAATTACTTTTGTAAAGTAAAAATGACACTAACTCTAAAAGCATGTTTAATAAAACCTCAACAATCTGTGTGCTGAGTTTGCACATATTATGTTCTCATAATCAAAAGAAAAATGTAGAATAAAAATAGTAGAGAAGAACAGTGCCCGTTTTTGGAGCCTTGAACAGATGTAAGTGATTAGAGCTTCTTGTTTGGTTTGCTTTGATTTTTTGGTCTACTTTTTGAAAGTTCTGTCAACTTCACTTTTGCTTATTTCACTTTGTTTGGATAGTTTTGCCTTACTGAGTTTCCTGTGATGCTTCTGGTTATATGAAAAGTCTAGTCCAAATCACAGCACTTCAAAAATAATAATTTTTCAGTTCTTGGGTTTCCTCAACCCAACAGAGTACTTCTCTCCCTCCAGGTAATAATATACTCACAATTACTTACTGCCAAGTTTTGATATTCACCACGTGCAGTAGTGTAGGACCAGCACACACATTGCAGGCTGTTATTCCAGCCTCCTGTCTGGAATATTATGCAGGACCAATTCTGCCTTCTTACGGTTGTCCTCCTTAAAAGGGGAAGGAAAAAAAAAAGCTGCTTTCTTTCTTTATCTAGCTGTAGAATAATTCCTGCCAATATTTATGCTGCACTGAGCAATTAATTGATTTTTTTTTCCCTCCTGAGAAAACATTATCTAACAAGAATCTATTTGGCACATGGTCACATAAAGATTGTTCTTTTATTTAACGTGGAAGTGTGGGTGGTTAGTTATACTTGGATCTATTTATACTCATTTTTTCTAACTCAGCAGCTTTGCCTCTGTCTTTGCTGCTGTTGTCAGTTGTCTGCTTGCATCTCTGAGGCCTCCTGGTTCTGGCTGCATGGGGGGAGAATAAATTACACAGAGGTAAGAGGAGGAAAAGTGAATACATTTAAGAGCAAATAAAATCCACTAATTTTGCAGGGAAAATAATGCTGTTTAAAAAAAAAAAAAGAAAGTAAAATGCTTTCCTGGTATATATCTTGAAATATTTCTAGTGCCACATGGAATCTATTGAATTTTGAAACTAATCATAGAGTATACTTAAGTAACTTTGCCTTCCCTCACAAGATGTGAAGTTTGGTCCTTTGAAAAAAATTATGGTGGATCAAGATCTCTTAACTGTAAGATTTTGGGATTCTTCAATCATTGTTTTTCAAAGTGTCTGTGCCATTCAGAATGTCAAGTTTTTGAAAGATGTTGACACGATGGCCTGGGCTTCCCTCCACAATGCCTCACATTTCAAGATCTCTGCAGATCTTGCTCTCCCCGTTCATGTGAAATTATTTGTCTCTTAGGACTTCTTTGAACTCTGGTGCTCAGTTTGAGCATTTCTCTTGGAATAAGTCCTGATGCAAATCAAATAGGAAAAAAAAAAATTGCTTGTTCAGAGTAAAGTGTTACCACAGAAGCTGCAGGTCCCTAATTGAAGCAATTTCACGGTACATAGTAGGTGTTCCAGAAATGAGTGGTTCTGCTCCCTGGCAGACCTGTACACTGCATGGAATTAAAGATCTGTTTTTACCATGAGACTATACAGTCATTGCAAAGTGATTTCCAGAAGTGTGCTGCAAAACATTTTCCTACAGAGAAAATTATTGTGCAGTAAAGGAAAGATTGCCTTGAGGTAGAAAGTCTGCAAGCTAAGCAAGGCAGATTGCTGGGCTGCTACAATCTTCCTGTGCCATTTTGGGCAAGCCTTGAAGCTGTTCAGTTCTTCTTATTCAGCATTTCATGAGTTGTGGGTCTGAATTCTCACATGTAAAGCAGCCTGACACTATTGCAACAAAGCTGTGTTATGCCACTTTGCCAAAATGCAAAGTATTATTACATCCTAAATCATAAAAGAAAGCATCTCTTTATCATTCAAGTTACACACTGAATCGTTTAAGTGGTTTTGAGATTATTGTCCCTTGTATTCAAGGATCTCTAAGGTTTGTCATAAACTCAAAGTTTATAATAAACTAGGAATGTCTGTATAGGTAGGTACTTTGCATGATTATAATCCTGGGAAATTTGCATTCAAAATGACTATGGTTAGTGTGTCCACTAAAGTACACTTTCCACATGTCCCAAACTCTCAGTCTGAAATTCTGGCATTACTGAGATTAGTGTGAGTATTACCATCATGTTTCCTGAGACTAGTATTGCACCCTTTCCAAGAAAGTAAATAGTGTAATTTATAGCAAGAGGGAAGCCTCTTTTTGGTGTGCTAAATGAGTTGACATTCTTCACCTTTTTGCTGCTGTTGTTGTTACTGCTTCACTTATTGTTTTTATTGGTTTATTGTCATTTAGGTACTTAAGGTATTCCAGCTGGAGGTTTCTGGACATACTCCATATTGATTCTCAATTTTTCTTCTAATGAGACTTTCTGCTAAGAAAATTCTTGTGTTATCTGTCTTGCCAGTATCTTTTGCATTGTCATTCTTAAATATTAGAAATTACACAGCTGGAGGTGGCAGCTGTTACTCTACTTCTTTATCCAAAAGTGAAGGCTTTGGTGGTGTAATAGGTTATATCTGTTATTCTGGAAGTTAATAAATGTAGGGAGCTGTAACAGTTTTTTCAGTAGGAGGAGAAACCTTAACTTCAGCAGTATGAACATTTTAAGTAGGACATGGGCAGATAACTTAAAATTTGCAAAATTAAGAGCAGCTGGAACAACCACAGTAAATAAACTTGTCACCTGCTTTGCTAGTGATTTCCAATTCAAAAAAAGGAGGTGGTATTTGAAAATGTTCACTTTCAGGATTTCAGCTATAGTGAAGTGTGTTCTCCCTACTTTAACCATCTTAACAAAGGCCGTTTCTTCTACTGGGATGAATAGAAAGTTCAAGAAAAAGGCAGTTCTTCATCTTTGTAACATATACATTTCTTAGACTGCAGTGTCAGTTTTACTGTGCTGCCCTGTCAATGAGTCTCAAATTCACCTTGAAGGATCACCCCCAGGGATGCCAGCTGAACCTTTGACCCTTCTATTCTGACTGTCACCAAGGTTAACACATCATTACAGCTTGTGATGTCTGGGATACCTGTGCTTTTGGAGCCTTTATCAGCCTACACTGTTTCACACAAACAGAAGTCTGTCTCTTGTTGCTTTTTCATAGGAATATGTTTTGTTCATTTTTGAGGATGAGTTGTATTTCTTCCTAATTTTGTGTTAAAATAGATGTGAAATTTTAAAACTTATGGATTTGTCTCCGGTTTTTCTAAATAGATAGAATATCAACTGTTGGCTATAGGAAAAAATAAAACTATGAGAAAGCATTTTCTATTTAAATTTGAAAATTGACAGATTCATACTTGCACTATTGCTTAGAGTACTACATTGCTACACAGTGCAAAAAAATGTGTTGACACATTTTTACTTACTGTTGACAAGGACAACAGTAAGTATTGGTTTAGTGGGGTAAGTTCTGGCTACTTTGTTAATTTGGAATTTTCTTACCAAGGTACCATCTTGGGTAATTAGCTGGTTATTAATTAAAATGGGGTTTGGTTTGCTAACCCAAAAAATGGTGTTTGTAAATACTGTTCTTGTCTGTGACACTGATATGTAGCCAAGGGAACTCTTTTATAAGAGAAGCCTGTTGACACAGATCTTCCATGTATGTATTGCAATGTTGTTTTAATATACAGTGCATTAACGATTGGACTTGATGGTCTTAACAATTCTATGATTCTGAATGCACTCTTAGTAGACTTTTTCTTACCCCCAAGATTGTCCTCCGATAAAACACTTAGTCCATTTGGTTGGCCAGACCTACATCTGGATGCTGTTAATGGCCATCAGTTTCAAGTTCATGAAATAATGAAACCAATAGACATCAAAACTAGTTAATTCTATCTCCTATATTGTTTCAAAGGACTTCCAAATATTCTCATTGAAGAACTGACACCACTAATGTTGAAAAGTCTTATAAGGTAAAGGTGACCTATTTATTCTGGTGCAGCAGAGAATACCAGTGGAATTTTTGTTTCTGCTGATGGAGATTACTTTTAATCCCAAGCAGCCCATACTGTACTAGTTTTTACCTTTGTATTCTTTCCTTCTTACTTGCTACAAAATGCAGTCTTTAAAATAAGTCTACTCACATTACACCTAGGTACCTATCTGCAGCATTCAAATGATATGCAAATTTATTATGTCCACTTTACATTCAGCTGAGAGAGTTGAGATGATGCTGGGACAGTGCTGTATCCTTTTTTGTCCTCTCTATGAACACTTTGAACAGTCTTTTAGACAACTAGCCTTAAATCACTCCATTCAGTTAGATTTATCTGTTAGGTAACAAGCCTTAAATCACTCCTTTCAATTAGATTTATGTCATTTTCCTTCTCTTAGACTTGTGTGGAAACTTTTAATAGTGTAACAATTAGGCTAACTCCAGTTAGCTGTGATCCACTGGGTTTTTCCCTTTGGAAGTGTTTGAAGAGTAATTGAAAGTGCCACAAAAGAAGTTGCTGAAAAGGAAAAATATTATTTATTTAACCACATGATTGTACAAAAAATGAAACACTCCAAGCCACTCTAATATCTATATGCCTATCTGACTAATCTATCTTATGAAATTTCCATTCAATGGAATTCCATATGTATACCTTCCTTCTTCCAAATCCCCACTTAATGAGCTTCTGGTCTTTTGCTCCTCAAAGAAGTGTGCATCTCATTAAATCCCTCTTCCTGCTTTAGTTTTTGCCTTCTCTTATGTCTCAGGAACAGAGTTGCTGCTTGGGCTACAAGTATGTTGAAAACTTGCCATTAAGATGATAAACTAATACCTTTGTGGTAAATTTCCAGGCAATCCTGCTATGAAATGTGTTTGCTGTGTGAGCAGAATGAGCCCAGATCAAAATCTAGCACATTATTAAAGGCTACTCTGAAGACAGCAAATATGATATTTTAATATTCAATGCATCAAAAGGCCTGCATGTCAGCTTGTTCTTTGCATACGTGTTTGAAAGTGTTAGTAGTCATGTCAACAGTATAGCATATATACTTTAGTTCTTACAGGTCTTGAGCAAAATTTTGGATCTAATAGGATTTTCCAGAACTTCATATTCAGAAATTTAAGAATATTTAAGAAATTTAAGAATTTTTCTGAAATATAGTAGAAATATTCATGTTACATTCTACCAAACATTTCTTGACAAATCTTAGGTCTGGAAAATAATGTAGTATTTCATTGCAATCCACTGAAAGTTAATTTCATCAAAGGACAAAACTAGTTAAGATTTTGTGGCACTTTGGTCAAATGTGTAATAACACATGGAACCATTTGAAAGGTGAAGAAAATCATGAAAACACTTTTTCCCCCCTCTTTGTCGAACATTCTCTGAAGTTATTACTTTTCTGGCTATGGTTGACTCCCATTTTCACTAGAATTTGGCTTTCTTTTTATTTCAAAAGTCAACAATAAGGCTGTCTTAGAAAAAGCTGTACGAAACACGCGAGGGATAGTTCCTAATAGTACAGTGCAAAGTACAACACACACTTGATGAAGTCTTAGGTTAGCTGAATATTTCTTTTTATATTTATCATACTTGAGGATTTTTAGAACTTTCCCCCTTTATGTTCAGGGTCCGAAAACCACATTGCAAGTCTTCCACTAAACATGAATTTTTTAAGGGTAGCAAGTCTCAATTATTTAGCTTTTCTGGACATAAGTAAGTGAAAGCAATGGATCTCTGTCCTCTAAGATGAACAAGAGTGATCTTTACTGTCAACAAAATTTTCTGTAAGGTTATACCTTGGTGCAGACATCAGGGTAATGATGTGACCTACTGTAATTTGTTTGCATATTGCAGTAGTGATTGATCCTGTTAATGTTTCTATTGGAAAAGGAGGACTGAAGACTCAGAAAGCTTATTGATAAGGTCTTTTGTTTGCATAAATGCTATCAAGATAGTCCTTCAAATACTGATTTCCATGCCTGTCCGTGTGTGTCAACTTTCCCTGGCGTTCTTCAGTGTGTTTTTGCATCATTTTCTGTACAACACAGAGAAACGCCAGTCTGAAATGTTTTTCCTATAAATGTTTGTACATGGTTGGAGCACTGGTTGAAGTCACAGAGTGTCTTAGGAGTGGTGAGTTCAGACCTTGCCCTGATGGATCATGGTGCGTTGTAATACTTGGTGTATTGCATGTTACGGGCTACAGGCAGCACCTATTGGTGGTCAGCATTCAAGACCAAGTTTTGAAAGTGGAATTGCAAACTCAACTATCTGGACACGTCAATATGTCCATTAGATAGGCAGAAGTGTTGACGGCCCCACACCTTCTCCAGCAGAAGAGGACTTTTAAATTTTGCCATCTGCTGTTGAAAAATTTGGCCAGAATGTTACATAGGTGAGCCTTTTAAATGCCAAAGTGTAACTTTTTTTTTCTGTTTCTCATGCTAAGTAGCTGGCAAAGAAACAGTGATGTCTCTAAAAGTTAAGTGTTTACTTCAGACTCAATATTTGGATTTGTATGTGTTTTGGAAGCATAGTGTAGGCTCTTTCTGTGTTCCTAGAGAAGAAGGTTTACTGTGGGAATGCACATGCAGTTTTTAACTTCCTATCACTGTCATAAAACAGGTAATTAGTACCAACCAAACTGAAATGTGATCAGGTAACGCTTTTAGTTTTCTGTAAAGATTACTTCTTATTCATTATGTGTTTTTTACACTGTTCACACAGAGACATCAGAGCTTCTTATTTATGTTGGTATAACACTAATTTTAAAAAAGACATGCATGCAGACACAAGATTAAACAGGAAAAATTTAGTGTGGAGTAATCTCAATTCCTTGGCCATTTTTCCAAGCCTATTCCACTAAGAGCAAACATCAGCAAATGGGAGAGACTGATTTGCACAGAACCCAGCCAGCTAGATTGTAGTTTAGTTTTCTTTATAAATACAGAAGTGAGAAATCGAGCCAGCTATTTTTCTAGTGTCCAGAGCAGTTTCCCCCCGCCCTTTCCAGCCACATTTCTTTCTCCACCTTTTCCATTGGTGCGGCTCACAATACCCTTTTAGCAACAGCAAAAATTGTGCCAAGGGTTTAAACCAAATGAGAAGAATGGCAAGAAACTGCTGCAAAGGAAGCAATTATCCCTGCAGGGCTGCAGAGCACCCCTGAGTAGCTCGGGCAGCCCCCAGCCGTGCGCGGACAAGGCCAGGCAAGAGGCACCGCTTTTCAGGCTTCGGGCTCTTCCTTCCCTTTGGCTTTTCATGGGGTAACCATTTCCATTTGTACAGTGAGCGGTGAGCGGCTCGCTGCTCCCAAGGTGAGGGCTGAGTGGCAAGAGCCCAACTGGGAGGCAGCCTGTTCCTGCTGCGACTTGGAGCCGTGTATCCCAGTGGTCAGCCTCAAAGCAGCCCACAAACAACTCTTTGAGGGTATCAGAGTCAAAAGATGGCAATAGGAAGCATGTGAGCATCAGGGAGCAGTGATCCTGGTATGTGTAGAGAAAGGGAACACTGTATGCTTTGTTCTGCTTGATTGCAACCTGTGCTGGCTTATTTTATGAGTAAAAGAAACTCCAAGGAGCTCCTGGCTTCACTGTCTGCTGCTAAAGATCAGCTTGTATTGTGTAGTCCCCTGTGGCAACAGAGGGCTGAACATTTGTGAACAGACTCAAGATCTGCAGGTCATTCACTGCCTGTTGAGTCTCCCTGGAGGACCTAAAGTTGAGCACAAAAATAATGATGCTGAGCTGCTGTGTGAGCTGGGGCAATTGGAGGGTTTGATCTTCACCTCTCTGTGCTTGCATTCTCCTCCTCATTCTTTGTGAGTTTAAATTTCATCATCTTCCAAGCAGGGGCATTTCTGTAGCTGTAATGTCTAGCCCAGTCAATTTTTCAGTGTTCCTTCAATAAAAATGAAAGTTGCACTCAGATTTACTTGTGATTGCCTATGACTACAGGCTTTTGCCTCAGTCCCGTAACACAAGGCTTGTGTGCAAACCACAAAACATACAAGGACATCTGTGATTTATGATTTGCATGTGCTGTAGTCACGAGAGCTGCAGCAATAGTGATGGAAGGGTGAAATGTGGCAAATTAATATATGACTTTTGTATTTAACTGTTCATAAAAAATGATCATTGTGGTGCATGTGTTCCTTATTTGACAGCTACACAAATGATGTAAAAGGTTTAATATTTTCATAACTTTGTATGACCACTATAGTCTTTCTTTGAAAGTTAAGAGTTCTGCTAAGCTGAGGCTCAGTCAGAGATAAATGCAACAGAAACTTATATGCTCCTTTTGCAGCATAGTCTCATTTCCATGGCATGTCATCTTGGTCAAAAGTCAGAGAATCAGTAGGGTTTTAGTTATGTTAGAAAACATTTTGTATTTTTTTCAAGGTTAGTTTTGCAGAGTATTTGTTTATTTGTAATGTTTAGTTGAAAGGGCCAACACTTCCTTGGAAGTAAATTTGATTATAAAGTTTGGAAAGAAAATGTTTTGAACGAGAAGTCAAATCTGTCTCAGAATTTAAAACTGTCAAAACACAAACTTGGAAGTGTATGAAAGAATCTGCTGCATTTTTGTCACCTGTGACTAATTTTATTTGCTTAGTTTGGTTCTCTGTATCCTCTGCCATAAAGAGCTCAGGTTTACTCTCAGAGGAACACAGAAAGTTCTTCTTCCCTTGGGAAGCTGCTGTGCCAGCTCTAGGGAGGAAAGCTTTCACAGGCAATTTAGTGCAGGAAGTGCAGCGGTCACGGGAAGGATCCGGGAGTCCGTGATTTGCATCCCCTCCAGTGAGGAGCCAGCAATGGGCAGCCAGTCTCAGAGGGGATGTGCCTTCTCCTCGAGACAAGTGGGAGTCTGAGCCAAAACTGCTTCATCTCAGGAGGTCACTGAAGCCACAGCTGAAAATAATGGCCTGCTGCACAGACCATGCCAAGAAAAAAGTTTTGAATAATTCATTTCTATTTCTATTCTCTTTTCTAAAACCGTGGCAATTTCGTTATTGTTTCACAGTTGTACTTTTAAGTCTAGGAGAAGCTTGGTTTCGCAAGCCTTGGTTGAAAGCCTTTCATTTTCTTGTGGAGCTCATGGTAAAAGAACACCTATGAACTTCATCAAATCTCTTGATACCTTGAGTCCTGTCAGAACAGTTCCATTTAAAAGACCCTGTATAAGGACCTTGAAAAATCTCATATTTTAGCACAATGGCTGTGAGAGATCTGCACTCTGAGAAATGTTTTTCTTCTTGCTGAAAGTTTTATCCATCCATGCTTCTAAGCTTTGAAGTTCAAAGTTAGGACTCTGCTGTTGAAGACTCAGGCTTTGCACAGTTCCTCTTTCCTTAGTGGAAAATAGGAAATTTCCTCTTTATGAAATACACCCCACGCTATACAGTTGTCTTAAATACATGTTGTTGTTCTGACAACATTAACCGCAGCCTTAGAAAAGGAAGACAACATTGGTCAATACCTGCAATGACTGAAATCCCCTCGAAATCCACAGGAGAGGCCATACCCCTCTGAAATGGCACGGTGGTGGTAGCACCCCTGGTGCTGTCTGCAGGGTTTAGGCGTGCTCTGCCCTGTGCAGAGTCACTGGGTCTGGTCATGTAGATGGGCCCTTGGGGTCCCTGGAGACCTGGTGTGAAGCCACCTGTAGCTTCATCTATGGGTGACTCTTTAAAACAGCCCTTCAGAGTGACCTTGGTCTGTTTTTTGCAGTGTGGGCAGTCTCAGTGGGAAACACGCTGCTAAATTCCTCTGGAGATTTGGGTTACGTAGTTTCTTTTATGGTTACCAGGTAGGGTTTTTTAATATGTTTTAAAATGTGTGGTTTGTGAGTCTTATTTTTCCATATTGCATTTGCAAATTTTTAGGTAACGTAATTAAAAACTGAGAGATTTTATGTGGCAAATTAACCCCGACTGGTCTGAAATTTTTTCCTTGAAGGTGTGTAAATAACACAGTAGTGGTGATGCTTAAAACAAAATTCCTGTGTAACTGATAGCTCAGATTGACTGACTTGCTAAAGGCGAGACAAATGAAGACATACCAGACATCGAGTTCAATTCAAGTTCACTTTCATTTCTGATTTCAATCACAGATAGCAGTGAAAGCTACATATGCACCAGTGCATCCAGGGCAGATTCATGCATAAGGTTAAATTTTTAGTTTTACAGAATTATCATAGTTGTTATTACAAACATGTCATTCCCTTGTTGGGATTTCTGTGAGTGTTGCAGAAAGATTGCTAGTTCCATATATATTTTTAGTAGCCCATGGAATGTGACTGTGTGTTGCCCACTAGCTGAGATTAGTGTGTTTTCTGTACTCAGTAAATAGCACTGTGAAAAACAGTTTCTGTGGTGTTGGGTGCTTTTCCTTTCTTTTGAGATCTTTGTAGAGCAGATTTAAGGCTATAAAGATAGTTGTGATTTAGTTATGGAATTTTAGTCTTGGTTTATAATAAGAAAGGAAGCATTACATAGTAAATGTTTTGTATTGTAGCTGTGAAGGCATTTCAGGGAAGTATTTTACTGGTTCGTATATTGTCATATAAACGTAGCTGTCTGTCAGAAATTAGTTCTAACTAATGTGGGCCAATGGAGATTATTTTGAATCAACTCTTCCTTTGTGATTGACAAAAGCCAAATGTTTGTAGAAAGTAAGTTTGGGATCGTTACATTTTTAAAACTTATGAAAATTGCATATGCTGAGGATTGGATTTTTCTTTTCTGAATTTGATTCATGACATTTTGCACATACCATGGTTGTTTCCATGATCTTGTTGGGAGAAGTATCAAACACATATGGTAATTCTAATATTTGGTGTCTTGTGATAGTGCCAAGGGCTGAATAACTCTCAGCTGCCTCTGAAGTCACCAAGCAATTCAGAACACAGATAACCCATAAGCCTTTGTAGATATCCATCTTCCTGTACTTACAGCCATTAATAATGAGGCCATAAAAATGGAAAAGGGAGTCTTATGAGCAGACTTGAATCTGATTCTGACTCTGATGTATCCTAGACGCATTGGCAGGGGTGCCAGAAGCAGCAGCTTGAATCTATTGTCACTTTATCTACCTTAAAAGCTCTTTCTTTTCAAGTAAAGCTGTCTTCCTATGCATTTTGCACCGTCCTTTAGACTCTACCTTCAGGCCTATCAGTATTGCAAGACAGTTTTGTTGGTCTGTATGGTACAGGGGGAACAATTGACTTGCACTTTGTCACGACAGATTTACAGCACAGGAAGACAAGTTGAAAGAATGTTTCAGACTGCTTTCAAATAGAATTTTTTGTGTGTTTGATCTGGAGGAGGTAGCATGTACCTTCCTGGGGTCCCAGAGAATGGAACGGAAAGCAGGACAGACTCCTCTGTCTGAACTTTGAAGTTAAACAAGAACAAACTTTAATCATTGTTGAAGACCTGTTCCAAGCATGTTTTGATGTCTAGTGTCTGATATTTAAGCGTGCTATAATAGGTAGGGAAGACTGCATGGGATTCACAAAGCTTGGAACAAGATACAAAATTTTAAATTTAAGATAGATAGTCATTGATAATCTTTTTTTGTACAACTTTGTTGAAACTGCAAAGTTGTCTTCTATTGCTGACATTCCATGCCTTACACTCTATGCTGCAGTGGTAAGTCATTTCATGGATATTTTGGGATGCTAGACTGCATAGAGGAAAATGAGAAAACTCCATGTTTCTTAACTAAGAATTAAAAGCTACATTTTACTTGGTGACACTATTAATTACAATTGCCTGTACTCGCATTGTTCTTTAACTGTTTTATTGTCATTTATAATTAGATGACATGCTTTTAAAGCAAAGACCGTGTCTGACAGATTAATATCACCTGCCCATCACTTTCCATTTAAATAAAATCTGTTGTCATGTATGCCATATTGTAGAAGACTGAAATAGATGGAATTTGTGGTATCACGTATGCAGAAACCCTGGCTATTCAAACAGAGGTAAATATTTCATTCTGCAGTCTAAATTTAATTTTCCTATGGATTAAAGTTTGCTTTAGAATTATTTAGCAACAGAGCAGATTTCATTTCTTAAATAGAACTAAACTAGGAGCTGAAAGAAAGCGTAAAAAATGTCTGTCACCTTTACATTTGGACTTTCCAAGCATTTCTCTCATTGCTTCATTCTGTCTCATATTTCATAGCACATTTCTGTGAAAAGTAAATGAATCACCCACATATATAAAAATATTTCTTAACACAGACAGATGGGTATGGATTTATAAGTACAGAAATTTACACGCACATACACAACACACATAGGTATATAAAATATGGTCTTAGGATAAGAATATATGTATGTACAGCTATACTGAATACTGTGTGGTATGTTGTAGAACCCTTGGGTAGATTTTTATGGATCTGATTTATTGGCTGACTGAGTTGATTCATTATTTGTATATGATTTTTTGCTGCTGGGTGGCCATAATTTACAATTCTGGGCCTAGTTAACTCTGTGGGTGCCTAGAGCTTTCTGTATGAACATCTCCAACTATTGTTTAAATAGATAAATGAAGTGGAATTGCTTGAATGAGCAATTTGCTCACGAGGAGCAAAATACGGTCAGGCAGGCAGGTCATAGATAATAGCTTTCAATAAGTCTTTGTAAGTCACCATACTGTCATATATTCTCTTAACGTACATACAATAACCCATATGTGTTACAGGTAACTGAAAATCGTCTCTGAACCAATGATCACAATCTTTTTCTCTTATTAGAATGCACTGCTATTCTTCTATTATCTCTACTTGCAAAGCCCTGATAGATTTGCTGGTGGGCAAAGAACAGAACAAAATCCTGAGGAGGTGTGAAAAGTCAAAAAGCACCTTCATTTCCTTGTAAATGGAACATGGCACTTTCAGAATTGGACTTAAAGCTTTGCCAGTTAGCAGAGCAATTCTTTTCCCATGGCATCCAGTACTTACCAGAGTAGTGTAATAAAACTGTTTGCTATGTCTTGTTTACTAGGAAGAAAGGACTTACCTTCATATTCAGTATGGTAACAACTCTTCTGGAGGTTTGGGCTGCAGTGGAACACTGCCTATCCCTTTTTCAAACCACTGTATCATTTGCTGCTTTAAAGTCCGGCTGGTGTATTCTACAGCAGGGACAAAAATACAAGAAGAGCCAAAGCACTCAAAAGTCCTTCATTAACTGTTAAGTATCCACAGACTATAATTCTAATTTGCAGGATTTCAGATACTGTCCCCAAAGGTGATTTGACTCCCTACTCTCTAAATACTGGATATGAACTTAGTAAGACAAAGAAATATAGCAGTGATAAATGTCTTTCATTGTGTACTTTCCTACTTAAAGCCATTGGTCTACAGTCCATAGGTTTGAGGTTTGCTGTTGAGAGAAAAAATAGCAAAACATTGCATACGGAAGCGCTTGATCAGTTTTACTGAGATGGTGGATACTTAATTGTTAAAATTTAGTGGAAAACTTTGGTAGTTACCCACCACCCCCCAGCGGAAATTTACTTTTTTCTAGCCATCTGTGACTGCTCCAGTTACAGACGTGTAATTCCATGTTCACTTGTGGTACATTTTATTGTAGCTGTGTAATTCATCACAATTCCATGTGGCATAACCAACCAACCAAGAGATCAGCAAAGGAAAGCCCTTTGCAAATGCATTCAGAATTCCGTCTTGGAAGCACAGCTTCCTTCAGTAGGCACGTCACATCTTAGGAAGTCTGCCTCAACGTCCCTCAACAAGGGAACGTTTCCTCTGCCTCTCCTTCTTTGTCTAAATTTCAAATAACTTGGAAAAAAAGCAGCTTTCCATGATTTTTTAGTTGTTCATATGTTTCTGCTCTAGTGCTTCTTCTCTCCACTTGTGCTTTGAAGAGAGTCTTGTGGTGATTCCTACAAGAAATTCCTAGGATAGTTCTTGCTGGAGGTTACAATTTGTGCATTATATGGAGTTGTGTCATGTTGTGATGGATTTCAATGAGATTTTTGTAAGTTATACAATAACAGAGAAGCACAAATGCTACTGAATGTCAGTAGGACTTAGAAGATCTATGAAAATCACTGCTTTCAGCTTCCATGGGTTTGAAATCATCAGATGCGTTGGTAAACTCCTGTGATATGTAAATACATTTCTTTGTTAAATCCAGTGCATTCATTATTGATAACATGAAAAGTATATATTTCTGCATGTGTATCTGGATATGCAAATACCCCAAAATGCAAGTAGAAATCTTTCAAAACCTGTTTTTTAAAAATCCTTTACATAGACTAATTAGAAAATAAATAATTTTCTCTGATTTAGGTAGCTGTAAAACAGTAATAATTATAGATAGACTTCTGGTTGTACTTTACATTCACTTCTCCTGCTTGCCAGTTCAGGTAGTCAGCAATCTAAAAATTCCCATAGATTCTTGAAAAATGTGTATTTGCAGGTCACCTTTATTTTTCCATTCTTTATGCCTCAAATCCCCATTGAAATTTCAGCATTACCACCTCCCTGGATGATAAAGGATACATCTCTTCTCTTCTCAAGCAGCGAGTGCCAAAGGCAACAGACTGAAATTTGTATGCAACACTATCTACGTTACACGTGCACATTCATTTATCTCAATAACTGACTGTCATCTCTGTGTGTGCACATCCTACAATGATAACAAGAGCCCAACGCTGCTCAAGATGTCAAATTTTCAGGGATAGATTTCTAGCTGCAGGCAACTCGGGCTAAATAGCTCATATTGAGAACACTCTCCTCCTTGTCACTGACCACATTAGAGCCTTTCATGTAGCTGCATATATGGCTTTTATTTATTGTTTATTTCCACCCATGCCTGGAACTGCAGCGGTTTTTGTAAGTGATTTGACTTGTAAGCATATGTTCACTTCAAAATGTGGTTAATGTAATTAAGTAACATTTTTGTGTATTAAAGTAATGTATTCAGCTGCCTACACAAATTTTGCTGTATTTTGGGGAACTTTGAAACTTGTTCAACAATTTGGTCAATAAAATGGGAGAATAAATTGTTTTAAAGGAAGATCAGATATTTTCATATGCATTTAATACATATTTTTATATAACATAATAAGATTTTGAATCACAAAGGGGGGAAGTATGTTTTCCAATTTGGAGCTTATTTGAATTCCATTATCTTTCAAAAAACTGAATCCAAAATTAAGAGCAGAATGCTATTCATTTCCCAGTAAGAATTTAATTGCTTCTGCTCATCTGCTTATCAGCCTTTAAAATTACTTATTTAAAGGTGAAGAACTAAAGAAAAAAGAATTTCCTTCACTTCCTTAAGAAATGAAAACCAAAACAAACACAAAATTCATGAATAATAATGAGCACAACCAGCAGTAGGATAGCACACACATATTTCTTGTCAAGAAAAAGTAATTGCAGCACTTGATGTGAAAATGAGATTTATGTCTAGTACTAATTTTTACTCTCCACCTGACTGTATCAGTACATAGGAAGGAATTGTAGGTTTTCTGGCCGACAAGCATTAAACAGGATGTTGAACAGCCAGTATTATATTATGCAGAATGAAAAAAAAGAGTGATAGAGGTCCAAATCTGCGATATAAAACTATATAAATATATTTTGTATATATATATATATGTATGTATGTATAGATAAATACAAAACTAAGAGGCAAACTTTTTGTATAAGAGAAGGAAGTTGGGCTAATAGTTTTGGGGGGGGGTGTTTATGATTTGGAAAATCACTGCAGGTTTGTTTTGTTTTGTTATCTTTAACAAAATACTTTTCAAGTTACTATTATTCAAATTTCTAATTCATATTAAGGTATTTTTATTGTCTTTGATTTGTCCTAGATCAGAGGAGGAAAGCTTATGATCACATACACAAGAAAGAACGATGCTGGAAAATATGTTTGTGTTGGAACAAATATGGTTGGAGAACGTGAAAGTGAAGTTGCGGAGCTCACTGTTTTAGGTAAGAATGCCTTCTTCGAGACTTTGTTGATGAAAATATCCAACTTTCATTTTTCCTAGTAAGCCTTTTATTAAGGATCATTCTCATCTATTGAAAATGTTGGAAATGTTTTTAGTCACGGTTGTGTTTTAGCAAATAGGAGGCAGTTAATGGCTCTGCAGTCCACTTGGGACTGTTTTTGCTGTCAGAAGATGTTTTTGTGCCAAGTTCTCGAACTGCAAATAATTCCAGTGTTCCCTGACTGGATCAGTATTGTAAAATAATAGCAAAAAAAAAAAAAAAATTAACAATGTGAAGAAGCAGAGGCTTAATTTTTTCATCTTGCTGAAGAAAATCAGAACTCTAAGTTTTTATTTTAAATAATTATTCTTTCATTTATGGTTGTGTGTACTGAGTGTTGTAAGGCTACGACAGATCTACTTACTCAAGTGATCCTAATGATAATTCCTCAGAGCATCAAAAAAACCATTTTCATTTAAGATAACTGAGCTTAACTGAAAATTAAATTTTTGGCTGCTGTTGCAGAAAGGAAGCTGTTACTCCAAATGCAATCTCAGAATTCCTTCAGCATGGGAGAACTCTCTTGTGCTCACTTTAGATGCATCTTTGGTAGTTTTCATTCAAAACATGTCCCATTTCACTTTAAAATAGGGACAGCTTGAAATATCTTAATTGTTTCTGCAAAAGAAATAGATATTTTATCACCACAGGATGAGAATATCCAAGCCACGGTTCATAGCACACTGGTTTCCATCACAGTGCTGCTGCAGTTGTAGCAGTCCAGGTTCTTTTTTGTTGTTACTGTTCAGGACGTGAGGGAATGGCCTGAAATTGTGTCAGGGGAGGTTTAGGTTGGATATTAGAAAGAAGTTCTTCCCCAAGAGTGTGGTTGGGCACTGAACAGGCTCCCCAGGGAAGTGGTCACAGCACCAAGGCTGATAGAGCTCAAAAAGCATTTGGATGATCCTCCTGGGCACGGGGTGTGACTCTTGGGGATGGTCCAGTGCAGGGTTAAGACTTGGACTCAGTGATTCTTGTGGGTCCCTTCCAACTAGGCATGTTCTGTGCTTCTATGGATTTTTATTGTTTGTTTATTATTTTTGGGGGTTTTGGTGTTTTGTTTTTTTCTTTTTTCTAAATAAATTTTAAGAGCTGTGTTGTCAGTCTTTGGCACTTTTATCTGTCTTCACTATATGGTAGAGTTAGGACCCAGGCAGCTTGAAGACCTGTTCAGAGTTCTATGTGAAACAGGGATTTCCATAATAAAAACGAGTTTGCATACCATCTTAAAGCGGTTCAAACTGAATATCCAGCAAAATAGTAGTGCATACCCTTCAAAGGCTAAGGAAGACTTTCTGTGATCCACTGCACTGCTTTGGATTTATTTTGTTTTTTTTACAAAGACCTTTGAAGTACTTTGGAGGGAGTTTGTTGTCAAATAGACTGATAGAACTTTCAAGCAAGATCTAAAATTGAAAGAAAGCTGTAGTTCATGAGTGTAGTCCTAACACCAGGCTGTTCCAGTTAATAGCTCGTCACTAGTCTACTACCAACCAGGGAATCATGGCATGGACTATTGGGTAACCTGGGCTGAAAAAGTAGTACTCTTACTAAACACCCCTAAGAGGGGTGCATTGCTGGCAAAGTTCTGCCTGGCTTTTTCTTCATCTCATGTTCCCTTCAAACATATTTCTGATTTTCAGTCTGGGGAAACTAGAGAGGTTTTGTTTTCAAACAGGACAGTAAAGCCTTGAATATCTTACCAATCTGTGTCTAGAAATCTTTAATACACCTTATTCTTTCAACTCAGACTTGGATATGTGTGAAAAAGCATCAGAAATATGCTGACTTCATATATTAAAATCTTTCTACATAAATCTTCTATTTATGGGGTTTGGTTATTTAGAAGTTGAACTTTTGCTTTTGGGTCTCTGGTTTAGATCATAGGGAGGATTGTATGCCAGAAACTGTAATATTAGAAAGTTTCAAAGTGATCCTTGCTAAGCTTTCCTTGTATGTACCAAATAGTCGTGTGACAAAGATAGATACTTAAATCAGTACTGATTTCCCTTATCCGTTTCTGCATTTCAATAAGAGTGTTATGAATGGGCAGACAAAAACTCATGGAAGTTCATTAGTCTTCCTTTAGGAAACTGATCTAGAGAACAATGTGCCTCTTGTGGGTTTTGCAGTCATGCAGCAGTCCTGGATTTACCAGATCAGTCCTTTTTCTCTTGCATAATTAAGTTGAATATTATTTCCCAAACTATTCTTACTTCGAGGTTTAATCAGGAGTGTTCTTTTCTTATATTCAGGTTTCATTTTTTCTGCACCTACAAGAAAGGGGCCAGGGCAGGGAGGGTTGTCTATATTTGTATCTTTTTAATTCACAGCTACATTCATGTCTGCAGATCTCTGTTTTATTTCTCACGTCTTGTATATGAACCCCGGCTAGAACTGACAGCCTAAAGATCAACTTGCTATGTCACTTAACATTATTTCCTAGCATTGCCAGCAAAGTTAAGTTTTCTACAACACAAGTGTCCAGCTGGTCTAGACATCCTCCAGAATAAAAGAAGCTTTTTTAATAGTGTTTTGTTCAGTTCACGTTTCCACTTCGGTCCTCTTTGAACCTCTCACTAAGTTTTTATAATACTGAATCTCTATGTCTTTATCTGCAAAGTCAGAGTAATATTTAGAGCTGCCGTTTTCAAACATAAACGTGAGACGTGATGTGGTTGTCTCTTTATCCTTCTGTCTGGTGCTTTTTTACTCCTGTGAGAAATTTGTGGCATGTTTTTGGGTTTTCACACTTCCTGATGGTGCCAGTGGCTTCAGACCCTTCCAGTTCCAGGAAGATGATATTTATATCTTTAATACATACAAGTCAAAGCATGCAACTGCCTTCTCAACTCCCTCAGAGCTTTCACAGGTTTATAGGCAAAAAGGTCATCTGCCTTAGGCAAAGGAATCTGCCAAGTGCTCTCCTGTTAAACCTTCCGTGCACTCTCCTGTTAAACCTTCCGAGTTCTTTTATGGACATGCTGTTGTCATCTGGTTCTGCATTTCTAGGTAGATAATCATTCCTGGAGTATCCCAGAAATTGTTTAAAGCCTTTTTGTTCCTTGTGAGTGTGCAAACCTCACTGCGCTGCAGTCTGGTGTGGAGCTGTGAAATTGTGAATAGCCCAGCACCATAAAGCTTTGAACCCTGTTACGGGTAGGAAAGCCTATTGATACCTTTCCTGAAATTTGCAGTTAGTATCTGGGATGCCAGAATAGCACAGCCTGTACTGAGGTCCTGTTTTGTTTCAGAAAGTCTGAGGGTAAGTATGCAGCGATTAATCTGATTTTGATGATCCAGGACTTGGATCATCCATGTCCTGCAATATAAGTCAAGGATAACAGCAACTTTTATGAACAAAAAAAACCAGAGAGGACATTCTAGGGGTTTTCTTGGTTTGCTTTGCTTTATGAGTGGTAGCAAAATGTTGCCTTTCTAAATTCTTGCATTGAACACTTGCTGCTGCTGACACCTGCAAGCAGCCTCCTAGAGATACTGTGCTGAGCCTCACTTAGCCTTCAAATTTAGGGCCTCCATTGCGTCAACACCTCCAGTGACACAATGTTTGGTTTGTGCCTTCTGTCCCTTTGAAGCAGTGCAGCAGATGAGTGGTCATTTACCCGAGTCCTTGCACTAGGCCTGCTTTCTATCTGAGGACGGGTGTGTATTTAGAGTCTGCATTTCGACTGTGTTTTCCTTTAGCTGTATTAGCTGTGGCAAGGATGTATCACAAGTAAGGAAGTCCCTGTTGAGAGTGTCTGCCTCGTGCTGAGGTTCACAGCCACAGTTCGGTGAAAACTGCAATTCAGACACAGAATGGCTGGATTAATCCTTCCTTTTTCCTTTTCTTTCGCTTTAGAGAGACCATCTTTTGTGAAGAGACCGAGTAATTTGGCAGTAACTGTGGATGACAGTGCGGAATTTAAGTGTGAGGCGCGAGGTGACCCAGTGCCTACAGTAAGATGGAGGAAAGATGATGGGGAATTACCAAAAGCAAGGTACAGTACATAGAGTTACCTTTTTTTATGACCTCTAGCTTGGTATATGATGTGGCCATTCAGTATTTGACAGCTAAAATTTATTTTTCTTAGAGAAGGCCAGTCTTGATCTAAAAAGACATTGCTGGTTATCATTGCACTCTACGTAAAGTTATAGTTTAGGTTGAAACTTAAGAACAGCCTCTTCTCAAGTTTTTGTTTAGTTTGAAACTTAAGAACAGCCTCTTCTCAAGTTTTTGTTGTGACAACACATGACAAATACAACAAAAAGCCAAACTTGTTAAGTCATTAGTATCAGATACAGATTAGTCCTTCACCTGAAGAGTCTTTAGTGATTACTAAAAGTTTTGAAGATTGTATAACAAATAGTGGAATAGATTACAGCATCAAGCAGTATATATTGGAATTGTAATGGATATAAAACGCAGTCTGGTAATGTACAGAACTGCCTTGGTTATATGTGTTTTTGTTACTAAGTTTCCAATTAACTTATTTTTCTGTCACTGCTTTAATTTAGGACAAAAAGTAAAACATCTTATTAAAAATGAATACATTCTGTGATAGAGAGATAGATCAATTATTTATATACTTACTTTGAAATTTTAATTATCATTTTGAAAAACTATTAGGGGAGCAGATTGAAAGAAGAAACCCTTTAACAATGGCTTCAGCCATCCAAATCCAACTTCCTGTTAACCTAATCTACAGCTTTAATAAAAATTATGTCATTTTTAAGAGAAAAATCTACTTGCCATAAAGAGAAACACATTGAATGTATTGTAAAAAGAAGAGACAAAGGTGATGAAAGGAGAAAAAGTGGCAAAAGACCACATTGTTCTTTAAAAAGAAAAATTAATTGTGATTTATCTTGACTTTCAAGCAGTTCTGACCTTCTAGAGAACTATTTTCTTTTCAACGATATTAAAAAAATCTTTCATTCAGATGGAAAAATTGTAGGGAGAATAATAACTATTATATTTACTTGTTTTAAAAGAATTGTAGCAATAAAAATGTTCTGTGTTAGGGCTTTGCAACTGTATTTTGCTGGTGAAATTCTACTGCTGTCAATTCATGTTGCAAATAATATCAGAATAAGGTTTTCTAATATTTAGATGTATTTTGTTTTTTTAAACTTTTTTTTTACATTATCAATTCATAAGTATTTCTATTTTTTTCCCTTATGGGAAATACAGCAGTAAGAACACTTGAGAGCAAACCCACCATATCTTTACCCTTTACAGAAATCGTACATGGTTCCATTATTTCTATTCATTGTTTATTATTATGTGTCTTTAAAGATACGAAATCCGTGATGATCATACCTTGAAAATCCGGAAAGTTACGGCAGGAGACATGGGATCATATACTTGTGTTGCAGAAAATATGGTTGGGAAAGCTGAAGCATCAGCCACTTTAACAGTTCAAGGTAAGAATGTTTCTTTGCAATGTACTAGAATAAAGCTGATTTTTTTGCACAACTCTGAAGAGTTGCTGTACGCAAAATACTTGAGAACATACACAACTATTAGAGTTGCAGCTTATGCAGGAACTCTGCGCTGTGTTGTAAAAAAAATGTGAAAATACAAATTTGGCTTGAGTTGTATTCTGAGGAAATGAAAATACTTCACATGGAGGATTTTTTTACAAGCAGTCTTTACAGTACTGGGATGGGGATGTTTTGAATTTCAGTTCTTGAAGTTCAGAATCATGTCACTTGCAGTCCTTGTATCTGAAACCCTAACAGAAAGAAGAAAGTCAATTTTTTCATTCATTAAATATAGTATAGAAGTAGTGAATGATAAATCTGTTTGTGTATTTTTAATACACTAAGCCAGACCACTGGAATTCCTGTTGGGTTTTTTCATTATAAAAGCATATTGTGGCACTACTGTCTCTTTGTAAGATAAAAATTCAGTGGAACTTAGTGAACTAATATGTATAAAAATCCTTCATTGCCTTTATATACACAATCCAGATGTTCACTATTCAGATAATCCCTCTCTTCCTTTCCTGGCTAGCAGACAGGCAATGATGTCATCCTGATGCTTTTTTCCTAGGCACTGATGGTTCTTCTGTCCTTTTCCCTGTTCAGTGGGAATTAGTCATTATGGAGTTCTGGGGAAGGATAGGCTTAAAAGTATTTTATTTGGTAACAGGCCTCTATTTTGACACATTTACTGTAACAGGAAAGGTCTTGTCCTTAACCTGCTCTCCTTTTTCCACCAGAAACATTTGGTGTCCCTCTGTTAGGAAAATAGGAATTCTTTTGTTGAAGCTCTCATAAAACCAAGAATTTTGAGATACTGTTTTGTTAGTCACCATGATGTTTATACATCAAAACTGATACCTTATGTTTGTAAAATAACCAGCTCTTATGCTCACTGATGTAGAATAAAAGATGAACATGTGAGCAGTAAGCACAGTTTATTCAAAAGAAAAAGACAGCTATTTCTTAATGGTGATTTGTTCTGAAGATCATGTCTTAGATCAGCTGTTAATCCTGGAAAATGTTGGCATTAAGAAAATTTGTTTTATGACTGGTTGAGCAGTTACATTTCTGGAAATAAGCTAGCGGTAGCCCTAATCCTTCATAGTGCTGTTCAAAATAACAAGCAAACACGTTTTTGTAATCTCATTTAGGTTTATGGTGCCAATAGATATAAAATGACTTGGGTAGGTAGACGTTAGAGGTTGAGTGAGATCTTTTTGATAATAAGCTGGTGTTTTTAAGCAACGTGATCATAGCCTAAGTCCTGATTCAGCAAGATTCTAATTTTTTCAAGTACGTTTATTACACAGTGGATATTTACATGGTAACAGCTTTGCTCTGAGGATATTGTTGTGGGGTAATTTGTTTCCCAGTGTGAATGGATTACCTCCTGAGCCATTTGTCTGCACTAATGTCTCTGTAGAAGGGAGTGATGTGAGAAACTGTAATGGGTAAGGCCAGTTTGTAGTTGGTAATGTGGTAAATTATGATCAAAATCCATTTATTAGTGTATCCAAGAGACTGAGTTTTATGGGAAGAAAAAAAATACTCCTCTAGAAAATGTATTTGCTGCTCAGATTTTTTTCACATTTTTCCTTCTTCTTGCACCTTCTTTTCTTCTCTGCTCCCCCCTCCTCTTCCCTTGTTTGAAATGCTTATTTTTTTTTCCCCAAAGGGTCAACTTCTTGAGTATGTTCCATCTAGAGAGGTAGATTGAGCTTATTTCAGTGCTAAGCTGACATTGTTCTGGCTGTTTGTGGAAACACAGCTCTTTGAGGTTTTGGGGTTTTCTGTGGCTTTTTTTGTAAGACTTTATGGGTTTTTTTCCCCCTGATGATTTAAGGAATGCAAATGGCAAGTCTTTTCTGCACTTTTGGTAATTTTCACATGATCTGTTGACTGTAGAGTTTAGTGAATGTGTGTTCTGCTATGCCAAATAGAGTTATTTTTTTTATATATTTGTAAAGTTGCAAATCACAGCCTCAGAAGTTACAGCTGCCACTGTGCAGACTTGTTAAATTCAGCAAAGGGCAGTGAGAGGGTTGGACTTGGTTTGGAGTTCGTGTTAGTTAGGGGTTTTTTCTCAGAGGGCTTTGTTTCAGGCTTCTTTACCCCCCTTCAATAAGTGTGGTGTTTTCATGCCAAAGAAGGAACATGAGTGTTGTTAGTGGTGACCCCAGATGTGTGTCAGTGTTAAGAAAGGGGCAGTTTTTATCTGTCAAGTGTCTGCACAGTGGAAGTGCTGCACTGAATGAAACATGGCGCGCAGCAGACAGGGCTGTGAGCAGTGCTCTTGAGGATGCTGCTCGAGCCTCAGGGTTGGTAGCACTGCTATCCCTCTTTCTATACTTATCATTTTTCAGGCCTCAAGCGCTGTGGTTGCCCCCTGTATGCTCTACCCTCTGCAGGGGTATTAAGAGGTGGAGCGTGCAGCACCGGGGCTAATTGAGATACCCAGGTGTCAGGGAGGTGCTGATGGAACACAACCAAGAGCCAACCTGGTGTCACGGCAGAGGGCTCCCCTGGATCTCGCAGGATTGTTTCCTCCAGCCCAGCTCTGACCCTGCTGGATGTGGCAGGCATCGGAGTGCACTGTGCAAGCCCTGCAGGGCTCCCTGTGTCGAGAATGCTGCATGGCTCTTCCTCTGAGCTGGTGAGAGGGCCCAGACTGTGTCCCAGAACTAGGAACTGTCAGCTTGGATAGTTCAGCTCTCCCTTTGTCTTTCTATATAATAAACTGTTAGCTGTAGAAAATACAAAAGAGGGGAAGGAATATGAATTCCATTTTAATGTTCTTCCTGCTCATCACTGGCATCACAGATGCTGGTTACTGGAATCACTGTTTTCATCTATACAGACCCCTAAGCTTGGGTGTCATAAGTGTTTCCTATAAGAAGTACAGATGTTGTATTCTTATTGTGACTTCAGTCATGTTCATAAACGAAATTTGGAGTTCTGTATTGACACAGAAGTTCAAACCTTTCACTTAAGTCTTTTACTGTTGGAGCTTAGAAGCGATTCCATCCCTGAAACTGTGAAGTTATCTTATTTTCTCCTTAGAAAATTAAATCATTGAGAAAATGTAATCCTGATGTTGTTTGCATTTTCCTAAAATCAGAGAGACTGAGTCCCCTGTTTTCTTTTTGCAGCAACATGTATTGCATTTATAAGGCGTCCAGGGGCATTGTTAAATATATACGGAAGCCTTTCATTCAGGAGATGATTAAACATTAAATAAATACCAAAGTCAATACAAAATGCCAGGAAGCAGCCCAGAGTACAATACCTGACATTTTACCAAGTAGCTGCTGTGCTCCAGAAAAGAGAAACAATGGCCAAAAGTCTATTTCTGGAACCAGTGGATTTCTCTCTTGCTCTAGCACCAAGCAAATTGGATGTAATTATTTATTTATATGGTATTGTATTTTTTATATATTCAAGATGCTTTTCAGGTTTTGTGGAGCTTTCTATTATGTGTTTTTCTTAGTTCTATGCTGTGAAGCAGGACTGTAGAAATTGTGATAGTACATAGTTCATTATTATGTATGTTTCTAAGACACATAAAATTACCCGAGTTTAGTTTTATTATTAGTGCAAGTATAAGTAGGGCTTTTTCAAGGGTGCAAATTCCACATTTAACCATGAAAATGCTTTTAAACAAATCTAAGAACTGAAGGTTTTACATATTTTCACCTACTTCCATTTGCTTTGCTCTGATTTTCAGTACTTAATTAGGCTTTTTTAACAGCTAGTTTTATAACAAGTTTATAATTTATGGTGAGACAAGCTGTACTCTCTGAAACAAGTATAAGTTATGGCTCCAGTGGAAGTCTTACTATGCAGTTGGCCAGGAACCATCGTGGCAGTGACAGTGTAGATGCTACTCAGCAGGAGTTAAGAGAAACAGGTCAAGTAGGTCAGTTGATTTAAGGACTTCACAAGAATCACACCAACACCAGGGCTGTTGTTGACTGTGGGTAGTGAGCAACAATCTTCTTAACTCTCCTTCCTCAGGTGGTGTCTCTGGAGGAGTGCGCAATACTTGTTACAGTGCCCTGCCTAATGTACACCTAAACCTGCAGCAGCAGTGACTGAAGTGTAAAATGCACATTTTGCCATTCAGAGACACTAAACACATTCCGTGTTATCAGTTTGGCAGCAAAAAAAAAGAATTCCTATGGAAATTACACTGGCCAATCCATATTTTACAGTGGTGATCTTTAATAGCAAAGCCTTTTTAGGTTACAATGTCTTTAATTTTAGGATTAACAGAGCTTGTCTGCAAGGCAGATAGTGAGTGGAACTTTTGATAAGTGACTTCTGGCTGTGATTTTGCTGTAGGACTCAACTGACAAGGAATTTTAATCTGTAAAGGTGGCACATGCTTCAGGTCAGGAATTTCCTCCTCCTTTCACCTCCTCTTCATGCAAAGTAGCTTCAAGGCACACAGTAAAAGACATCTAGTTGATAAGGCTTCTGGAAGGCCTGGGAATACCACACGGAATGAAAAGGAATAGGATTCGCTCTTTCATCTGCCTGATACCATATAAATGTTTCCATTACATCAGGCTGCTGGTACACATTGTAAGCTGGCTGTAAATGTAATTGCTTTATAGGCGTCTGAAACATTAAAACAACAAAGACCAAATTCAGAATTTTATGGGATTACAGAAATGCTGCTGAGGTACACAGTATCGTGTGGGAATCTAACCACTGGAACTTTAAAATTAGGATTTGGACTTAAATCTAAACTTGTCTACATGATCACTTTGTAAGTCAGTACTTGTCCTTTTGAAAGAACTAATTTTAAGCCACAGTGTGTCCTCAGTCCTGTGAAAGAAGAAGGAAGAATAGTGATTGTCCAATGAACTTGGAGATTTTTTAAACTAATAAACTTTTGGCAGGATGAGTGAAGGAGATCGTCTCTTGTGAATTGTACACCTTGAAGAGCCCATTTCCCCCTTAATGACTGCTGGAAACTATGACAGCACCTCAGATTTCCATCAAGGAGCTGAGGAGTTTGATTTCTGGTGAAAGAACAGATTCTTAAATATTACTTAGAAGGAACTGAGAAAACTCTCTGAAGAAGAGATTAGTGCCCTGCAGGTTCTTGTCCTACTAATGCAAGTGATGAACACTAAGATTCCTGAAGCACTTCTAAAATACAGATAAAAGAAGGAATCAGTAAATATTTCAGCAATATATTATTTTTTGAAAAATTGCTTCAAATCCATGTGAACTATTTTAATAATAACTGTCTCCATGCTCTTAAATGGCGATTGCTTTTCTTTTTACACAGAGTCTCACAACAGTGACAGCAATAGATTACAGGAAAATAACACATTAAAAAAAATTGAGATTCCTTTCAGCAATTTGGTACTTTGAAACAAGGACTTGAGACAGATGTTTTTGAGCAAGTAGAACAGAAGGAGTCCAAATAATTTGGAGAAACGTTTCTGAAAAAATAGGTTGAAACTAGAGGCATTTTCCTGCTGGAAGGGGTTTATTTACTGTAAAGTTCTTAAAAGTTCTGCATTTTAATCACTTGCTTCAGAGAACTGAAGCAAGTAGATTTGTGTAGCATACTTCAGCACTCAATTAAAAAGTAGCAAACAAAGTCTGAAGGCTGTTTTCTAATGTCTGAAATTTCCTAAATCCCACAGCTGGGGAAAAATCAATTGTTTTTGTATCAGGTTTCACTGCTGCAGACTTTACTTTGTGACTGCTGTTATAAAGATAACATTTTAATAATTTTGTCTTTGGAACAGACAAAATAGAATTTTACTACAAGTTGTTGAGTTTGCAGATTTTTGGGTTTATGAATAAAGAGAGTGCAAGGATAATAATTTTAATTGATTGTTCTATAAAAAGTACTTCTGCTATAGATTCATTCTGAAATAAACATAGGCTTTATTAAATATGTTAAACATCCATAAAAAGACAATACACACTTTATTTTTGCCTGGTTTATAGCCTGGAAATAATTTTCATGAAGACTATATGGCTATTGTAGTACATTCTCTATCTTTTGTTAGTTTACATGCATCAGTAAAATCAGTCATCTCTGAATTGGTCTTAAGAAAAAAAAAATTAAAACTGCAGACTTACAGTAACAGCGAGTTCAAACATTGTTTTGATAAGCTGTTTTGAGTACCACTTGTTACTATGAATTGTGTTTTGTTTGAAGACTAAAATGCTTTATTGTTAGGTGAGGAGTAACACTCAAGAACTGGCAATAAAGTATCTTGCAGTCTTTCCATGTGAACTACATCGCCTGGTAGGCTTGGTATCTGAATCTGTCAGTGCAAGAAAAAACAATGGCTTATTCAGTTAAATATCACATATGCTCCCATTATTTTCTACAGAAGTTATCTGCATAGTCCTCTTGTCCCAATGACCGCACATTAATTCCCAGAGTTTGGGGTGATTTTTTTCCCATTTCTGCATGAAATAGGGTGACAGGACTGAGAAACAGGAAAACAAAGCTGTCTGGAAGGTTGCTTGTCCTGTTCTCATAAATGCTCTGTGTTCTCTAAATCCAGCAGTGAGGGGGATTCTGATCTGTGTTCATCTTTCAGTGGCCTATGAGAGCCCACTTAGGACTCGCATCTCCTCAAATTAGGCAGCATCTGTTTCTTTTGACACGGTTAAGGTAGCACGTTGATACTTGGGTCTCAGTACAGAGGAAGAAATCACCAGAGAGTTCTGCTTTGGCCCAGAAAGGCCTGATAGCCTTTTCTGTACTTGTTCCTTCAGAGTTCCTTGGTGCTCGGAACGTTCCAGATTTTTTCCTCAAAATGCATAACCTAACTAAACGCTAAACTGCAAAACACCTTTGCTAGTATCTCTAGACCATCAGAGGTGTTTCGGACTATCAGCAGTTTTTGATAGCAGTGTCATCTTTTGGCAGAGGTGAACCACTGCTTCACTGTATAAAAATCAAGCTAAGCATCGCTGAATTTTTAATTTTATTTTTGCACAGTGTGTTTATTTCATTAAGAAACTTGTTCCCATTTCTGCCTCTATGACAGTAAAAATTCCTGGTGCCTGATGGATATTCTGTCTTGCACAAAATTCTTATATGTTGGGGTTTTTTGCTGCCTGTAATTAAAATTTGTTAACATGTCACAGTTACCTTCCTGTTAACATTTTGGAAATGTGAGTTCGGGTATTAGCGTAGGCTTAGGTTGTCTCTATGTGGGGGGTATGGTGTCCCCGTGAGAAGAAATCCAGATTTCTTTTGAAATAGTATCTGTTTCAGTGGACAGTATTCCTCCCTGAGTATTGCATGCCCAAAATAACATTTTTTAATGATCACAAGTTACTGCGCTGTAGAGATTTATTGCCCTTCCATTTTTAGTGTGTGCTTGGTTTCCATTGATCATGGGGCTTTGGCCACTTTTCACAAATAGCTTTAACTTGTTATAAGAAGGTTGCTATGGATTTCAAGTTCTTCTTTCCAAGAAGTAATCTGTGCTATCATAAACAGCTGGGGAAAAAATCCCACTCTGTTTCCTTTTCAGCTATACTGTCTTTAACTGTAAGTCAAAAAATTTAGTAGGAAGCTCCTAAGATTTCTTCAAATAGTATCCAGCTCTCATAATCTTTCTGTACTTCTGCACAGCTTATTTAAAATTCAGCTTTTTTCACTCTTTTAAAAGGCTTTAGCATAAATATTTGTAGCCATGACGGCTTAGATTACAGCAGTGCCTAAAATTACCTCAGTAAAACACAGGGGAGGACAACTCTTTTCTGAAAAGAGAAGCCTGGGAAACAGAACTTCACAGTTTACTGCATTACGCTGGTTTTTGAATAGATGGAATTAAACTTGTTATAAGTGTGCTTTCTAAATTATGTTTGGTTTATAGCATGGTTTAGGAGGATCCCAACCAAGGAAGGGGGAAGGGAGACTAGGAGAGGAACTTCTGGAAGATCTTGAATCCCTCTCTCCCGCTCTGTCTTCTACACTTCATATTTCAGATTTCTCTTGTCACCTCAAGGCAATGACTACAGGATTTATACACATTTTAAACTTCATACTACATTTATTAACCTGAGAAGTGCTACCATTTAAAATCACATTGCAGAGTCTATTTCCACATTTTTGGTTTTTATCATAGAAATCTCCATTGACTCCTGAAGAAGGAGGGATTATAGTTAGTGTTAGCAAAATCAGTTGCAAATCAAAAATGTGAGTACCTCATGTGAGTACATTTCATGCACTGTTCTCTTCACACAAATTTTTGCAGTAGGTTCCTCCCACACATGCATGGACAAACACACACATTCTTGTGTAGCCCATTTCATCTTGACTTCTTCAATGTTCTAAAGGTAAGATTCATTACCCTGCTGTGAATCAGACTTTAAGATAATATAGTTTCATGACTGATACAGAGCTGAGATAGGGACAGATTTTACTGCCCAGCCCCATCAGAGTTGAGGAAGGAAACACCTCTCAGCCTAAACTAAATCTCAGACTGACCAGAAATCTATAAGCAATCAAATGCCATTTGATTGCTCTTGAAACAAGAATAGCACCCAAGCAGGACATTTGGTTAATGGACAAATCTTGTGCTGTTTAGCAGCAGAGGGTGGAGTTGAAGCCACCAAAGGGAGAAAAGAAGTTCAGTGGCATTTTAATGCCAATAGTGAAACCAACAAGCTGTTGAAACAAATTGCTTGTTGCTCCCCCTGCAGAGCTGGGAACAGAAAGCTTCCTGCTTGCTGCAGGAAGGAGAATCATTGATTCTGAATCCATGGTAAAATGGGTTTGTTTGAATCCATCTCTGAGACGGTTTCTGGAGGTGACGATGTTGAGCTGCCATGCTGCGTGTGTTGTGACATACACATTTAGGTGGGTGTTCTAAAGCCATATCCTCGCCTGTATGTCTCCCTGGTATGTGCAGCAGCTCTAGATGCAGTTACATTTTCAAGGCTTTATTTGTACTGTCAACACCAAGGAGTGATACTTGCCTTTTTTCCTTGTCAGACCACTTTTTCCTAGAGCACGTGAGCTCTCCTGAGTACACACAGGCGCCTGCCCTGTTCCTCTGGGTTTCAAGTCAAGAGGCGTAAGCTAAATCCAGCCAGCCAGGCATGTGCCATGTGCTAAGAATGAGACAATATATTCTTCCCTGCATGGTCAGAGTTAGTGTCATGGTCATGTGAATACCAGGTTTCCAGACTGCAGCTGTCTTGATGCTGCTGATTGGAGTGCAGGTGGATGAGTGCACAGGGAGAAGTGCAGCTGGCAGCCCACTGGTACCCAAGAGTGGCACTGTTTGTGTAGGGCATAGTCACTAGCCATCCTGTTTCTGCCCAGCACATGTGTCGTGGTTTAACCCCAGCCAGCAACTAAGTACCACACACCCCCTCCCTCACTCCCTCCACACCTTCCCCCCAAGTGGGACAGGCAGAGGAATCAGGAAAAAAATACTCCCTCCCCCAAAAAAACCCAAAAGACAACCCCACCACGAAAAAACCTCATCAAAATTTGTGGATCAAGATAAGAACACTTTAATAATGGAAACAAAGTAAAATATATTCATACTAGTAATACAACTAATAATAATAATTTTCATGAAAGAGAGAGAAATAACAAGTGATGCATAATACAGTTGTTCACTGACTGATGACCAACTCACCAACAATCAACAGTTCCCAGCCAATTCCTGCCAGTTTATATACTGGGTGTGATGTTCTATGGTATAGAATATCCCTTTGGCCAGTTCAGGTTATGTTCCCTCCCTGCTTCTCATTAACCTCCTCACTGGCAGAGCATGAGACACTAAGAAGTCCTTGACTTAGGGTGAGCCCTGCTTAGCAACAGCCAAAACATCAGCATGTTTTAACATTATTCTCATACTGAATCCAAAACTCAGCACTACACCAGCTACTAAGAAGAAAATTAACTCTATCCCAGCCAAAACCAGGACAACCTGACAGGTCTTCAGTGTTCAGGCAGAAGAGGGAATGTGAATCAATTGTAAACAAAAATGAATAAATAGAAATTTTTGAAAAACTTGTTGGGTTGTATATTGAAGAAAACAGCATCTCACTGATACTTATATTTCCCCCTTAAGAACTTTCTTATGCATGAGCCTGAAATGTTGTAACAGGTTTCTAGATTTTTCTAAAGGTGATCTTACTATCAAAACTATTTTCCCAACTAATAAGTCAACAGCTTTCTGTCTTAATTTCAGTCTCTTACTTGCAGTACTATTATAGAAAACGATTAATCTCTTTCTTTTCCAAACAGATTTTTGTCTTCTCGGGTTTCAGAAATTTGAAGTTCCTGTAGTCAGTTGTTCCTCTAAACCTAAGACATGCTTATCTGACACATCATCAGCAATCTAAAACAAAATGTTTCCAGTCATCAGAAATATAATAAACCACGATCACTCCCTTGCTGGGGGTTTGGAATTACAAGTCACCACTTTTGATTTGAAACATCAAAAATCCCATGTAAATGTTTTGCCTCAGCCACATGGCTGTGGCATGTTTGGCGCCAGACTGTTGGAGCTTTCCTCAGAAGTTTGCACTGCACTGTATCACACTTGGTGCTGTGGGACTATGCACTGTGAAAGCATTCATGGTGAGTAAGGGTGTCCCAGCCTGGTCTAACATGAGTGTGAATTTTAGCAGAAAATATGGGAAAATATGAATTATTTATGTCTGCATTTAGACCTCAAGAAGTGACAGCTGAAAATAGAGAGACCAGTGAGGATGAAAAGTGATACACCCCAATTCTTTTATAATGTACCTGGTGTTATTTTCCCCTGTTTTTCACTGGCTGAAGCCAGGAGGCAGCTGAATGGCAGCATTTATATTTTTTCAGAAGAAGAGATTCAGGCCTTTGTTTATTTCACTGTAGAAAGTGATACTTCCCACAAATGACTGCAGAGAGATGTGCATATCGAGGATATTGAGTGTTTCAGATTGCTTTGATAAGGACAAATGGCCTACAAATCGCTAGATAGGAAATGAAACATGGCACATTGTCTTGAACTATCTCCCTTAATAATAGTTTTTGCAAAACAGCAACACAAATACCTGGTAGTCATGTTGCAGAGAGGCATTCAAGTGGTCCTCATTCAGATGCTTTAAGGTAAAGAGTAGTTAATTAGATTTCAGAGTTTAACAGGATTAGCAGTTAAACATAATTTTGAACAGAAGATGTTGGCAGCATTTTGCTGAGTTTTTGCTTCGAATTAGGGGAAGATTTAGAAAATGAAATTGTTCCTAATTTCTTGTTATTTTTTTTTTAAGGAGTGAGCAGTCTGAGTTTGACCAGGTTGCTAAACATGCTCAGACTCACATTTCCTCTCCATGTAACTCTAGTACCCAAATTTTCTCTACCCACTCATTTCAGACAGAGATTATAAACAGTGGGTTTCTCACCCATTCAGTTCATACTAAGGTGATAAACAGCTGAGTTTCAGCCCCTCTGTGGAACTGCAGTGCTCCATGACAGATAATGCAGCTATCTCTGTACTCTCTCTGTTGCTAGCTCTGGAGCTTCTCCTCTCTCACTGTCTAGTCTGTCTCTGCCTGATCCCATCAGAATGCCTGCTTCCCACTCCAGTGTCTATTCCAGGACATACACTCATAGTTGTGTCCCATCTCCAAAGTTTGTTTCTACAGGCACATTCAACCTCTGATAGTTTCACTTGAACTGGGATTAATGGGTCACAAAATTAATTGAGAGGAATCTAAATTTCATTGTGACAGCCATTCCTTAGATTAGTCATATTGGCCAAGAATTTATACAGAAGCTAAAGATTGTGTATAAGCTTGATTGTTGTATGTTATTTTTGACCTGAAGATTGTTTCATTGTTTCATTTCTCTGGTGTAGAGTTATACTTTCTAGCTTCTTTTGTAATTGCCTCTATGGCTGTCAAGCAGTCCTCGAAGACATGAAGATTTTTATTTAAATAATCAAAAATGAAACATATTGAGCTTAAATCGAAAGTATTCAATTTTTGTCAGTTAAATAACAAGGTATCTTCTGAGCACCTGGAAGATATTTGTTCATAGTACTAGTCAGACCAATAATTAATGAGTATTTGGTATGCAGAACAAAATAGTGTTCAGTAATTAAATACCACCTTGGATCTCAAGATCTCAATGAGATAAATAATTACTACCACAGCTTTCGAGAATGAAAGTACTTGAAGTTTATAGAATGCCCAATGTCAGACCCAGAAATAGACACAACACTTATTTTAAATATGAGGAAACCAATGAGTTACAGAGAAACATTAAATCAATATTTACATTCACCTCTGTGGGAAGAGTTACAAAATGTGTTATTTAGAGATGTAGGCATTGCACACAGTATGCTGAGGTCTCATATTTAGTTTGGAGGAGAGATGGCTTTGGGGGGCACACAGGAGCAGCCCTCAATACCCACAGGGAGGTGGTAGGTAAGACAAACGTAAGCTCATCATAGCTGTGCATGGGGGGAGGACAAGAAACAATTGATTTAAATGAAATAAAAGAGATCAAGGCTGGATATGATGAGAAATTTCATGGCTGGATGGACAGCCAAGTGGTGGAGCTGGTTGCCAGAGTCTGTACATTCTTATTCCTTGAAATTTTTCAAGACTTGACTGGATCAGGCCCTGACTGACCCTGTAGCTGACCCTGCTTAAGCAGGAGTTTGGACTAGAGACCTCTAAGGTTGCTTCCCTCCTGATTATCATTTGAACCTACAATACTACATCTGTCAAATACAACAGTTGCTCCATTAACATCTGGCTACTATCCTGGTCAGTAGTTTAAGTCCTAAAACTGCAAATTCCTACTCCTGTGAGTGGATTTAAAGATACCAATAGTCCCAGTGAGGTTGATAGGATTGCTGGCAAGAATAAGGCATTAAAAGATCATGTCACTAGTCTGGAAACCACTTTTCTCTTGGTTTTCTTCAGTGACTCACGTCCTCCCTGAAAAGCCTCACATGTCAAGGAAATTATATGAAAGGCAAATGTATTATTCCTTTGGTAGTTGTGGTTTTACATGCTAACTTCCTGTCTTTACAAACAGGTTATTGCCCCTAATTGCCATGTGAAAAGCCATGATTAACACAGGGAAAATTAATTTACTTTATAATTGAAAGTGCTGTCAAATAAAATGCGCTATAATAGGGGGGAAACTATTTATTTCTCCGATTAGTAACCTTAGATAACAACAGACTGCAAGTCAAACTAAGAATGTGGTCTTTGTTGTAGATGTTGCTATTATTGTTGTTCTTTTAAACCACATGATATCCCTCTGACAGAATTGTTTAAATTTTTCTGTGAAACTTCAACCTTTGCCCTTTCCACAGATTTGCAACCAATGTGATGCCCTGTTTCTACAGGGATTTATTTTCATGTATCAGTATCCCCTCTGTTTTTACAGGTGGGAAAAAAATATATTCATTTGACAGCGTTATTTTTGACCTACAGTAAGAAATGTCTAGTAAAAAGAAAAGTGGAAATTCAGCACTTAGAAGTTAATTTAATTTGTAGAAATGTAATTGAGCAACCAAGACAGATTTCTATCTGTTAGATGAGTTTTCAGTAGAGGACTTGAGCAACTGTGCACTGCTACCAAGAAGGCTGAACTTTTCTCTTCTTGGCACTACTCAACTAATGGAAAATTGAAAATTCAGAGTTACTTCCTCTGTTCAAGAATTGTGCCCCATTAAGTCTCTTATCAGGCTGTTTAATGTAGAATATGAGTTATGTTTTATGGAGAAGCATTTATAATTCCAGAGCAGGTCAGACTGTAATTGCAAGTTTAGTAAAGAGCTCTTCTGATAAAAAGGAGGAACTATTACAGATGAACAAGAGTAGCTAGGAGCTGAATCTTGGGGAAGAGCATATTTCTCTCAGGAATTCATGTTTTTCATCTCTTGGCCACTCCTCTTACGACTCATAAACCTGCAGATAATCCAAGCAGAGTAATGCACACTGATTTTCCTTTGGAGAAATACTGAACACACACACGTGGAGAAGGCTAGTGCACATCCAGAACAGTACCTTAAAACCGAAAGTCAAATGTTTGAAAAATGGTAAATTTTAGCTTCCTCTGGGATTATTTCCCAAAAAACCAAAAAAACCCAACCCAAGAAACCAAGTCTCTAATATCATGAAACTCAAATCTGTTTTATCTGGTTTTGGCACATTCAGTTGCAGCTTCTTGGCTTCAACATGTTTCAAATTCCATTATTGTATCTGATTCTCTTTCTACTTCATTTTCATAATACACCTGGAGTCCTCTGTATTCATTAGAACAGGAAGCCAGTATTCTTCATGCCTCATGAATGCTGGCAAACAGGATATTACTGGTGTCATCCATGTGTTTGTTGGAGGATGTTGTATTAGGAGTGCTTAGCTACTCGATATTGAAGTGTACCTGTACCCTTGCTGAACAAAGTTGTTTTGCTTTTAACATAAAGAACTAAGACCAAAATGTAGAACTCACTATTTTTAGCCTGCCAGGATCTATGCCATTTCAAAGTTTATGAAAATTTTCAACTGTGGTTGAAGGATAATTTAATATTTCATAATTTACCACTGACCATTTCCACTGAAAAATTAATATTTAAAATTAATGATTAATATTTTGCAATAAATGTCTGGTTTTGAATATTTTAATGAAATTGAGGTTGGGGGCAAAGAAGAGTTAAGAATATTTTGAAATTAATTTTAATTGTGGTTTACTTTGAATTTACATTTAATAGTGATCATTATGACCTTGACACAGCAATCCTCTACTAAAGAGATTCGTGTGTGGGCTAAATGCCTTACCATATTAATAATTTTTTAATGAACTTTCTTTTGTAATACCTCATAGCTTCAGAAGGATATAATCCATTTGTAAATGTTTGGATGCTTTAGAAAGGGTACAAATGTCACTGTTCCATTTCAGCAATGTTTCAGAGCGGTATTTACTAGAGATCTTAAGTTAATTTTAACATGGAAGGCTCTTGATGCAGAGGAATAATGATAATGTGAGGAAAAAAACCACTTAAGGTTACACAGCAGTTCATTAGAAAGCAAGAACCCAGACCGCCTGACCATTATTTCAATCTCTTACCCATTTTCCTCTACCACCAGCTTTCAGTATTTGATAGACTGCTGCTTAGAAATAAATTAAAAATATGTCGTTTATATCAGAGTATATATGTGTGCTTTTTGAGGTCCTTACCAAGGATCTGTTTGTTTTTTTTTTTTTTAATTTTGCTTTATTCTTTGCTTTGTTTCATGTCTATTCAATTTTATTTATTCCATGTTTTCTTTTTGTTTTGTTTTTGTTTTTAGTTGTGTCTGGTAAGTTGAAATTTTATTGGCCATCTTCTAGTCATCGTATCACTGTGACGGGAACTTCTCCTCCCCTTCCCATCCATCCCCTTCCATGTCCTTCAACCAGTCAGCTCCCATCTTTTACTTGTTATTGACAAGACACATCGAACAGAATAAATTCTGCATGAAGTGTGGGTAACTTAATGGCAAAGAGAAAGGTAATGGGTTGCGAACTTTCTGTCTGTTTTTGTGTGATGTAATGAGTCAAATCCTAATATCTTCTTTCTGCAGTGGCTGCATTAGTTGAACTTCAAAGTGCGCTATAAAAATGATGTTTGGTTTGAAGGCCTCAAGGATAAAAGTTGTTCTTTCCTTACATAGATTATTATTTTGGCATCTTTTACAGTGTTATCATTACAGAACACGTGTATGTGACCCCAGCTGTGAAATCAAACTGGCATTAAACGAAAGAGACAGTAAAGATGCTGCTAGTACAGTTAACATTGAGAGGAATTTAATAACAGTTTCACTTAAACCTGTTTCAATTCTTCTGACATTGAAGCTAAGACTTCATTATTTACCTTAATGGCAGTAGATTTAGAATAATACACATATGGGTAATGTGCACATATATTTAGGATAATATCCATACAAAATACATACTTAGAATAATATCATGAGAAACATGTGCCTATTTATATTTTATATATTCTACCATGATTACCTGTAAGACTAAATTCCCCCTTCTTTTTTTGTGTTCAGTAGTCCCTGAACAGTCATCTTTGGGTACTGTAATCACAACCACTCAGCTATTTCTCCAGTGGTCAGAAAAATTCTAATCTCTTTATAGCTGTATGTGTCCTCAAGTTCAACAAAATCTGAAACCCTATAAATCCTCTGTACTAGCACAGGATTTAGAAACCCTCAGTCCCATTTTGTGTGACACTGGATCACAGTCTAGTACAGCACCAACCAAGCCCTAAATTTAACTAGATGCTAAATTTATTCTTATTATTAGAATCTAAGAGCATAACAAAGGTGCTTCATCCTCATCTCCATTTTCCCTATCATACCTTACAACCCTGTGGCAAACCCCCAACCGGTTCACCTTCTGCTCTAAATGAAAGGTGCTGTCATGTCAAAGTCTTCCCACATCTTCTTCCAAGGTCCTGCTTGAACATTTCAGAGCTAAATGGTTTGAAGTCTGCTAATTACTGTAGGTCAATCTTACCTTCACTTTTCATGATTTCTTGTCTAAAGAAATGCTAGGGAAGGTAGTATTTGCATCCAAACATGCATAATAGTACGTCATGCTTTAAAAATTCCTCTGAAAAATGGAGGGTAATAGGAAGAGTATATTCTAATGTGAACTCGCTAGGATGAGGCACAGGGAGCAGATAACTGCAAGTCTTGGCCCACAGGAGCAGTGAAGGTGATTTTTTTAGAAAGGACTTGAGTGCTATTGAATTTATTCTAGATAAAAACACAACAGCTTGATATTTATAAAACACATTATTATGAACCATGTCTTTGAATTATATATATTACACTATTTTTAATTAAAAATCTTGTAAAGACGTAAATCAAAAAGAGGGAAAAAAGCCAAACACCAAAAAACACTTGATTTTTTTTGTACCTGAAATCAGATACAAAACATCCCCTTCATTCTCAAATCAAAAAAGAAGGAAGGCATAATTCGTTTTGGAGAGATGATCAGAAGAAATTGGAAATGAATAAGTAAATGGACTTTCTTTTAATGCACATTTTCTAAGTAATAGTTAACAGCCTATAACACACACTAGATTTTTTTTTTCTGTGCCAGCACCACCAAGATATCTAATGCTGTCATCTGTGCTGATTTTTTTTTTTTTTAAATGTGACTGACATGATTTTTTGACATTCTATTTACTGCTGGATGAAGGGGTTGTTGAAGTCTGTATAAATCAAACAGTTTGGACAATGCTGACAGTATTTATAATGTTAGGCTGAGCAGATGTTTCAAATTTGCCTTCATTTGCATGTATATTTTGTTTGAACATGCTCTTGCCTATGAGGAAGGCATTTAGCTCTGCTGTTCCTTTAAATTTATTTCTCTTCAGTGTTTGAACTGATGATTTTAAGTGGTTATAATTTGTTGAATGGTATTTCTTGGGATTTTGACTTTAAGTTTTTTTGAGACCATGACTACATCAAAAAATCTGTTATATAAGCAATTAAGGGCTTTTTCTTTCCTCAGCTTTCCTAAATCAAAGATGATGACTTGTGCACGTAAGCCTGATTTTGTAACTACTCAACAGTGTTTCTTGCAGCCCTTAACAAAGTGCATCCTCTGAGCCAGTTGCCCCTCAAAGATTTCTCCATTCTGACTTGGAGCCCTTTAAAAACCAAATTGTAGCAGATTTGTTTGTGTTGGTGATTGTTGCTCTGCAACATCTCATCAGGTTGGTGGGACTTATTTCCTTGTACACACGGTCAGGAGTAAAACCACATGTTGCACAGTCAGAGTTTTAATTGGGAGGTCCAGACACTAAAAAATTCATCTGAATGATGCCAAGGCTGTTAGAGAGTGATGTGTCTTTGTGCTGCCTCTCCTTGTTAAAGAAACTTAGCTATTCTGGTTTACACCACTTAAAGTCAGAGGGCAGATTGTTCTTTTGAATTGGCTGATAGCAGTGTGCCTTATTTCTCTTGTTTTTTGGTGTTTTCCTTTCAGAACCTCCACAGTTTGTTGTAAAGCCTCGAGATCAGGTGGCTGCACTGGGGAGAACGGTGACTTTCCAGTGTGAAGCAACTGGAAACCCTCAGCCAGCCATCTTTTGGCGGAGAGAGGGAAGTCAGGTAAAACAGCCTCTCTCTCCCTTCTTCCTGGCAGTTTCTTGAAGAGATGATTTCATGTGAGAGAAGAATATTTTAATTATTTTTTTTAAGATGTGAAAAGCAGGTTCAGAGCTTGGAGTTGCTGGATATTTATTCATGTGCTTGCTACATGATGTCAGCCTTACCAGGAAAGGTATCTGTGTTTTGCTGTTTCCTCCATGAGGGTAAAAATAAATCTGTGATAATCAACTAGAATTATTCCGTCACTGCTATGACAATCTATTTCATCTAGTAGGGAGAACTTTTAAGAGATGGAGATGAGTTACACCGAAGTTTGTTTGAACCCCCAAACACTCCCAGATTTTCAGAAAGTTTGGCTCTGGGTATATGGTGCAGCTGTCAGTTTGCCACGTGCTTTTAAGACTGGCAAACTAAACCATTTGCTATATTGATCTGCGTCACTGCCTGGGGAGGAGTCTAGTTATGGGCTGAGGAAATCTACTTTCCCACTCCATCAGTTGACTGACGGACCATACCTGAATAGGTCACTTTTTCTCCCAGGTTCCTTATTTGAATGGGACAGAAAATCATTTCCAGCTTCTTTGTAAAGGATCTTGAAAGCCAGTGGGTGAAACACAATATAGCACAGCAAGAGAATCACAGTTTTCTTTCAGAGTCATCTTCTGAAGGAGGGATGTGACACAAAGTATTCTTTATTGGAAGGAAAGAAGGAATATGGGATTCCCGTTTTCCTGTGAATGCAGGAATGAATGGTGCAATAGCATATGACAGGGTTCTTTGTGTTACAAAACAATAGGCCAGAGAAATTGAGAACACTTAGAGATTGGCTTCTTTGCTCCATTTGCAGCATTTCTCTCTCAGTACCTAAGTACAACTAGACTGCTAACCAAATGTAGATGATAATCTTCAATGGTATAAGTATACCAGAATATTATGCTTGCATTTTTTAATTACCTGGCTTTTATTTATTTATTTAACCAACTGTTGTCTAGAAGATCATTTTTTTTTTTGCTCATTTTTGATTCTGCTGAGGGGTGACCACTTGTGATGATTGAGGGAACTGAAAGAGGAGGTCAGTGAATAGAGTTTGCTAATCCTGAAGTAGAGGGTACTGTGTCCCACTCCTTTGGATGATTTTTGGAAATGCAAAATGTAGTTAAATAAGAAAGAGAGATATAGCCTCTGTTACCTTAAAGTATTCTTATTCACAAATTTTTCAACCAGAGGTGGAAATTTGGAACCAGTATTTGTTGTGAGAGACTTGTATTATTTTGATTGCAGTTTTGACTTTTACCCACTGTTGGTACATACTGTGTAAGTCATACCAAAACTGTCTAAATAGGCATAGGACTTAGTTCTGTATTATAATACTTTTCATAAAACACAAACACTGTGATTAGCAAGAGCTAAAAAGCATCAGTTAGAGCATGGTGCTAGTAATACCAAGGTTGTGGGTTCTTCTCTTAAGAGTTAGACTCAATAATCTTTGTGGGTCCTTTCCAACTCAGAATATTCTGTGAACTAAGCTCAGTATCTCTTTTTAGAAAACTGCTTCATTCTTAGGAAGGCAAATGTTAAAATACAGATAAGTAAACCAACGTCTGCATTTAAATGGAAGAAATTGAGTGCCCTGGAGCAAGTTCTAAAAAAGCACATTAAAGCAAATTACTGAGGTTCACCACAGTTGCTTGCACCATTATGGTATCTGTACATATCACATTCTCACGAGCAACTGTTAAACTTTGTGCAAAGTCTGACATTAACCATAGAGGTTGTTAGAGCATTCCCAGAAGCCTTCTACAATTATATGTGCGTATCTGCACCTATTTTATCACAAAAGATCCTAGAGAAGCTATCCACATTGTGGTATAGATGTGCTTAAGACATGAAGAGCAGAATGTTTTCTGTTTAATGTGAAAAGATTAATTTGTTTAGATATGTAAAAGTTGAGATTACTGATGTTTGAATTGATTTAACCCTTTTCCCCCTCACTTTCTTTCCTGTGCATCTTGTAGAATCTACTTTTCTCATACCAGCCCCCTCAGTCATCCAGCCGCTTTTCAGTTTCCCAGACAGGAGACCTCACTATCACCAATGTCCAGAGATCGGATGTTGGGTACTATATCTGCCAGACTTTAAATGTTGCGGGAAGTATCATAACAAAAGCCTACTTGGAAGTTACAGACGGTAAGCAAAGATTCGTTTTATCATTTCCAAGTTTTTGTTTTCATTTGAAGACAGCAGTGAAGTGATGTGACACTACTTTGAAATCTGCTTTGCATAAGTGTGGATTCCATGTGTCTTTGAACATAAAAATCCTTTTTTGGCCATCTCTGTCAGGGGTTTAAAATTCTCGATATTGTGTTACACCCTATTTACATTTTGTATTTGGTAAGTATATTCAGTTTATGGATTTTTGTCAGATCTGTTAATGTTCATCTGACTCTTTTTTACCTTCCCCCACTACATTTAGTTTACTTTCATATTGCTTGCTCTTTCATATTGACTAGCTCTTTATCCCTGTTATTTTGCGTGTCCCTTTGCTTAGCATCTCCCCTGTTTTTTTCCCTGTTTTTTAATATTGCATTATAGCAAGGGAAAAAACTCAACCTGTATGGAGATCAGCAGAATAACATACAAATTAATATGATTATACATCTCTTTTTAGGAGTAGTTGGGAAAAAAATTAAGATGAAAAAACTACAGGACGCATGACTACAAGCAGTAATACATGCTGATGTGTGGCCAGTTTCTAATTATCAGAAATACTGTATATTTTTAACAACAAAGATACACAGGGAAAATACTAATCTTAGCATTTATGGACAAAGAGGATAAGTGCAGAGACTTTGAGAGGAGGAAAGCTGTTGTCTGCAAATAGTTTTCATTAAGTAGCCCTTTGCATTATAGAAAGCATAGAAATAATGCAGTACTAGAAACATTCAGTGAACCTGGAGGAAAAAAAAAATTATTTACATCCCTTGGACTGAGATTGGAGGAATAGGACTACATCCTTTCTGGTTTCTCAGAAGTGGTAAGCCACATTTTATATATAATACTTTTATCCATTTTTTCACTGGAGAGAAGGCCATGGAAAGGTGAGAGATGAATTTAAAATAAAAAGTTAAGAAAATTAAAGAGTTTTTCTGCTAGTGACCTATGCCATCTGAACTTGGGAAAACCAATTTAAATATATTTTCTTTCTTATATACTCTGGGTTATATGTCTGAATATATGGATGTTGATATATATCATCTGTATGATAGATAAATATATAAAAGATATATATAGATAGATGTGATTATATGAGATATGGATATCTGATATATATGATACATGAATATCTGATGGGTAGTTGTTTCCTGTAATGTCTTGGGACAGTGTTTTTTTGATACTATCATGAAAGTGAAGGCAGGATATGCTGAATGATGCCCAGGTATTCTTAAAGATAATAGAAATTGCTATCAATTTCAGTGGCACTTAGATTAACTATGAATTTCAGTGGCATTAGATTTCTCCTGTAGGCACAGATGGGTCAGACTCTTAACCACTGGCAACTACAAGGCTCTTTACAAACTTGTCAAAGTCAAATGGAGATTTTAAGTGGGCTTATTTTTGACTGTCTCTGCAGAGAAAGATAGTAATGGCCTTGCAGTGCATTGCAACAGGTTGGGACAAGAACTAAAGGATAAATTAAGCAGTTGAAAATAGAGTGTCATTTGAACATGCAAATGAAATTATGGGGGTTGGAATTTAGCCAAAAAAAGCAGTACTAACACCCTGTCCGTTGTTATGAAAAGTAATTTAGAAATATCTGATGTTCACAAATTATGAGAACTTCAGGTTTGTATTTCAGCTACCAAACCAGTTTTTAAGTTACATGAGCCCCATGACACTACTGAACAGATTTATGTAATTTAAAGGTATGGCTATTTTCAGATCATCAGTCCATGTCATCTTGGATGGTACAGGTACAGCAGATCACTGAAACACATAACTTTTATCTTTATTATTATTATTATTATTCACTGGATTATGGGGAAAAAGGCTTTGTGTAGACACTCGTTCTTTTTTCTGTGAATACAGAGACTGCTTTATACCTTTCTCTACACACTTATTAAATAACCCATCAGTTACATTTAATTTGCATTGTGTGAAAGATGCATTAAAATTGATGTAAATACACTGTGGGATTTTTTTTTTTGTGTCTTTGAAGTCATATTGACAGATGAAGTCCTCGAAGAACTGAAAGTCAGAAACTACTGGGAAGATATTTCTTAGTTGAAAGTTCTTTCATATGGTAGTTCTATCCATTAGCTCTGTGTTCCCTTTAACCTACTGCTGGGCACCTCCCAGTTAGGAAACAGCACCAAGATGAGTTGATGGCACATGATAAATGTGTTTTTTTTTAAAGAAGTATGTATTTATCAGGTTGTCCCCTGCCTGCCCACGTCCTTTTTCTCTGTTTTTAAATGTTGGAAGTATGAGTTTTGTTATATAGGCCTGCCACATGGTAGGCGACAAAAGAATTTGGAAAATCCTTTCTTTCTCTATTATCACTTTATAAAGACACTGGAAGTAGAGAATGCCTAGCAGATACCACTGTGCAATATGCAATGCTCTTTACATTCTGAAAATACTGTGTTGGGAATCATCTTAAACTTCCATAGCTGTGCATCATTATAATGCACCCTGCCCTGAATAATGCATGCCTCCAACTTTAATTACTTCTTTAATTATCTTTAGTTTGTTTCAAAGCCTCCAGCAACTGCTGTTGCTTCGATGATTAGAAAATTGCTTCCAGTTGCAGAAATCCCTTTCCTGTTGTTTCTCCTGGCAGTGGTTGCAGACCGGCCTCCCCCTGTCATTCGACAGGGTCCTGTGAATCAGACTGTAGCAGTAGATGGTACTTTTGTACTGAACTGTGTGGCCACAGGCACTTTAATGCCCACTATCCTCTGGAAAAAGGATGGGATCCTCGTTTCCACCCAGGACTCTCGCATCAAGCAGTTGGAGACAGGAGCATTGCAGATCCGATATGCCAAGGTAGCTTGGACCAGCAAAGGGGTTCCCTTGTTTATTCCACTTTGTTTTTTCACCTCCAGGCATTTTTTATGTAGTAAATCCTACATTTAGAATTAAAGACATGTTTCATAAATATATTAAAATATTTGATACTTTATGTTTTCAGATAGCTCATTCTTTACACTTAACACCTGCCTAGGGCAATTATTTCAGATTTCATAAGGAAAAATGCTTTTTAAGAGCTATTAATTAAGGGAATTAATTATTTGGTTCTTGAAACATGAAGGGGAAAGCAAAACTTGTATTTCAGTAAGACAAATCATTAAATTATTTGGGCTTTAGTACTAACCAGTTAAGTCAAATGTTTATAAATAAAACCTTTGTTTAGCATACAGCAGTAATAGAGCCACATGTGCAGCTTTTGCAAAAGAGTTTTTAGTGTTTAAATATATTCACTCATCAGTGTAACATAGTTTAAAGTGGGTAATCACCTGTCAAATACCTGATTTCCTCAGGGAGTTGTAGTATCTGGTCAGTATTGCTGCTGGTCATGCCTTGAACACTGTAAAATGTCTTAAAATGTTAAATTTTATCATACTGGCTATCCTTTCTGTGAAATTTAGTAATTTTTTTGAAATTAGGCTGAATACATCACTTTACTGTATTCCCTAGAGTTGCCATGTGGCAAATTAGAAGTTCAACTAGCTTAGAGTTTGATCTCTTGAGTTTTGGTCACTTTGTCCAGCTCATCTGGTGTGGCTGGGACCTTAGGAGGAGAGCATTTCTATTTTGGTGAAAAAAAGAAACTCTTTTGAAATGTGATTAAGTCACATATGGACAAATAATGCAACATTCAGAACTGAATGAGAATAGCATATGGAGATTCCTTTTTGAGTCTGCTGTAAATTGAAATTTATACTAACACAGGGAACCCCATGTGTACCCTGTGCGATATTTAAGCTTTGTTTTAAGGATGACATGTTCTCCAGTGCTCAGTCCTTATAAATCCCCAGGCATTATTTATGTAGAAGGTTGACAGATGCATGGGGTCTTGTCATCTGAGTTCCTTCTCAATTTATTTGATAGGACCTCTGCAGAATAAGGAATAAATGCTGCAAAATTCGCCTTCAATTTCTTCATCACAGAATAGTCAACATTAAATTAGAATCTGCAGCTTTTTCAGTTCTTTAGTGAGTGCTCAGAAGTAAATACCCATTTTCGTTTCACAGCACACGAAATCATAACTTCTAATGGAGGAAGTTTCTGGTTCGAAGTTTTTGCAGCCTAATACGTTTATCCATATTCATGGGGGAACACAGAGAGCTGTAATTGCTTTTCTGGCCCACTGAGTGCCTGATTGTTTCAAATATTTATTCTTCTCTTTCCCCATTCAGCTGGGTGACACTGGTCGGTACACCTGCATCGCTTCAACCCCAAGTGGCGAAGCTACATGGAGTGCATACATAGAGGTCCAAGGTAAATCAATTAGGGTTTCTCTGCAAGGAGAAAATACATAAAGGAAAATCAGCAATTGAAATGCAGAAGATATCTGACTCTGTCATAAATTACCAGTGCAGATGTGAACAGCATTTAGCTTTACAGCTGCTTCCTGTCCATACTCAGCATTTCTCTCTCCTTTGTCAGAGTTTGGAGTCCCAGTGCAGCCACCAAGACCCACTGACCCAAACTTGATTCCCAGTGCTCCGTCAAAACCCGAGGTTACAGATGTCAGCAGAAATACTGTAACGTTGTCATGGCAACCTAATTTGAATTCAGGTGCAACACCAACCTCTTACATAATTGAGGCCTTCAGGTATATGAGTCTCATGATCTTGCTGTACGTACATTTATGTATAATATCTTATTAAAGAAGCACGTGCTAACCTGCTGGTGTGTGTGTTTTATCCTTAGCCATGCATCTGGGAGCAGCTGGCAAACTGTAGCTGAAAATGTGAAAATGGAGAGTTTTGCAGTTAAAGGGCTAAAACCTAATGCAATTTATCTATTCCTTGTGAGAGCAGCTAATGCATATGGACTCAGCGACCCAAGCCAAATATCTGATCCAGTGAAAACTCAAGGTAAGCTTTGATACTGGACATTTTTGGGTATCCACAGCAGCTCTCACAAGTAGACAAAGCAATACCAGATGCAGGAATTCTGGTAGCTTGTGACTGACTGCCTATCCTGGCTATAATATCTTCTCTGGTAAAATACAGTTTTCAAACTTGCATTTCTCGATAACATAGACTCTGACAGCATGTTTCATTGCCTAAGGGAACCATAGTATCTCTTATCCAAAGGTAGTTACATCTTGCAGAATAGCTCCTTATAGTAACAAAAGTAATCTCTGGTTTTTTGTTAGCACACAAATCCTCAAGTTCCATGGAAATGTTATTACTATATCCAGTGAATCAAATGAGGCTTAAGACTGAGACAGAGAGAGAAAAATTATGTAATCTAAGTTGATTTCTGCTGCATTAGGAAAGAAAAAAGTTTAAAATTTGAAGGAATTTGGCATCATGAGCTAGTAAAGAAGAGGTTTGGCAGTTTTTTTAAAGTATTTCAATAATACAACTGTTGGAAGTAAATAGTAGGGAATGCTTATAGGTAGCCAAGTGGAAGAAAGGGCTGGGTAGAAGTGGATGAAGGAGCCATCCACTGACTCCAGCTGTGACTGAAGTCCAGCTATGGACTGAATCCAGCTATGTAAAAGTGAAAATAGCTGTGTTCACTGTGGCAAATAAATGACACTTAGGATGATATACAGGGAATAGTGCACTATGACTTTGAAGCCTGCATTTTTCCAGTAGAAGTACTTAGATTCTTAAGAACGGGAGAACTAGATATACTCTTTTTTCAAAGAAAAAGTGGTAGAGATCGTATTTTTTTGTTTGTTTGCCTTTCTGCTCTTCCTACTTACTGGAGAAATTGACCCTCTGGCTTATTGAGAGTGTCTGTGTTGTATGTTTGTTTCTTTGTTTGTATAAGTAAGTACCTGTTTGTTTTTGAAAGGAAGTTCTTTAGAGGAAACAAAGCATTTTCGTTTAGTAACTTCTTATTTTTTCTGTGGTGTTCTGAAAGCAAGTCTTTCTGATCTCCCTGGGGGAGGGACCAGTTTCACATTGCTGTTTTTCAGTATTATGCATTCTCCTGATGGCTGACAATTTCAGTGAATATATATAGACAGCAGAGTCACAGATACACGGAAAACAGGGATGGCACAGGTTCCTAAATCAGTTACCAAGGAAAGATTTAATAACCTTTTACTGATTCCTGATTCCTGGAAATTGAACAACACATGTTATTATGTGGGCAGGCTGCAGTGTTCTGTACAAGTCTGTTCTTCATGTAGTGTAGTTTCATTCCTGAAGATGAGATATTATGTCTGTCCCAAATTAACTGATCACTGACCTGATTCTGAGAAACAGCAAATGTTCTATTCACTCAGCTGAATGGTTTATAATAACATGGAAAAGCTTTGCTGTTCTCTGGGCACCTAGTAGAGCTGAAAACCAGAGAACCACACAAAACCTCAGTGAAAATAACAACCAATACATAGTATTTTCTTTAATAGTAAGAGATATAATCAAGTATCAAATTCTTTAAAAAGGTTCTGTTCTTCTTCCAATACCATTTCAGGTTTTTTTAAGTTGTGGTCTAGCGAAGCAAGTTCAGCAATTTCCCAGTTGACTTTTGTCTAGAGGACGGTACAGTCTTGCAGTAATGCATGTGCAGTCCAGAAACCTAGCCTACCTTCGTCTTTGCACTTGAGCAACACTGACAACCAAGTGCTTGGGTGTTATCACTGACAGTCCCTGTGCTGGAAGCTTGGAGCTGAAACAAGGAAACACACATCATCATATAGCACAGATGTGCAAATGGCTGAGCCTGTGAATAGTTTGATTCATACTGTTGATGACTCAATTTTTATGACTAGCGAAGATAGAACTAATTATTCCACTGACTTTCCTGTTACATTCTAAGCAGGGTGATATTTAGGCAGTGCTCCAAACAGAAGCTTCTATCTTTAACGCTTTCAAACTTTGGGAGGAGGGAAATATTCTGATAAATGGACTGTTTGGCAGAACATACTACATGTGGAAATAGCAATGATTCATTGGAGGGTTTTTTGGTTTTGTTGTTTTGTTGTTATCAGTGTTCCTTGTTAAGAATCTGGATTTGCCTGTCAGTGACTGCAAGCTGACTTCAGTTTGCTTCTTTAACTTTAAAGAAATAGAAGCTTCTTTTAAATGTGTTGAGGAAACTGTATGAGAGAAGTTCAAAGCGGCATAGGCTTTGTATGAATGGGAACTGTATTTCTCAAAGGAAAGTAGTCCTCATGGCTTGTCGTCATACAGCCTTACAATGGTTTCACTATTATTTGGTCAGGATTCAAATCTGGTACATGAGACTATGACCACCATGCAAAAAGCATGTTTTACAACTGTTGCATTCACTGACATAGAAGACACTTAGTAAATGCATCAACTGTGCTGTCCAAACCTCAGCTTTCAAGATAGACACCTGCAGTGACTTATTACAGTAGTTGTACATAAATGTATACAGAAATTCTATATACTCTAGCACTTCTTGAAAGCAGATAGCTATGGAAATTCCTGCAGTCTTCAGAGAAGAGAACCTTGAAGATTTCCTGCTGTTGCTTTGTCTCTAAAGGAGGTCAGACAGGGAAGTAGTAGGATGGAGCAAAGTTTATGTAATGCATTACTCCGTATCTGGAATTAGATTAATTAAAAAAAAGAAAGAATTTCAAGTACTTTTCATGAATTTCCCCGCCTGTGGTTTTTAACAATACTCAGCGTGATACTTGTTTAAAATGAAGCGATCAAGGAGAGAGGTGTGAAATCAATACAAAAACTGTATTGCTCTGTTGTCCATAGGACGTGTCTATTTGAGATACACTGTAAGTGATTGCCCTATAAATCTTATATGTCTGGCAGTCATTCCATTTCAGTTAAATATGCTTTTCAAGGGCTCAGCATACAAAAACTGTTTCCATTGTATCGTTGAGTATTTTGAGAGGAATTTGTCCCCTCATTCATGCAAATAACTTTTCTAGCTATAAGATAGACCAAGCAGCAGACAATCCAGGACAGCACTCACCTGGGTTCTGCCTCCTGTTTACAGAAGCCACTTGACATCAGAAAAGCTGCAGCCATGTGACTAATTTTTCTTTTTCTTTGGTTGTTATATGATTCTGTAGTTAAAAACAGCAAGTTTGCCAGCAGTTTATCTGAAGCTACAGCTTCTGCTTTTGCTGTTCTTTATAGGTTTTCTGGTCTCTTGGAATTTGCAAAACATTTTTTCTTCCCAGCAGGAAAGAAAAAAGAAATGCTGCTGTAGCCATTTACCAAAGCCATTCTTGAGCGTGGTGTGTCTTTTTCTGCAGCATTTCCCTCATGTTTCTCTCTGAGGAGGTGTAGTGTATTGATTTGATACTACCTCAGCACTGGAAAATATTGGATGTAGTTTTTTTTTCTTACATAATTGGGAAGTACTTAGGAAAAGCTTTATTGGTGATAGCATCATATACTTTCTGATATATTCATTTGTACTTATTTTAACAATCATATGTACTTGTGAGAATGGAATCTTAAATTATTACAGATGTTCCACCAACAAGTCAAGGTGTGGATCACAAGCAGGTCCAGAGAGAGCTGGGTGACGTGGTACTTCATCTGCACAACCCTACTATCCTTTCTTCCTCCTCAATTGAAGTCCATTGGACTGTGAGTATAAATCTGTGTCATGGTGGTGGTTACATGCACTGCTGTATTGTCCTGCTTTGACTGCAGTGGAGTCACACTTCAGGAAGCTGAGTAGTTTGTGTGCTTGCAGATGATTTTTTTTCTCTGGAATGAGTGCTCCTTGGGCTTTGCTTTCCTACTTCACTAAATTTTGTCGCATTTTCACCATCTGTGTCTCCGTAGAGCGTGCTGTTTACAGTATGGTGAGAGTTTCAGAGTTCTCTGGAAGCTAAAGGACTGATCAAAGCCCTCCTAAGTCATATCATTTGAAGCCTTTGCACTGCTTTCAGGAGGAAGTGTATCAGTCCCCTAATGAGATAGCATGGGCACTTCCCTGTCTGTCAGTCACCAGTGGAGAGAAATGCTGCATAATTCTGTTTGAAAGTGTTGCTTCCATCCTACGTGCATTCTGACAAACACACCCAAATCCATATATAAACCCATCTGAACCTGTCCTTTCCTGTGGTGCTCTGAGTACATATGGTACAGGGAGAAGAGATGAAAAGGGCAGTGTCAAATTGACAGGGGGTGGGAGGCAGCGGGAAGTTGGCCACGTGAAGGATATAACAGAGGGAATGAGGGAGTGAGGAAAAAATAATGTAGGAGTCCTGAAGCCAGGAGAATGGGAACATACACAAAAAAGATTCAGGCAGACTTACAAGGCTGAGGCATCACTGTGAGAAAGGATTAGAAATGGCTTACTGTGCGAGACTTTTGTCAGTCCAAAGGTAGAATTAAGACAAAGAACAATACGGGAAACTGCAAGTAGTGAACAATGAGGTAAGAAAATGTAATTCAGAGGAGAGCAGTTTTAAAATGGAATGCAGAATGAAGAAAAATATGGGGATATAATTATACCAGGTACAGGAGTAAAACCATAGGGATTGAGCTTTGAGGTCTTTTTAAGACTTCCATCTGAACATGTCGATATATTGGCAGGGATGGTGTGGGAGAGCACAGGCTATAGCCCCTGCCATGTCATGGCAGAATGTTTTGAACAGGAACAAAAGGCATTTTGACTATGTTGAAGAGTCGTAGCCCAAAGGAGTCCTGGCCCATAACCAGGGCTCCTCTTTGCTGCAGGAATACCAGTAATATCTGCAGTGTTGCACAGTAATTATGCTCTCACCTGCAGTATGGCCACCTGCAGCAGGCAATCTCCTGTTTTAACTAATACCATTAAAACATCTTTGAGATTTCAGCACGATTTTGTTTGACCTTTACTTATAGAGCAACCTTTTCCAGAAAGGCAGTTTTTGTCAGTCTCTTGGGTGGCCTGTGGCTTCTCTGCAATTTCAAAAATAAGCATTACCTCAGTTTCAGCTAACACACGCATTCTTTATGTGATTATTAAAAATGAAATATGTTGTTTTTTGGAGTAAAATTGCAAGCACACAGGGTTTTTTTATGTCACTGTATGAGATTTTTGAAAATAGGGAAAATCCGATGCACTTAAAAATTTTTATTGTGATTGTTATTGGACTTTCTTATCCATCAGAGATTGAAACTGGTAGTTAAAAGATAGTGAATGCTTCACAACAGATCACTTGTACGTGATAGCTTTCTGTTTCAGCTGTAGCCAAACATACTGTATCCATGCTTACATTAAGGTCTTTTTCTCCATACATTTGATATAAAATGACCTTGGTCTAAAAAGTGCACAGAACCACTGAGCATCAGCTTGATCTGATTTTCCAAGTCTCATCCATATTACCATAGTGAATTTTATGAGCCTCCCCAGAGCCCTCTCGGAACAGCCCTTTCCTTCCAGCAGAGCATCCTCCCTCTGAGTGGGTGGACATGGGGGAAGTGCTTGGACAGATCTGCCCTCTGACAGAGCCCAGCCACAGCAATGGAGAAGCTGCCAGCTGGCTGTCCTTCCAATTCACTTTCTCCAAAAAGAAGCAGGCAGGAAGCAGTGTTCATTGCACGGGTTTTGGGAAGCTTCCACACCTTGGGACAGTTGTTAGGCTCTCTCTGTTCATGTTCATCACCCTGAGTTGTGGCACTGTAGATCCCTCTTCCCCCATGTGCTCCCTGCCCCACCAGGCAGATTCAGGTGGGCAGAAGTCTGGCCAATGCTGTGCTCTGTTGGTCCATGGATGCAGAGACTGTTCATTTCATGGAGCTGAGACGTATTATACAACTCTGTTATCCTCCTTTAATGCCTTCCTAAATCCAGGGAAAACGGCACAGTTCTACCAGCATCAAACAGATTAATGCACTTGCGAGTCAGGCCTGTAATTTGCTGTCATGCAAGGAGCCTTTATCTGCTTTGGCAGTGATGTTTACTCTGAAAAACACGAGCGGGTAGTCCAGGGGCTGTGCACAGTGTCACGGACGTGATCACTGGTTCATGGATGTTCTGTCTTCTCTTGTCTTGCCAGGTGGACCAGCAATCCCAGTATATTCAAGGATATAAAATTCTGTACCGGCCTACGCCAGCATCCTATGGAGAGTCAGAGTGGCTAATCTTTGAAGTGAGGACTCCAACCAAAAACAGCGTTATTATTCCCGAGCTGAAGAAAGGTGTAAACTACGAAATCAAGGCCCGCCCTTTTTTTAATGAGTTTCAGGGAGCAGATAGTGAAGTGAAATTTGCAAAGACCCTGGAAGAAGGCAAGTAGGAGCCAGACTGTCTTCATCTTTCCTTTTTGAAGTAGCAGTCTGGCCAGCTTTCCTCTGATATGTTCATTATTTGATTTTGTTTGAAGTGCGTGCTGTTTGAGAGCAGCAATCTGTGGCAGAGGAGGCTGTGTCGGACTGATCATTACGTGAATTGTTTGGTGACACAGAAGTAAATATTCAGAGCCAGGCACGAGAGACAGAGAGAGAGGGATGTGCAAAAATCCCCTCCAACACACAATGGGAAATGCGCTTTTTTATCTTCCCTGCAGTGTGCACTCCTCCCTGCTGAGTTCATGGGCTGGTCACAAGTGACTTCTGTCAGATTCAAGCACTTGCTAATCACTATCTTGAGTAGATAGCAGACACCACAGAAATCATCAAAGCACTGTAGCTGAGGGAATGAAAACCATGCTTCTTAGAAGGCTTTTATATCTGGATCAATCAGTGAAACAAAATGAAAAGATGAATGAGGGCAACAGATATAGTGGACTAAATTATGTATTTCCATCTCATACATGTGCTAAAAAGAGAAGCTTCATAAAGCTCTTCCTTTTGTTGCTGCACGGCATAATGAGTATGCAAGGTGGCCAGTGCCTCTGCTAGGATGTACAAGCTGTCCCTTTCTATCTTCCTTCCCCGTTACAAATGCCTTGTAGCTCCAGTTTATTGCTGGAAGTGGTTCAAGAGGTGTGCATAGCTGCATTCATCCTAAACATCAGTTAAGCATCCAGTTTTTAGAAGGACTATTTCAAATGCAAAACATAAATTATTATACATGTGTTAACATTAACACATTCTGTCCTGATTTTAATAAGTTTCACATTACTCAGTATTATTTACACACTAGAGGAGCTGAGGTTTAGATTGGGGTCAATTTATAGGCTTTATTTTTCAAAACTCTTGATGCTGGGTGAGGTGATTTAAGACCATTGATGAATTCAGTGCTCAGGACTGTGACATTCAGATAATGAGTATCTGAACTTGGAGAGTCTAGTGATGAGAGTGACTTTTCCTGTCCTGCACAGCAAGACTACAGCAGAACCCAGGAGCGTGGTTGCAATTTGACACATTTTTACCCTGTGTTCAGAAACTGCCCTCAGTGAAGGATGGGGCACAAAAGATTGAGTTTGTATTGCCCAAAAACCATCTTCATCTTTAAAAATCTCGCTTCTGAGTGTGACAAACATAACCGTTCAATCCCTCTTTCCAAACAAACAGCTCCTAGTGCTCCACCTCAGAGTGTTTCAGTAACTAAGAACGATGGGAACGGGACAGCAATCGTGGTCACCTGGCAGCCACCCCCCGAGGACAACCAGAACGGGATGGTTCAAGAATATAAGGTACTGCTGGCATGCCTTGGTCCCCTGGCAGAGCGAGTACGGCCAGGTAGTGAGGGATGGGCTCTTCGTGGATGCTTGGCTCCATCTTCTGGTTACTCAGAGGAAATGGGAATGAAAATCGCTGCTTTGACTCCAACTCCATATTTAGTAATTCTGTCTGGGTGCTGGAAAGGCAATTAAAACAGCCTCTATAAATCAAAGCAAAGGGTCAACACTTGATTAAAACAGATACCTCCTTGCCTTCATTTTAACATGAGAAATGCACACTCAAGTAGAGGGGGAACCATACCTGTTTGAGAACCATTTTGTGACTCTTAGGACGTTGGCTGAGGTAGTAAATAAAAACAGCCTTAATGAGTTGAAAAGGTCAGGGATAATAATTAACAGTGTTAAGATCTGAGTAAATTATGCGTAACCGGGTAGCTAAAACAAAAGGAAAACTTTCAAGAAAAGAATGTGCTTGTATAATAATAAATCTATTTAGTGTATAGTAATTTTTCTTTTCTTCCAAACACAGTTCTTATTACGCTATTTAACTTTTAACAAATTGAAATTACATTATAAATATTTATTATTTGCTGTTCATTTACGAACATGGACTGTATTTTCAGTTCAATTTTTTTTGTGATAATTTACATTGCAAAGTAAATGAAGTTTATTTTTCCTAAGCAAGCTACAGACATTTTAAATGTCTAGTTGTGGGTATCAAGTAAGCTTTGTAGCCATGGAGAGGAAGGAGCTTTGGTTTCAGTCTTCTGCAAATGCACATTATTGAGAAAATCTTTCAAATGAGAATGTCTTGGTTACTTTTCAGGTTTAAACACAGTGCTATAAACATATATTCCTAGCTATCAAAGCTCATTCTGATATTTCTTTTCCCTCTGTAGAAATGGAAAAGGGAAGAGATTACTAAGCTTCATGGTCAATTTAGAATAATAAAACCCTTTTCATAACCTGGTCAACTGGTAAAAAAATCCATTTATGGCTTAGTTTCACATACATAATGTAATTGGAAAAAAAAAATACTTGTGAAGTTATTTCATTTAAAGACAGACTTTGGGCTGGAGAGATGGAATTATTTTCAACAAGAAACTGCATCAGAGGACTGTTAAGATTGCAAGGACACAACAGTAAAAGTCAGGAAATTCACATTTCTGAGTGGATGTAACACCTGTCCCACCTCCTAGCATGCAGAAGGAATAGGCTATCAGGTGTAGGAGCAAGTGTCCTGCAGTGCTTGTGTAGCAGTAGATGGCACACTGGCACATTTGTTGTGTTGATGCCATTATTTTCCTTTGTGCTTTTCACCATGGGCAGAAAACAGATACAATGAATATGTATGTGATTGCTCTTTATTTTGCTATGTGGGTTTTGTCTAAGAACTAAATAAATGCAGAACTAGTTATTTAAGATTAAAAAGTAGTAATAAGAAAAACCGCAAATTGAAGTCTTGTGAAATTTTTGTTTCCTTTTTGCTTTTCTATCTTCTATATTTTCTCCCAGCCACCCTAATCAAAGGCAAGAGTATGACTACTTTAATTAAAGGCTAAAATAAATAGGAAGTGTCAGTATCTCACACAAAAAGCCAGAAATTCAAATGCACAGCAGAAGTAATTTTTAACTTCCCTTAGATGAAGTTAGAAATTCTCTTGTTATACTAATTCTTTCTTCACTTATGTGTCTGTTATAATGTGAATTCATCCTTGTTTTTTAACATTCTAAAAGTTCATTTTCACTTGCCTATTGAGGGATGCAATCAATATAGTATGGCAAGTACTGAACAGCCTGATGTTTAACCTAACATTCTTTTGTCTTTTATTGTGAATTTCTTCTTTACTTGAGTGCCTAAGAACAAAACATTTTTTCCTGAATTAGTGGTTTATGTTACAGGTACATAATAAATTGTTTCCATTGTTTGCATATCCACCATTTTATGGGGTGGCAGTGGCGATTTCTGTGAAAACTCCCTCAGTCAAAGTGTAGATTTCAATATTTTGTTCCTCACTTAATCGAGTTCTTATTTACGTAATAGCATTTTCATGACCATGCTCTAGGATTTAAGAGCAGTGTTATTAATAATTTTACTACGAGTACTGACTGAATCAGTCTCTACATAGTATCAGAATACAAAAAGGAGATTCTCTTTGTGTGCTGTAATCTGCTCTGCAGCAGCACTTATGGATATCCTGTGTTGGGATTCGATTTCAAAGGAACTTAAAGTATATTTCACATCCTCACAGTGTCCCATTAACCTTGTTTCAATCCTTGGCATTCAGAGAAGGAAAAAGGGTCTTACAATGTCCTGAAGGTGAGATAAAATTTCCAGTGTCCAGGCAGAAAGGGCTGCAGCAATTGTTCTACATGTGAAACTGTAGCCCACTCACCTGGCAGTCTCCACAGCAGCAGAATTGCACGAGGGATTTAAAGCAGCTATCTGGGTACTAAATCTTTTAGGAGCTCCGTATGTCAAAGGCAAAATCTTCCCTCCTGTGTACAATCAGCCCAGGTTCAGGTATACTGCTGTTCTCAGCCAAGTTTGCTTCTTTACAGATAAAGTACTGAATTTAACTAATTTAACTTTCTGGATAAATGTTCTTTGTAGAGCAATGCATTTCTTGAAAGGGGGCAAAAATAAAATCAACACAGCATCATCATTTTTTTTAACAGATCTAAATTAGCTGCTACTTCCCCTTGAATAGGAGTTGGAAGTTCAACCATACTCCTAAAAAGCATTGGCCACATCAATGGTTCAGGCCTAGAGAGATAAAAATATCTCATTGTCTTGTTTCCCCCAATTATTTAATGTAACTGGTATAATTCTTAATGTGGTGATTTGAAGTTTCTAGACCTGTTGTCTCTCAATTAGAAGACAGAAAATCACTCAATCTTTACCTCTTTCTGCCATCCAAAAACAAAAAACCCAAACAAAAAAAAACCCAGCATTTGGATTCCAACATGACTTCAGTTCTCTTGTGACATCATGTGATGAAAGACTGGCTCATGCTCTTGAGTGACAAAAGCCTTGCTTGCCAAATAATTGCTGAGCAAGAGAATTGCAAATTCTTTTAACTGAATGCTCTCAGTTGTTTATGTGAACAGTTCTTGGCTATGGGGCTTCCCTTATTTGTTCTGTGTTACTAATGCTTTTAGTTTTATTAGCACCAGTTGAACTCTAAATGAATTATGATAAACCCATCAAATAATTGTAGTAGTTGGATCTGCTGTTTGGAACAAGAAGTGTCTTTTCATTATTCAGAGAGTGCCTAGGACAGCAATCTATGACTGCAGATGTTGAAGTAGTGACAAAGTGTAAATTTCTTTATCCAGAAGGAAAGAATGTGTCGTCCTTCCTTCTGCTTATCCTTTGGTGTTGAATTTTGAACATTTACACATACCATGCACTTACTTCCCTGCAGGTTTGGTGTCTTGGCAATGAAAGTCGATACCATATCAACAAGACAGTGGATGGTACCACCTTTTCCGTAGTCATCCCCTCCCTAGTTCCTGGTATTCGTTACAGTGTGGAAGTGGCAGCAAGTACTGGGGCAGGACCTGGAGTGAAAAGCGATCCCCAGTTTATCCAATTGGGTAAGCTTGCTTGTAATCCTACCTGTTGGTTCTGATGAGTGCTGTTTGTTTACTTTTGTCTTTTATGGCACCAGAAATACTTTCAAGACAAGTGAAGTAGATAGCGTTACTTGATCTCTGGAATAGCAGGATTTGGCATTTCTGGTTTTAAACTTGCCTTAGAACTGCATTCTGAAGTTGGGGTTATAACAACACAGGTTTTTTTAATCCCCCAGTTCAGTGGTACTTTTTGGCGGTTGATTTCTCAAACTGGAATGTCACCCTTAAGTCTGGTATAATAAAACATGTAGGGGAGTATGAATCACTAAGTGTTGACTCACTTTAGGGATGTAATTTGTCTTTATCAGGTTTTATCTTTATTGAAGAAAAAAAACCCCAAGCATGCTAAAATTGGACACAATAAATATCAACTCTGTGTGAGAGCTAGTAAATAACCTGAGTATAGGAAAAAGAGGTACACAGATGGTTTACAATAATCTTGACCTTCGAATTTCATTAACACCAAACATCTCTGTCATAAATGCAGATCAGGGGCATTGCTCCTGGAGCTTTCTGGGAGAAATGCATCTTTGCTGTTGGTTAGCTGACGATTATTTAAAGTAGCTTTAAGTATAGTCATATACTGCTTTACTAGTATGCCTGTAGCAAAATACCTTATCCTTGCAGTATATAATTGTGAAAGCAAGCTCAGCATGTTGCTTTAGACTTTATGTCCTGTCTGTCTCTGTATCATTAGTAGATCTTCCTTCTTATTTCACTTGATGTATTTAAAAATCTATAATTAACAGCATGTGAAAACAAGACAGAACAGCTAATATGGAAAATTACATGTACATTTCCTTGGCTATTAAAGTGAAGTCCATCCTCAACTTATTTAAATTGTGCAGGCATATGACTCCCAATTAGATTGATAGAGATTTTACAACAAAATTAGACACAACTTGTATGATGATACTCCATTAGTATGGAATTATTATGTGAGAACCCCACAGTTTGGATTGTTCTTTCCTACAGCCAGCTGCCATTCACTCAGCTTTCCAGTCAAAGTCAGGCTTAGGTTTTGAAAATTCTACATTAGTGAGGCTTATGAGGATAACCTCAAATGTTCAAAGCCACAGATTTCATAACCAGGTGTATTTTCCTTTTCTCTGATGATAAGCAAAGGCTAAATGAAGGTGAATTTTATAATAGAACTTAATCACTTGGAGGTTTTGGTATGTTGAAAAAGAAACAAATGAGACTGTCAGGGGAAGATTATTGCCTGCTCCTTGGTTCCTGGCTTTTACTGGCACTATGTTAGAAAACAAGAAGCAGTCCCACACCTCAAAAGGTGTTTAGATATACAAGTCTGGTATAATACATGTATTTCCTTGTGGTTGGAGTTTGCTTTCATAGTTTTCACTGCTTGCATCTAATTAAGTGACATGGCCAATTCTAGATATGCTGTAGTGAATCGCATAATCTCATTGTTACACAGCAAAGATCTGGAGACAGGAGCCTTGTGGATAACCACGCTACAGGAAGCAGCACAAAGAAATACCTAGATAGTGCTGCAGGAGGCTGCTGAAAATGAGGTCTTCAATTTAAGAGGTAGCGCAGATCAACCTAAAATCATCCAAGTAGAAGAATGGCTGTAGTTTATCCAACTCTACCCTGTGATACGAGTTCTCCAGCCCCCTCAAGGAATTGCATTCTTAGTTCTTAGAAGTGCTCCCAGCATGGGGGTGGAACAGACATTAGAGTTTTCTGGTAGGTTTCTGAAAAAGATAATTAATTGGTTGATGTCATCAATTGGAACTTATCCCCAGCAATAAATTACATGGTTACAGAGAGATGGAAAGGAGGCCAGGGACAGGGAGGGAAGAGGACTAGGAATGAAGCTTTTAGGAAGTTTGAAACTGTCCTTACTCCCTGTACTTATGTGCTCCAGGAACTGCGTATTTGTCACGGACAGCTTCAAGTTTTTACATTTCTGGAGCTGGCCCCAGCTACACCTTCAGGAAATCTTTTCCTGATACCTGAATTAGTACAAACCTTCTTTTTTACAAAGAAACAAATTAAGAATTCTGGAAACAGAATATAGCACGTGATGTAGAGGTTCACTTTTCTTTAAAGAAGTTTTCATTAAAATTGAACATCTTTCTCCTTATAATGTTTTTCTTACAAAAATGTGAGACTAGATGTTGGCTGGCTCTGGAGCATCCAAATAAGTGGGTTCTTTTCCTCAGTGTAGCTTACTGTCTTGAGCCTGTGTGCTGTGTGGGGTGCTCCCCACATACGAGACGTGCCTGGGCAGAGTCTCAGCCAGATGTGTGACAGGAGAAAGCTTCACCTTTTGGAGGCTGCCTTCCAGAACAAGAGGGGAGGACAGGAGACATTGGATTCCCTGGGAGCTGAGGCGTGCAATCACAGTCCCATGCATCAGCTGAGCCGTGATAAATGACCTTGTGCACGCACTTAACCTGTTACAAAGACAGGTACAAATTGTAAGCTCGAAGCTCTTTCATTTTCCATGTCTCAGCTGACATGAAGCAGCTCACTGAGCTGTGGTAGCCCAGACTTCCCATGCCACCAGGGACAAGCCAGTGATACAACTTGCTTATTATTCATAAAATCCCCTTTCAGAGTTTAAAATCATGAGATCAACTGAAAAATCATGTGCTTTTTTTAAATCACTCCCACCACGAGGTGTCTGACTTTTGAATGATCTTTTAAAGCTTTCTGTGGAATTCCAAGGACTGGAAAAACGTTTGGTTTTTTGTCTGTTTTAAAAGAAAAGATGGTATTTTACATAATGAAAGACTGCAGGAGCTTTGGTGTTACAGAACTAAAAATATTTATTTTATGAGACCTAGCTGCAGCTTGCTATATTATAACACTGTGCTGTGGACAAGCAAAATCATAGAATTTCAGTAGAACTTTCTTTTCTCTCACATGTAACTTCAAGATATCATTTACAAAAATGCTCTGTGTAAAAAGATGAGAATTAGCACATTTTTTGCTGATCTCCAGCCTAACTTTTATAAAGTGATGGGACACTACCTGTGGGAGCTTGCCAGTATTACCTGTGCTTATTGACAAAGAAGCAGTGACATTGGAACATATTTCAACATATTTTGTTTCCAGTACCAGCTCTGAGAAGCCCCACAACTGCAGTTAATGTTACTCTTAAACACGTTATTTGTGTGAATATGTGGTGTGCATTCATTATTAGATGTCTGCACAATTGCTGTAAGCATAGAGTGTATTTTTCAAGCAGTGGATGTCTCAAGTGTACAAAACACAAGAAAGTCTCATTGAATCTTTTTTATTCTAACTGCTTTGTTTAGGAGATGTGATTTGGGAACTGGCTAGAATGTCTTCAGGGCATTCTGTCAGCCCTTAAGGCACTTTCAGTGTGATAGTTTTAAGGGGTTTTTGATTGCTGTTTTTGTTGGTGACCTGCAAACAACTTGGAGAAAGTAATCTTTTTTCTTTCCCCCCACACCAAACCAGTTTGATGCTGTGTCCTCAAAGTGTATGTTATAGGGTTGAAGTGCAAAAACTGTATTTTACCAGTTTTGGAAGCATACATAACTAGAAAGGAGATAAAATAGCGTATTCTTATGTTGGCAATATTTTATATTTATATATAAATAATTTTCATATTGCATCATATACATATATTTGAGAAGACACTCAGACAATATGTTACATTTTCCAGGTGTTTTGCAAGTTTTTAATTGCCAGAACTAGCATCATCAACAGCATTTAGATATTCCTACTTACTGTTTGTACATTTTGTGTACTGAATGTGGAGACACACATGTGGAAAAGTACCATCCTATCAGTTGTACATGTACAAGGCAAAGTTAAGGTTGATTGCACACCTGTGAACCTGGAATTTCCGATCTTAACTTTATATTAAACTTTTATTTATTGTCTAGCAGCTTAAACGTTAGCTTTTGCATTATTATTATTTATATGAATATTTAACATTAGAGAATTAAAGGCTCTAGTTCTTCTCGATGTAAATTCTAATTAGTTTTCATTGAAATTTGAAACTTGGAGCTTCAAGACAGTCAAATTGAGTAGCTTATGAGCAATAGCCATAGCAACATTATCTGTGATTAAAAAGAAGTCTCTTATCTTGGTAGAAGAAGGCATGAGTCACTGTGATAATATGCTGGTTTCAGAGAGTTGTGGGATCAGCCTGCTCCAACAACTCTGAGGCATTTTCAAGTACATTAAATGCTGCGGCTGCTGCTCTGGCAGTAGGATGCACTTTGCCGTAGAATGTTTATGTTCACTTATTATTTTGGCACATCTTCCCGAGCAGTGCAAGCAGCAACAGGAATGTTCATTATGAACCATTTATATTTCAGTCAAAGCTTCCAGAAATTTCGTGGGATGAAAGAAAAAGTACTGTTTTTTTAGTTGAAGAGCTTTTTTCATGACTGATAATTCAGGATCTCACAGAGCTATTACGGACAGGGAAGATGCCCTTCTCAAAGACAGGCTTCCAGTATAAAGTTCCTGGAAATCTTTAGTGTTGGGGAGTTCACTAGATTTCATTCCCTTTGCTTTATATTTAGCTTACTTTCTAATTTCGAATTAGGAGTAGGACGTGGGTCAAATGTGACCTGTTGAAAGCCCTTCCATCTCCTTTTCTCTGATGCTGTTTGTATGACTGAATGTGCATATAGATGTGTTTTTTTTTCTTCACCATGTGCATAAATATACATAAGCTGATGGAATAGCTCTAACAGTCCACCCATGTGCAATGTGTCATAAGCCTAATTTCTTAAAAGTAGTATATTACTATGCTTGCAGTGGCAAGTAAAATAATAACATGAAATAAATGTTTATTAAAAATTACAATAATAAACATTCAAAGAGATTCTTCAGGATTTTATAGTCTTCAGACATATATTGACTGAGCAATGCAAAATGCTTGTGTATGTAAATGCACTGCCTTTTCTGTATGGCTGAATGGCTGACATGTTGAAAAAACATTATTTGATTTTTGAGATGTGATTTTTTTTTTCTCCTGGATTTATTGTTTTAAATATATATATTTTAAGGAGTTGACAAAAATATTTATCAGTCTTCCAGATTTATTCAGGACCATAGGTTCTCCATAAATCTTTTGCTCTGTTCCATTACATTTTATAAGGTAGTGTAGCTGTTTAAAAAAATAAAAATTATTCAATTTGAAGAGAGACTGATGATGGAAGTTTTCATATCTTAATATGGCCTCAGCTGCAGAGAGACAAAAGATGAGATAGAGAGTGACAGCTTTAATTCATTGGTCACAGTATACTTTATACATTTAAGCCCATCTGGCCACTTGTGTGGAACTTCACTTGGCTGTCTCCATAAAATCTGAAGCAACCCATCTTAACCTTGCACAAATAGGCATGAAATCCATAAACCCAGCAGACACAAAGGGTGTATTAGTAGGAAAAGAATGAGTCTGCCTGGTGAACTTTCAGACTAGGCAGTGAACTTACGGTCACAGAAGATAAAGGGACCAGAAACCCGAAATAAAATTTCCAATAAGGTGGCAGTCAGAGGCGGGGCTGATTTCTTGGCAAAATAGATATTTGACTTCAAATGTCACAAGAACTGAAATTTGGAATTCTTCACTGGAAGAAGCTGTTATTAATTTAACCATTTCCTATTCAAGGAGGTATCATTTTCCAGAGGAGGTTTGTAATTTGTATCATTTGCCATGATTCAATCTATTGTTTGTATTGCAATTTCTTATATTTTATTTAGGCATATTTTGGAGTAATGCAAGATATAAAAAAATTCTATTCACTGCTTAGTTTATGGGGAAAAGGTATTGTTTTTTTAAAAAATAGGTTTCATTTCTCATATAGTTAATAGAATTAGTAATAGCACCTTTCTTCTTAAAATACAAGTCTCTCATTCTTAATTTGATGTCACTACCAATAGTAAAAAACAACATTCTGTTGAATTTACACAGGAGTAAAAATGAGTATTTCAAAGACTAAGCTGTGGAATGTGTAAAGCAATATCCGCTCTGAGTGAAAGTTTTGAATTCTTGCCCTCACCCTGTGCAGTAATGAAATTTCCAGTGAGCACTCACTGTAGTGGTAAAGCGTCAGGAAGGCAGTATTTTGTCTTTTAGTTGCTTCACTTTGGTTTGAAAGCGTTAGTGACTAACTGAGTCTTCTTACTGCTGTTCCTAGAAGGTTCTTGCAAAAATACTGTACAGAAAGAGTAGAAAAGACAAATTCTTACAGGTGCAGTCTCTATTTAAAAAACATTAATAGTGTGGGGGAAAATACATGTTCTTTATTTTGATGTGGGCTAGTTAAGGATAAAATGGTTTTGAAAAGCACTGCTTGTTCAGTACTAATGAGGCTGCTTGGCTATTTTTACCAAATCATTTTTTAGTTATCCTTTAGCTTTTTTATCCATCTTTAAGAGGACAGAATTTATTATTTTGTACTTTTACTTTGTTACATGCTTTTAAATATTCAGTCTTTTTTTAACTGAGGTCAAAGTGAGAGACTGAGAGACTGCACAGAGTACATTAGACTGCTAATACAAGATTTAAGTGCCAGGAACTGTTAGATTAAAATGTATCCCTCAATATCAACCTCATGTGAATAAAGTTTGAATTTGTTATTCTCCTGTGATGTTCAGTAGATGTTTGGGGAGCTGATTTCTACCTATTGACAGAGCTTTGAGAAAATTACTACTCATGTTTGGAGCTTGATCTTTCTTTTACTTCCTCTGTTCTTTGCTGATTTACTGAATAATTTTCTGAAGCTGATGTTGCTTTGCTAAAATTAAAAAAAATAAAAATAGCCATCCACAAGTTTGTAATTTATGAGCCTAACTTTCCATTTGTATGCCTCGTAGCCTGATTTTAGCAGGTTTCATAAACAAACAAAAGTCAGTGGTGTTGGAGGTATACCTATCTTGTATGGAAAATAAACCATTTCTATCTAGACCTGCAAAAGGAGATTTTGAAGAGCAGTCTTAAGGATTTTACCCTGAACGCCTGGACTACAGTTATGTCTGTTCTTTCCATGGTGCCTTTTACAGCTGCTCATTCAAATTAACTGGCTGTTTTGGGTGTCTCTGTTTCAGATTCTCATGGAAACCCCGTGTCTTCAGAAGATCAAGTCAGTCTAGCCCAGCAGATTTCTGATGTAGTAAAGCAGCCTGCCTTTATTGCTGGAATTGGTGCAGCCTGTTGGATTATCCTTATGGTCTTCAGCATCTGGTTGTATCGCCACAGGAAGAAGCGAAATGGACTCACCAGTACTTACGCTGGTATCAGAAAAGGTATTTTGTGTTTCAGTCTGCCGGCTGCTGAATGCCTGTTTGCTGCCTATTTACTTGGTCATCAGTCTCTTGTTCTTCTGAGACCCGAATCAGGAATTATCAGATTACTTCAGTACTTTGAGGGTGGATCAGGGGCCAATGCAGAAAGCAGCAATATTTCCATAATGTGCTAAATCTGGCTTTTAAAGCATAAGTCTTTAGCAAAATACCTAGACTAGCTTTTCATAAAGATACTCCTACAAATGAGAAATGCAAAGATGGATTTAAGGCTGGGGAGCTTCCAGTATGCCCTTGTTGTCTGACACTGTACCATCTGAAAAGGAGCCAGGTCCATTGTCCCTCCTGTTCAATCCTGTGCCTGCTGCTGAGAACCTAACAGTGGTGTACATTACAGCAACGCTTTTGGTGTGTGTACTTGAGTTTCCTTCTGTTCTGGGGGAATGTGGTGAAGTGGCTGTTTGCAAAAGCACAAGTCAGTCTGCTTTCCAAGACTCTCTTCATAAATGCTGTTGTGAGACCCTTTGCTGGGACTGAGTTCTGGGGCTATCACATCCTGCATCTGCATTGGGTTAGAGTGGCAGCAGTGGGGCTGAATTAAATCATTCCTCATTTTCATGTTATTTCTTGTTACTGATACCTTTTATATCGCATTGCCAGCAGACAAGCAGTGCTTTACAGTATACTCTGTGACAAATACAACTAGAATGTCTACCTGGAAGATCATCTGGATTAAAAATTATTCCTCCTGATTCAATAATCTTTTGATTAAGCCCTGAAGTTGCATTCACTGAGCTGCAGTTCATTAAATCTCAAAGCAGTACCTCGTAGGCACTCTTAGAGTGAGAACTATAAAATTTGGAATTAATCAGAAAAATGAGAGATTCTGCTTTTGAAGGAACAGAGGAAGAATAGTTAATATTTAGCAATGAAAAGATTGCTTAAAAGTCTTAAAAGGTGGAAACATCCTAATATATGAAAGGTGTCAGGAGATTCCATTCTTTAGTCTGTTCAAGAATGAATGAGTGGTGGGCAGGAAAATAGACAAATCTAACACAAATGTTTTTAAACAGTAAAAATGTGTTGCTATGCAAAAGAAGCAGCGCTAAAAATAGCAAATGAGTGAGTGGAAACATGGAAATAATTCTAGAGTGTTGCAGAGTTGAGATGTCCTCCCTGCTGTTAAAGCATCAATGCTCACTGTAGACTTCAGGTTGTATTGGAGTTTTAACCACTGAAATCAGGAAGGAATTCCACCCTTGATTTGTCTTCTGGTCAGGTTTCTTAGGCAGGACAGACCCCCACGTATTGCTGCATTGGCCTGTGCTGTTTTGTTTTACTAATAGCATGCTGCCATACTGCCTTTCTACAGTCCTATCAAACTAACTTCACTATGCTTTCAGCAGTACCTATGATTGAGCAAAAGGCATACAATTTGTCCTTAGAAATGGTTACTTCAGTAAAATCAGCTATTGTTCAAAGTAGCTGTTTTTTTTTCAATATCTGTGAAAATGTCTTTTGTCTAACTTGGTGGGGATTTAAATGAAACTATACAAAAAAGTAGGGTTTCAAGTATTCTTCAAGAAAATAAAAGCAATCTTTAGTGAAATACAGATTGCAAAATATTTTGCCACTCTGCAAGGCATCAAATCATAACTGCAAGCCCAAACTTGTTTCAGTCTTTCATTTCTTTATTTATTTTTATATTTAGCTTCAGGCCTGACATCTGTTAAAATACTTCACTACTCCCACACATACATATTGTACTAGCAGTCTTACACACTCAGAAGAGTTTATTAATAGAAGCTCTAAGAATTAAGTTGTTCTTTAGTGTGGTAGCGATAAAATTTCTTTTAGTCGAACCTCTGTTCATCTGTTCGTCAGTTCCTTAAGAAACTAAACCAGGTTTAGTACTTAGCTCACAGAAGAGTAACAAGACAGTAGTTTGAGATTTTTTTCATGTTCTTGTGATTGCAAATTAATTTTGAGATTCTTGAGTCTCTTTTTAATAGCTCGGGTTTAAATGCACCTTCTATTTTAATGAACGCTTGTTACTATGGTTCTGTATTTTTGAATGTAGATAAATTAAACTTGACTCTGTGAAAAGGCCTAGCTCAAAGAAAATACAATGGCATTCCCAAGATAAAGAGCTGTGCTGTAAATGCAGCCTGAAATGGGCAAATGCTCCAAGGTTTTTCTTTCTTTGCTTAGTGTCATATCCCTACAGATAAATTGGCTTGGTAAAAGGAGGACAAATCTACAGCATATCCTAAATTATAATAACAAGACACTCTCCATTCCCCCTAAACATCAGAGTTGTTACAGAAATTACATTAGGAAATTGCTGTCTTAGCCAGAACCTTTTCATTTTGTACCAGTTTTGCTGACCAAATTCTGTCTCAAAGCGATTTTAGCAAATATTTTAATGTTTTTCTTACCTTCTTTTTGCTGTCTTTAGATTGAAAAGGGCAATGTTAGCCTTGTTCTGCCCATCAGTGGTAGGGAAACTATACTGTCTTGTCAACAGGAGAGGGAGCATGTGCTAATAGGAAGAGCAGATGCTGGTGCTCTGTATTTGGATTAGAGATCCTATTGATCCAAAGAGGATTTATAGTAGCTGTGAGAGAGAAGATTGTCAAGCAATGTCATTGTTCCATCGTTAACCTTTCCCTTTTAAAGCCAAGGGTTGAAAGGTAGAAAGGTGTTACATCTAGGGAGATATTCTACTTTTTTTCTTTTTTTTTGTGATTATTTGTGAGAGAAAGATAATAACTGTTTAAGAGTCTCATCTAGGAAAACAAAAATTAATTGCTGCAGTAGATTTTAGTGCCTTTATTACAGTGAGAGTTGGTGCCATTCTTGATTCAGAGACAGTAAAACAGCAGTTCTCTTTGTTCCTTTTTATGATTATTATTTCCTTACTGAATACTTAAGTGTGCCTATTAGTTCAGTGTAATGAGCATTTACTTAGTGAACTGCAGATAAGATTCAATAGGACCTTGATAAGGCTTTGTTAAGGAATTTGTCATTCTGCATTCTAAAATGATTAACAGTGTGGGGGTTTTGTTTGTGCTAGGATTTTCAAGGAAAAAAAACCTTAAAATACCAAACTGAGAGAGATTTGAAAGGCTAAACCACAATCAGGTCTCCTCAGGAGCACAACAGAATATCAAGCCTTTTTTTTTTCTTTCAGAATAGTACCCGCAGAGACAAGCTTCTTTCTGAATTGCAATTTTAATTTTATTTTTATGTCAATGTGACTGAACTACTGGGTTAGTTATATACATTTGTTTTACGTTCAGCTGTCTGCTAGATTTATACTAATGTGGTATGTTTCCCTTTCTCTCTTCAGCTTAATAACCAGTTTGTATTTTGTTTTGATTTTTCAGTCCCGTCTTTTACCTTCACACCAACAGGTATATATTTGCACTTTTCCCCCCTTCTTTGTTACTTAAGCATGTGTTTGTGGTACTGTTTCTCTTTTTCTGACATAACCAACCAGCCCAGCTGTTCTGAAGGGTTTTTTAAACAATTCCGTTAATGACAGCTATCAATATTTGTTCTCTGAGCAGTGTGGATTTGCTCCGTGGCTGACAATTTTTTCTGTTTGTGTGTACCATTTCGTAGCGTACCGTTTCACGCCAGCATGCCGTTCTGTAGCATCATCCTGTCAGCTTGTACAACCTGGGCTCTCTTCGTGCCCATCACAATGGAGTAGCATGGCCTCCTGCATCTGAGGATGCAAAAGGTGGTTCTGATGGAAGGGAAATGACGTAGTAGAGCCCAGATGCTGACTTGAAAGGGAATCAGTGGGATTACAGTTTGTGAAACATTTGTTCCTGTTCTTTCCTCTGAATCTGCATTAATGCAGTGACCTCGGAGTTGTCTGCTTTGGAAGATAGAGAAAATCAAAGTGTTATAGCTCTTAGATTCTTTGCCTGCTGCCTTAAACCATATTTGTGCTAGGAAATTTTAAAATAAGTATTCCGTTCTGCTTAAAGAGGTACATTTTAAATTCAGTGTGCATTTAAGGTCATCTTCTATTTCTTTCTTGTTTGGAAGTGTGCAAAATATGACATAATCTGAACCACAGCCCACCAAAGTCTATGAGAGCCTTTCTGTTCTCTGGAGCTGACCTTCAGTGGGTCCCACAGTCTGGCAGCTGAGCAGCTCATCCTCTACGGTAGATACAATTCAACATATTCAATACCCACTGGTGTACAGGTTGTTTCTTCCTCCACTGTTCTAAATCCTTTATTTTCACAAGAGATCTGTGAGACTTGTAGGACATGGATGTCCATGCAGGGTGAAAACCACCTACCCTCTTGCCTGCGCACTCAGGTTAGCAGGGCATAGTAGCTCATAACCAGCACTGGGCTAATTTGGCCTTTGCAGCAGCTGAGTTACATCCTTCAAGCTGGACCTCAGATGAAGCAAACTCATGTCTGTCTCTGCTCATCCCCACAGACTGAATTGTACAGGGTTAGATTCTTATCCATGTGCTTTTAATCCATGTGAATAGTACCTTCTTTCAAAAGTCACCCTGTTGTAATCAGTGGGGTTGTTTGCTGTTCAGCATGAGTCAGAGTGGCCCTTAATGTTTCTCAGGGCCTTTGAGACCCACGGTGGAGACTAATTTGAGCTCTTTATTATTTTGCTGTTACTTTAATTGGCTTAACAGAGAGCTTCTATTGCAGTCTTGATTGTAGCACACTACTGAGGTTGGTAGGTTAGCTAACGTATTTTCTCAGTTGAATTCTTAACATTAAAAGAAAATATCAGAACTCCTTAAGATATGTCAGAGCTGCAAAATAAATAGCCCTGAGATTTTTAAAGAAGAAACTGGGAAAAACATAAAATATGTGAAATATTTAAAAAAAAAAAAAAAAGAAAAAATCCTTTTGTTTTTATTCCACAGTCTCAGTCATTTGTTCCTTTAACTTAAATGGAACCAGATCCTCCTCTTTAGCATTACCTATAGTAAAAGACTTACCTGTAGGAATGTATCCTACATTTTAATCCTGTTACTGTAATCTCTGCCAGCATTTATCTCTCTCTTGCAGACTCCCAGTTTTGGAGTTCTTCTAAACAGCAGAATTTGGCTGCTTGTTTTCAACACATTCCTAGTTGGAAAGCATAGAATCCATCAGCATTTGCAGGGAGGAAATCTCCTTAACCCTTTGCCAAACCCACTGCAATCCTGCAGAATTTAGAGCACTGTTTCCTCTTGGACGTTTGCATCCCAAAAACTAACTTTCCAAACATCATGCTACCTGTGAAGGATATGCAATCCCTGCCAACAAACAATTGCATGTGGACATCCACTTTGTTGATGCAGAATGTTTCTGAAATGCCAGCAAAATCGTTCCTTCTGATTTATAAAGTATTCTTTCTGCCAGACATTTTTTAACAAGATTCACACATTTAAATTTTGAGATTAGAAAGTATAATTTATAAATCCAGTAGTAAAATGTTGTAAAATATGGAGCTTCCGTGGACTTTTAGAGTGTGCTTGTTCCCTGGGTGTAGTGCAGTAACATCCAGAAAGTGAATGTACTTTTACAGTAGCTTCAGCTGTAATGAGCCATTGTTTACATTGGAAGTAAGGTCCGTTATAGAATCATGATACCTCTTTAATCTTGCCAAAATAGTAAGGTAGAGCAAAGCTTTAACATCCAGCCATTCATGAAATAAATATATGACCTAAATTCTTCCACAGAATAACTCCACTGAAGTCAGCAGAGTTGTGTTAGGGATAAGTTCAACCTGATGTATGGCTTCCTGCTTTCTTAAGCGACGTGTGTGTGTGTGTGTGTGTGTGTGTGTGTGTGTGTGTTTTTCAGAACAGAACTGAAATATAAAACCCTCTTGGGGACAGGACTAGAAGTTATCAAGCAACACAAGCATTATGTATAAACTTGGATTTGAAGCAATAGCTTGCAGAATGAGACTCAGAATTAATGTATAAACAATGCACATTTATTGTCAGCTAAAATGAAACAAAGGCAAATGTAATGCTGCTATTTTAAGAGTCTTATGATTTTAAAATTATTTCCTTTTTTTTCTCTTTAACTATTTCAGTAACATATCAGAGAGGAGGAGAGGCCGTAAGCAGTGGAGGCAGGTAATTATGTTCTCTATTCTTAAAGGGATAAATCATGTGCAGCTACATTTAAGGATGCCAGGAGTACGATAGCAGAATAATCACTTGCAAAGATATCTTTTAGCTTATTATAGTAATTTATACATTTTAGCCATATATTTTTCTGTTTAGAAGGAGGGTATATGGTTTGCATTTTTAGGTTGACTTCCAAAAAATTGGTCAAAATATTTTCAGCTTTATTAACCTGTAAAAACTGCATCTCAAAAAATGAGCAGCAGAGGGAGTACTTTAACTTCGAAATAAAGACCTGGCTTACCACCTGATTAAGGGAGTAAAAGTAATTAAGTCATGGCATTTATGAAGATTAAGAAATATAGCTGGTTCACAAAAACTACAAACAAAGAAAACGTTTATTGGAAAAAATTGCTGAAGACATAAACTGCTTATAAGGTGACATTTTAAAACAAAATCTTGCTATGAATGCAAAACAGTTAAAGTGTTGCTTACAAGAGAGGAGTCACTAAAGGAGATGGAAACAGGTAGGTTTTAAATTTACATCCCTCCTCTTTGAGAACCTGGCCCGTTCCAGATTGATGATTTAACTAAAATATATTCACTGGGTTTGCATTATTACTTAGTGAATGGCAATGGACAAAACAGTAATTTACGTTTCCTGCATAGAGGTGGAGTTTTCTTCAGGAAAAAAAACAAAGGTTTTAGCAAAAGGGCAGGTCAAAGCAGTGGTGCTTTAGTAGCACAACTTTTTTTTTTTTTCCCTAGGTCACATTCAAAAGTGCTTTATTATAAGCATCTCAGTTAAAGATTTGACATGATGCTGAAATAAAAGCTAAAATCTCTGAGACCAGCTGGGCGACAAATTCCTGTATCAATTCCTGTTTCACAAGTGGCATCTTGTGATTCCTAATTTGCAAGGCTGTGCAAAGATTTGGTAACTGTGAAGATTAGGCATAAAATAAAACATTCCCAGTCCAACTGAAATGCTGTGCAGAGGTGAGGCTACTCTGCTCTTCTGCAGCTGAACTTTACGTATTAAGAGCAATTGCAGATATCTCTTGTCCAGCACTGTGTGCTGCTGTGTTGTTGTGGCCATAAAAGCATGGAAGGAAACCTCTAGAACAATTGACATGTGATTTTTGAGTGGACAAATCTGTAAATCACTGGGCTGCAGCCTTCACTCCAGGACAGTGAGAAAATAAGAGAGAACAGAGATGAACCCTCTCTTTCCCTGGCAAGGTTGTTCAAAAAGATACGTAGTTAACAGCCTTTGTGTTCTTTGTGCCACTGTGCTTTCTTGCTCTTCCCATAACACAAGCTAGACAAAGCACACTGAGATAGACTCAGAGGACAGAAATGAATCCAGAAGTGTCTGCATCATATGCAGTCATTTTGGTAGCGCTAGAGAAGCAGCATCAATTTTACTGTCCTAGTTTTCAGCAGCAGTGCCATAATCTAGCAGTATAGTCGATTCAAGGTGCTGACATCTCTGCTGGTTTTGTTCATTTGCATATATAACATTTACAGCATGTATGATGTACCTTATTTTGTAGAATATAAAACACACTTCTGCAATGTAAAAAAAAAAAAAAAATTTTTTTTTTTGCATATGAAACCTTCCTCTGATTTCCATACCTAAGGTTTTGACTTCCTTACTTTATATATGCAGTGTTTTGGAAAGGTTTAACATTTTTGCCAAGTGCAGTTTTGTGAGCATGTTAAAGCATTTTTCATGATTCAAAATGTCACAGTGATGTATCTCAACATAATCCCCACTTCTGTGGTGCTGAGAAAAATATCCATTTCTGTAGCAATCCCTTTTCTAGACAGGATTTGAGTAATGGTAATTGTGGTGGATTGACTCCAGCCGGCATCTAGGCACCCACACGCTGGCTCAGTGCACTCCTACCTCAGACTCAGTACAGTAATGCAGAGATTCAAGAAATGTGCTGCCAAGGTTAAAGATCTTCGGTAATTTTAGTCTCAAATCATCACCAGGCTATCGAGCTGTAATGCAAGCATCTCTTGCCTACTGTTCCACCTAAGTGGCTCCAATTAGTAGAATCCTCATCTACTTATATACCTCACACCAAATTTCTTACATAACAGCAGGTGTGAATGCAAAGTAAACAAAGGATCTTTAACTCTCTATCCAAACATCCTCTCTTTTAAAGTGCTATAACATTCTGGAATGCTTTGTCTCCTCCAAAAGCCTTGAGATGTAGTTATATTCTAAGAGCAGAGTTGTAGGGAATAAAGAGGGTATTTCAAATTAACTGGCCTGCTCACAGGCCTGCCTAGCCATATATTTCAGATTTTTTTAAAAATTACTTCTTTACTGTATGTGCATTGTCTGGTTTGTAAGCCTTACAGCAAGTCAAGCCTCATCACCTCCTATGTTAAATTGTCAGATGACATATGCAATACAGAAATATATATATACACATATCTGTGTAGATCTTTTAAATGTCATTCTAACACTATGACTTCAGCCTGCAGCACTGACAGACTCTATCCCCCACAACTAACTGCATGCAGTTTATATTCTCAACTTGCTGTTTAAGAGGATTAGCATATATTTTTGAAAATCATCTCATCCAATATTATGGAAGCTAGTTTCTGCACTAATTCAAATGGAAAGTTGCCTGTTAAATCCTGTACGAAAGAGATTGTGTTTATATATATATATATGGATATATATGACAGTGGCTAAAACTGTCTATTTTGAAAAGCACCCGAGTTATCAAAGGCAATTTTAAATTGTATGGGGATGCTGCTTATGTGGAACTATAATATCCACTGCACTGTTAGTGTGAAAACTTCAGAGGCACCAAAGATTGTACAGAGCATTCATCACAGAGTGTCCTTCATACTCACTAGAAAAATTCAGCAGCTAGGAAAACAGGGAATGTTGTTTCTGCTGATGGCAGGAAAATGCTTTATTCCAAATGGAGGCAGTATGCAGCATTCATATCTGGATATTCTTAAGCTTTTAAGTATTCTCAGTTACTTTAAACTTTCTCAGGAGCTGCTGCTGTTCCACTCACATAAAGATTAGGTGAGGAGCTTACTCATTTACAAGGGTGTATCACCCACTCAGTATGGTTAGTGAGATCCAAATGCTCTCAGCCACAGAGGTTTCTGTTATCTTCTGTTGCCTGTGATCCATTGTAGTAGCACTGTCTGATGGTGAGGAGAACTTGGCTCCGTAAATCACCAAGAATTTGGGACTATTCACAGCCAAATTTGGCTCTTATTTATGCACATCCCTCTTGCTTTCACGGGTGAATTTTTTTGTTTGTTCGACTTGCCAATTTCCTCTTTCGAACCTTGCTTTCTTAAAGAAAGGGAGAAGGGTCAGGAAAATAAAAATACAACCTTCTAAGAAAAAAAAGCACAAACCCAAAGTGACAGGTAAAGGTTGCACACCAATATGTGTAGTTAAGGAAAATGAACAGATGTTGTCCTTGGCTGTTCACTTTAGTGTTTTAGCAAAGACCGGGTTATATAGGAGACTGAAAACTATTAAATAATTAATTCCAGCTGCATTTCTGAATGCTCAAGCCTTTAGATACATGCTATTATTTTGTAATATCTAACCTTTTGAGAAGAGTGCAGCTGCAATGTGAAAATGCTTCTGTTTAATTTTTGAAATGACCATGCTTTGTTTTTAAAGGCCAGGACTCCTAAACATCAGTGAACCAGCCACTCAGCCATGGCTAGCAGATACTTGGCCTAACACAGGGAACAATCACAATGACTGCTCCATCAACTGCTGCACCTCTGGCAATGGAAACAGTGATAGCAACCTTACAACGTACAGTCGACCAGGTTAGATATGTTTCTACCTTGCTAAGGAATCTTCTTTACAGTGTATGCTTCTAATACCTGAGAAAGTGTACAGGTTTGTTTGGGGTTTTATTTCCAATGTATTTAGACTTAATAGAGTTTCTCCTCTGTGCCATGGTCATGCTTTTGGTCCCTTTTTGCATTGTTTTTTGGTCCCCTTTGTATAGTTTTAGCAAGCTGTAGGCTGAAGCAGTCCCTGCAAAGTTCAATGCTACCCCAAATCACACTGAACTGATATGTTTCAGCTTCTGAGAAGGGCATTTTTAGGTTGTTCTGTACATCCTTGTTGATTGGATGGAGAAGGAGAAGTACTGAAATGACACTAATGAGATTTTCCTTCTGGTTTGGGTGTGATGGTAAGCAAGAAATAAAACATTGCTACAGTACTTGCAGCAAAGTCAGTCTATTGGCACATTCAGAACTTCCCTTGGAGTGCCATTCTGTACAAAAGTGGACAGCTGGTGTTCTGGTTAGGTGTGTGGATAAAAAAGTTAACTTCACACCCTAAAATCAATTATGAAATGTTAGGTTAAGTGGTAATTCCTGGGCACATGGGCAGGACTCAGAGTGCTCTTGAAGAAAATCTTGTGAGTTCCATGGTAATACAGTTGGGGAAATATATCTTTAAGTGCCAGTTCTTGCACTTTTTTTTTTTTTAAACAGACCTTAGGTTCATTTTGTTTTAACCCAATTTGAGTTACTGGTGAGGAATTAAATGAGTCTTTTCCACTACCACCACCTCTAGCTGGTTTTTGCTCATAGCATCTCCCAGTGTTTCAGAGAGAGAGTATGGTTGCCTGTAGTGAAGTTGCATAAGTGCAAAGCAGCATTAACTCCTGTAATTAATGTGGAACCAGCTATAGTGGTTGGTAATTCATGGATGGTGGTAGTGGTGATTCATCTTCTGCCGTAATGCTGTCTGGCAGTGCCCAGTGCCAGGTTCTTCAGATGAGAGATTTTGACATTAGACTTGGATCTCATTCTGCCTGAGGATATCACATTCACAACTACCTATGTAAAAAGATTTCTGATACAGGGACACTTTGTGGCAAGAACAGACATAGCAAGTTCTGGTAATTGAAACTTAACAAATTCAGAAAAGGAGGAGGATGCACATTTTTGAGGATTGCAAACTGTTACAACATCTTGTAATGAGCTACAGTGGATTCTTCGTCATTTTAGCTTTCATGTTTAGCTTGGTTGTGTTGCAAAGGGATTCCTTCCTTTCAAGTAGAACTTTTGAGCTTGGGTGTCAGACAGTATGTTCACAATGGTCTCTTCTGTCCTGGAAGATCTGGCAAGTGTTTTTAATTCTGTCAGCTTGGGCTTGATTTATGCTCTGAAGCAGCAGTGATGGATATCCCTTCTATAGTTGTGAATATGCTAAGTAGCTGTGTTTTTAATTGCTTTTAAGTATAGCACTGTCTTCCAAGTCTACAGAATGGGAACAGATTGTTCCAAAAATTAATGTTACCAAAAAAATCTAACAGAATAAATTTTCTGTTATATAGGTAAATCAGTTTTAAGTACTGTGTATGTGGAATTCTAATGTGTCTGTGTAAAAGAATGTACCTACTGCATATACTGTATTGATTATATTGCCTTACACACAAATTGGATGTAGCTGAAAATGGAAGGAGGTAAAAATATATATCGTAAGTGACTCTGAAAGGATATTATAGAATATAATGAAGAGTATGCTGAATATGTAATTGCCCAAAATAATGCAACAGACTTGGAAAGGAGGAAATACTAGCATGGTTTCAGTAGGTGATAGAAAAAGCAGAAATGAAAACATTTAAAAAGTAGAAATCAAGAAGTTGAAGACTGTGAAGCAATAAATAACAGAACCAATAAATATCTCACATAAGAAAGAAAAAATATATCAAAATAAAGAAAAATATATCAAACCAGAAAAACCTTCAAGAAAACACAGACTGGAGGGCATGAAATGTGCAGTGATACACTCTCCATGGCATGTTCTGATACTGTTCCTTAGTCACTGAAAATGTGGATCAGTGGTTTTCTTCCTCAAGTAGTATTTTATTTCTCTTTTTCAGGAAATATTTCTCAAAAGTGCATATGTATTAGGGAATATTTTTTAAATTGAACATCCTCTATCTTTACTAATTATTTCATTTAGAGTAATTATAAAATCTTGAATTCTGTGCATAGTTTTACTTGGCATCGTCTACAGTAAATTCATTGTGGCCACAGGTAATGGACTTCAGGCTTTGAATCAAATTCATTAGCATGAATACCACATCTTTTAAAAGAGAAAAACTGTATTCCTGGTGAGTGTTGTGTAATTATTGATGTATTAATCAAGTGGAAAAGGAGAATTTTTGCTTAAGGATCATTGAATGCTAGTTTCACTAAGTGTTCTAACTGCTGACCCACAGACTATTTTACTCCATTCAGTATTTTCCCAGTGGACTGGATGTGGAGAGGAAAGAAATGTGTGGACCTGCTGTCACACAGAGGCAAGAGAACGTGGAAAGGCAGGGACAGTTTCACGCAGCAGTGGCCAGAGCATCAGCACGTGTCCAATTTACTCTCTGCAATAAGTGGTGCTCTCATGATGCAGTAACTCTTAGAAGAATGATTTCATGCTGTCTAAATGTTATATCTTTAGCATACAGGAAAATGGTATTACTGTGGTATTACGTATTTTGCAATATCCAAAGCAACTAAAAATTAGCAAAAATTCCGGATTGCTTTCCTATTTTTTTTGTTTCAAATCAAATCAAAGACTGTACAAGGAAACAATGATCAAATAAAGACTTGCTACTGGGTACTGAATTACTTTCTGCATTGTACTGTTTTTCTTCAATTCTGTTATGTGTAATCATTTTTCACTCTGTTTTATAAAATTCTGTTGTATCTCTATTTCGTATCACAAATACAAGAATGTCTAAATGCTGTTCAAGTGACATGAGGTGACTGTCGTATTTATTATTCCCATTATTAAGTCTTGGTTAATTTTTTTCTTGCAATGCAAATTATTTTAATCAAATTATTAATTGAATATCTATGCTGCTTTGAGAATAATGTCTAAAAATGCGCATGTTTATATGGCCACTGTAGAAAAGCCCAGCAAGGTAAGTCATTATAGATGCAACTCAGAAGGTCTGAATTTACAGTGAAACAGAACAGCGAACCCTACTTTTGGAGCAGTAGTTTATGAGGTAAATAATATTCTGTAAATTATTTAGCTAATGACGGTATCTCTGCTTCATGGATGTAAGCCATATAGTTATGCACCAAAAAGAAATTGTAAAGGGGGTTTCATTGAAAGTACAGTGTAAGCGAACACAATGACCTTTTCTCTTTTCTCTCCTCTGTGGTTAGCCGATTGTATAGCAAATTACAACAATCAGCTGGACAACAAGCAGACAAACCTGATGTTGCCTGAGTCAACTGTATATGGGGACGTGGACCTCAGCAACAAAATGAATGAGATGAAAACCTTCAATAGTCCAAATCTAAAGGATGGAAGATTTGTCAGCCAGCCTGGGCAGCCCACTCCTTATGCCACCACTCAACTCATCCAGTCAAATATCAGCAATAATGTTAACAATGGCAGCGGGGATACGAATGAGAAACACTGGAAACCCTCTGTTCAGCAAAAGCAAGAGGTCCCACCCATACAGTACAACATTATGGAGCAAAACAAATTAAACAAAGGTGAAGAGCTTTTAGCTTGTTTCTCCTCTTTAGGCATCAGAGGAGCTTTGACCTTCTGGTGCTGGGAGTCTAAAGCTTTCAGGTTCAGCAATTACAGGCTGCTGTGGTGCTTTTAGACTTCTGCCTCTTTAGATTTAGAAATCTACAGCTAACAGTGTCAGAAAGTTAATTAGCACCACAATAACCTTCAGATATTGAATTTATTGAAAAAAATAACAAGCTGTATCTTTGGAGAAGAGTTAAATAAAATACATTTCCTATGGATGTGAGATTAATTTAAATTTAATAGTAGTTAAGGGATTGGTTAGGACAGAGGCCAGATATTTTATTCATAAGCCAGATGCGTGGTAGTCGCATTATACTCTACCTTAAATTTTAAATAGGTCAACCCACTCTTCCCAGTCATGGATGGAGACTAATTAAACCTACATGTTCATGTAAACGAATGAAATTTTGCATATCAAACTCTGCAAAATTGTATTGTGTTGTACACTGGGGACACAAATGGAGTGATCCAATTCATTTTAGACTCGTTCCTAGCAAGCCTTCGATTCTCATATTGAGAGGCAATGCTACCACACACAGTTTTGGAAACTAAATTGCTGTGTTACCCTGACTGAAGTCTGTGGATCCAGAAGCTAAAAATAAATTGATTTCAGTGTTAACGGGAAACATCAGAATGTGCTTTGGTGTCTTTGAGGGCATGTTTCTTTAATATACTGTGTGGGAGTTGGAAGAAATAGGTATGTGATTTCTTGCTAGTCCTCCAGGCTACCATGCAACCTCTTTTAATAACCTGATTTGCAAAACAGCATCCCTAGGAACTGGACCCATTCTAACTTGGAACTTTTTGCACGGATTGCTGTAACTCAAGTGATCGTGTAGTGATAAGTGATCCAGTAAAAAGAAATGTTTCCTTACAGGAATGTTGATTTCTCTGCCGGACCCATCTGCTCACAGAGGAGTTCAAAGGGCAATATAAAATGTGACACCTTCCCTTGACATAAACATGTCAAAAGAAAATTCAGGTTTTTTGGCTCCTTACTAGAGGATGAAAGCTGTATTTTTTGTAATTGTTTTCTTTCATGAACTGTGTATTACGTGTCTGCTTGGGAATTAAAACACGTTTGATTTTTATGCGCTGGAAGACACTGCATCTTTCAAACTGTATATATTACAGCTGCATATTCTCTAGCATATTGTAGTGTGGAAAGGCCCCCTTAAAGCATTGTCTGCTGACAGTCATATATACATATTTCAGAGTGCTGATTTACTGTTTATCCTCTGTGTAAACATATGTGGTATGTAGGGCTTCACTGTGGTCTGTGGAATGCAACAAGGCTGAGAAACTATTACAGAATACACTCTGGTGTGGAATTTATCATTTTGCTCTTTTTCCCATGCTTACATTATCACAAACATTTCTGCAGCAGATGGGGACTGAATTCCTAGTTTTGTTTATTTTTGTTTTGATTTGCTTTTTTATGAGTCAATATTCTGATCTTGGTTTCCTCATTTCCTAAGCCAAAGCCATCTTGCTGCTGATTATACCTATAGCTTTTGTGATGGGAAAGACCCATTTTGATGAGTTACATGCTGTGCGTCATTGTCACTACTTTATGTCCAGTGGTTCTGTTTGTGGCGCAGTTTAATTTGCTGTATGAAGAGTAACTCAGCTCGTTTCTGTTCTCTGTAAATTATAACTCCTTTTTAGCATGAGAGTATTGTTCTGCCAGATGAGCAATTTACTTCTGATAAAGTTTTACAGATCTGGTTGCCAAATCTAGATTTTGAAGTAGTATATATGTATCAAGTGGAGAAGAAAGTTACGGTAATAGCCGTTAGCAAAAAAAGGCCCTGCCTGTAGAACCTGCATGATCCAGCATAAATAGAAATCCTCTTGGAGCCAGCAGGCCTGAAGCAAAGATCTCTTCTGTTGTAAATCAAATTCAGTGGAGCTGCATTGTTGCTCCAGCAGGTCGTTCAGCCCGTGTCATACAGGGCTGACTCCTATGTGGGTTTGTCACCTTTGAAATACAAAAAGTAGCTACCACAGCCCATTGGTTGCCCTGTGTGCATAATTTAGGCAGACACCATGGAAAATGAAGGTGACACTGTATTCTTATACACACAGGCTATGTGTGTATATATATATATAGATAGATACAGATATATCTCCATTGAAGCTTAATTATTGCAAAGGCTTTGTGAAAACCCTGTCCATAGGATTTCATTTTACTTCATTTTAGCTGTGGAGGTACTAAGTTCCCATTGATTTTGCTTAAGCTTGCAATTAGAGACAAGCTAAAAATAAAACAAGATTGTAGGATGATTTTTCTTTCAAAAAATTGAATTTATTTCTTCCTCACTGTTCTGAGGACATCTTACTATTGTGTTAGAAAGCAGGAACGTAGATGTGTTTCTGAAGGGTAGCATTAACTATACTATTAAACTTGCAGATTACCGAGTAAATGACAACATTGCTCCAACTATTCCATACAACCAGTCGTACGACCAGAATACAGGTGGATCCTACAACAGCTCAGACAGAGGCAGTAGTACATCTGGTGAGTATCTACAGTGTTTTCCAAACCTTAGGCTTCGTAGTTTTTGGACACTGTAGCTGTGATTAGCACTACTTACTGGACTTAGAGAAGGAATGACGCGGAGGAACCCACTGTCAGCAGAACAGCACAGGGATGTTAAACTGCACAAAACCTGACCCAGTAGGTGCCCGTATTTCTGTTGCAACTTCATGTTTGCTTAGTGTCATCTAAATGTCAAGTAGTTGATTGTCCAAAATTGTGAAAGTCATGAAATCAAATAGAGGCTGGATTTCCTAATGTTAATACCCTACTGGTAAATGTTATAGCCTCCAGACAGTCAAGTCATAGAAATTCCTTTTCAACTGTCACAAAAAAAAAAAAAGAAAGAAAAAAAAGGGATTTTAATTTATGTATTAACTTTCTGGTACTCTAATGAGGTTTTTTTCCAACTCTTGGGTCTACTCACCCAAGACAACCTTATTTGTGAACATACTGAAGATACCAGAGCATTTGAATGATACCTAACAAAACTGCTTTGAGAAATTTTTTGGTTTGTGAATTAAACTCATGCATTTTTTGAGTAAAAAAAAGAAAAATTATAGATTTCAGTTGCTATATGTCACAATTATTCTTGTACATCATTCAGATGTAGACAGATAATTATTTTTTTTTCTCATTCTTACCTCCTATACAAACTATCTAAAAGTCCTTTGTAAAAATCTTCAAACAAGACAGCGTTTTGTGCTGGAGAGTGCCAACCTGGGCACTGAAATTGTACTCTGTGCTTTGGAACCACAGAATATGGTTTAATTCAAAAGATACTCTTTGTCATTGTGGTATAACCTGTTCACTTTCAGGTTTGATTTCTAGTAGAGGTATATGAAATGTTCAGAGCTAAACCAGAAACTATGCATACGCTTGGTTTGGGACTTTACTTTGGGACTGTATTTGCGTCAAACTAATTATAGGGTGAGTTATGGTCCCAGTCAGTAGTGCCAAGGACTTTTCACATTCTGTTCTGCTATTGCCTTTAATAGTCCAGTTTCCTCAATCCAAACCTGTGTTCAGTCTTGACCAATTCTGACCAAGGCACAGCAGACATAAATATGCTGATGAGCCTGCTGTGCCTCTGGATGACCTGAATTCTCAGTGGCTGGGGTGAGATAAGCACAGCTCCCAGGTCTCCCAGCTGCTCAGGAGTGTTGTTCTGGGAGACAGCCTTTTGTCTGTTCGCAGATCTCCAACATCTGGATGTGGTGCTGAGCCAGTGTTCTGTTATGTTAAGACTTGAAATTCAGCATGGAACATCTCAGGGGTATGAACCTATGCAAATTAAAAATGAGAAGGTGGTATTCTCCGTGCTGATGCCTGTTAGGGTTATTCAGAAGTCTAACAATTTATAATCCTATACCAAGGACTCCACCAGGAATGAAGCAAGGTGACCAGAGTAATAAATCAGTTGTGCTGAACCTAGTATATATCATGGTGCTTAGGGTAGAGAATGCAGATGATTGTCGCCTTGGGATAGTTAGAGTCTTGTTTGACATACTGAGATACCAGAAAAATAATTGTACATAGCTAAAACATGTGTCTCTGGCAGCTAATGGGGGCCAATAATAAGCAGAACTACTCTCTGTAAGAGTGGAAAATCTGAGACAGCAGAAGTGAGAATAACAAGCTTCCTAAATCTCACAGCAACATATTTAATCTTGTGCATAAGGTTTAACTATGGGAATATAAAATCATGCTTCAGTATAAGAGAGAAATGTGAAGGATTCTAAAACACTCAAAAATAGTGACTTTATCTGCAATAAAGGAGTAACAATAACAAAGAAGAATTAAAATATATACCAAGGAACAATGGTTGAGTCAGTTCTCATAGCCATGTCCAAACTTAAAATTCAAGACCACATGAATAATTGGTCTTATTCAAAGTTATTTGAACTGTTAAAGCTGCATTGTTTTATTATGAGCTGTAATTTTCCAGTAGTAGTAGTTGAAAACATTTGTGAAATACTTCATCGATCTTTCTTTTTGCTTTTCTATTATTTTAATTCTTCCAGCAATTATTTTCAACTGCACCTGCCATTTAGACTAAAAATAGTAATTTCATTGTGCCTAAAATGTTTCAGTGGACAAGTACAAATTACATATATTCAGTGACTTAATGCAACAGTGGAACTTTAATAGATCATATCTGTATCATATTGTACATTAGGTTCTGGCAATTAAATAGTATAAAGGCACTTCAGAAAATATGTCTACAGCTCATTTGTTTTAGATGATAATCTGTAATGTAATTAATAGAAGTAGAAAGCTCACTTTAAGTGACACTGCTTGTAAAATTCATTTACGGTTTTATCGCATTTTGACTATTTATTAACAATTAAATTTTTGTATCCCATGTGCTTTTTTTCCATGCTGTGTAAAGTTTCTGGTTCAATTCAGCCATTTAAGGTATAGACTAATTCTGCACAAAGAAGCCACAAACTCAGCACAAGAGTAAATTCCCAGAGAATATGAGAGCATCTGGGAGGGGCTACAGTTTCCTTTGTTTATCGTAGCTAGTGCTGAGGAGAGACTTAAAAGCATTACAAATATGTGCTGCTTTTTGTTCACAGGGAGTCAAGGGCACAAGAAGGGTGCTCGGACCCCAAAGGCTCCCAAGCAAGCTGGGATGAACTGGGCAGATCTTCTTCCACCCCCTCCAGCACATCCACCTCCACATAGCAATAGTGAAGATTACAGTCTTTCAGTGGATGAAAGGTAAGAAAGATGAAGACATAATCCATTTCTCACTTCAGTCACTGGTTAATTGAACTGTAATTTGCCCTACAAGCTGGCAGCGAGACCTCCCTTCAGCACCATTCTGGTGCTGCTTGTCTAGCTGTAGTGTGCCTCTTTAGAGAGCACTTACTGACAGTGGTGTACATCCACTCAGTGCTTCCGTACTAAGCTGTTTTCAAGAGCACATAGAACAATTATTTGTTTCTGGGCTATTTATACATGTATCAGATATGCTAATTATACAGTAAAAATTTAAGTCCTTATTTTCTTAAAAAATTAATTTTAGCTATGACCAAGAAATTCCTTGTCCTGTCCCACCCGCAAGGATGTACCTGCAGCAGGATGAGCTAGAGGAAGAGGAAGAAGATGAGAGAGGTCCTACTCCACCTGTCCGAGGAGCGGCTTCCTCTCCAGCCGCTGTCTCCTATAGCCATCAGTCGACTGCCACTCTCACCCCCTCTCCCCAGGAAGAACTCCAGCCCATGTTACAAGACTGTCAGGAGGATCTGGGACACACACAGCACCAACCTGACCGGAGGTGTGTGAATCCAAACGTAGCAAGAGAGATGTGACAAGAGTCATCGTAGCCCCACTGAAAATTCCTGTTGAATTCAGTGTGGCAAAGATTTTCCCCCGGGTGTTTGTTCTGTTGATACTTAACTTCTAATCCAGGATGCTAGAACTATTTTAACCTAAGAAATAGGTAATTAAGTTGCTTTATTATCATACCATGGAAAGAAATGCAGTATATCACTTTACGGTACGTACAATGCTGACATCAGTTAAATTCACAGTCATCAGGATATTAAAGTGGTATCGTTAGCACAGCTTACCATATAATTACAGTTCCATTGTTTCCAATAGATTTACTGCATTATTACCATAAAATAGCATGCATTATTTCACAGGAACTGTGCAATTAACTTGTCACCAATGTGTATGAATATATATAAATATATAATTTATATAACCTATAGATTTTCCTCCTCTCATAAATCCTAATACAGGAAATTATGGCTTGCAAAATTTTCTTAACATTTCCATCTACCCTTATTTAGAGGAATGACCAACATTAATAAAGATAGATATTTGTTACAGGGAAATTTTGTTTCTTCTCTGAGTTGCTTTTAGTACAAACTGTTTTGCATATACACTCTCACAGCTTCTCTTCCATAAAACAGTGAATTTTGAATGAGGCTTTTTATGTATGTTGCTTACTTGTCTTGCTTTATTTAAAGAAGGCACCACTTTTCCGTCCCAAATTATATTTCCTTTATTATTTTTTCCTCCATTGCTTTGAACATATTGTTTATTACCACAGATATATAAACTCACCTGCGATATTCTAGCTATAGTTATATCATCCGTGATGAAATTAATTTGATCCTATTGAGTAGACTGTAGAGCTTTGATTTTATTAATATAGCTTACTGGACATTTATGGATGTATTTTCCAGAATGTCTTTTTGAAAATTCAGTTCATCTTTGCGTTTCTCATTTTTTAAGTAAGCAGTAATTATGTATCTTTTTGAAAAGACCTGAATCTGCTTTGACTTTTGCTCTCCACTTCTACTTGATCTGCCTTGGTTTGTTTTCTTTACTCTTTATGGTAACACTTGTCGTACTGTGTATTTTTTCCACTATCTTCCTGAGTCTTTAAAGTCACTCTTTTTATTAGGGGGTGGCTGATAATATTTTCCTGTAATTTCCACAGAAGTGTTCATTTATATTCCCTTAAGTTTTCTGGGTTATTTAGAGGTTGAACTACCTGGACACAGATGGATAAGTGAAATGCTGAGTCTGATATGTTGTGGCTTTCCAGAACCTCTGTGATTTTCTGGAGACTGGGAGAAGTCCACTGACATACAGAATGGAGTAGACATGGGAGCAAATGTATGCAAACCTGCATAAGCAGCCAGCAACTGCCAGGGAAATAGAAAGTTTGCTCAACACAAAGACTCATGACTAGTCACCATAAATGTCATCAAAAGTAGCTGGAAGGATGTCCCAGTTTAAGCTTCTAAAGCATACAACTTACTCATTTTGTGGGCTGAAAAAGTAAAGCATATATTTATTTTGTTCTTCCTACAATGGTTAAGTCTAGCTTTGCTGGAAGTCTTAGAATTGTTAGTGATGAAATTTGCCTTTTCTGTCTTTTTTGAAACATTATTTCTTCTGTTTTTGCTGAATCCATCTCATCAGTTTACAGATATTCATATAGTTCATATAATTTACTTGATCTGTAAGGCTTGGCTGACTACGTGTTCCTTCTGGTGGCATTGAAATGACCTGTGGGTTCTGTCTAGGAGTTGGGTGTACTGTGCTCAGCAGCTGTAGCCCATTCTGGAAGGGAAGGTTCTGTTCTGAATATGATTTTGGAAATAAAAATAGATTCTGAGTGGTGCCTCTCTGTATTAATTTTAGGAGTTTTGTAAATAGTGTTTTTGTAGTGAAAATAATGTCTGAAATACTGTTTGTCATACTTTTTATGAGTTTTACTTGTAGTTCTGCTGATTATCTCAATTTCTGATCAGAACCAGGCATCTAGAGTAGGATTCTGTTGGTGATGGTGTACTGTAATAGTTCTCTGTCAAGTCACCTTGGTAAAAATACAGCAAACTGAAGTAGAAATTCGTGCTCTGGAAGAGTCAACAAGGAGAGAATAAAAGTAAAGATTTAGTGGGATAGCAGATGCTATCAGTGTCAAAGCGAGAGCTGAGGTAGGAGACAGTGTCACTGTAAAAGTGAGTATCACTGCTTCAGGTAAAGTGAAAGAGGTATTGTTAATTCTGCATGCCCATGAACCAGCTGCTCTCAATTAGCCTGTCCACAGTATAGCTTGGCAGCCAAACTATATTCTCAAGAACCCTAATGTATTTCGTAGCCAGTTGCCTCTCTTCTAATACTAAAATCTAGAGAATAGGAAGACTGGCAAATATATCACAAGGACAATTGTCACGAGAGCTTTAAATTAGGGCAGTAAAACCTTGTTGGGGAAAGGTCTCTAGTCAAAGCAGGTAGAGATTCCCAGGCAGCAATGGCTTCTGGGATTTGGGAGGGAGAAGTGGTGTTATTAAATGAGCACTGGATATATATCCCTAACTGACCTTTCTTCATTCTGTTCAGTACTTAATGCAGCAAGTGAAAAACTAGCTAGATGATGTAGTCCAGGGAGGTTCCAAGTTTCTCTTGCCATAGAGTATTAGGTTTTTCCCTTTTAATATTTCCTTGCAAAATCAGTATGTATTCTTTTTTTTTTTTTAATTGCATGTCCCACACACAAAAGAAAAGATTTAACTTATGAGAGTCATCATTTCTCAATGAGACAATAAGAGGGCAAGTTGACAAAGGAAAGTTACTTTGAAATTTTTTTCAAAGCAGACTGCACTAAAAATTCCTGGTGAGCAAAGCCAAAGTACAGGCATTACTGCAGAAACTATGTTTTCCTCTCAGACAAATGGCAGTTAAAGAGCATGTCCATAGCTCTGTGAAGAACTGATGACCATGTTTCTATCTGGGACTTCTGAGTGAAGCATTAGCTAAAGAACATTGATCTAATATGTCTAATGCTTTGCCTCTTTAAGCTGGACACACCATTGCTGACAAATTAAGATCAAATAAATTAACCTGTACATCTCTATGTATTTTGGTATCCCTGATGCCTAGAACTAACATTACACTAGGTAATTCTTTTTTTATTTTATCACCTAGACCAATTTAGAAAATAACGAAATAGCCATCTCGCGTATCTTTCTGAATCACTGAGGTGGGTGGAGGGAAGATAACATTTACAGAGCAATCTGTTTGGATAGATGCATCTGTTGATGTCAATAGTTTCAAGCTTATAGAGCAATATAAGGACATTTCTTTTGTTCATTTTCTCAAGGGTGCACAAATAATTTTTTAATGGTCACATGATCCGTAACCACGTCCTTGCCTAGCTGTACATGTACTACTTTAGGGAAATTGAACAGCTTTATGCAAATAAGCCCATTTTCATTGAAACCAGTGATAAAGGAACCGCATTAAAAATTCAGATTTCTTTGTGGTAGATTTCAAACTGCAAAACTGTCAGTTCTGATTTACAGCAAAAATAAGAACTAGAAAACCAAATGCTGAACCTTTCTGATATAAATTCTGGTGGTTTAAAAAGGCAAATCAAGCTTGTTGGGAAATAAAAAAAATTGTTTTCATCAATCTCCTGTTTCCTCTGGCTATGGTAAGTGACTTAAATTCTTCTCACCCTTGTTTTCTTGTGCAGACGTCAACCTGTGAGTCCTCCACCCCCTCCAAGGCCCATCTCCCCACCACACACCTATGGATACATCTCAGGGCCCTTGGTGTCTGACATGGATACTGACGCACCAGAAGAGGAAGAGGATGAGGCCGATATAGAGGTTGCCAAAATGCAAAACAGGAGGCTCCTTTTGCGTGGCCTCGAGCAGACCCCTGCCTCCAGTGTTGGGGATTTGGAGAGCTCTGTGACGGGGTCCATGATCAATGGCTGGGGTTCAGCCTCTGAGGAAGATAACATCTCGAGCGGGCGGTCCAGCGTTAGCTCTTCCGATGGATCGTTTTTCACCGATGCAGATTTTGCACAGGCTGTAGCAGCAGCTGCGGAATACGCCGGTCTGAAAGTAGCCAGACGTCAGATGCACGACGCAGCGGGAGGTGAGTTTTCCTCTGTTTGGTGGGAGAAGAAATAAAGTGGCCAATGTTAAATTAATCTACGCACAGGTTGAATGTTTAGAGATTTGGGTGTGGAGCCTGTGTGTTTATATTTTGAGAGAGTCAGAAAAAGAGTTTTAGTGAAATAGTTCAAATAAATTGCTACTCCACGTTGTTTTTCATAACTAGTTCCTAGTCTTTTGGTCTCACTGATTATTGACAAACCTCAACCCTGCTTGGTAGATTGCATCCTGAACTGAAAGAGAAAAACCAACAGAAAAAGGATTACAGAATTCTATCATGTCCTAGTACAAGGCTCTCAGTGTTTTCAGTCACTCTTCATGAGAAGATTTAATCCCTCTCTATTGAAATGTCCAATAAAGAGTAAACTTATTTTTTCTTCTGGATTTGAAAAAATAATTTTTTTTTTTTTTTGAGGAATTCTGTTCAACCTCTTACTGGTGTGTCATCGGGTCAAACTGGCTTTGTGTTGGTTTCATAATTTGGCAGCTGTTATAAGTTGCAGTTTGGACTGTAGATTATGCATATGCAGCAAGGCCTTATGCATATGGGTTTTTTTCTTTTTTTCCTTTCTCCTGAATCCCCATTGGACATATGAAATATAATATTTGAAATAAAATATCCTGGGTACTAATAGCACTGGATATATACAGGTAATCAGTAACCTGACTAAACCAAACGGATATTGTTGTAGTTCAGCTAAGAAATAAGAATACGGCAGGTTGGGATGCAAGTTTGAGGCAGATCCATGAATGTTTTGGCAATTAGTCCTGTTAAACTGCCAGACCTAAAGAGTACTCTGTCACAACTGTGTCCACCCTGACTTCACTGATTTTCAACCTTCCTCCCATTTCTCATATCCTCTCCCAGTTAACAGTCCTTTGTTCGATTTCAACACAGCTGTTCATCATGAAGAGAGAGGAAGTAATTTAGTAATTCTGGATGAAATCCTGGCCAATTGAAGTAGGTGGCAAAACTCCCATTCATACCCACATGGCCAGGGTTTTATCCGTTTTGTACACATAAGTTCATATAAATATGTATGTCTACATGTGTGTAGATTTATATATTTAGAAAAGATCTTTTTGTACCTGGTTTCGAATAATTTCTCAACAGTTAAGACAATGTTATATAATGATTTCTATATATTGATATTACCTGTGCCTGACTGCATGTCCTAAAGATGTGACACTTCTTATCTGCAAATATGCTGGGATAAAATGCCAGTCATAGTGCCTTGATGGGTTCTTGATAATTCACTCAGGGTGGCAGAGGGGGCTTCTGTACCTGAGACCTGCTGGTGACTTGCTCTGCTTATGGCACGTGTGACCTCACATGGCCTGAGCTGTTGGAAGTCAAATATGTCTTGAAAGGGAAACATTTTGCTGTTTTCAGAAAGTTGCAGGGCTGGAATCCTGCTTGTGCTTGCTTGCCTGTGGAGTTCGTGCTCCTGGGGCTACCAGCTAAGCAGCTGGATAATTTCTGTGCAACTAAGCCAGCCTGCCTACTGATAGGATAGCAAATGCTTCGATTTAGTTACAGATCACTCTAAAACTGAACAAGTTTTATTACTGTTCCAGCAGTGTCTTTTTAGATTCCATATAGCTAAGTCATTCTGATGTGAAAAAAGTGAAAAATCTTATTTTAGGTAAGGAAAATAACATTGTTCTGTAACAATTTCCAGGCCGTAGACATTTTCATGCATCACACTGTCCCAGACCCACCAGCCCTGTATCTACCGACAGCAACATGAGTGCTGTTGTAATACAGAAGGTCCGACCTGCCAAAAAGCAAAAACACCAGCCAGGACATCTGCGCAGAGAAGTCTACACAGATGGTGAGTCCACTGAAATGGGTGAAAATGCCAGTGAACCTTTCTAAATATCCATTCAGCTTGTGTGTGTGAAATTTTTCCACAGAGGCAGCACTATGACTCAGAATTCAGTGATTTGTGTTTCCTGTTGCTAAACACACTGAACAGATTAATCATTTTAAATGCCAGAGTTCCTTAATACTGTACATTGATGCTTCCACTCCAGAGCCTTGCACCTGTTTTCTATAGTGTCCTAATCGGCTAATTACTGTCATTATTTAAGAGCCTGGATAGCATAAATAGTACAGTGATTGAGAACAATGTGCAGTTAGGATTAAAATCTTCATTCACGTGACCGACTATTAAAACCTTCAAAACCTGAAAAAAACAATGCACCATTCCAATGGTGGACAACACAAATCAATGAATTGTAATCCTGACCACGGCATTGTTGCAAGCAGTTACTTTGTGAGTAAAAGCAAAATCTAATCATCTTTTCTCGTGCCTTCACACACAATATCAACTCTTGCTGAAAAGGTAGTGCTTGTATTCTCTTGGGGGTGTAGGAGGATAATGCAAACATTGTGATGTTGTCTAGAGAGAGCCTTTAATGAAAATGCCTCAGGTGGTGCAGCTTTTATTAAAGCACTACCTTCCAGTTTTATAAAACAACCCGCAGGCTTTGTTGGAAATTCATGTAAGATAAATTCTCCAAGACTTCTCTCTTGTCAAGTTTGCTGCATTTGCTAACAGGGAGGGGGATGGGGAGGGGGAGGGGGAAGAAAGGCAGTGCTCCCCCACCTCCTGCAACAACAATCTGATTAGGACTTTCATTACGAGTCTGAAATTTTTTCAAAGAGGGGCATCATTTGCCATTATCATATGAAAGCCTAATATTATAGATCCTTATCCAGGGTTACAAGAAGGGAGTTTTGAACCACTTCTCCCTATGATTCCTGCCACTTGACGAAAAAATTTAATACAAAGCTCAAAGCACGATGAGCAGAAGTAATTTAGCAATGAGTGGTTGTCCATGCTATTATCTGTACTTTATTCTGAGTAGTTTCTCTCAGTAGCATCTATCTGATATTAGGCTGCGTTAAATACTGGCATGACACAGTGCACCTGGGCCTCTTGGCTTATGCCCAGGCCCCTTCTGTCAGTGAAACTGAGCTGCTGGAATATTATCTGATTTCAAGAGGTTATTACAGTGGTTTTGTGCATGTTTGCTTCTGTGAAAGGACAACACAAGGTGTAAATCCCAGAACTGTACCAGAAATGTTATGTTTATGAGACCCTTGTAATGGCGTTTCACAAGATTTTATTGACATTTTATCAGCTTTTATTCTCTTGAAGAGAATGCTCTTAACTAAATAATTGGCAAAGCATCAAACCTGGATACTAATACAACAGCTAGGACATCAGAAATAAAATCTGGGCAGGAGTTTTATGTGGCCATTTGCTTCTGACACAGCGATAAATAAGAGGTGGGTCTGTACTTGATGATGGGTTTTTGTGGAAGTAGTTATACAGAGCTAAATCATAGAGCACTGGCATTAGATATTGCAGTAGATTTGACAATCATGATCAATATTTGTTTTGTGTTATGTAGCACCTGCTTACTTCAGCATATTTTCTAATTAGGTAAGAATTTCCACTAACCTCTTTAGAGTGCAATACAATGTGGTCATTCAGGGAATAGCAAATTATGGCTTTAATTTCTGCAGATCCAATAAAATGCAGTTCAAAGGTTGAAGGGTTGGTTTGGGTTTGATTTTTTTCCCCTCATTCTATTTACATAGGCATATTTGGAACCTTACTGTAGATTCTAACCATTCATTTTAATAGCCACATCTAGTATATTATGTCCCTTTAGAATTAGCTATAAAATAACATCTACTAATTGTTTTCCTTAAGTGGAGAAAAGTGATATGGATGCATGAATGAAACATTTAAGCACCATTGACCTTTCCTGGATATACTTCGGTTTTTCTATTGGCTTGATGTCACAATATTATTTATCATTTTTATAAAGGAGTGCCAAATGCAGAGATTTTTTTTTCCTCGTAGTGGGTGACCATACATGTGTTTGTAGTAGAGGCAAAAAAAAAAAGTAGATATTCTGAATTCAAGAATTTTTTGTTGCTAGAAACAATAAATACTAAAAGGAGAAAAATGCATTGTTTCATTACTTTCTCAGCCTTTAAAATGGAATTTGCTTTCAGACATAATTTTTTGCTTTTCTCAAATTACCTGAATTAGTATTTGCTAGAAATTCCATGCAATACCAGTGTCATGAAGAATTTGAATGATGAGTTGACAGAAAGGATATATAAATAAATGTTTTCGTGATTGAAAATGCCAAAAGTATTATCGGCAGCAATATGTGTAAGTCTTAAAAAATTCTTTGTTTTTTTTTTTCCTTTGTGCAGCAAGATTTCTGAGAGATTGGTATTTCTGAAGGAGTGTTTGTTACTAATGTAGCAGTAAAAGGTCTACTGTAGTAGAGCACTCTCTGATCTACTCTCTACATTGTACAAGTAATAACAATTTTGTATTTTCTGTGAGCATTACTCCAAATCAGTTGCTACTTTATGTGAAACAGGATTTCAGCTCAGTTATTTTGTTCCTTGAAAATCATACAGGCAGTGAAATGTTCTTTGTATTTGTTGCTAAAAATCTTTGCTCAGTAGGTGGTAAGGATTAAAATGTATGAATTTTTAATTGCTCTTCATCTAGCCTTTTAAGAGAGCTTACTAAGAGTGCCTTACATGAACCAACTAGCAGATGGATCCTCCTTCTCAACCTTGTCTGACCTACTTACATATTTAATTTAAGTAACCAAACTTTAAAACAATACGTTTGTCTTTTCTAAAAATAAGTACATGAAAGTCGCTTTTGAACTCTCTTGAGTTGATTTATCAGTATATACAAGCCCTCAGAATTGTAAGTATTTAGATAAAAAGGGTAAAAGTACCTTGCCATTGTTTTGATTCAGTAGGTCTTTCAATCAAAATTATACTACTGACAGTTCACATGAGATTTTAAATCTTGATTATTTTTTTTTTCAATCTCTAAGTGACAAAAAAACACTAAACATTTTGAGAACTAACTGGTTGAGAATATAACTGAGTTGTTTCTCTGTGTTATCAATGACATGATGTGAGGGCAGCTGAATTTCTCATAAAAGGCAATTGAATATCTGCCAAATATTCCTCGAATTTTCACTTGGAAGCGTTAAGCCATTATGCATGCCAACACCATTTGTACTTTTGTCTCCCTCTGCCTGTGTAGTACAAAAAAATCTACTCTGTACAAAATAAATTTTAGCAAGGTAGAAAGTAAGTAGGAACGAGTTTGTTACCTCTGCTAAAAATCAGCTTGCTTTTGAACAACAATGATTTTCAGGTATCTGCCCTTTTCTCAGTCCTTGCTTCTGAGTCCAATGTGAGATAGTTTGTCAATGCTGATTTTGGTACTGAGGGATGTTTTATGGAATGAAAATTGTTTTGGTAATTATGTAAATGTACATAAAGGCAAGGAAAAAAACAACAACACACTGCTTTTATACATCATATTGGGTTCTGCTGTATCTATTTGTTCATCCAGTTATTGTGTGCAGTCTAGCCATGTTTCTGGAAAGACAAAGCATGAAAATAACTTTAGTACATGAATAATAGTAGCTCAGATTAAGATTTAGGAATAAGTGTCTAGGAATCGTAAATGCTGTTAAAGCTCTTTGTAAATCAGGAACAACATAGAGTTTTGCATGCCTGCACAAACATGCCTTAGAAAAAAACTCACTTTGTGCCTTATAGAGTCATAGAATGGCCTGGGTTGGAAGGGACCTTGAGTGTAATCTAGTTCTAACCCCTCCGCTGCGGGCAGGGTTACCTTCCACCAGACCAGGTTGCTCAGGGCCCTACCCAGACTGACCTTGAACACTTCATGGATTTTCTCCAATATTGCATCAACTCTATAACTGCTGTTGTCAGGGTATGACTGTAGAAATCTACAGCCTGATAACAGTTTAAAAGAGAGAGCTACCTAATAAGGCCTCCTTTGTCACTGCGTAACAATTCTATCTTTTTGTGCTTATTTGTGATTTCTCCACTTTAGTGTCAAACTAACATAGCAGATTATTTTTCCTCAATGGTGTTTTGGTTATCCCATCATATATGTTCTCATTTACAAAATTATCATCACTTCGTTCTAAAAGACATATCTGGAAGGTTTCTCTTGTAGACCGTGCTATGAAATGACATCCACTAATTGTTTAAGTTACATGGGAAGCAGTATAACAGTAATACATGACATGAATGAAACATGTGAGCACATCTGACCTTTAACAAATATTTCTGAGTTCCTTATATTGGCTTGATGTTGCTTTGTGATTTACTTTTTATTCCTTACAATGGAAGCTTCCGTTTTGCTTTTAATAAGAAATGTGCCAGTTTGTATTCGAGGAGGTAGATTGAATCTGGATTTTCTCTGTGATCTGAGCTGTTAAAATAAATACCACAGGGGTGTAATAGTGTTGACCTCTGAAAAGGGTGGGTTTTTTCCTCTGTAAAGGATTCTTCTCAGCGAGAAGTACTGTGTTATAATGAAGATTTTTATAGTTTCCCTGCAGGTTGCAAAAATGTTCTCAAAAGAGAATATCACTTTTCTTTGGTTATTACTGTACCATACAGCTACTGCTGATTTATGAAACTTTTTATATCAATGCATCTTTCCATAGTCAAGATTTAACAGCACGTTGTCCATTGCCCTGTGTGGCTGGATAGAATTCTTGAATAAAGCAGTTTTTCCAAGTTGTATTTTATAGGCTACAGGAAAGGTTCTGTTCCTTCCCTTTGGTGTTCAGCCAGTGCACTGCCATGCCACATCTGTTGGACACTGGCTCCAAGGGTGGCTGAAAAGACTGATTTTAAGTACCTACACTCTCTTTAAATCACCAGGCTCAAGAGAATAGCTATTCAGTCCTCTGGTAACTTTATAATAGAGACAATGAGTGGGGCATGTGAGACACAAGAGATTGTGTGAACAGCTGTGGTTCCAAAAGCCTACACTTCTGAGTTAGAGTGTCTTCATCTACCTCTGAATGTGTGCCCCCTTCTGAAAGAAGACATTTTGTGAAAATAAAGCTTTCCTCAGAAAGGATTGTTTGAATCAACATGGCCTAGAGGTTTTTTTATGTTTTAAATCTTGTCCAAGTTTTGTAACTGCTACAAGAGATGGGGACCATTACTATCTCCAGCCTCACTTTAGAAGAACAATTCTTGTACTTGGTAAGCTTTGGTAAGCGTTTGACATGACCTATGCACTGTGCTTTCAAGGAACATATTACACACAACTCTGAGGTCTTAGTCAGGCTTCACGCAAATTTTAACATAGTTGTTGAATTGTAGGTTTTATTCTTCTCCAGACCAACACTTTTTGCAGCAGCTATTGATACTTAAGATCTCATGGCTGTGGACCATTGTGATCCAGAAATCCACATTTGCATCCACAGGACTGGCAGCCCATTGAAGGTGGTTTGGTTTACTCTGGTGGCAGGACCTCACAGGGCAATTTTAGAACAGGTAGTCTGAGTGCTGCTCTGATGGCTGGAATTACAGACTTTCCTTGCTAGGGTTGAGTACTGAACAGAGGTTACCTCTATAAACCATGTCTAAGCAGTTATGGGTAACAAAAGAATGCAACATAACCAATTCTGTGCTTTCTTGACAAAATATGATGCATTTCAAGTCTTACTGAATCAGAAGCTGGGTCTCCAGTTTTAGTTTCCTCAGATGAACAAGTCCAGCTTTTTGCCCAGAGATCTGCCTTTTTATATCTTACTCTACTGTTTCCTGTTCCATACATGAAATTAATTTCATAGAATCATAAAATACCATGAGTTGAAAGGGACCCACAAGCATTATCAAAGTCCAACTCTTGGCCTTGCACAGGAGACACACAAGAATTCCCACCATGTGCCTGAGAGCACTGTTCAAATGCTCCTTGAACTCTGTCAGCCTTGGTGCTGTGACCACTGCCTGGGGAGCCTGTTCCAGTGCCCAGCCACCCTAAGGGTGAAGAACCTTTTTCTAATATCTAACTCATTGGATTTAGCCCCTTATTCAAACTATAAATTAAAAGAAGAAGTTTTATAACTTGCTTTGTTACTTTTTGTGGTGAAATTTTTTTTCTTGTGCTTTGGTTTTGGTTTGGTTATTTTACCAAGACAGTGGAGTTAATGCATCGGGATCCTATTTCCCTGAAGTATGTCCAGTCTTATGAAATGTACTTTATGACATCTTTCTTCCTCATCATCCCCAGACAACTGATAAAATTTCCAGCCTTGTTTAAAACAGGTCAAGGATAATTTCAAGATATGTCACCAGTTTAACATGGTGGATGATGCCCAGTAAGCTAGATAAGTCACTCATACTTTGGGTCACTGGAAAGCCTATCGAAAACGTTTGACATCTGCCATACCTGAATTTGTATGTATATGTTAGGTGCCTCTTTTTTCTTATTCAAGAATACTGCCTTTATTCTTGGCCCATTTAGTTACATTTCAGTTGAAACATTCTCTTGAATAGACTGAGAATTAGCTGTATATATAGTGATGGCATTTGAAAAACACAGCTGCTCCAAGAGTTTTGTGGAAGTAGAAAGAATTAATGCACGGTATTATAAAATGCTGAAGCTACATTTTTTAATAGTGCTGTTATTTTTTTTAGCAACCCCTCTTGAGAATATTAACCTCAGAAACTTCTCTCTCATCTCACTTCTTTAACCTGTTCTCTCATATCCATGTGAATTGTTCCTATAGCTTTGTTGTGAGCTGCTTTTGTGTTGTTGCTTCCTTGCTTGACTTCTGTGTTTTTTCTTCATGTTTTATCCTCCACAGAGCACTGTTGTATCCTGATGGACACCTTACGCATTCTGGTTTTATATCTTAATGCGGGAATAGAAAAATAGAACAAAGTAAAATATATGCATGATTTATAAATAATATTTTAGAGTATTCAGAATTTTATAATCCCATAAGATGTGCTAATTTAAGGAGACAAATTCAAAAATCTTGTGTGTCTTTCCTTCTTTTTTTTTGTTCTTCCTGAAAGCTGATTACTTCACTGACTTGACTGTATTATGTTTTTTTAATATCTCATGGCATCGAGGATATGTATGTTAGGTTGACATCATAATGTAGTTTATCCTTACATATGTCAGCAATGGATCTGATATACCTTCTTACACCCCAGCTAGCTTGCTTTAATGCTCACTACACTGAAGATCTTGAGCAATTAGAGCACAAGTTGCTGTGTTCTTGAATGGACTTAACCAAAATGATAAATATCAGCAAGGATGTGTTAGTATCCTTAACTGTGTTAATATCCATAACTGACTTGTGAATATCCAAGAATTAAAAGTTTATTGCAGGTTTTGGTTAAGGATTTTTAAGAAAATACTGTGATTTGAAAAGGCAGTGGGAGGTCTTACTTTGTGTTTTCAGAGCTCAAGCTTCGGAAAAGTACCCATCAGCAGTTTTAAGAGTAACATAATACTTTTTGGGGTGGTGAGAGAAGGGCAGAGGGAGGGCTGAAAGTAAACAGGGCATCTCTTTCTTCAGTTCAAGTTAAATATTATGTCTTAATTTCACTAGTGTATGATGTCATCATAATCATTACTCTCTTTCAACTTTGTAGACTTGCCACCTCCTCCTGTGCCACCTCCAGCTATAAAATCACCAACGGCCCAGTCCAAATCCCAGCTGGAGGTGCGGCCGGTCATGTTGCCAAAACTTGCTTCTATAGAAGCAAGGACAGACAGATCTGCAGAAAGGAAAGGAGCCAGCTACAAGGGGAGGGACGGGGTGGATGGGAGGCAGCACTCGGACGTGCGGACAAATTCAGGAGAGCGGAGAGAATCACAAGAACCGCAGAACGATGGGAAGCTACGAGGAAATAAAGCACCAAAACGAGACGGCACACCAGCAAAAACTCATCTTCTTCAAGGTTATTTTGCCTGCTCTGTGTTTACTGAAGCATTGGGTGTTGATCACAGGGAACAGGCCAGCTCTTTTCAGGTTGCTGAAGTGAAGTTAGATCTGAATTGCCACCATTTATCGTGATTATACAGTGTTAATATAGGTCACATTGCAGGTGAAACAGAAATACAAGCTTATGAAAAATAGATTTTCTGTCTTTAAAGCTAGTGCTGAGGAAGCACAAACAGAAATATTCCTTGAGAGTTGTAAGGATCAGTGTCCTTGCTTCTACCATACATTTATAGTCTAGTTATATTTAATCTATCTCATTATGATCTGATGTATGAGTGGGCTGAGTAAAGTTGATACAGATAGTAGATCTGTAAGTCAGATACTTAACTATTCTACCAGAGAGTCTGCACTTGGCCCATTTTGTCTCTTTGTAAAGGAGAAAAGGGCCAGAATGATACCTGGTCCTGCTTAAAAAGGGAGAAAGCCCTAATAGTCATGCACTAGTTATAAATGCTAACTGATGTGGCATTATATGAGTCAGATCTAATCAAAGTAATGTCTTGTATATGGAAATTAGTAAGATTACTAATTAATGGAACATGATTAATGGAACTTGCCAAGTGTTTACTAAGACTTTCAACACAGTTGATACAAATGCCTGGTCCTTGCTACCTACAGGTATTCAGGGATAATATCAGGGGTGAGTGGGTAGAAAGTTGGTTCAATGGACACGAGTAAGAGTTTGATTACAGGGGATTGCTATAGAAAACAGTTATTAGAAGGTTACCATAGAGGATGATGCTGAAATTTTAAAACATGACCACTAATTGTGTTTCAGACTCAGTCCAAGAAATGCAGGGTCCAATATTTGGATGGAATGAGTGCCTTGTATCATACGTATATTGTCATTTCCTCCTACTCAGTCATATTAAAAATATACTACGAGGAGTGGTTCTTTGATTTTCCTGTAGAATATAGGGCAAGGACTCCAAATTGCAATGAAGTGGACAGTAATCATGAATTAATTTCTCTGTGGAGAATGTTACCATGTAAATACTATAAATTTCCACCAGAAAGCTTCTATAATGCTGTTATGGAAAAAGGGTATTTCATATTTCTGTCAGGCATCACTTTAAACATCCTGAGAATCATAAAAAGTAAAAAAAGTGCATGCAGAAATTTTAGGTTCATAGTATCTCTGGGCTTGTAAACATAACAATGTATGCATTTAATGTTACAGAGGACATCCTGCCATATTCTAGACCAACGTTTCCAACATCCAATAATCCTAGAGATCCCAGCTCCTCCAGCTCTATGTCATCAAGAGGATCAGGCGGCAGACAGAGGGCAGATCAAGCCAATCTAGCCCGAAGGAATGTCGCAGAAATGCAAGTACTGGGAGCATATGAACAAGGAGAAGAGGAAGAAGAAGAAGAAATGGAGGTAACTGCAGTTTAATATTGAAGACGACTAGAATAAAGCTGTTTTCTGTGTTTAGTAAGATGCCAAGAAAAAACACTTTTGAACCAGAAATATTTCCGTTCAGAAAAATTAGAGCATTTGTCTATTAAAGTTATACCCAACCAAAGAAAATAAACTTTAAGAATGTGTCAAAAACATAAACCCCAAGTAATATGTAGTATAATATAATTGTCAACACACTAAAACTTATGGAATAGAACTTGCAGAAATACAGTATTTTAAAGTGCACTTTACATTATCCAGATCCTTTCAAAACTGAAAATAAAGAACCTAGATACACCATGACATCACCTTTCACATTTTTTGACAGTTTATCATTCTAGATTTTATTAGACATTGATATATGAACTTTTTCTTTTTTTTTCTGCCTAATGATATTAATTCAATTTAAATTCTGATTGTAGAAAGAGTGGCCAACATATAGTCACACTGCTGTGCGTAATTGAAAGTAGTAATTATCATGTAAAGGTAGCAAATCTCTAAGAAGTATGTAATGAAATTTAACATGTAATAATTTATGTTCTCTTTTTTTTTAATACAGGAAACAGAAAGCTGAAGACACCGACATGTACTGTAACAGGCTTTTAAAATCTAATCAGAAAAAAAAAAATAATCACTTAAGATGCCTCAAGTCTGATGATGTTTGACGCCAGAAATAATGTTCAGTGCAATCAGAGTATACAATTTTTCCTTTTTCTTTATGCCATCAGAATGCTAGTTTTCATTTTACTCTTTCTTTGTAAACCCTCCTTACTAGGGACGGCCCTTGCCTGTTCCCTAACGGTAAGTGCATCACCTTCGCTGCCCGAGGAGGCAGGCAAGCTGCTCTTCGTGGCACTTGGGCCAGCTGCTGCTTCAGGATTAGAACAGAAGGGAATTCCAGAGCCTGGGATGCCGAGGTTTCTCCCCAGGGAGGCGGTGCTTGGTGCACTGCCAGCACACCAGAGCGCCAAGTCGGGAGCATCGCCTTGGTCAAAGAGATCCCCGAGGTGAACATCGAGCAGAGCGTTGCTTGGCTCTCGGGGTTTCGCTGTGGTCTGCAGTCAGTGCAAACGGTATCTTGCAGTTTCAGTACAGACTGTGTGTCTTGTTTTCCGCCAGTCTCTTGCTAATCTTCTGCAGACGATACAGTTTGACAAATGCAAGTAAAATTAATTTGGGATGAAGTGGCTCTTGTTGTAAATATGTACTCATTTTAAATCCCCTGTGGTACTTTGATTTGTCTTTCCATTTTCATCATTAAGTACATTCTTATTAAAAATGTCCTTTGGGATAGGCAGGAGATAAGCCAATGTGATTGCTATTTGCCTAATCATAGCACGAGCAAGTTTATCTGAAACTTTTTCTAATTTTCAGTTTCAACAGTGCTTGTGAAAAGAAAATCAATGGACATTTTTAATAACGATTAGGTAATATCATCAACTGTTACTGGCCCAAATCTCAGACCTCTACTTGTGTCAATTCACCTTAAAGAAGTGCCACTTAAAGAAGTTTTGTTTGATCTTGGCGATGAATTTTTTTGTAATGCACTGCTTATCCTTTTTTTTTTTTTTTGGTTTTAAAAGCACAATCACTAAACTTTGTTTGTAAACCATTGTAACTATTAACCTTTTTTTTTGTCTTATTGAAAATGTTAAGCATTTGTTTGGGATATTGTTCATCTTTTTGTTAATGCTCTATGTTTGTATTTGGAATATTTGAATGATGACAGACGGTAAAGTAACAAACGTAAATGTGGGCCATAATCAAAACACTTCTCACTTTTCCTGGACTTACAGAAAATTACCAATTTTTCTGTGGCCTCTCTCAACATTGGATTATTGTTAAAGCTGAAATAGAGGCATTAGTTGCATTGAATTTGCCAAATGATGTCCTCTGTCTGTAGATTTTATGATCTTTTTTGTAATTATAAAATTTCTTTGTCATTGGTGCTAATGGAAAAATGTGTGTTTGTTTATTGACAGCTATCAGGACTAGCCCCAATGGAAAAAAAAAAAAAAAAGAAAAAAAAAGTGTTTTGGTGTTTACCGAGGACTGAAATTTTTCATTTAGCTAATTTTTAAAGAAAGGTTCCATAGAAAGGGTGTGCAGTACTAAAGGAAAAATCCATGTGATTAATGTTTTCATTATGTTCATGTAAGAAACCTCATATTTTAGCCATAATTTTGCATACTGAGGATCCAATAATCAGAAAAGTAATTTTTGTCACATTATTTATTAAAAATGTTCTCAAATACATTATCTTTCTTGCATAGTTTCTTGTGTTCCCTGAAACGTAATTTTAGGGGCAACTCTCACCCTATTTATATTGGTAAGAATCAGAATCTGTTCCCCTGAAATCATGCAGTTACAGTAGCATGAGCAAAGTGGGAGGCGTGGATGCAGCCTAAAATTTTACATAATTACAACTGATTGCCTTAAAGATCTGATTTCTGGGCGCTTCATGAACTGTGATAATGAAAACTTCTCTTAGCCTGCCAATTTCCAGGGAGAGCTGATGAAGAAAATCTGTACCAACAAAAGCATTCACCTCAGGGGTGAGACACGTTTGTCACAAAGGCCAAATAAGTGGAGAGAGAATGAATATTATGAATCTTATGTTTGTTGGGACCTGCACAAATGCAAGTTTTTCGTACCTTCCTGCTGTCCTCCTGGGTTGCAGCCATTCTGTGGTTGGCAGAGTCCTGCTGTGGATCACGGTCAAGTAGGTGATTGTCCCTTTTCCACTCTTGCATTTTCAGAAGCCTGCACTCCTACTGATCACCCTGTTCCTGCCTTTTCTTGTCCTATACTCATCATCCCAGTTGGAAAAAAAAAAAAAAAGAGAGAGAAAAGAAAATAAAGATAGCCAGCACATTCCCTAAAAAAAAAAAATAAAAAATAAAAAATCCCAAACCCCAAACACTATATCTTTTATTCAAAGAAATATTTTTGATTCTTTTGACTGCCTTTCTCAGAGAGTTTTAGTGAGTCTGGAGCTACATCCTGAGGTGCTACAGTGCACTACAGCACCCACTGTCTTTCCACAGAACATTATTGCTAGAGCCTTGAAAGTTTAATCAGGCATAAGCCTCAAGTATAAATTTTTTTTGTAGCTGTAGCTTTGAAGCAGGTAAAGTAGAATAAGTTACATGTTTCTATGTTGCTTTTTGGGGGATGTCTTCAGTTCTCATGTCTGAATTCAGACCACCTGGTGTTGGAGCCAGCATTATCCAGAACAGAATTTGCCACAGGAGATACCCATCTGGCCTGCACCTTTCCTTTGGAGGAGGCAGGAGAGGTTGGTTTAATGGGCACAACTGAATGTCTTTCCTGACACCAGGAAACAGCCTTTTGGTTTGGGGTTTTGCAACAGCAGGGTGTGGGGAGCAAGGTGGAGCTCAAAGAAGTGTCTCTGAGCACATCAGCCCTTGGCACAAAAGCTTATGCCACTGCCAGAGGTGTTGTGGTGCGGTTGCAGCTGGGGTGTGTAGACCTCTGTAAAGTATATCTGCCCAGAAACACCAGTGTTGCATGCCTGAAATAACAGGTACCCTCTTCATTCTGCACTGGCACAGTGACAAACTGGAAACCACACACTGGAACCCCAGCCGATATCCAAATCCATCTGCATAGCTTCACTGGAAGTCACACTCCACATGAGGTTCTGACCTCCGACAGCAGTAAGTAGGAAATGTTGCCCTATGGGTTTTCTTACGAAGTTTTTATAAACTTGTTGATGGCATTCCCTAAGAAGTTATTTGGATTGCTTTGTGATTCCATTCACCTGTGATTAGCAGTGCCTTGAGGCAGCACCTCGCAGAGTTGTCAAGGCTTCTTGCACCCACACTGGATTGTCAGTGCACTGTGGTCTTACCAAAAGCAATGTAATCAAGATAAAATATGCACAAGCTTCATCTTAAAATTATAAGTCTTGTTAATTGCTACTGACACACACTTGACTTAGTCTTTGGCATTCAGGTACAGTAAAACAAGATCATTTATGCATAGCTACATTACCTAAAGAGTTATGAAGTGATGGGCAAGCCACCACAACAAAAGAAAGTAGTGGTCAGAGCTTTTGGTTGTGCTCCATACCTGAAGAAAACAAGTATCATACTAGAAAATCCATAGCTTTTGTGTGCTAAGTTAATACAATGAATGGAGACATTTTTTCTTGTAGTGTGTCCTGTGAAATGTATGACTTTCTGTTAAGTTTGACTTTACTCATAGTAATATTTGTTAATATACTATGAAAGTAGTCTAAAATAATGTTTGTAAAATTTTAGAATATGGCTTCCATGTATTTTAGCATTATTTATCAGTTTATCTTCCAGTGTGTAATTATTCTGAAGCATAAATGACAAAGTGGTTTTATTTTAGGGTAATGCAAATATTCCCTAGATCTAAATTTGCAAAAAATTGTACAGGAGTAGGTTAGCTGTAACTGATGATGGAACCCAAGCAACATAATTTGCTTCAGCTCCTGTAAATATATTTAAACTGTCTATCAACTCACTTCCTATGTTCCAGAGCCAACTATTAGTTACAATACCGACCTAGTTAAATTATTGCTTTAGTTAGAATGTAAATTTTACACAATGTTTTACTTTTAACATTCTCTTCTCTAGTTTTCCGTGATCTATGATCTTTCTCCAGTAAACTTAAGGAACGGAGAACTTCCATGAGAAAAATGTAGAATCTGGCTACCATAGCATCTGTTCTGCATTATGCTTTTTCAAAGCTAACCTCCAACCCCTGTATTCACAGATTCTAAAAGATTTTTTAACTATCAGTAACAGAACTAGCTATTAGAAGTTAAAAGTACTATATCCCTTAAGTGAAGCTTAGAAATTAAAGAATCTACTTACAAGTGGAGAAAATTATTTTATATGGTGTTTTTGCTTATGTTACAGATGAAAACTTTTTGCAAATTAAAGTCCTACTGTATAAGGGAAGCATTATAATATGCTTAGTGGCTGCACAGGAAGATACTGGTATCTGCAAATGCAGATTGTCGTGTGTGCAGTTCCGTATTTGCTGAAATTAAGGCTGGGAACCCAGAACCAGTTCCAAACACTCCGATGAAAGGTGAACTCGGTTATGGATGTTTGAGGTTTACCCACGCATGAGTAACTCCAGTGTTGCCATGGACATCATCCTCCCTGGACATGCCCTTCAGCATCTTCATTTTGTATTGAACTAACTGAAAAGAATTTAAGTCACACGATGGATCTTTTAAAACACAAGAACTGTGGATCTCAGTGTGAACTGTTTACACAAGTTTGACTTTCTTTAGGGTTTTTTTCTCATTGTATCTGATGATTTCTTTGCTGCCTATAAATGTGTTCGTCATAAAAGCCAGGGCATTGTTGTGCTGTCTGTGACAGTGAAACACTTGAAGATTAGGAACATTATTTCTTAAACTTCTCCTTTCTTTTTATCAAGCCACTGAATTGAGGATCACAGAAACAGTCAAAGATTTGAGATGACACCATGGAAGTGAGGATCCCTTTACGCTTTATGTCCAAATTGAGGATGTGAAAAAAAATCCCCATCCTATTCAGAAAGAGAAAAAGGAATTGGTGAAACTGGAATCCAGTCTCTATGAAAGCTATAAAGCAGGAAGACAGACTGAAGGGGGAGAATCAAGGGATATAAAGAGAAAAGAAAAACTGAGGAGCTGAAGAACCCAAGACTCATTGAAGCTAATGGCAAAAGTACTGTTGAACTGAACTGTCCTGGAAGAAAACTACCTTCGTATGGAATGGCAATCAGTAGCCATCACAGTGCAAAGAACACTGAAAGAAGAGTGAAATCCTTGCTGCATTCTTGTTTTGATGGGGTTCCTTGGTAATTATGCACCAAATGGCCTAATTTTAAGCTACCAAAAAAAGTGAGGGGTTAATTCACCTTGGTATTCAACTTGCTTGTTGCATGAGGTGATGAGGATGAGATCTACTCAGTTCTACTGTCTTCTCTGTGTGGCATAAAGTGGAGCCAATTGCTTTTCAGATTTTTTTTGGAACATGACAATCAAAGCCATGATGTTAAAAATGGTGTTTATTGATTTTTTTTTTCCAGGCCTAAGGTATTTTTAGCAAAGGCAACATCAGGAAATGTAGAATTAAACTACTTAGTATTGACTTTTATTCTGTGGCTTCCCACAGTCTTAAAGAACAGATATGGTTCAAAGTCAGCAGCAAGGGATAACAGTAAAGGAGCCCTTATGGGCTTTGATGCATAGACGGACAAAAGCAAAACAAAGCAAAATAAATAATTTTTCTTAAAAGCCCTCACCCCCTCTTTCAGCAAATGGTAACTAATAGGATATTTTTAAAGCACTTGGATAACATGAAAGTAATGGCCAAGAACCTTTATTTCTGCTATGTTAATTGTCACAGAATCAAAAGATTTCATTATGTTCCTGAAAAAGATGTTTACAAAAGAAATTGCACTCTACTGAGGCGAGTACAGAGCAATGCAGTTCCTCCTGTCTAGTAAAAGCCTGAAAAAAGTGCGGCTGGGAACTAGGTCCTGCCACAATCTTGTCAGCAGTGTGCCAAGTCTTTGCCTCACTGATCACTGACCTTACTAATTAAAATAGAAACAAAATGTTAGTTTCCACAGCCTTTGTTAATGATATTACAAAAGTGGCAGCATTTGATGGCTTAGGCATCTTAAAATTTACAAGCCATCATAATCCCAAAGTCCATATTTCTTGGATAACAATACCTGAAGTAATTGTAGAGACAACAATGCAAGGTGCCAATGGAGTCCAGTCCTATAGGAAACAAAATCCATTTAGGCAGATGTAAACAATTCATGAGTGCCAAATGGCTAGGCAGATAGATAGATAGATCTATCTATTGATCTGTTCCTGGAGCTAACTTCACTCTTATGTGATCCATTTAGGAGGGACATCTGTATTATTATACTTCTGCTGCTGTAGGTTGAATTCTTTGGCAGGACATTACCATACTCATCATTAGCTTTATGTGCACAAGAAGCAAAGGAAAAGAACATACATTTTTTTCATTAACCTAAACTTCTCTGCACGTCTGTGCTTGCATTTTGACAGTCTTTTCACTTTCATTTTACCCTTTTTCCTACAAAAGTGTCACAGAGTGTACAGGATGAAGATTGGCTGTCTAGTTTGCTAAAACACTTTCTGTTTGTTGGGCACATCTGTGCCTTTGGTGAGTACTTTGTGAATGCTTCTCTTCAGGAAGATTAAAAATTTTTTCCTTTAAATCTCAGTGTAGTACTATGAAACGAAAACTGTATTTTCACTGGTAACCCAATCCTTGGGAGCTGACTTTGGCTGTCTATAATAAAAGCAGGCAGTAAATCCAGAGCACACACTACAAACACTCTATCCTGCCTATGTAGCACTTCTGAGAATTTATCCAAATCACAAAGAAAGACTGGCAGAGTGCTGATGTTTAGTTTCTGAGTTCTTGCAATGTTTTCCTTTGTTCCACATTAATAAATGCCCTAAATACAAGCTCAGCTGTTGACACTGGGAATGCAGCACCTTGTACAGTCCTTGCTTACATCCTCATGCACATATGTACTTCTCCTCCAGCTTTCACAAGGCTTTGTCCACTGTGCTCCAGGAAGGAGGTTGGGTGAGGCAGCACACGAAGCTACATGTAAGGTGACAGGGGCTGAAGAGATTGTTATTTCCAGAATATTAGTCTCAGACCATGACAAAATCAGCTTGTCAAACCCAAAACAATTTGGTCTTCCTTTCACTCTGATCTGTGATTAGCTGATTAAGTGTGCAAGTGCTTGGAAAGGCATTGGTCAGAAAGTGATATAATGAATGTACTGAATCTAAAATCTGGAGTTTAAAAAGGGGGGCTGAAACTGTGCTTATATGTATTTTGTGGTTTGTTTTTGTGGATTTTTTTTTTGCCCTTGCAGAAGAACAGGTAAAGACTGTTAAGTTCCTACTTTATTGTATATGAAAGCTTAGGAGTAAAATAAAAAATAACAGGTGAGATTGCCATTTTTGGCTACCACAGTAACCATCACAAAACTCTCAAATGACAAATTTCAGCTACATCCATTTTTTACACGACTGACAGATTAATAAGGCTGTGCCAACAAGATACCGATGAGCATGTCTGAGCCCCATCTTAAAATGTAGGAAAAGAACCTTGAAGGAATATTCTCACTGAAATAACAAACAAGAGCTTAACTGTATTTCCTGCAGTAGAAGGGTGCTACAGACATTTAACTTTTGCAGCAGATATGCCTCAGAACAGTCTGAATCCCTGTGGCAATTAGAATTAAGATACAGTGGGATTAATTTAATGTCTGTCAAGCACTCTGAATATGAACATTTCTGTACAAACCATAAGTAGTAGTAGCACTTCTGTCAGTTTTGCTTTGCAATCACTCAGGATGTTTTCTCAATAGCTTTTGGAGAGCTTTTATTTAGTTACTTAACCAGTCCACTGAAGTGCAATAAATCTATACTATGAAAAAAAAGGAAAACAAAAAATTGATTTTATGTGGATTCTCCTTTTTTGTTCCATGCTCAGTGCTTGTAGGCTTGCTTTCTTGGATGCATGCACACTGTCACTGTTTTGACATCATACCCACGCTGGGAAAATGCAGATTCCAAGTGCCAGGAAAACACATATGTACTAGTTTCAGTTGCTTTATACTTCTTGTTGACAGCAAACTATGAAGGATGTTAGTCCAGCTAACAATGGGAAAATTTTGTTGCTATCAGTGATACACTGACAAAGTTCTTAACAAAGTATATGATTCAATTCATCAGTTTTTAAATAATTCAGGTATTCCTATCAATTTATATAAAGGATCAACGGAAAACTGGGATGAAAAATATGAATGGTACTTTCCTTAAGTGGGTTCTGATTGCAATGCTTTTACAATCAGAAGCAAACATTTTCCATGGATTCTGATTATTGTCATCAAACCAATTTTGTGTTGGTGAAAGATGGCATATTAAATTTTTTCCCAGAAATACTGAAACTAATATTGAAAAATGTTTCATTAAATGGTTAGGAATCTCATTCAACATATCCAAAGAAGGCTTGTGTGACAGATTTGTGAAGAACATACGAGAAATATTCTGCATATTTCTTCAAGCATTATAATGGGCTGCAAAGTATCTTTATCACTTTCCCTTTCCTAAACCAGCTGCTTAGAAACTTCAGTTTTCTACTAACTTTAGATGGTCATTTTTGTAGTTGAGTAAGATATAGCAGAATCTTTTCCCTCCCTCTTAGCCTCCAAGTAGCAGAAATATAAATTTTAAACAATGTTATATTATTGGACAATCTTCATTACAGATGCCATAACATGGTCTAGGTTATGGCCTCTCAAAACAACAGAATGCTGCTTCCAGCCTGTCTCCATTTGTCACTTCGGGTGGTTGGCTCTTCTCGCTGAGTACCTGTGTGAGCAGTGCTGCAGGAGCATCGAGTCCAGCACTGCTGCCCTGATGTAAATATTACAGCATAATTAGTATTAAAATGTAAGGCCTAATGATATTCTGAGACTATCAGTGGAGCCCCTTGGGGATCAATTTTAGGACAGTCTTATTTAATATTTTCATTAAAGCACTTGGCATAAAAGCCGGAGTCCGATAATGAAATGTGCTGATCATGAAAGTTGTGAACAATTGTCGTTGTGGAAGAGCAGTGGGTCACCTTGAGGGTTGGAGTATCAGAAAAAGCATGAAATTAAGCAGTTCACTATGCAAGGTCATGCTGTTAGGAATTAAAATGAATGTCCATTATATCCTGAAAATTCATCAGTTGTAAACAACAGTGAGGAGGAAAAAGTCCTGACTGCATTTCTTGATCATTGAAAGTTCTAGATGCTCCCAGGGAGATGATGCCAATAAAAACAAAGCAAAATAAATGCAAACCTGAGATATCCACTAAAATATATTTCCAGTAGAAAGAGAGATAAATGCAGATTTCATTATCTCACCACTTTAAAAAGACAGGTGGGATGCTTTGTCCAAATCTAGTTGTTCATGGAGCTGATGGTGTGGAGAAATTTATAGAAAATTAGATCTACACTTTATAATTGCATATGCTCCTTGTAAACAGACGAGTTGTAGTAAAGAGATTTTCATTCCTGTCATAGTGCAACTTCTTGATAGGAGCTCTCATGGAAAAACAGTTCTTTGACATGTTTATGTGTGAAAAATCCAGAATAATTTCTCTTTGGTCTCAGTGTAGTTGGTCTAAAATTTCAGTAAAAACTCACTCTTCAGTAGCAACCTGTTGACAGCTGGGCTCATCAGGAAAGTCATGAAAGAACAAGATGCAATTTTTCCTCTGACTTCTGAAGCTCTGTTTCTGAAACTGGCTGAAATTATTGAGTATCACATTCACTTTCAGAGCAAGGCATTAAGGTTAATGCTTAAGTGAGGGTTTCCCATCTAAACCTTAATCTAAAAATAGAGAAAAGTGAACAGTTGTCTCAGTGGTTCTGGAGAAATGGCAGAGTACCAATAGCTTGAGATAACCTGTGGTGGTCTACTTGGTTTCACTATTCAGACAATTAAATGGATAGACAAAAAATAATAAAACTCATTCCTGCAGTAACTGATCTTTTTTTTAAAAAAAAAAAAGAGATCACTGATTGAATGTTTCACCCTAACTTGAATGTAAACCAGAGGTGTTTCAGTATGTTTCCCAAAATGACAGCTGAGACCATCTGAACGTCTGAGACAGCTCAGAGAAAAAATTGTAAGGAAGTGAAAATGGCAGTATGAGAAGGGAGAAGAAAAGCCCTCCAAAAGAAAAGCCCTCCAAAACTAAAGCTCAAAAAACCCCACTCAATAGCATGGTCCAGAAGACAAAAAGTTAACAACTCTATGAGATTATGGAAGTCCTCGGGAAGCTGGAGAGAATAAATATCATGTAGCCAAAAGGTAGATTTTATGTGGTGTAAAGGAGCAAGAGTGCCATGGGAGCAGTACCAGAAGGGCAATAAGGCAGAAGTTTGAGTTAGCAGAAACAAGGATGCTCACAAGGTTGCAGAGATCATCTCTGGGCCCAAGGAAAATATTGCCTAGTGATAATTCTCTGATGCCACATTACTGATGACCAAGACTTGTCTTATAGGCAGTAATGGCCATACTTGAGAGCAGAAAAGAAGTTCCCTCGGAGTTAGTTTAATGCAGTTAAATTTTGTTAGTCTGGTGCATCCTTTTTATACAGTATTTTTTTATACAGTATTTTTTTTATACAGTATTATGTCTGACTTAGCAGAGCCTGCTGAGCTTTTCAGGCTATAAGTCATCTTGAAGAAGACAGAAGTTCTCTATCAACCTGCACCTCAGGAAGTCTTCCATCATCCCCTCTTCACCATAGGTGAATCAGAGCTTAAGTCAGTCCAGCAGTTCAGCTATCTGGGAAGCATCATTTCCTCAGATGGTAAGATGGATAAAGAGATAGACAACAGGTTAGCAAAGGCACACAGTGCTTTTGGAAAACTCCATTAAAGAGTCTGGCGCAATAAACACCTGAAGAACAGTCCAAAGATTAGTGTCTACAGAGCCGTTGTACTGTCTACTCTTCCACATGGGTCTGAATCATGGGTCATCTACCGCCACCACCTGCGACTCCTCAAACGCTTCCATCAGCGCTGCCTCTGGACAATCCTAAACATCCACTGGTCTGATTACGTGACTAATGTGTCTGTCCTTGAACAGGCAGAGATCATCAGCATCAAGGCCATGCTGCTGAGAACGCAGCTGCGCTGGGCAGGGCACATCTCCAGGATGGAGGATCACCGCCTCCCTAAGATTGTGCTCTATGGGGAACTCGCCACCAGCAGTCGCAAGAGAGGAGCCCTGAAGAGGAGATACAAGGAGTTCCTGAAACAACACCTCAGCCTTGGCCATACTGACCACCATCAGTGGTCCACTCTGGCCTTCAATCGGGAGAAATGGAGACACACCATCCATAACGCTGCTGCTTCCTTTGAGAACACACAGAGAATCAGTCTTGGGGAAAAAAGACAACGCAAGAACCGTGCCTCATCAATACCACTGATGGAGACTTTCCGCTGTGCCTTTTGCAATCGGACTTGCCTATCTCACATTGGCCTTTTTAGACATCAGCGCACTTGCAACAAGTGTGGGTAAAGCCATTCCCAAATCTTCATTCACGAAGCCTAACCATGATGATGATGTGAGACTGCAAAAGCGATTCAGTGTCCTGAAATTTTTCACCCAAGGTAAAACATTTCACCCAAGGTGCTAAGTGTGAAAATAAAAGAAATAATTTTTAAATATACTTTAATTATTTAGAAGCCTAGAATTTAGCCCATGAGCGTGTCTTGCTGCATTCAAATATTTTAGGCCCCTTAACACAGTTTATGCAATTTTTAGTATTTCAGTGTAATTGGAGATAACTTCCTCCCCAAGTATTTCAGTGTAGCAATGTTGCTGCCACCATAGCTGAATCTCACATATAAATTGAAAGCAGATTTGCACTAGTTTATAATGTTTTTATTGATGTTGAATTATCTTACAGTGTCGTGATATGCAAAATGCCAGTACAATTGTAATCAGAGTAATTTATAGTGTAGCAACCAGTCTAAACTGAATATCCATTCTGTGGCAAAAAAAGTAAGTGTAGTTTGCATTTAAGTGTTTTGGAAATTGTATCCACTACCAAAATGTCTATACATCCCTGAGATTATATCAACTGGTTGGAGCATGGTGCTACTAACCTCAAAGTTGTGTGTTTGGTCCCTGTGTGGGCCATTCACATGGAGTCGATGGTCCTTGTGGGTCCCTTCCAACTCAGAATATTCTGTGAAATCTGTGGTTTAAAAATTCATATGTATTTTCTTGGCTGTCACGATATCTCATATGGCTTTTGCCAGTGATGAAAGCTGTAGCATGGTTTTTCATACAGAATCTACCTCTGAATACATCCAGGCACTCCCCCAGATGACATTACTTCTCTTCATCCACCTCCTGAACCTGCCTTCCATATTCAGCTTGTAACATTGAAAGGGAATTACACCCCAAAGGCTCTGGATCTTTGGAAAAAATACTTCTACTGGCAAGTCTTGGAGTAATTGCCTCTCAGCAGATTGAGCACAGTGTCTGGTTTGGCAGTCTGACCTTAAACTCTAACCTCTAGTTTTTATTATCATTATTGTCATATCTGTTCCTCTGTCATTAAGAGACTTACCAGTTTCACTTTATTCAGCTGGGAGCTTTAAACCCTCTGGCCCATAATTTCCTTTTCTTTTTTTGGCATTTCTTTTTCTCAGTCCTTTCATGGAACTTGTCTGCTGAGTGACATGCCCTCTGTAAAACATAAACCGTAATTACTCTAGGATTGCTCATACTTGGCATAAATACTGTACTTGCAAGTATGTGGCTTATAGCAACACATGTCACATTTAATTAAATTGCAAACTGCATCTTATGTTGTCCTTCAGGAGAAAGAAAAAGCAAGCGAGAAGGCAAACTTGTCTATGAGAATTTTTCATTCCTGCCACGCTGTTTAAGCAAGAACTTCGCATGAACAGTGCATAGGCATGTATGAATGGCACATACCTCTCTCGTTTTTACTTTCAGGGTTAAATCCATATTTTATAAGGTACAACAGCCATACTTGCCTCTTTTTTCTTGTGATCTGTACCCCATAGGAGAGAGTCTTCTGACCCAACCATAGCAGTCTGTGCCTGAACTGGTACTGCATTCTGGCTCCTTGTATGGGAGAGAAAATGCACCTTCCTGGTGTGACCCATTTCCTTCTAAAATACATACCTAAAGTAAGCCAGATAACTGCCTCTTTCTCGTGATTGGTGGTCTATGCCAGTGGCCCAGGAGGACCTGCTCACATTTCAGTATCTGCACTGTTGGTGCTTAAACTTAGGTGTGATTCATTCCATCCCATCATCTTTACATAAAAAAAGTTCCATTGTTAAGATACAAACTTTCTTTTTGCCACTGAGATAACCATTTACATCACAATGAAAAATGCTCATGTTTGAGCATCTCAAGTAGTTCCTCCAAAGGAATTGTGATTTTATTTTGGTTTTTGGAGTTGCTTATATTGCCTTGATTCTTCCTAGGATAATAAGAATCGCTGTTCTAAAGAAAGGTAACAGAAGCATAAGCATTAGTTTACTGAAAAGTGGACATTTTATGGATTTGTGTTTCTTCTTCTAGGGCAAGGAAAATGCTGAAAAGAGTTATTTTGAATTTCTCATTTTTATCAATTCTGTTTTGTCAATACATGTTAACATGGCAAAAGTGAAACATTGATTTGAAAGATTTCAAGACTCTCTGGGTTATTAGAGGGTTTTTTAAAATTCAGTCAGTGGAAAATTTGTGAAATACTAACCTTTGGTTTTATAGGGAATAAAGACAAACTCAAAAATAATTCTGCTTTCTGTCTAGCTGTGGGTTACTTTAGACACTGAAGCTTAAAAATGCTGGCTTAGGAAAGTCTACAATTTCAACCAAACCCTTCTGGCTTTATGCAAATAAAAATATGATTCAAATCTTGATCTTGGTTGGCGTCCCCTAAGCAGAGTTTTCATTCAAAATCTAGGTCTACATCATGTCCAGAGTCTGATGATGTAAAGGCTGCTTGGATCTGTGTTGCTGTCTCTCAGGCTACCCTTCAGACTGAACTGAATCATAACCTCTAGTAATGCATCAAGGACAACAGGGAGACAGTTTTAACAACAAATCCATAGAAATGTGGTAGTTTTATTTCTGAAGAAAAGAACTGTGGCACAATCCTTTTTTAGTCTCCTTAGAGTTCAGATTTTAACATAATTTTTATTTTCACATGAAAATACCTAAGTATGGCTTTGTAGAAGTAATTGTGAACTTGGCAATTGTAAGATACACATTTATCAATTATAGAGAGCACTTAGGGATATAGACCATAACTTTTTACATATTTTTTAGTGCTCAGAATATGTTTTCACTTAGAGCTGGAAAATGAGATCCTAATGTTACTGAATTGGAAGGTTGTTCATAAATAATTTTGTCTCAGTTCTTAGTGTCACAACAAACTGATTATGTGAGTGTAGTTCATGGAGAGGTCACCAAAGGTATGTAAAAATTCGAGCAGATTCTTTATTTACTTCTAGGACAGTGCAAATACTTCTGGTATTTTAAGCACAAATTTCTCCCGATTCTTCATTCAGTGTGGTCAAGTTGTTTTTACTCTTCTGTTCTAGAAAGCATTGGCTAAAATTCTATAAAATCTATAAGTACATATAAATCTGGTACAAAACCCTATAACATGCTATCCATAAAAGTTTACCCCTTGTTATTTTTAGGCAGTCCAAACCTTTGTTGTAAATCAGACTTTTCAGGTGTTTTCTTCTTGATGATGTTTTCCTGTCCCAGTCCTGCAATTCACATCTCACTAATTCCTTATCATACCTGAAAGCTGAAGGATGCTTTTTCCCCTACTGTTTTAATACAGCTAATTCAAAGTGGCATTTGACATAGAATATGGAAACAACTATTTCATTTTTCAGCAGAACGTGTTTTGATTACAGCTGCATCTGGCTATGGTAGTTGACCTTTACTTGAATGTAAAAAATAATGCATGTCTAAACTAAATGTAGATGACTTCCCTCCAAATTACCAGCAGAAGTCTTTGATAAATAGTCACAGCACTTGAAAGCAAAATGACTTTGAACATCATGACAAGAGGAAAGCAAAATATTTGTTAATATATTTCAATAGTGCATAGGCATTTCATTTTAATTCTTGTTGGCTATGGTGTGTGAGTTCTTTTAAAAAAACTAAGTAGTATTTACAGACCTGCTGACATTCATCTGCTACTTTTACAGACTTTTTTTTAATTTATTTTTATTACATTCCTGCCATGAGCCTATCTGCTAAATGCACTGACATAGTACCCGCAGCTGAAAGGTGCACAAGCAAGAAAGCAGCAGACTTGAACAAAAATTTTCCCTGAATCTTTCTTGATATCTATCTATCTATCTATCTATCTATCTATCTATCTATCTATCTATCTATCTATCTATCTATCTATCTATTGATAGATAGATAGATAGATAGATAGATAGATAGATAGATAGATAGATAGATAGATAGATAGATAGATAGATAGAGATATATGACAACTAGTATTCAGCAATAGATTTGCTTTGCTACCAGGATACTTAAACCTTTCTTTCAGAAATGTTCTGCTTTTCTGTTTTTTAATTATTTGGGTTTTTTCCATCTTGAGTTTTTTTTAGGTTGATTATTTTCTTACTGCTATTGTCACTAGTCATTATTGTGGTTATTTAACTTACTGTTTATGTATCTTCTAATGGAAGAGAGTTTATTATTTTTTACAGTATGCAGTGGAGGTTGTTTTGATGTTTTCTGTTCTGGGTAGGAAGCTCACATTTTCTCTGTCTCACTCTCCCACATGGTCCTTGTATCATAACTCCAAGTTCAATAACTGGATGACAGTCCCTAGTTGTGTACATCTTATCTTAATAATTGCCTATGTTGGGGCCATGTGCAAACCAAATCATATTGATATCAGTATTTAAATAATCCTTTTGAGTCAAACTAAATGACAAGTAATCTCTTGCTGCTACGCTTACCCAGAGTCCTCCAGATTTATACCTAGTGATGAATAAATATTGTGTATTAATCTCAAGTTATTCAAGCAGCACAAGCTTGTAGCTTCTCTACCACTCTTTGATCTCAAATTTTTTTGGTCTTGTCTAGGTCTGTCTCTGTCTACAAATCTCTTGGGGTCAGACTCTGCTGCTCAGATATTGTCTAATGGCTTCAGTATGGGATCACCCTGATGCTTGAGTTACTGGAACTAATAGCATTATCACAGAGTTCAAGAACAATATTTCCCTCCCAAATGATTTTAAACTATTAGACCTGTTATCCTGTGTACTTTCTCACTTGTATTAGTCACCCAGCAGAGATACCAAAGCAGCCTTAGAAGACAATCCTCTACTTAGTTTCAGCAGAACTTGAGCTCTTGTGGATTATCGTTGATCACTGGTGACAGTGATTATTGTTACATTTTGGTATTTTGACTTTTTTTTTTAATTTAGTGATCATAGAAACAAAGTTATTTCATCCTTAATGAATGCTTGAAGAATTTCTCTGTCACTTTTACTTTCTAGGCTTATGGCCCTTCTATATTAACACAGGCAGAATTTTATAGCCTCCTTTGAATCTAAAATAGAGTCTAATAACACTAATGAAGCTTGTTTAAAAATAAATGGATTTTGGCATTTTAAAATACAGAATTATTTACAGCTGTTATGTGAAGGTGTGGTACATTCTATAGAACACAGAAGATAACACAGAAGCAAAATCAAAGTAAAATACATATTTTAAAGTCTGTGGAATTTGAGCCAAAATAATCTCAGGTAATATTGAATAGGAGGTTCCAGGTGGAAATATTGCTAAAGGGTTAGCTGCATAAAATAAAGAAAATGGGATCATTATTTATTGGATTTTTGATGAAAATTCTGTTTAATTCTGGCTTACATAATTATAAAATGGGCATGAGCTACTGTGTAATCTGATAGACTGGAAGCCTTAGAAAGCATGACACCATCACATGCAGTGATTACAGCTCCAGCCTAGAACATCACTGCTTGGTTGGCTCTGTAAAGGTTTCTAGCTAACATCTGACAGCAACAGGGTGTAGTAGTACAAGACATGTATTGGTGCCCTAAACCTGGTTGGACTGGATGTACTGGGCTACTCTTCTGAGGGGAGCAGGGCAGGCATGAATGAAGGCAGCAGAGCATACAACCCATTGCTTAATTGTCATATCAGAAATATGGGGGTAGCTGTATGGGGGCATATAGCTGTGTGGGGTCCCATTAATGTTAGCATCATGTGGCTGAATTCCCTTTATATAATTTCAAATATTTACCGTACAGCGAACAATTGGGTCTGATGATATGGTTGTACCAGCTTGTGTTCACTCATTCTTGCTGTCTGGTAGTGCAGTTCTATGTTTTCTGTGCTACAGTATTATTTTAAGTGGTTGGAATTACTGTATCATTAGTGAAACAACAGCGCTGTCATAATTTTCGTTATGGATTCTGCCTTTCAAATTTCATAGCCAAGCTGTAAAAATTTGCTCCAGGTGCAGGTTTGGGGTATGGTACGAATTATGATCAAGTAGTGATTTTGTTTGTTTTGCAGAAAAGTTGAGCCGGGCATTTTTCTTATGTGTATAACCATTCATCTTGTGGGTGGTGATCAAGACAGAGGGGTTTGTGTGTCTTCGCACTTCTTCCAACTTACCTGCCACTTGGGCACAAATGTGAGATAAACCACTATCAGCTGATTTCCAGAAAGCTGAATGAACTGCAGGGATCTCCACAATATTGTGTACCCCAGTTCCTTTTTTGATGTCCTAGGGAAAGAGCTGTTACAAATAGCTAGCAAGATCTTTTTGCGCCCTTCAACATCTCAGCAGCAACATCAAAGAATCTTTTTGCACTCATGGCAGCAATTTCTTCTTTGTTGAAAGGGGAGCATTAATATAACACACGCCAAGCTAAAAAAGGAAGAGAAAGGGGAAGAAAGAGAGTAAGAATGTGAAAGATAAAGGGATAAAGGAAGACAGAAGGGAAAGGGGGAAAGTGTGAACAAAAGACAGCCAAAGAACAAGGGAAAGGGAGAAACTTTTCTAGTTTGAAGATATCACTGCAACGTACTGGAGGAGAAAAGGTCTAATCCAGTTAGCCGAGCCCTTGTCATTTCTGGATTCTTCATTTAGGAGGCAATTACAGAAAATGTCCCAGTGGGTCTGTCTGCCTCATGCACCTCTGTGGCCTCGCTGCCTTCCAACCCTTCTCCCTGGGGTCCCCTAGGAGGGAAGAGTGAGGAAACCTCAGAACTGCAGCAGCACATTGCAGAGGTGGGGTGGGTGGTTGCACCTGCTTTGCACTGTTTGTTCTCCTGAGGTAAGAGGGAAGCTATGCCTGCTCCTTCCAAAGGCTAAAAAAATCCCCCAGTTTCTGCCTCTTTTCTGGAGGAGAAGAGTTTTCTTTAGCTTCTAATAGGCAGACTACTTCAGGGCGTAACTAATTGATAATCACTGCAGTCTGACAAGAACAGGTGGGCATTTAGCATGGGAGTAAGAAAATACAGCTGAAGATCTGTTTAAGACTTTGTTTAAGTTAAAGATTCAGTCTTTTATCCTGGCAATTTCATTTTAAGATGTATCCTATAGAACAAATGAGAATGGGAGAGACTGTAAATTGTGAAACAAAGCTTTCAGAAAGGCCCAGATTTTTTACTTTAAACCATTGGTCTGTATGACTTTAAAACCAAACCAATTTTCTCTGTATTTCTAGAAGTCACACATTACTCAATCTATTAAGCCACTGTAACGATATGTATGAGCATGGTTTTTTCACAGCTTTTAATTTGTTTACTCATATTTATCAGAACTTTTCACTGCCTTAATGTCATTTCTGGTAGCATATTAACACTAACTGCCTTGTAGCTGAATTTGCAGCTTCCATGCTGAGCAGAATCAGTTCTGCTTTCAGGCAGAGCTTTTCCATGGTGATTGACAGGAATGGATAGCAAGCAAAGTTCCAATTGAGTGCTGTAGGAGCTGTTAAAATGGTCGTGCTGGTTATTATTTTGAATTAATAATAATGCAAAGATTTGTGTTTCATTGATACACTGATGGGTGGGCTTTGCGGAGCTATCACTATACTGAAATCCCTTTGTGGTACTGCCCTGCATCTAGTGCTGAAAGATGTTTCCTTCCTCTGAGGGCCAGATGAGATAAGGGAGTTGGAAATGTTTATGTGACTCATTATCCAGAAGAGAAATTAATGTTTTATAAAGCTAAAATTTTTCCCATAAGAACTGGAAGCTTAGTGCAAATTGGTGTAACATGGAAAATTTAAAGATTTGCCTGTTTGGTTTTTCAAGACAGATGAGCTAAATGTTTTGAATCCCAAACACTGAGCTCTAGCTGGGGTTTTTTCCCCATATTTACAGTAAGTAATGAGGATACAATATTGTGAGCTTACAAACCCCAGCAAATTAGACTAGTACAGCATGAGATATGCACAGTGGTTCTGAAGTGATGCAGTCATCAAAAGAGATCTCTGTCTCTTTCTAAGTGTTTTGGATCAAAATTTTAATCCTCCAAATAATTCATTTGGCTTCATAGTACTTAGAAGTGAGATCGTGAGGGAAAAGGCTATCATATGTAGACATATCTAATAAAAAAAAGGAAAGAAAACTGTTTTATTCTTCGAGGTCACTACCTCTAGAAGTTCTCAAGTCAAGGAAAACCATAGCCATCTGTATTTTTTGCTTAGCTCAAGAAACAACTTTGCTGGCAGAGGTAGTACTTGAACAAAAGATGAAGTCAATAATACATTATTAACCTGCAGGAAAAGGGTCAGTTCTGTTGTCCCACCCTTTCTTAGATTAACCTAAGAAAAGCATACACAAAGAGTACCATTTGATGCTGAAGAAAACATCTGAACTCTACTTTAGCTGTCTCTCATTGGGTCAAGAATATTTCATATTTCTTTTTTCATGCAGAAAACAAAGAAGCAAACAAACAAACAATAGATCCGGCAAATACAAAATCTAACCTTCCTGTGACCACAGACATTCTTAAAAATTACAGTCAAATGTTATTGCCCCCATCAGAGAGAACAGAGATACTGTTGGCTTAATGACCCATAACCGTATACTTATTTCACAGATATGTAGTTTCTAGTGCTCTGTTTGGACAGAGAGATCTCATCTGAATAATGACTGCACAGACTGCCAAACCACAGTGCTTCTGCATCTCTCCTTGCTCTGGCTTTTCCATGTGAGCATGCTCTCACTGGTACTGGCTTCTTGCTGATATGCCCACCCCACTATCGCTCCTCCGTGTTCTATCGCAGCCATCATTATGCCTGTCCACTTCTTTTGCAGATATTTAATTATGGAAGAGTAGTAGTATGCTAAAGCTGTATAATGGAACAGGAGGGCACTTAACCTGTCCCCACAAAAAAAAAAAAAAAAAGTGATGTATTGGATAAAAAGGCACCAGGAAATTGTCAGGGCAGAGATGAGGTTAAAAATCCTGAAAGAGAGGTTTGTTGCCAGGATATGGCTGGGGAATTTTGACGGTGGTAGAAAGTCAGAGCCACATAAATATTCAATAAGCAATGCAGAGATGAAAGAAAGAATAATGTTTTCAGTAGCTACTTAAAAGTTTGGCTCTTAGCAAGTTTTCAGTCCAAAATGCAGCACTCCTCAATAGGCAGAGTAGGATGCTGAGCAGTTGCTCGGATGCAGTTTGGGGAATATAAAAAATAAGGAGTGCTGGAGGTTGCCATGCCTTTTACATACCCCAGAGCTCCCAGTATTGTCTTTGTGTCACGAAAGCATGTTGTTTTTCTCCTAAAGAAACAGACCTCCTTTGTAACTCAAAGCTTGCAAAGATGTCCCTGTTATGAAAGGGAGAACTTATTTTATGTTCTGCCTGGGAAAAAAAAAGGAAGTCTTTCCTGAGCTCTGACATTGTGACAGCTAGCTGTCTTGGAGCTGGTATTTTAGCTTTATTTCTTCCATTAATCGAGCAGCAGCTATCCACAGACTCATTTCACCTTTGGGTTGCACTTGTTGATAAGCTATTTATTTCAGTGACTTTTTGTCCTCCCTCTGCACTGCAGTTTGCTACTGTTGGCTTCTGGGCCAGAGAAAATATCTGTGTCAAAAGAGCAAATTGGTAGTCTCAGCCACTACTCTGAGTTCCACTTTTGAAGATGATGTAGGATTCCTTGGACCATGAACTGAAATGAACCTGGAGTAGAGCAGATATATTGCCAGAAGAAAAACAAAGAAGCACACATAACTGAGCAAAGTAACAACGAAAGATGAAATAATAGCTGTAAGGCTGGAAACCTAATCAGCCTCCAGAACATGTTGAATTTTCAGTCGTCACTACATTGCTAAACACAAGTTTCAATGGGGATTGCTAAGAGAAAGCTTTTTGGGACACTGTATGAGTGTGTTATAGCTGGCTTAAGGAAGTCCTTCTAGAAGACATTTTGAAAGGAAACTGGTATTATTCTTCTCCCTCTGCTATCATCACTGCTTTATATATTTTGCTTTCTCCATTTTCTTTGCCATTATATTGTGCTCTTCCTCCTCACTTTCTTACCAGTTCTCATTATAGTCCAGTGTTTTGTCTTTATAATGAGCCCAGTAAAACCTTTTTACACATAAAATCATACTCAATACAAATTATTCTGAATTAGAGAAGCAGTTACAGAGATTTTATAAATCATTTAGATTCCAGACCTGCCAGGTGCCAACCACCCTTTTCTCTTAGTTGTCTTGGTAAAGAAGAGATTGCTTAACAGCCCACAGAATTAATAATATCTGATATTATAGTCCAAAGAGCATGTAAGGAGCTATTTTCACTCTACAGCCAAATGCTTTCTTGTCTCTATCTGCACTGTCAACACAATAAGCTATGAATGCACAGAAACAGAAAAAAAGCAACACAACACGAAGTAAGCCTCCAGACAAGAACAGTATATCCTTGTGCTGTTGTTGATCAGGAATATTCCCCTCCCTGTGAGTGAAAGGAATGATTTGTGACTTGGACCCTGTCCCAGTAGATCAGCACTTGCATGGTAAATTCTGGTGTGTCCTTTGGGGCATTTACAGGATCGTGGGCTCTCCCGCTGCGCCGAGCTGGCCACCGTTGCATGACAAATCATGAAACTCCAGCTGTGAAAATTATGGACTTAGTCAAACTGTCAATCCAGTCATGAAAAACAACTGCTGGTAGAAGTAACCCTGACAACTATTTGTTCTAAATGTGGTAATATTTGCAATTGTCAGTACATGGATTTCTGTAGATATTCACTAAGCCTCTCCCAGTGACACAATATACTGCTCTTCTCAGCACCTGTACTCAGCAGACTGTGTGTGATGTGATGCTCATACTTCTTGACAATTCTTGACTTTTGAGTTCAAAAAAACCATCAGTGTGTGGTAGAATGAACACTGTTATTATGCTGAACTGAATGTACCATTTTCATAATTGAAGCTCCACAAGAGTCCAGGTTCTGTTTGAAATTCAACTTCAATTAACATATCATAGTTAATTTTCATGCTCTGTGAGGTTCTTAGTGGTATTTTTCCTTTCTTGCAGTACAGCTAAATTTATTTTAAATGTATTCCAGATTTGCCAGGACTTCATTTTTAATAAATATATTTATTTTGAAGGATGTGGAAATGCAATTGTTTGCATATGCTTTTCTACTAATAGGAATATAGATGAAGAACCATGTTTTAAACAAAGAAAAGGAAATGGAGTAGCAACAATGTATAACCTAAACCTTCTAGTGTCTGGAGTCTCCTCTTAATTTATCAGTGAGAAACAGCACATTAAAAGTTTTAAATTTACTTCACTTAGCCAGCCAACTTTTTCTTAACCAGAAGTTACTTCTCTTTTTTCAAGAAAATTTAATGAACCTTTTAATCTTTTTTATTCTGATGGAATTTGTGTAAGGCTGAACTAAAAAAAGCGTAATTTAATCTTCTGCTTTATACTTTCTGGATTTCTCTTTTTAAATCTATTTCTTTCATATCCATAGCACCAGAAATAAGAAAGTAAAAGACAAAGCAATCAAATACATATGTTTCAGTAATATAATGGAAATTTTATAGCTATTGAAAGCATTTTCAGAATGGTCATGACTTTTTATCCTACTTCTGTTCTTGACTCATCCTTCATTCAGGGTTACGATCAACATTGATTGTAGTTTTGTCCTTTCAGACATGGCTTACAGCGCTTACTGCATGTTCAGATTTTTGTTTGTTTGTTTGTTTTTGAGGTTTTTTTGCTAATTCCAAGAGGTATTCATACATTATAATTATTCTACCAAATATATGCAAGTTTTTAAAAGCAGTCTGAAGAAATGAAAATTTCCTTTGTTCCACAAAGCAGAATGGTCAGTGTAAAAGGTGTCATGATTACAAGATTATTACACCTTGTAAGAAAGAATTTAACAGAGTCTCTCTAGCTACACGACCTTATTCAGCCAAGGTATGTCAGGGCTGTATATGGTGGAGACAGTAAAGAGAGAAGTCAGCTTTGAAAGGCATAACTTTGGAATCAGACAAACTTCAGCCTTCACTCATAAATTCTTTCTGAGCAAAGAAAAGAAGTGTATTAAATTGCGTTATCATATGAAATTCTTGCATTAATTTATTATTACAATATAGCAGAAAATGTCATGTTAGATAAACTGCTAGTGGATGACTAACATGATAACTACCAATTGACTTCAGATTCTTCAAGGGCTCAGACGTGGATGACAAGAAAAAGAATACAGTTTGCTACAGCTGTGGAATATGTGGGAATGGCTGGTACTATAGAGTTGTTTGGAAGCAATGTGAAAATTATACAAATCCATGGAGAGCAGGGAGCCTTACTACCAAGCCATCCTGAAGATTTTTGCATTTGCTTACTATGGTTTCACTGATAAAGCCATGTAAAAACATTATGGCTGTGAACAACCTTTTTAACACCCTGGAGGCAATGTTTTTGTAGGAACCACTCCTACATTTTGTCAGGCTCTTCATAGGTGGAATGGGACAACTGGGACCATACCTAGTCCATGTGTAATCTGTAATTATTACCCTGAATCTTTAGTCCATCTGGCAGGTTTTATTTTTTATACAGTAGGTGGTTTTAATTATGAATGCATATGTAGAAAAAGGCCAAACAAAGGCTTTCAAAATCTTTGCGACTATGCTGTGTTTTCTACTAAACGTAATTGGTTAGATTTTTTCCTAAGTATTGAAAACATTATGATTATGAAAATATCCCTCAGTCTTGCAAGGGTTTAATTTTATAATGGGTTTTATAACCTTTTCATTCTCAAAATAGAAGTTCCTGCAATAAAGCAAAACTGGTACTAATCTACTAGAAATGAAACTGCCACCCACAGTATTTGTCATATCAGAAAGCATTCTTTATTGGCTCTGGAGCTGTGAGGGAAAAGGGAAGAAAACAAAGAGCTGAACACAGGCAGAGAAGGTCTTAACATTCCCTTAGTTACTATTCTGCACAGAGCATGTTTATTTTAACATTGCTGTAGACCAGCATTCATTAGGGCATGATTGTAAAGAAAATCGGTAACAGAAAATTAAAAGAGAACTGTCCCCAAATTGTGACAAATGTTTTGTTCTTGTGAGGATTCACCCAAAAATAAGCGGAGTCTGGCAGTCCTGTGGAAGCTGGTGCAGGTTTGATGTCTGATTCGTGCACAGCCTCAGTGCTGGGAGTGTTTCTGCAGTACCACAGTGATGACAGCTGCACAGGCAAACGTTTTAGGTAAGCTAAAGTCACTGGGATCCCTAATTCTGCTCTCACAACCATGTGAAACATTTTCTGGCTTTCATTATTTTAACTCATTGGTCTCTGATGAGGAAAGAGCAGAGACCATCCCGTTCAGATGTGCCTGTGGTTGTGTAACAGCGGGGATGTTTCAATACACACGTAAGTCCAGCTTTGGGGTATATGTTGCTCTTGACTCTGGGACTGGTTTCAAGCTCTCTCATAAAGCCAGGCATCTCCTCCTGTAATTTTTCCAACAATGGGCCAGTGCTGGTGGCAGCAGGCAGCACTGAATAACACAGATGGTGGTACATCTGACAGTGTGGATTATTCTACAGTAAAGAAATGGTTGCCATTTTTATGCTTGCTATTATGAGGCCACCTGTATTCAGTCTGCTCTTTGGCAATAGGGAGTCATGGGAAGTATGAGCGTGTTGTGCTGAGTGTTGCAAATGTATGCTCTCTGTCTGTATGTGTACAGAGAGCTAGGTACGTAGACACATGTAAATGATATGTGTACAGAGACACATCTGATGAGAAAGCATGGCATTTTTTTCCCACGGACAGCATAAAATTTTAAATTTGGACATTTGCAGAAGCATTTGATCATATTTATTAGTTCTTAATAGAGTTCCATTTTTAAACCAGAGTAATTTTCCAAGAAAAAGAATTCTTCTTTGCTGTTGGGGGTGGGGCACTTATTTAATAATTGTGGTTAAAAAAAAAAGTAATTGTTTGGTATGTCACAGGATAAGAGAGATGCATAGCAGCTTGTAGCCATCAGCATATTTGAATCCAGTTTCCAGGCTAAATAATTCTGGTAGACACAACTGAACCAAGAAGCAAAAGTGCTATGCTTGGTATAATCAGACCACTGGCACCGGTCCCCACCCTTACCCACATCTCTTCTCTACGAGAGGTTCATGAGAACAGCATGCTGCTTTCTCTGATAGTTTCTGTCAAGAAGTATTTTGACCCTGTGGATTTAGATACTTTTGCATCAAATTAGTCTGTTAAAAAGGACTGGAGTCTAATGATGTGTGTGATGTCATAGTAAGAGAATAATCACAACTCCAAAAAAAGGTTCTTATCTGGTCATAAAATAATATTAAATAAATATTATTTTCTTAAAGGAAGGGAAAACTTAAAAAGATGAGTGAGGAACACTCCAGAAAGAAGAAACACCACAATCAAAAATCCAGTCATTTGATTCAGCTGCTTCTGTGGATGAACTACATCTAAAAGGCAATGCAAGATAGGAAGGTAGGACTTCCAATCCCTTTTCAAAAAACAAACATCTACAGCAATAGGAATTTACCCCTCAAAACCAAAGCTTTACAGGAAGACAACCTTGAACATTTGCATTTTGTACAGGATTTGCAGGGTAAATTGACCTCCCACTGATTGTGCCCTTGCAAAGAAGGTCGTCTTTGCTCTCAGTCCAGAAACATTTTCTAAATTTCTTCAGTTCAGAAAACCTCCCCATATTCACTTCTGGGTCCTGAATGGGAGGTTCTTTGCTGTTGTTTAAAGCTCTGAATGTGTACCTGCTGTTGCTTCTCAGTGAATGTTTCTCAGTCTCTGTCCCAGGGCAGGGTCCCCACAGGATGATGTTCCTCTGTTCTCTTACCTGCCAACCTGCTTTGGGGAGATAGCAATTTTTGCAGCTGCCCAGATGCCACACACACAGAGAGGTATGGATCCATAATATAATCCGCAGCCTGCCTTTTGGCCAAACACGTGGTAGCCTCCCACGGAGATACCAGCAGCAAATAGAGCTGGCGCTTCTCCTGTTGGAGCTGCGATGCAGGAGAGTGATGACCCCAGTGGAAACATGTTGATCTCTTTGAGGGTTGGAGGCACTGGTTTGTTTTATTATACTGGTAAACAGTTTTCATATCCTAAGCAGGGTAACAAGACTGTAGAGCTTTGTTTTTCAGACCTTTATCTGTTTTCCTGAAAAGAGAAGAACAACTCCAACCGAAGTGATATAAAAAACCTCTTAAAATCAAATGAAGGTCAAAACCACTTTAGTTTACAGCCATTTTTTAATATTATCAGGCTTTCATTGTGTCATGGTTTAGTTTTTAACCATTTATCTGCCTGAGTATAAAATGACAGCTACAGGCTTCTCTTAATTCACATGTTTCTAAAAATTCAATAGCAAGAAATCAATAGAGAGAAACAAGTACACGAATTAAGATTCAGCACACAAGCCTTTACTTGTGTATTGAACTCAGGGAGGGTGATAGTCACCTGTAGGAATTAATAGCTCTATAAGACAACATAACTGCTTCTTTCACCTTGTGCTTCATGGGAATGGCCTGTTGTCCTCTTCACCCCAGTCCCTAAAAGCCCCCAAATAGGGGGCTTTTAGGCCTTAAAAATCTACCCTTAATATTTCAGTAAGTTGCAACACTGTTTGAACTGCAGCAACAATGGTGCAGATACGAAGCAGCATGAAGGCTAAGCCTTCTGCCTTAGGAATATTCACGAACAATGAAGATCTATGGGGTCAGGAGATCATGAACAAGTTACTGAAATGTCTAATGAGAGGCAGGATATTCAGAGGGCTCGGTCTATTCACTGTAGATTTTATAAAACTATTTTTACCAGCTTAGGCCATTAGTGTGACTGTGTGAGGTCTTCATTTGGAAGCCTTGTTAAAGGAATTAGAAGTGAGAGACACTGATAAGCACTTGCAGTATTTTTTTTCAATAGTGATTCTGTGTCTATCAGAAGAGGTTTGAGTAGATATTAGTAAATTGTTTGAAAGTTCCTATAAGACCTGGCTCAGTCACTGTCAACAGCACTAGGAGTCCTTCTTTTACTCTCTCAGATGTGAAACTTTGACTTAGTTCCAAACTATTTGGCTGTGGTATGGTTTGATGTATTTAAGATCTGTTACAGTATATGTGGGCATGACCAAACCTCAACAGAAAGCAAATACTGGTTTGATGTAGAGTCTAGATGACTAGACAGCTAAGACTATGTAATCAGTATAAGAAAATCCACAAACAATATTTTAAAACTTGTTACAACTGCATTTGCTGTGGACCCGGAATCCCAGAACAGAGTCCTTTCAAAATAAGACTTTAAGTTCTCATGTGAGTTGGGCTCATTTCCCCAAAGTGAGCATTATTTCTTTTTATTGAAATTATTTGATTTACATTTATATATATACATCAGACCTATAGTGGGACATAGCTTTGTATGTACAAACTGTTGTGGTCAAAAGTGTAAGTTCAGCTTACCTGGAAATGAACTTAAATCTAACCTTTGAACTGGCCTAGATGAGTGTAGTGTCAGTACGTTAGCTGTAGTAGGTCAGACAGTAGAATGGGCTACCCTTCCTTCAGTTTCCCTGGTCTATGCAATTAACTCTACATTTTATCTCTACCTGTACCCATAATCAAGCTGGTTAGCTTGAGAGTAACTTTGAGATTGCTGATAAAATTCTCTCTGCATCTTTATCTATTTTGTAGTGTTCTCTTTTTTAAATATAAACCCACTAAAAGTCTATTCAAAAAAGTGTTAAGTGATCATTGTGTCTTCAGATGTGAGCCTGTGTCTCTTTTCTCACACCAAATAGACTCAAATCCATTGAGCTAACCCAGTCCAAACTGAACATAGTTCATAAGTTTGAAATTTATTAATGCTACGGAGCTGTTTGGGAACACAAGGTTGGGTGGTTGGAGAAGAGAAACTCTGTAATATCCTTGATTGAAAAAAAAATACTACAGCATGAGCTCGTACCATACCAGATACCAGAGAATCCACGCAGGAGATGTTCATTTAAGCAGCTCCACTCAGGAGAAAAGATTGCATTGGAGTTTACATCATCCTAGACATGAAAGTCGATAAAATTTAATCCAAGGAAACCAAGCCTCATTATTTCTACTATTTTTTTTTTCTTTCCAGAACAGCAATCTTGAGTCAGGTTTTCTTGCTACATTATTCTGTGAAAAGAGTGGTTAATAATGTATGAGATGGTAAAATAATAATTGAAGTAACATTAGTAGCACAATTACAATAAATAAAAAATTTTCTGGTGGTTTTTTTTCTCTTAATGTATTTTGGGATATGTTTGATACAACCCTGTGTCACAAGGCCATATCTAGCTTATGTTTAAATTTAAAGCTTTAATCCTGTCTGTGTTTAGCTTTAAAACATCATGGACTAAATCTCCAAATCTTCTTATCTTCAAAATTATGTCAGCAGCTCTGACAAAATGACATCTGTTTGGAAGCTGTAACAAGGATACCGCAGTACTTGGCACTCAGCTCAGTCCTGTTACACAACGATGTCTGACTGCCACATACAAATGCAGCAGGTCCTCTGCTGAATGTACGTGATTCAGCTGACAACCATACCTAGTAACTGCTTAATAATTAGTATCTCCTGCTTCTATCCCACTGAAAAATGTCAGTATTTCGTAGATTTACATTGGCCAGAGGAATGTGAGACCTTTTTCCTAAAGTAGGGTGGGGCAACACTTCTGTTTTTTCCATTTCCAGAACCTAAAGGTTGGAGAACTGCACGGCAAAACTGCTTGCTGCCTCTCCTTACTATTCATTGTGTGCATTTCGTCTGTCAGAAACACTCTGCTGCTGCAGTTAATGTTGAGCAGAGATTGATTGTGGCCTGTTGTTCCACAAGACATGGCTGAGGCAAATTAATAGCTCGTTGCTACTGAAAGGTGGTGGTGGTCTCATTCCCACCTTTCCTATTCCCCCTAGTAATCATGGCCCTGGGCTCCCGCTCCTTAACTTGTCTGGGGAATTAACCCCGTGGTTTCCTCAGACACCCCTCGGGTATCTTTCTTAAGGGGCTAAGGAATGGTGAGCAATCCCCGCAAAAACCTGGATGGGTCTCTGGGGAAGGGGAAGAGTGAGAGCAGGATGGGCCCTTCCCCTCATGGGAACAATATACTGCTGATGAGCTGAGCTGTCCCCAGAGCTGCCCCCCCTTCACTAGTGGCACATCTGGCCAATAGTCCCTCCGAATCGGGGGGGGTGGGATGTTTTCTGCTTTACGCAGAGCTTGACTGCTCGCTGTTGTGTAATCCAATACTCCAAAGAGCACAACAGCACCAGCAGCTCAGCTTTGCAACCAGGAATGACGTTAGGAATGATACAGCTTCCCACTCCTGTTCTCTGCAGCCAAACACATTGATATGAACTCCTAACAGCAAAAATGATGGTGTGATTTCACAGACACGTTCCCCCGTATAAACCAGTAACGTTCCTGCAGCCTCTGAAGCACCACGTTGCCCCACAGGCACATGTGTTTCTCCATGGACTCCAGCAGTGCTATTTTTCTGCAAGTCCCAAGGCCAAGCAGTATTAGTCTGTTGTGTCTGACAGAATGGCAGGAGCATCACCTCTGGTCTTCCCCCTTATATCCCACCGTGGAAATGGATATTTACTTTTTCCAAGCGTGCTTGTAAGACTCGGCCTCTGGTGCTAATTTCCAGATGCTACTGCTGTCCATGACCTTAGGAGTACTAACTGTCTTTTTTTTCAGAATTAATGGGAGTTTCCTCACCTCCAAATCACAGTGAGAATTTGGTCTTGTACATCTGGAAATCAATAGTGCTTCTCACATAGGAGCAGACATCCTTTTTTTATGACTTCTTTCAAACCAGAGGTTATCAGCTTGCAACCTATATTTCACCAGTACCAAACTGTAATCTAGCAATGCTAAATATGGAGAAAAATCTGGCTGTAGAGTGGTTTTCCATGTTTCACATTTAGATTTTCAGCAGCTTATGTGAAAACATGTAATTTGATGAAAATTGCATAGTCATACCCACTATTTCAGGGATAGCGGGTAGCAAAAATAACTGCTGAACTGAAGTATTGTCTAGTAAGGCTGTCTGAAGGAAGTGAGTCTACGTAGTCTAGAACAAGGACATACTTTCCTACAACCAATATAAAAATGTCATCCACTACCTGCTAATTTTCTGCTAACAAAAGGGCTCCATTTGTGATCCAGTTTTTGCTGTAAAATATCTTTTGTATATTTGAGATGAACATAGAACTTTCTAATCTTCTTTTTATTGTTTTTGTTTGTTTCAGTCCCTAATGGACTTCAGATTTTCTTTTAGACACCTTTATTTCCAATGCCTTACAATCATCTGACTTACCGTCTTCAGGAGAATACATTTCATATCTCATGGTCTCGTGCTTTGTGCTACTTGGGCCATTCCTGACACTTGAGGTGTCAGGAGAAAAATCAGTTTCAGTTATCTGCTCTTGGCTATTTATCATTGTATGTAATAAACAAGTTTTTTATATATGCATATATTTTACTTTATTAAAACCCCCCATTTTATGGATTATGTTGAGCATTGAGACTCTTGATCCTTGTCTTTGCTTTCTGTTTCTTGAAGCTTGAAGAGCAAGGAGAATTAGGCCGTTGGCTTTAGCACCTAGTTCTTCATGTGCCTTTAATAATTTGTTGAGATTTTACCTCTGCCAGTGGCTTTATTGCATCTTACAAATTGTAGTGGACCAAGGACTGCCAGGTTCTTAACCCACAAAAGTATGTTTTCTCCTTTGAGATTATTCTGAGTTTTATCTTTTCTCAATCCTATTCAGGAATGTCACACATAATCTCCTTTAATGGTCATGAACTCTGCCCTTGGTGCATTTAACAAATTCCTGCTGTTGAAAAAATTAATGCCACCCTTTCTTCTCACTAAGGGATATTGCATTGGCATGTTGTTTTTGCATGAGCATGTGCAATCTTTTGCAGATATGCTTTGCAGAGCATATGAGATCCTTTTCATCAGATGTCTCATCCTGTAGCATTTTTGTTGACTTCTTTAATTTCTGAGCTCTTTCTGCCAACTGTTCCTGGTTGATTCAGTCAGAATAACTTCCTGCTTTGGTCAAGTTTGGGCTTTTCATTGTTTGAAATTGTAGTTCCAGATTCAGTATGCTTCCTTACTCCCCCTTTATTTTTTCCGGTTCTGAAATGATTTTTCAGATATTCAGGCATTCATGTGCTTTGAAACAGAGCACAACATGTTGGGGAAAAAAAAGTCAAAACACAACTCACTTTGCTTTATACTGTCTTTTTTCCCCCCTTAAGCGATTTTCATGCTTAGTCTCTTTTGCCTGCTAACTAGAAAACTCTGAAGAAAATTCAAGTGTCAGGAAAGTCATAGCTGTTACCAGAAATAATATCACTCACTCCTCAGATAAAAGACAGTGCAACTTAAAGAAAATCCTGCTAACAGCAAGGCTGTACAGACTTTTATGAGTTAAGGAGGTTTTCAGAAAGATAAAGAATAAGACACTGGGGGGATAAAATATAGCAAATTTTTAGAAAAGATATTTTTGTAGCCTGTTACTCAGGAGTCTTTGGAGTGGATACTGTCAATCATTACATAATTTAGAGCAGCTGTTAAATTATTTTTCTCAGGAAGATATCACCACAGACAGTGAGTCTCTGCTGCCTTGCAACAGAGTGAGTCACCCAATCTTCCAAAGTATTATGGCATCATTTTGCAAGCTTTATAATTACCCTGTATTATAAAGGGGAAAAAATGCATTAAAATTATTTCTATATGAAAGCACAAAGTTTAATATTACGGTTTACAGATGCCGGAATGCCTTCTTCATGCATAATATACACTCACTCTTGCTTCCAAAATGTATCAGCCTGTAATTTCTAAATAGTGTGGTTATCTAGGTATTGTTATGCAACTAATCAAAATGTATCATGAAGTTTTAATAACTGAGTTTTAGTGACCTGTTATTGCAGAAATATTTTGTACTCGTTTTGTATATGCTAGAAGGTACAACAGATAGTTTCTCTTTTCTTCTGGGTCTGGACTGAAGCACATAGATTCATACAAAACAGAAGCTCAGGAGGAAAAGCTCTGCCTAAATTAAAGGTATAAAGAGAGGTTTTCATACAAATAGTTGTTTTCATTGAGAGTGTTCTGTTTCCTTGAATGGCCTATTAATTCTGAAGGCCATTTGGGTTAGAATTCTTAAACTGAATTATGTTGTCATTCATGGCCTTATTTTGTGTCTTTTCATCAGCTTCCTTATGTGATGGCTATTTTGAAAAGGGTTTTTAAGAATAGGATGGATGGCAAAAAAGAATGTGTTTACTTTGTCCATCATTGTGGCATGATTCCACTATATTTACCCTCACTGAGGCATGCATTAGAATTCAAGTGTCCCATTCATCCCAGTGAAACTAATTGCAGAGCAAAACAGACCAAATGTGACTGAGGACTAAAAGAATCCAGTTGGCAGTTATTATTGAAGCAAATAAATAAATTTTGTTTCGGTGATTTCTCCTCTAGTGCATAATGGTTGGATATGAGTCCTCTGGGGAATCACCGTGCTCTTGAATAAAAGGGGTGACCACTGTGCACCAGAAAAGATGTGATTTGGCAAAAAAAGCTGAGCTGATCAGAGAGGATAAGACCTGATGATACTGGAGCTGAGATTTCTTCATGTGCTAAATAGAGCCTGAAGTATTGTCTCTCTTCAGTAGCAGGGAACATTTATATAGTAGAAACATTTGAAATGATATTTATTTTGTTTTTCATGAAGGCATATATATAAAACCTGGTAAGTTTGAAGTTTCTCTAGAAATTCTTAAAGAGCTTAGCTTTCGGCATCGTAAGATTTTAGTCAGAGACAGATAATGTTTTACTAAAACTGATAGTGCAGTTATCAGAGATAAACTTCCTTGCACACATTTCAGGTTCAAAATAGAAACAGAAAACCTCAAATACAAGCTGCCTTTAATTAGCTGAATCTCAGTTAGACCAGGAGACTGTTGGAAGTAGAGGGTATGTCAATGTCAGGGAGGGGTGATAAGCTGGAGGAGCTGAAAAGGATTGTTCATACCCTCCAGAACTTGAAGAAATTTGTAAGAGTGCAAGTAAGCATTAGACCAAGAAAGTTTTTAAAGTAATAACTGTATGGGCTATGAAATTTGCGATAGTTTTACAAAGGTTTTAATTCCCAAGTTTGTGTCTGGAAGTGTTTTACACATTTCTCTTGAGATCAGGGCTGAGAGATCACTGATAGAGTGGTTGCTCTGTGGGAAATACTCTCATTTGAGTCACTTGGGTTTTCTGTACTTTAATAATCTCCCAGGACTTCATTTTAGTGTGTTACTGCCTTGGTGAAGACTTTTGGTGCACTGGGAAATGCAGCTGTCAGACCTCAGGATCCTGATGGCTCTGTTTGGGGGATATTTATTATGATTATTTTAAAGGTGTGTCAGCAAGTTTGCCAAAATTTATGGTCTGGAATTATTCAGCACATGTCAGATTGTGACATCCTTCCCCTATACATAAACATGGTCAGACCCATGAAGAGCTTACAGTCTAAATAGCTGACAGAGGCAAAAGACTGCACTGGTATAACTCAGTTTCCTTCTCTTTTGAGTAAAATATAGCCTGAGCAGTGTAAGACCAGACACAAGAACAAAAGCTGGCTCTGAGCAGGGTGTCAGTCCAGCGTGGCGTGCTTTCCGTGTGTTCTGCAGATGCAGAACAGCCACTCTGTAATGTAGTAATTACTCAAGAGTGGCACTACATGACGTGGCTGTGCAGAATACAGAACCTCAGCTAAACTGAGGTGTCACAGGGTGTCCCTGAGCAGTCTCCCTGGGCTTAATTTACTGTTGTTGCGCTCACCCTGCACCTCTTGCAAGGGGGCTCTTTGTTTTATAGGACTGACGGCTACTTTTCAATTAAATCCTTGAGCAAAGCGCTCTTCTAACGAGAAGTAATCAGCCCAAGAGAAAGTCACATCCACATCTGATGTAAAATGGATTATCTCCATCTGGTTTGGACTCTCCCTTGGTATTTTGTGTCTGACTTCTATTATCTGTGTCTGATTTAGAGGATAAACACCCTAGGGCAGTGTTTGCACAGTACCACATGCCATGACAGCACTCAATAAATTACAGGAGAAGGTGGTCACACAGGATTGTTCCCAGCTTCATATCCCTGATTCCACTACCCACAGATCCCAAGCCATGCAGAGGAGCTGTGTTGAGTGACATGGTTCTACACATGAACAGATTTCTCTTAGAACCAGTATTTTTCTGCTAAGGGGCATTGAAACATATTCATTCATAATTTAATGAGGGGTTTTTTTGCTAGTTATTCATGCCTTAATAATTCAAATATTTTCCAGACACTGACACTTAGGACAGTTGTAACTAGTCGAACAATTAAAAAAACCAAACCCTAAGCAATTCCATCATCCTACCTCAAACCCAAATGACTTCAAAATTACTTTTTCTCTCCCTCTTGATCTCTTTTCCTGCCCTTCACTTACCACCTCCCTTTCCTTTCATTACACTCCCTTTTCTGTGCTCATTCCCCCCACAACTCCAAGCTTCTCAAGCAGTTTTTCCTCGAGTGACACAAAAGTATAGCCACAAATATCCTCGATCATCTCCTTCAATATTTGAAAATGCTTAGGCGTGACTGCAACACAAAAGAAACCCTTAGTTGTGTACGTTGTACTCTTAATTTTAGCTTATTCTAGCTCTGCTGCAGAAGCCTAATGCTTATAGTTTCTGTATTTTTATTGTTCTTCCTTGAGCACTAATGAAATACAAAATACTGTTGGTTTGAAAGGCAGCGTTTACATTTAAAGGACAGAATGCACAAGGTCAGTGAAGACTCTGTCCCATATAGTTATTTTAACCTTTTTTCCATCTGACCCCTTGGGTTTTATGGTATCCTGTGTTGTTTTTTTTTCCATTTCCCTAACAGGCATAAAACAAATACCTCAAGAAAAACTGATTTTTCTTGCAACCCTTCCCCCCTCTAAAGAGCAAACAACAACAACAAAATCTATCTGTATGGATATGTTAAACATTTGCAAATTATTAGGCATGATGTCTAATGAGTGTGTTTCTTATCTTAAATTTATAGAGTCCTTTAAATCCAAGGTTAAAATCACAGCATTACTGAAATACTCATTCTCTGGGTTTCAGAGAGTCAGATTGAACACTTTTCTACTTGCTCTTCAGTTCCCATTAATGTTAACAGGCATATTTCTTTTTGCTTCCATTGGAGTCGACTTGATACACACGTGGGATCCTTTGATAACCTCTTAAAAAGACACCCTTCTGCTTTACATGCACTTTAGAGCTTTAATGAGCTCACAGTGCTTCTTTGTGTCTCTGTGGCCAAAATGTTATCTAATACTTCTTGTAAATAATACAAGATAGCTTTTTACTCTGTAAGTGACCTCTGTAGCATGTGCTAACAGTCTATTTGAATATATTTGCCCACGGGGTGCTTTGCTGGAGTCAGGGCATTAGGAATTTGCTGTTTTAGGCATTAGGAAGCAAAGCAGAACAGCCATTCCCTTGCTTTTCTACAGCCCGGAAACAACTGTGTCTATTCAGCTGTTGGGGAAGACAAAACCTGGGAGAAGGAAAGATGAAAGAAGGAGGAGCCAGTACCCTTATCTTTGCTTTCCAGTTCATCTGTCCAAAGCCATGTAGGAGCAAGTCATTTCTCCCGGGGAGACTCTGAGCAATCCTTATTGCAATGAGGTTTTTTTATACCTGTTTCAAAGGCCACTGTAAACACACAACAATGAATTTTAATGTGTCTGCATGTATATTTGTTACTACTGTTTATAGATACAGTACTTAAACCTCTGAGTCCTTATTTCACATCATATACTAACCAGGTTTCTTTGGGTAAATTTTCCAGAAAAAGCATGAAATCAGAGCTTTGGATTCCTTTTTCTAGCTATGTTTTAGATGTGTAGGAAGTGTTAAACAACTGTTGAAATACAGCCTTATGTGCAGAGCCATCTGATCTAAAGGTATTCAAAGGAGTGGGCTGCAAGGCTTTAAAGTTCCAACATGCACGTGCACATCACACACTTTGGAACGGCTTAGAGACTCCTGCCATCTGTGGATTGCTTGAACAGGATGGCTTTAGCAGTGGGACATGGGATGGGCTCATCTGTTCACCCTCTGGCTTTGGCCCCGACCCCTGTGCTGCCTCAGGAGTGCTTGGAGAGCAGCCCTGCGCCCTCGGCTTTTGCCATCAGACAGCAGCTCTGTATGCAAGAGAGACAAAATAATGGAAAAAAGCCTCCCTTCTCTCCCTGAAGGTCTCTAAGCATGTTCCTGTGGTGGGATCCAGGTGGGAGAAGGTGCTCATCTTCCCTCTACGTTCCTGAGCCTCCTGCTCCCACCCTTAGCTAATGGTAAAGCTGCAGGATCTACTAAGTAAATATGAGTACTGTGCTCTGTACTGAGGCAGCGGTGGCTGTTTTACAACTGTCAGCAATGGAACAGATTGCTTTCGTAAATTAAATAAACCAGGAGAGCGATAGGCATAATTTGGATCCAGGGTCTAATGGAGAACACTAGAAAGGGTGATACCTGCTGTGCATCCCTTTGCATGCTTGTCACGGAAAGAGCACTAAACACATGCATGTGGCTTTGGATTCCTGCAGTTCTCGAGCTTTGTTTGATGTCAGTAGGAAGTGTGAAAATCTAAAGTAACTGATCATCTGCATGTGTAACATCTGAAAGCAGAGGAGCGAGCTTCTCTTCAGTTCTCCAAATATAGATTCTGTTCTGTTCATTGTCACTACAGCTGGACAGATAATTTGCACTTATCTTTTTTCCTTTTTCTGTGTCTCTGGTAGTGTCTCTAAAAGACTTGAACCAACTGAATACTGAGGTTACTAACTCTCAGCATCACTCAAATCTGCCTCTGCCTCTAACCTGTACAAAGGTAGTTTGGCTATTATTTAGGACAAAAGAAGGTTATAAAAAATGTGTTCACCTTTTCTGATACTTATATCAATCCCATCTTTAATAATGTTTAATGTTAAAACTATGTTTTAGTAGTTAGCTAATTCTGTTTTTTGAGGGTTTTTTGGTATTACTTGCATACTTAGGCACCACATTACAATGAATATTAATTTTGGTTGCATTGCACTTCCAAATCAATGACAAGAAGAGATTAACTAAAACAATATTTTATTTCCTACTTTAATGGTGAGTACATAACATTAATTATATTATTAATTCAACTAGAAACTCTTGTACAAAGCTATTTGAAGCCATTAGTTGCCCCGTTGTAATTGATGGATTACTGCATTACCATTTAATTTAGTATTGTTTTCAAGGCATTACATTCGGTTTCATTCAAGTTAATTGTATAGCCAAATAAGGAAAGAACTTTCTTCCTGAGCATGAGTGATGCAAGCATGGATTCTTCCTGATTTCAGATGTAATGGGATGTGATCCATATAGCAATTTTATACAAGGCCCTCCAGTTAGTATTACCTTGTAATTTATGATAACAAGAAATGAGGGAATGGACCAGAAGATTGCATGGCATTTGGATTCAACATTGTGATAGTCTTCTCTGCAAATGGAAATTAACATCAATTATTCAAATCTAGTTATGCTTTCAACCCTCTTAATTGCAAAGTGTTTTCCATTCAGTGATCAAGCCCAATTCCCTAAACATAATAGCAATTATATTATAACTGTGCATCCAGAGGAAAATACACTCTCTTTGGCCCAATTTTCAGCTCTGATATGCCCTCTTTATGCTGCTTTTTACACAGAGGGGTTGTTAAGCTGGAGCAACCATCCTCTTTGCATAGAACATATCCCAGGGATGTTGAGGAGCATGGACTATAATCTTCTTTACTGACCCAGCACAAAACCAGGGAAAGCATAAATGATGGGATTCAGCTGCCTAGATATAAGTATGTAGACCATTTCAGATAGAAGCCTTTAGGTACCTGATACTCTTTCACAAGGATAGAGAATGTAGTGTAGGACTGGGGAAGATCCATGGCAGCTGGAGGCGAGGCTAGAGGTAATACTCTGGAGTATCTAAAATAGCACAGTGGTTACTTGCCTGAATTACCCTGGTTTTGCCTGGCAACTGGGACAGCTCTTCTGGGCTATGAAAGCCTAAATGTGAATTTTATTATTCTTGGAGCTGAAAATTGCTTCATGCACTGGATCGTATAAGGGCATAATGCATTCCCTATTTTCATTAGAATAACTTCAGGCCACTCTTGTCTGTCTTCTAGTTTTGGCAGGGGGAGGGGTTGTAGCTTTTTTAATTTTTGTTTGGTTGGTTGGGATTTTTGTGGGGGTTTTTTGTGGTTTGTTTGGTGTGGGGTTTTTTTGTTTTAGTTTTGTTGTCATTTTGTTTGTTGTTTTTTGTTTGTTGATTTGGGGTTTTTTTGTGGCAGAAGTGATGATTCTGTTGCATTGTTTGATTGTTTAGTCCACAGCTGTTTTAGGATTTGAAAGTGCTGCACCCTTTACTCCAAATAAACAATAATGCATAGTGTGTGTCTTGAACTACAGTCAGATCTTTACTGAATGGACAATAAACAAGAAGACAATATAAAGTCCCATTCCTCTGGTTAACCACAGTAAGAACTTGGTCCGAGTGGGCCATGTCACCTTCCCAGACACCTTCTCTGGCTATTTTACTGTGTCAGGAGACTAGAAAGGCCAGGCAGCAGCTGGTATCATCTTTGGCTTAGAGAAGGTGTCTTGTCTTTATACTCGGGGACAATTCCAGGTCCCTTATTTCTTTGCCTTTAGCAGACAATTGTATGAGACATCAAAAATCCATGACATGTCTGCTGACAGGGAAGAAAACATTAACTCTTTTGAACCAAATGTTTTCTTGAAATCGGTGTCTTCTGAATTATATTCATTAGAGATAGAAACAAGCTGATGGAGTCAGGTCATTCCCTTCTGTGTTCTCTTTTGATTAAAAAAAAATTAAAAAAGAGAAAAAGTCTCAATTTTCTGAACTCTTTAGGATTCAAATCTAGGTTTCATTATTCTTGCTTACAGTTCATTATTTCCTACAAATATATAATCTAGACCTGTCTTCTATGTTTTACCTCTTGTGCTTTTGAGAAACAGATTATTTTCTTGCTGCCTTTTCCATTTCCTGAATTGATGTTTTGGATTCATCTGACAAGAAAACAGACAGACTCATTCAACCATGACTGATGAGATTTCAGCCAGTACTGGCTGGCCTTCATGTGGGCAGTGACTCCAGCTTCAGTTCTCTCTGGCATAGAAATTTGGTTTATATGTTTGTTGTGAACAAAGGTGTGTTACTTTTTCAACCATCTTCAACTAAACTGTAACTTCCTAGTAAAACAGTGCAGAGAGATGAATAGTCAATGTAAGGGATGGGCTTCAGCTGGAAAAGTGGGATCTTTATTTTGAAACTCCTGAGTTGTGTGTGCTTAGATAGGAGATTTTACTGGCTACAGTCTACCTTTCTAAAACAGAAAAACTGCTTCCTAACAGTATTAGAGGTTGGAACTAGGACCTGTCTTACCTCCAAAAATGATCTGCAGAGACTGGGAAAACTGCCATGGTTGGGGCCACTTTTTCCATGTCTTCAAAGATGGTCCTTCACTTCCAGAGGATTAGCCCAAGATCTGTGAAACACCTCCTGCAATGTAAGCTTCATATTGAGGGATCAGGCAGGATTTCACTTGTGCCCAGAGGATTTATGTTTTGTTTCTCTACAGAAGCATGATTTTCAAGCTTTGAAGGAACTGGAAATGCCACTTGACAGAAGGAAGCCTGAATCCCTTGCTAACGCTTATGCAGGGTCCTCTCCTCTTATGAAAGACTGCTGTCCATGTGTGCTGGAAGCTTGGTTTTGTATTACTCTGCAGATGCATATGATGGGCTATTCTGCTTATTATAATTGGAGTCTAGATGTAATGATAGACATGGTGAGCTTATAGTTTATCTTTTCTTGTAACTTACCACGAAGTGTATATATATTTCTGGTGGAGCATATTAGTGGTACCTGGACACTGTTCTATGAGAAATGAGATGCATTAACTGCAGTAATCAGACTGTTGTCCCAAACCCCATTCAGTACAGTTTGATCTGCCCATTTTAATAGATGCCTTTATTTACTCATTAGTACATTAGGAAGAATGTTTCAGTCAAAGAAAAAGAAAAAATAAGGGAAAAACTGCAACACGGAGAAATTACTGTAGTGGTGGTAACACTCAGAAACATTTGCCATGGGCATTGATTGGAGTAGTTGTCATATATTTATGTCATGATATAATGGCATACTGTGGGCTATTCTTGTATGCATTCTCATTCTGATCTCGTTTGTCACTTGTCTGTGTAAATTCAACATCTTCCTCATCTGGGGGAGTTTATATATCTTCTTGCAGTTGACTGTAAACAAATTGCAAGTGCTGCTTGGCAGGTGACAGATAGATCCAGTTGGTTAGGTGAGGCTGCTGCAGTCTCAGTGCAACATGAAAAATTTACACATTTGAGAAATTCCGGGCTGCTGCTTTCTAGTGTAAAATTTGGGATATGACAGCAGATGTTAGATTTAAAAAGGAGAAGAATGAAATACTGTGGGGGATTGAACCAGTTCACTTAATTCTTATGAAAAAAACCCCACAAAACCCCAAACAAAAGAACACCAAAAAAACCCCAACAAAAAAACCCAGACACTTAACTGGCTTGCTGGTGTCATTGCTTGCTTTATGCACACTGTGTGAAGTGAGCCCGTATGTGGGGACCGAGTTGCTACACTTTGCTAAGGAAGAGGTTGTTTCCTGATTTCCAGCATGTGACAGCCTCTGAGCCTTCCATGGCAGGCGAGCAAAGGCCTCCACTGGCTACAGCTGGATCAGGGTGCTCAGATCTCTCCCAGCTTCAGTCTGTCTGCAAACACATCCTGCCATAGAGCTCACTGCAGCCCTGAGGCCTCAGTGTATCTCTGCCTTGGATGATGGAAAACTTTAATAACACATACAAAATTAATTTGGACCTTCTCCTAACACAAGTCTTTGAAGTCAGTGGGAAGCACTGAGGGCTTTTGGCATGGTAGCTCTTTATTTCTGTGTATTCAGCTACTATACCTACTGACTTCAGTTAATCTGAGTCACTGTTCTTTTCATAAGTACCTCTTTTAATATGTAACTGCCATATGTATTTGTGCAGCATATGTATTCTTGAGCAGCCTCTCACCTCAGTTGTGGTGAAAGGTGCTATACAAAAAGAATAAATCAGTAGTGTAGCCCTTTGTGCCTTGCTAAGATAAGACCCAGACATATGGCTCAGTGTTGTGCACCAAGAAAGCAGCTGAGAGCTGGGAGGTTTGGGGGAGTTTGCTTATTTGTTTGCTTTGCTTTTATTATGCACTTCTTTTAATTATTTCTTTTTTGCCTCTGACCACTGAGAGATGAGACCTTGTGGTTCTGTATGTAATTGTGCTAGCCTTTATTTGGGTGAAATCATATGGTGGTGTATAAGAGCACAGGAAAGGCTCTTGAGGTTGTCAGGGGCAGCCACGGTTTGCCTCATGTTATCTAATGACATTCACAGGTTTACCGAATTCCCTTTTCAGAAAGGTTCCCTGTGCTGCCTATTACTTCTACTCAAAATTTACTTTAAAACTTCACTCCTCTGGAAATCTCCTAATTTTCTGTGCAAGCTTATTCCTGGCCATGTTTTCCTCCTCTTTGTTCATGTGCCAAAAACTACACTGTCTTTTAGTGTGAATAGATTTTCTTTTGAAAGTTTATCTCTGTCTTCCCACAACACACACACACACATTTGTAAAATATACATATCTGCTTACATGAACAGTAATTTTTTTCTCTGAACAGAACAAAGGGAGCTCTATTAGCCCTCATATTAATCTCACAATGTTCTTTCTGTTCCAGTTTGAAGCTCTCTGCCTTGAATGTACATGACTGCAACTATGCAAAATACCCCTATATTATTCTATATAAATTGCTGTCAAATCATTATACAATAGGGTTAATGTTGCATCTCCCTATTGAAATATTTGCTTTACATTGTTATACAATCATATTAGCTTTTTTAAAGTAAGAAATGCACCGATGTTTCATTTTCATCTTACTTATGCATTAATCAATTCATCTAGTTTATGTAGCTAATATACCTGTATTTTCTTCTCAGCCATTTAGAAGCACTGATTGTGCATAGTAACTTATAAACCAAGGCAGATGCAACAATAGAAAAATATGTAATCTGGCACATAACATATAGAGTCGAAGACTCTAGCACCTGGCCCCAGCAATTTTTTTCCCCAAAGACAAAGCATGTAGGAAATGTATCTTCCAGCTGCTTTCTGAAAATGCAGATTTTAATTCAGGTTAACAGGTTAACCATTCTGAATATTATTGTATAGTTGACATGAACCAACCTAATTCTTACTTAATTAGTTGAAAAAAGATTTAATAACTACATTGTATATAATTTTGAAATATCATGCAGGTCAAAACAAAGGGCATTTTTGTCTGTGTCATCATTTCAGTGCAAATATTCTAGAATACTTGTGCTACAGATGAAAAAGTATTAGAGATTTACTTATAAATTATGTTATTGTACCAGAACCCATCTATTCTTAATAATATAATTTGTTCAATTCAATAAGGTCTGTAATGGCCATTTTTAGAAGAATAATTTACATCTTGAATTTATTTTCCATGTTAACCTTTACCAAATATTCATAAACTTGAAAGTGTACATATCATTGGTGCAGTAGTCACACCAATCTCTGTATTAATTTTGTCCCCTTTGCTTATATGAGATCTGTTAAAACAGACTTTCATCATGATTTTGAATTACTGTAAACGTGCTTTGAACAGATCCTTTATAACCTTCCATATTTGCATATCATTCTAGCAATGCATTCTTAGCATGAAAAACCCACACACAGACAAAAAACCTCTGTAATATCCTCAATCCTTTGTTTTAGTTCTCTGCTTGTAAGTTTGAAACCTCTGCAAATCAGCATTGTTTAATGTGCTGACCATTTCTTTTGACGAGAAAGTGCATATCTGTGTGCATATATCTAAATAAATAAGGGTAGCTACCCAAAGGACTGGCTATGGATACATTATTTATTATGAGTTACTGATGATCTTATAGCTCATGACTGACAGAGCAAAACAGAACGACGAGTTGGTATGGAAGCTCATCAATAACTTGAAGGAATAAATAATGTATTTGTCATCTGACAATTGGATATATTTTTTATGCATAATTAGTATTTTTTCAATGTGTTTAATAATTATTTTGAAATGAGATAAGGAATTGCATCATCCAGATTCAAGCAAGTATTTTTTAAAAAATCTCATTCTCTGGCGCACCTTTGTTTTTGTTTAAATTATACAGAGACATACTAGAGATGTGCAACTAGTCTCAATGAATAATTTATTTGAATTTAACCTCCTTTTCTACTGCTGGAATATTCAAACAATAGGCCACAACTTATTCTGATTCATATGTTATTAAAATTTTATTTGACAGATGTCTTTTTGAATTTTTATTTTATGTCCTGACAGCGACTATTTGAAAATGGAGCTATGTACTATAATTCTGCTGAAATAAATGGGACACTTTTTATCTGATCCTTGATTAGGTGCAATTGGCCTCATGAATCCCATGGTACTCTGTGCCCTGGATGCATGAGAATACAAGCAATTCTTATGTGAGCATTTAATATAAAGGCCAATTCTCAAACACATAACTTTGAAGTTGCTTTCAAAGAATATATTGGTCAATTGTGAAAAGATGCTGCAGATACAGAATGAAATAACTTTTTGCAAAATTTCAAACATTTTTTCCTTTCAGATTTTTAACTTCTCCATTGAGGCTTTGTATTTTACATAATTTACCTACTCTGTATAGTGTGATCTGTCTTTTCCTCATGTTCCCGTGCCTGGTCCTGAGAGGAAGATCTTCTAGTAGCTTCTTCTTTCACTGTGGAGTGAAGGTGAAACTAAATATTATAGGTAAGTCACAAAAAAAATGTAAGTACTACAGTACTTAATCTATTCTTTTTCCTTGTATGTTTTCTATAAAGACAGATCATTAAATTAACATATAAGATCAATGTGTAGTCTACAAATCCCTGTTGGACAGAAAGGTCCGGATGCATTCCACCTAATTCCAGACCCTTACCTGAGAATTTTACATGAGACCCAAGAGGTGAGCCTCACTCTCAAAGTGTTTATTTCATGATAACCACCAGTTTGGTTCCCTTTTCAATCAGTGCAGAGAGAGACAGGAACCACACAGGGACAAGTCAGATCACAAACACTCTGGATTATTCTTTAGATCATCTTGCTTGCTCTTACTGCTGTTTGCAGGTGAAAACCAGAAGGCCAAATCCAGGATTTATCTAACTGAAAAATGGAGGACACCGATGAAATGGTCATTTCTAGACAAAGCTACTTTTTATCCTAAAGTAGCACAATGCTAAGGTGACTAGCTCAAGGGGAAATTTCTACATTGCTGATATCTGAATTTAGGTTAATGAATCAATGCAGTGAGGTAATTTAAATCACAGACTTTTTTTTTAATGCAGTGGAGTATGTGAGTTTGGATAGTAACAATAAGGACCCAGTTCTGCCTAGAGAAGCAAAATTCACGTTGCCTCACTGGGGCAGCTCTGCTACTTACCTCTCTTCTGCTTATTAAGGTTTTAATTATACATTGCAGGTTAGATATACTCCTGGTCTGAAGTCCAGGCCAAATTTCTGATTTGAATTTAACTCAGAACCTAGTGAAATGGCCCCATGCTGACTCCCCAATCCAGGGTGTATCCTTTGGTACATGATGGTTCCCAGGCAGTCTTGATAAGCCCCTGCTGCACTGGGGCAGTTGTTCGCAATTAGTATGAAGTAATACAAATGATCTCATAAAATTAATTTGGACATAGTCCCCTTTTTCACAAACTCCCACAAATGGTTTGAGAAGATATATTTCTGGGAATGTTGGTAACAGGCAGCCTAATAATATCATTTTATTTTCTGACAGAACACTGTGGAATCTCAGAGGCAGACTCCCAGCTAGCATAATTTGCCATCTCTCCCTTGAATTGCCACGGTTTTATTGCAGCTTAAGAATCTGGCCCATGACTCTTGTTCCACTCCGACTTTTGCGATTCCTGTGTGCCCCATATATCCCTATTTTATTAAACCATGCTGAGGAGGAGGGGTGGCATTCCTTTGTGCCACTCCAGAAATACAAAACAACTTAATTGGCCAGAGCAGGCAGGTTTACAGCTGCTTTACAATGACAAAAAGGCACAAAGGAGCCAGACAGTACTACTGAAATGAGATTTGTACCTGATAGTGGCAAGATGTATAAAGGAGCATGTGAATCGTAAATACATTTAGGTTTGACAGTAAGTCTTCTCATGGCCCTTTCCTAGAGCTAGATGCTCTTATTCACTGGAAAAATAAAAAAAACCCCAAACATTTCTTTGGGGAAAAGTTCTGTTCTGAATTGACTTCAGAGCTCTGCTCTCTGCTGTGTAATGCAGATTGTTTCTGCTCCATCACAAAAAGAGCTGAGAAGTAAGAGAGTGTGTACTGATACCCCAGTCAGTGCATTTTTGAATTGTGGTAACTTGATGGTCAGTCCACACAGCTGTTTGATGCAGCTGAAAGATGCTGTTCTGAAGAGCCTAAAACAGTTGCAGACAGTAAGAGCTCCTACCAGAAGCACTGTTGTCTTTAAGCACCTTCTCCTTGGGGGAAGCCCTTTTAATTAGGCTTTGTTCCAGTTCTCAGACATTGCATTTCAGAATACTGAAAATAAGTATTCTGAGAATTAGATATGCATATGCCACTTCTATATTTCCTGTATTCATAGCACTGCTGAAAACTAAACAATACTTAAAAATGTTAGCAGCAAATAAACTAGTTGCATTATGGGAAGAACTTTCTGATCAGTCATAATTTATTTTTAATGACACTATTTATCTGATGTTCCTTCCCTCCACTCCCCCCGTCTAATCCTCAGAGGAAAAAGGGTGAAGGAGAGAGGATGGGAGGGAGTTCACAAGCAAATGAACCTCTGTATCTTCAAAAGACTGCTGTTACCAAAGTTACAAATCACATTAGTCCCCAGACAACAAGAAGGATGCATATGCCATCAGCAGCAGTGGGGTTAATAAAAGTATGTTCTTCTGTATCTAGCTTATTTTATAGATCTCTGTGCTTTTTCAAAATTTCTGTAATGAGCATGTTGTGCCTGTCAGGGGTTAGTTTCCTCAGTGAAACCTTCACAGTCACTTTCATCCCCAAAGTCTCAAACTCCTTGTCAAAACCTGTAATTACCTCCCAGAGTCAAACGTGCCATTAATCATCTCAGAAAGACTTTTGCTAAGCCTTATCACTAAGAGTCCTGAAAATGAGTAGGGACCTCCTGTATCTGTGCCACTTCTCTGGGCTGTTGTCCTGTTCTGGGAAAACTGAGAATTAACTAAAATAAGCTTTACTGAAATGACAAGGCTTTCAAACCATAATTCTGTACAATGTGAAGGTAATCCAGAGGTCTTTCTTTTACTCCTTCCTTTTTTCATCAAAGGTAGACAAGGGCTTTCCATCCTTTGCAATAATACAGTTATAACAGTTAGAGGGGGCATAATATGGAAAATATTTTTCCGAATCTCTGTATTTTACAGAAAAGACCTGATCAAAAGCCTACAAAAAGGATTTTTATTTTTACTGTTCAATTATAAAAAAAATCAAGGTAGATGCTTTCAGGTAGCCTGAATATTAACATCAAAGTAAACGCAGTTATTTTAATGACTATAAAAGCAGAGGAACACCCCCTTCCCTGTATCCCTAACCACAGTGTATATACCAGATTAAAATTACCGTGAAAATAACAGTTTCATTGACTAACATTTTGGTCTTATAAGTATTCATCTCCTCGATATGGATAATTTGCGAGCATAGGTAAAAACAATGTAGACCATTAATGTAATTTTCAGAGTTTCTGCAGACTGAGAGCTCCATGGTCATGTCTACACCACAAACATGATGTAAACAAAGGCCACTGATAAAAAAGAAAAAGGAATCTTGATGACTCTCCCTTACTACCTAACACTTGTTTTTAGCACTTGGCAAATGTAGTTGATTTAACTAGAGTAGATTAAAGGCAAAGTTCAATCTTTTATTTTTTTTTCTGTCAGCTTTCCCCCCCCCTCCCCGTATTTGAAACTACTATCAGCATTCTGATTGGCAAAACCAAAATAAAGAAAAACAGTGTGATGAAGGAGTTGTGCTAGAGCATGGACGATTAAGCTCTGGAATGGGAAAAAAAGGTTGCCTGCCCATCTAGCCTCTGGTGCTCCTCCTCAGATATTGACATGTGTCTGGGTGCTGGCGTTAGAAGAACTGATTTCATTGTAAAGACACTGAATTGTGTTTGGTGCTTATTGTGAAGATGTTTTTGTTCAAAGAAGCAAGTGAACACATTTATGATTCTTCCCTGTTTGTACAAATGATGGTCTGGCATCTTCATAGTTGAGGGCAGCTCGAAGTTTCAGATGTGCCATGTGTAGCTGGACAGCAGGCTCAGAACAATAATGCTTTGGGCAAGACCTAATTTCTCACTGTTAAATCTTTCCCCAGGTTTTCTGTGCTCCAATTTAAGCCATTACAGAGGAATGCAATGGTAAACCCATATATTCATCATACCCTGCCTGGGATGTCCCAGTTAGGGGATTCCCAATGCTGAAATTCTCACAGTGTATTTCCAAGCTGTTCTTATTCCATAGAACACATGGGAACTTTAAAGCATCAATTTGGAAATCTGGATCTTAATGTAAATCATCTGATAGTTTCTTGAAATTCAGAACTGATCTGGAGCTCTGTTTCCAAATCCATTGCTATCACTGCATTCTAAGACACTACTTAGAAAAGTTGTATAAAAAACTTCACCCTCCAAGTGGCTGAAGATTTTGTAGCCATTTGTATGGAACTCAGAGGAAGAAGATGTATGCAGTAAAGGAAGAAAAAAACAGGATTATGTCATGAACCAAGATGGGCACTATGGAGGTCCTGCCAGAATACAGTTAACTGATTTGCATTTGGATAATCATTTAAGTAAGAAGCATAAGACTAATTGGAAAATTATTAATCAGAACAGGTGAAATGCTAGTGAAGATAATGAGAAGGTTGATTAATTAGTTGAAAGAAATCTAGAGTCACAGAATATTCTGAGTTGGAAGGGACACACAAGGATCATGGAGTCTTAAGTGAATGGTCTGTATGGGGATCGAATGAGAAGGATGAACCTGCTGCAGCCTGTTGTGATCCCTGAAATGAATAGCAATGAAATGTGCAACCAGAGATACTTTAGAAATTCATGTGTAGAATTGTACTTGTAAACATGGAAGGGAATATAAATAATTTTCTCTTATTTGCTGGTGGTAGGTGAATTAAAAGAAGAAAAGAGCACTAATTTAGGGAAGAATCATGAATATGGTCAGGGGTCACAGGGTACATAATTCCAAGTATTTTTATCAGCCTCTGAAATTTGCCTAATTTTGTGTTGAATCCTGCAAAAAGCCCCTTGATTTTGTACAGGCTTTTCATCCTACCTATCCAGGTAACTTCCCTGTAATTCCAGCTGTCTTTGCACCCTTCTGCTGCCTGAGACAGCTCTCAGTTACTGCCTTACTTCAGTCACTGATGTATTTTTCTATCTCCATAACCCAACTCCCTCACTGGTGCATTGCACTCCGAGAGCTGCACCCCCATTTTTCAATGACTCTGGGATCTAATTAAACTGTCTTCTGATCTCTATTTCTCTGCCTGTCTGATCTATCAACAGCCATTTTCCACTTGAAAGGGTAAACAGATATCCATTTCTACCAACAGTAAGGAAGAATCAGGAGTCTGTGACTACCAATCTTGTAATTTGACTGAGGAAATCAGTGAGACTTTAGTATGGTTATCAAATTCTGAAACAGTTATTCTTTTCTGTTGTGTGTATGCATCTTGCCAATGTTTTCCTGTGTGCTTATGCTCTTATATTTTGTATACTTTATATATACATATAATTTCATATGTAAGAGACATTTTAACATAATTTTCCAAAGAAATATCTTATAATACAAAGAATACAGAATCTGCCAAAGAGTTAAGTAAATTAAAGCAGTAGGTAAGTGAACTTATTAGGAAGAATATTGATTTGTGAAAAGAAATATTATGGCTGACATAGAAATTAGAGCCATGAATTGGTAAGTTGATTCTAGGATGCCACAGAGAGAGTTTACATCTCTAGGGCAGTTAAAATAACACGTAACAGCTGTGAGGGGGAGCCAGCTCCATCTACTTCCCCAAGCCTCCCGGGGTCTGGAGGGTATTGTGAAACCCCCACGTGGTCAGGAGTAAGGACATGCAGCACTCCAAGGTAATGAGGTTGTAGAAAAAGCTTTTAATTACTTGACTCAAGGGTATTTAAGCTCTTTGGGCGGGGTTTGGGAGGTAGGATGTGATGGGTAAGGGTTCAGGGGGAGTGGTGTGGTTTGGGGGACACAGGGGCCAATAAGGGAACAGGAGGACCAAAACCCAGTGGAAACCTGGGAATGTGGAGTGACTGGTGATACATCCAGCAGGTTGGGAGGGGGACGAGGCTGGATACCCAGGAAGAAAGAACAGTCTATGTTCACATGTGTGGGGTTCTAGGGGTTACAATCTAAACAGGGGAAAACCTGTATGTAAAAGATGCAGGTAATGTTGAATTATAAAGTCTCTGGTCCCTTGGAAGTTGTCACAGTGGTGGCCTTGTCTCCAGATGTTTCTCTTTCCACGATGTGTGGTCTGGATGATCCTCTGTCTCTGTTTCGCGTGTGCGGTGGCAGAAGTGTTTCCCAACAAACAAAGAATCGGCAAATGTTTTTATACATTGGGGATTTCTATAACAAGGCAGGATGTTTGATCCTGGCAGAGTTTTAATTACTCAGGTGTTGATTTGGATGCCACTCAATACAAGAATGAAGAGGATGAACACATTTAGAGAGGTATTTCAGGATTGCTTTCTTCCATGGCTTATTGAAGCATTCAGATCATTAGAGGCTATTTTGGATGTAGTCCTAGGAAATATACAAAGGATAATTAATAGGACTGCAGCAAAGAAACACCCAGACATTACAATATCATTAGTTCAAAATATTCTTGGGGACTGGTGGAAGCAAAGTGTACATTCTGGACCATAGGAAAGTTAACTTTGAGAAAACCTGAAATGCCCCAACAGGCTTTGGTTATTATTTTATTGGTCAAAAATTTACCATGCAGAGGGAGTCTAGTGGAGATTCTAGGAATTGTTTTAGAAACAGTTGGTGATGCAATTAAAATCCATCCTGGTTCAGTCTAGAGGGGAAAAAAGCCAACAGATGCAAGTTTGTTTAAGTGGCAGTGTAAAAATAATTATAAACAGAAGGCTTCTTTAAATATATATATAAAAAAAGTGAAAGGTGGATTGGGAAATCTCTAAAAATAAGCATAAGTAAGTCATGAATGTAATTAGCAGTATAGAATGTTGAACTGTAAGGGGTATTTCAACTAACAAAGGATTTTGCTGCTGTATTTACGATAACTGAAAACTGAAATGAGAAAGTGATGTACTTAAAATGGAGATTGAGGAGCCAAAAAAAATCCCCAAACCCCAAAACAAACCATGTTTTGAGAAGAGACAGGAGATGACAAGCTGCTCAGGGTAAGGATTACACTTCCTAATTAAACCAATTATCAACACTTAACATCGCACTGAATGAATTCTCCAGTTTTTACAAACCTTTCCACACTGGCAAACAACTTTCACAGCCACAGTGATGCCAGCCAATGAGCAGGTTCCCACCTTACCCGAATTGTTTGCAGGAAGGGCATCTGGTGTTCCTGTAGAAAACAGGAACATGTCAAATAGTTTGGGACATCTGAGGAGTTGAGAACCTGGTCACAGTCACTTGGAGAGAGATGAGATGCATGTTTGTGTCATACAGAACCCAACCCGTATGCCTGGGCTGCAAGGAGGTTTCCTTCCATTCTTCCATTCTTCCTTCTGTTCTGCTACCACTCGTACAGCCCACTCATACACTCATACTCAGTCAGACCCTGCCCTGTAAAACACATGTTCCCAGCAGCTTCAGAAAAGACCACTTATCTTCTTGAAGCTGTGAACAAGTTTGTGCTCTTAAATGATTCAGGGCCATGATGGAGACCTGATCATAAAGGAAAGTTTCTAGTATCCTAAGGAAAGAGAATTGCTAGAATGCAAATAATTCATAGCTATGAGAGTTCAAGAAAATGACCAAAGAAACAGATGAAGTCTTTGGGAAATTACTTTCCAAGTTCCTTGATGAGAGCACTAGAAACCTGCAAACATAATGTCATTAGTCTGAGATGGATCTTTGACATCAATTATGGGAAAATATTAGCAAAAATGTGTAGGGTCATTGATGGAGCATGCTGTGGTACTTAATTTCTTTAGAGCCAAGTTACATAAATTTATGAGTGTTTGATATTGCTTAATTCAATTGTCATTTCCACCCCATTTTTTTTTATTATGTAGTCTTGCCTGCATTCAGTATAGAATGAATTGACATAATTTTATTTTTAATGTATACCATTTTCACCTTGACAGTGATTAATTTTGTGAAGGAATCATCTTAGTGAAGAAGGCAAATATATTCTTATTCTTTTCCTTTGAAGACTGAGTCTGTTTTCCACCATTTCATGAGGTGATGCTTCTAGATGTATGGTTTGGGCTTGCCCCTTCCTGAGCTTTGTGTGTCACAGAGGTGAGATATCACCTTACTCTGTGTGGTCCTTTATGGCTACTGACATGGGGCTTCAAGGGTTCAAGATAACAACAGATTTGATTGGAATGTGCCAGATAGAATTTATAACTGTTATTGTTGTTCAGCTATTAATGGATGGCTCTGTGCTTGCTGTGGCACTCACTTGTCTGACTGTGTGTGAGAGTCTAGTGCTCATCAGTGGCTGCATTTTGCTTTCTCTGCTTGCTGCAGTGCTTTGCTGCTGATCACCTCACTCTGCTGTGTCTGGGAACATTTTGATAACAGTAATGGGGATGCACTTTGGCTGTCAGCTGGCCAGGGTGTCACTGCTGTTCCAGTGCTGTTGTACTGGACAGGCTGGAAGTCCGGTGCAAAACTGAGTTGAAGGGACTGTGACCTGTGGATGAATCCACATGGGAGCAGAGATCCACCTGCATCCCATGGGAGACCCCACACCTGAGCAGGTGGGTGCTCAAAGGAGTCTGTCATCCTGTGGGAAGCCCACACTGGAGCTGGTTCCTGGCAGGATCTGTGAACCCATGGAGAGATGAGCCCTTGCTGGATCAGATTTGCTGGCAGGACTTGTGACCATGGGGACCACACTGGAATAGTTTGTTCCAGAGGGACTGACCCAGTGGAAGGGACCCACTCTGGAGCAGTTTGTGAAGAACCTTAGCCTATGTCAGGGACTGAGGTTGGAGAGGTTCAGGCAGAACTGTATCCCATGGGAAGGACCCCACGCTGGAGTACGAGTGAGTGTGAGATTCCCCTACAGCCTGTGGTGAAGACCATGGTGAGGCAGGCTGTCTCCCTGCAGCCCATGGAGACTAAAGGTGGAGACTGTAATTACTGTAACAGGAACCCCTTGTTACTGCCAGGCTGGGAACAAGGGGAGGAGTTCATTGCAGTATATAGTACCTGGCCCAAAAGGACCAGCAGTGGGTATTGTAACAAGTATGCCTTTAGATTGTTATAACTCACAATTTGAGCTGCATGTTATTGCTGTAGCAGGAACCACCTGGACCAATGGAGAACAAGCCTTACAAGAAGCAGTTGCAGTGCAGCAGTGACCTGACCTGAGCTGGCTTTGGTACCAAATAACTCCACACAACACAGCACCTCCCCTGTGGTGGTCCTGAGTCACCACCATAGCAGATGGAGCCCAAAGTCATGGACAAAATGAACTCAATGGGCATTTTATGGACATTTTGTAGGTGTGGTCCATAGACTAAGGGAATGACATCTGTGTATGATATCAAAGGATGGGAATCATGGTGGTGGTTAATGAGGTTATGTTGAATAGTATGAGACCTGAGCATAATGTAAGTAGTATGGAATAAGGGGTGGCTGAATGTGCTGGTTTTCCCTGGGGTATGGTTGATTTTCTTCACAGGGGGCTAGTGTGTGGCTGTGATTTGGATTTGTGCTGAAAACAGTGTTAGCAGTGCAGAGTTGTTTTTGTTATGTTGGACAGTTCTTGCACAGTGTCAAGGTCCTTTCTGCTACTCGCAGCACCCCACCAGTGTCTGGGCTGGGGGTGCACAAGAAACTGGGAGGGGACACAGCCAGGACAGCTGACCCCAACCTATACCATATGGTGTCATAGTCAACATGTAAGGCTGGAAGAAGAAGCAAAGGGAGGATGTTTGGATTTATGTTGTGTCTTCCCAAATCAGCACTATGTGTGTTGGAGCCCAGCTTTCCTGGAGTTAGACAAACACCTACCTGACAATGGGAAATCATGAATTAATTCCTTGTTTTGCTTTGCTTGCATGTATTGCTTTTTCTTTCCCTAGTGAACTGTATCCCAATGCACAAGTTTTCTTACTTTTACTCTTTCAATTCTCTCCCAGATCTTGCAGATATCAGCGTGAGCTATGTGAAGAAGCTATGTGGTGCTTAGCTCCTGGCTGGGTTTACATGATGGCACTGCCCTTCCTGTGTGGCTCTGCATGGCTACAGCTTGGCTCCTTTTGTCAGATGCTGCTGAAACACATTACTTCTGCTTTGCCATATTACGCATCACTTTTGAAAGCAGGACTGAAGCTATCAGCTCAATTATTTTTCATCAGAAATGATGATTTTGTGGTTTTCAAATTGATCATATTGTTTCTAGAAAATATCAGGAAAAGCGTTACTACTGAAGGACCACAATTCTGGAGTAAGACCAGCCAAAGGGAAGTGTACAAAAGAATACATCAAAATAATCCAGATTTGGAGACAGATTTTGCTTTTAATCAGCTTTATAATACATTTTTATTTTTCAGTTCTTTTCTTTCCATCTCTTCAGTAATTCAGTAATGAGGTTTCAGAAGACTTTTTCCTTCCCCAGCACTCTCACAAGGTTGCGAAGTATGGATCATGTAGCTGTTCAACAGGTGTAGAGTATTCTTGGTCAAGGGCTGCTACCCATGCAATAGTCACCTCAGAGCAGGTGCTCCTTGCAGGGTTACTGTTTCAGGCAGATTAGTCAATACATACTCACTGTAGTGTCTGGGAAATCACACTTGTAGACTGTGAGTTATTTGTTATTCGTATAAATATCGTATTCTGTATTCATTCTACCTGATACTGTGTTTCTTTCCTCTTAATCTGTGGCTCCTTTGCATGCAGCATCGGGATTTGTGCTTGAGGAAGCAATGCAGTTCAGAAACCCACATGAAATATTAAGGTAATTCTGGAAATCCAGGGAGATGAATGAGTAAGTGATTTCCCTTGCAAGAGTGATTTTTTAGTGCTGGAGCCTTGCTTTACCCATGAGGACTGCACTGAGCAGTAGCTTACCTGTGGAACTCATCATTTCACTTGCTTTTCCAGTTCCATGTCCTGAGCTTTCTCCAGCTGCGTGCCCACATTGACTCATACTTTCTGCAGTATATGGCTCACTGAGGGCAGAAGAATCCTTTAGTGATGATAAATAACTGCCTTACAAAAGCTTCATGACCCACTTAGACACCGCACCTCACCCTGTCACATTACATCTAGCGTCAGTCGAGTCTCTTACTAAAATCCTTAAATAGTCATGTTTTAGACATGAGTACAAATTATTGATTGACACACACTGAACTGAAAGGATTTGTGACACTAATAAAAAAACCCAAACCCAAACAACTAGAGAATATTGCTGAGAGTTGTGAAAATGCTTCAAATATTTAACCACTTTTACTCCAGCAGTGTCTCTCACTTGAACCCCACCTGGTAACATCTCTAGGTATTAGTATGGGCTACCTCTTCTTCCATGTGACAGATGAACAGTGACCAGTACTGGTCATTCTAGCACAGTTTGCTACTGGGAGCACATCTGTAAACAAAGCAAATTTTAAGGAATGGTTGACAATAGGATCAGAAGATATCATGTTACTGGTCAAACAGGTGAAAATATAATCTAACTTATTTAGCTAGAACATTAAAAAAATTCCTATTTTTAATTAGCAACATTTTTTATTTCAGGAATCTTCATAATAGTGAGTATGACCTTGATTACCCCTCTTGCCCCCCATTTCTGAAGATGCCACAAGTAGGCTGAAGTCCTTGTTTATGTGTGAAAAAAAGAAATGGATGACAAATAATAACAGCTATAGGAAATTGAAAACAAAAGTGACAAAAAAGTGGTTTTATTGTCTAATGGTCCTTGAATTTCTGACTGCATGTAATGACACTGGAAAAGATAAACAAGCCATAGAGGTATCTCCATTGGGAAACTGGAATTGTAATGCTATTGTTTAGAATACAAGCTACTGGCCAGACTTCAGTTTGCTCACTGCATTTGGTTTCAATGACCTTTTCCAACACAAAAACAGTGCCCTGCTGAAGATACAGAGCACGACATCAAGGATAATTCAAAGTGATGGGAAGAAGATGTTCTTTATGGTATATAATAAATAACAGGACTGTGCCTAGGTGGCTATATTGTGGATGGTTATATTTATGATCCAGTGGAAGTCCCTGACATGTATGTTTGTGGGGTGCTTTTTAGGAGAAAGCAATTTTCTAAGTAAATGGAAATTACTCTTACTAGGAAAGACTGAAGGAAAAATATAAATGAAGCTTCCTTTTTCTTATTCTTTGTTAGATAAAACATCTTATAGCTGAATATTGCTAAGCTCCAAAAAGAGATTAATGGATTTTAAGCTCCTGACCAAGGAAAGTTGTTAAACACGTTGTTGAACTTGAAGCATGTGAATTGCATTTTGAATTCAGTAGGTTTACTCAAAGTTGTATATTTATTTAAGTGCATGGCTGGACTGGGACCAAAGTTCTGTGGAAAAGGATTTGTAATTTTCTGTTGTTGCTTTTATTAGAATACAAATTGTAAAAAGCAGTAGTAATTATTGTGTCGTTTCACAGTCATTATCAAAATAAAACTTTATGTAGGTTGTTGACTGCTTTGGTTAAAAAGCATCTTTTTGGTACTTTAGATTATACAGATTTGTCTTGTTCTTTCAAGATTCTGAAGCAATGTTAATAAAACATTTCCTTGAAGTTTCTTTTCTTTTGGTATGAAAGGAGCATCTTACAATTACCAATTACTTAGTAGAACGACTAAAAGAGGAGATATCAAGCAGAAAAAAATAGCAATGGCAAAGATAAACAAAGACATTTAAAAATAACTCTTAGTTTCTACCTCAGAAGTTAAGATTTGATAGGGTTGGGCTTTTGTCTCCACTCTAAATGATATTACCTCATATAACATATTTCATATATACAGAGCTGTATGTTGGCATGAAACATCCAACTAAAGTTTTCTGTCCAATACGTGAAATTAAAAAAAACACAAACAAACCCACCAAGAATCTATTAAGTTAAAGGCTCTCTGATTTTTGTCTCAGATTTCTAACACAGAAAATGCATTCACATAACATATGACATGTTAGGGCCCTGCAGTGCCTGTTCCATATAATTGATCTGACATAGACTAACGTACAAGGAGTTCACTCCAGGACCCCTTAATCACATTTATTGCTCATATGCATGCAGTCTGCATCAGTTCTGAACTGCGCTCACAGTGGCACTTCTGCACCTCAGAGTCAATTCACATACATATGATGACTGCTTGCCTAGGATTCTGTGTGAACTACCATCTTTCACAGAAATTAATAAAAAAAATGATTAGCCAAAGGGGTGTATTGAATGGTAAAATCAGCAAGTTAACTCCCAGTGTTTTCATAGTAACTCCATTACAGCTTTGTCCTACAATTACTTACCAACAGGTCCGTGCTTATTTTGTTTCCCTGGGGAACGGCTTAGTGTAAAATTCAGCAATATATTTGACAATAACTAATTATTGTCAATTAATAAAACAATTGGCAATTAAATCAAACATGGTAACAATTCTGCATGGCTGATCCTTCATACCTAAGTGTGCTGCAAGCAGGCATTCCATCCTATGTGCCCCCATGGGTGAGATAGGCAATTGTAGGAGCTGACATTTTTTGGAAAGGGAAATTTCATTTGATTGAGTGAAATTTGGAGCATGTACTTATCTAAATATAACACAAAAGAAGGCACTCCACGTAGCTTGGAAATGGAAGGGAAGCAAATTTTTGTCAGGATTGTGCACCTGGAAAAATTATGGAGGTGAGAACGATGAGATAAAATTGTGAGCTGCTGACAGCCTTAAAAATTGCCTAATTGAGAATGAGACTGTGAGGCACATCTAACTGTTGCTAGGACCTTGAAAGGACCGGCACTCAATCTTCTAATTCCATATTATGGAGTGAACCTGCAGTGTTTGTGACCTTGCAAAATCAGTTTGAGCCTAGCTGACTTTTAAAGCCTTAAATCAAGATCCTGCCAGAATGAGATGATTCTTGTAAGAATGATAACCCACAGATAAGGCAAAATGAAATCTAGTTGGCGCTTGAAATGACTTGGACAAACTCTGGCAATGGAAACGTCAATCACATGGCCTTCTGCCGAGGTTAAATCTCAGCTTCCCCGTGATTCAACAGACTAGACACCTTGCAACTGTTTCCAACAGAAATACCATAGGAAAGAAAGAAATTTCTGTTAACAGCTGGTGTGAGGTGACTTGAAATAGGCTTTTTAGCTTCACTTGGGAAGTGTTAGAAAAAGGGAGAAAGTGATTGTTTTGGACAGTTCTCCAGACATATAAACCCAAAATGCTTCTCTGCTTGCTTATGTATTTGAAATGTAGAGCCAAGTCAGAGGGCTGTATCTCCCAGGTAAAGTTGGGGGATTTACAAACATTTTAAATTAAAACTGTTCATTCAGGATTCCAGGTAAACTGTCTTTTTCAAATTGTTATCATAAATTCCAAACATCACCTTTCACTCACTGACATTGTGTCCCGTAATTCCTCATTGCTCATAAATTAGACATACCAATTTTTAAAATGTGAAAACTTGAGAACTTCTACAGATTTACAAGGAGAGTATATTAACAGATTACCACTGCTGCTCACCTCAAGTCTATTCTGCATCCTAGTATTTCTAGAAAAATGGCATCTGTCACTTCTTTCTAAGTGTCAGTCATGTTTTCTTCTTTGTGTTCCTGGCCATAGCTGGAAAGCTATAACTAGAAGCACCTTTCTCTTAAATTAAATGAAATTACAGCACAGAAAAAGTTTCTGGCTGGACTCCAAACTTAATTTTATTGAAACATGGAACTGTCTTTCATTCCAAGTAAAAGCAGAGAGGAACACAGGACTCGTTTCCACTCCGTGGCACCTAGTTTCAAATCCCTTATTTATGTTTGTGAGGTAAGAAGGGTGCATAACAGAAGTAACCAATATATTTATTGGGAACTTTTAAATTCATATTCCAGAGGTGGATTTAGCACTAGATATGTTTCCACACTTAGCAGGGAATAAATTTCCCATGGTAAGGAAAATTGTCAACACAGGTGGTCCAGGTTTATGTTATCATCCCTTGCAGCTCTTTACAGAACTGGTTACATGTAGTGTAAGATCCTGTAATTCCTAAGTGCAGAGAGGTTCATTAGTTCCTAACACAGGTTTTTGCTTTCACCAGCCTGGCTCCTCTCACCATTACAGATCCATGTTCCCCACCATACCCCACTGTTCTGTCTCTTCCCTGCCACTTCTACCACTTCTCTACCATACACCTCTTAATCTTTACAATACTCACACAAATGGAGTGCTTGAATTATTTGAGTCTTTCTTGGGTAACAACTGGACAGCATGGATCTGTATTGTTCCCTCCCACACCTCAGCCAGGCATGTCACAGATGCAACACCTGCCTAGAAATACGCTTCTCTCCCATTTCCTTCCTCCCCTGTAATTTCATGCTGATGCCCTGTAGAATGTATTTTCCAGGGAATGCTTTTAAACCTTTTGCTGCTCTGCTTCCAATTCTTTGCTAAATCTGTTCTAAGCAGGTCAAATCTGATAGATAGATAGTATTATAGAAGGAACTCTGCTGGAGCTTTCTGAGAGGCACAATGTAGTGCAGATCTGCACGAAAATAGAAAATTCTGCAAGGCAGTTTTGCTGGGTTCAAAATCATTTTGCCTGTGAAGTCCTTTTGAGTATTGGTACAAAGAATCCTGTTGGGCCATTTGATCTGGGATGAGAAGTAAAAGAGACAATATGGATCAGTGAATTTGTCCTCTTTAGGAATACCTGATTGAGTACTCTCCACAAAGCACTATGTTTTGTTTCTCCAGGCATCTATGCACTGTTGTGTTTGATATTTCCCTGTCCTTGCAAGCAGGTGAGGTTTTCATTCTTTTTCCAGGATTTTGAATATGTGCCATGCCTTTTGGAATAACAAAGAACTGCAAAAGATTATTGATATGCCTCAAAACTGAGTCTTTCAGTTTTGAGAATAATACTTTGACCAGTGCCATGGAAGCAGAGTAGTATCTGCTTTAGCATGTTAATTCTTTGTTTCATAGCATTCATGCAAACACTTGTTCCAGCTGAGTTCTATTTGAAAAAGACACCAAATGCATCTCCTGCAGGTTTTATGGAGACAAAAACCCCAAAACCACACAAGTTTCAAGGTGATATTCTCAGTGTTTTATTCCTTATCTGTCATTGAATGTTCCATGCAATAAATATGTGCTAAATTATCCTGGGTGTGTTATTTCTGCTGGCACAGAGTTAGATCAGGATGACCAACCTGCAACTTTTGAGTTGCGTGCAGCTTATGAACTGCTCTAATGCAATGTCCTCAATTGCTGGGCTTCACCTAACCCCTCTGAGATCGTCTCTGGTCTCTAAAGTATGTGGGATATGATAAATGGCCCTCGACCATATGTTTTTAATGAGAAAATTACATGGCTAGAAGGATTATCTTTCTCAGGTTGGGTCATAAGTTGTCTTGGAAAGGAGAAAGGTATGCAAAAAACTTTCTATCTTTCCCTTGCATGACTGTATGAGACATGGACATGATGGGTGGCATTGTATGTTATCCCTACCTCTCCCTTTAGGGACTGAAGTATTGAGAATAGGATAGGAGATGCAAAGAGCAAAGCATTCTGAATATAGGTAGATACAAATGCACTTTTAAAAATATGGAATTAAATTCTTATTATTACATTTTTACTGACTATTTTCTGTGCCCTTTCTGAATTAATTCTGATCTGCTTAGTGAAAATAAATTGCCACAGTTATTGAAATGTATCATTTTTCAAACACTAGTTACTTCAGTAAATTAAAAATATTGATCCTATGTCATTTTCAAAAAAGAAGAATAAAAAATAAAAATTAATATGACTTTAGTTTCAAATGCTTTGAACTAAAAAAAAAAAATTATTTTTTTTTAGCACTACTTCTAAATACTCAAAGCAAGGAAACACTTATCAACACCCCTGGGAATATTCTCTGTAGTTGAATCAATCTTATTCTCAAGTGCTTTCCTGAAATACAGTGTAAATTATCCTTTTCTGAAACTTATTTTGTAACTCCTACATGTCTTCAATCCGCTTTTGAATTTTTTTCATGAAGCTTCAGATACAACCATTACTAGAGGTCTCTTTTTCAATGATTGAAAACATATTCCATGCAAATCCAACCTTCCATTAGAGCCTGCTTAGTACTGTTATTTTTGGCTTTGGATTAGACCTTAAAAGACAAATCGTGGATTGAATGAGTAAGTGGAGAGAATGAGCAAAATTCTGTACAAAAATTTATTTTCTCATTTTTATGTTCCCAAAAATCTGGATAGAATTTTTTGGTAGGCTCCTGGATCAGTGTTCTTAGACAAAACACTAACCTGTGCTCTAGCAGAGGATGACGGTGAAGTACTGTGAACACCTATCAGTTACATTTAAGCTGTTTTATTGAAGCCCAGGTAAATCTGCATTTTGATGGAGTCTCAAACCTATGTAATGTTTAAAGCTCAAAAATACTTTGCATTGAGCATGGAAGTAATCCAGTACCAGATCTCAAAATGACAATATTTTACCTTCAAGTGTTGAGAACATCTTAAAAAGAAGTCTCATGGAGTTACAAATTCAGGAAGCTAAATCACAGTGTCTGTGCCATTGAAAATGAGTTTCCAGTTGAAATTATAGCCAAAAAATGGGATTGTTTAGAGTAGAAACACGGGGGACTGGTGAGGATTATGATTTTCTTCTCACTGAGAATAAACATTTCTGGAATGATCAAGTTTAAAGTCCATTCCTGAAGAAAATACTTAAACACTGAAAGAGGTTCAAATAAGAATAAAGAAAATTATTAAAGAACATGGATTGTTTTGAGAGATTCTACATGGTTCATTTAGTTTAGCAAACAGACATTTAACCTCATCTCCATTTTCCAGTGAGGAGCAAAAATTTGGTAAAGAACAAGATACCATGACTGAAAGCTATAAAAAGAAACAATTGGACATTCAGTTTGAATATGGATGACAATTTGTCACTTGGAATAGCACATATTGTTTGGCATTCCCTAACAATTTGCATCAGGAATCTAAGGGACATAACACTGTTCTCATCTGGTTATTCAACTGAAAGTAGAAATCGATACAGTCCCCTGTATTGATTCACAGATAGATGTGATCCCAGATCTTTAATTAGAAAGCTTTAAACATCTAATACTGAGCACAATTTCTGTGGTTGCCATATTTTAAAATAACAGCAAAGCAAAAAACAGAATGGAAAAGAGAAGCTCAATGTGCTTTCCCACCCAGCTTTTTTAATGTGATCTTTGTCCTGACAAGGCAACTTTTTAACCTTTCAACTTTTCATTGGGGTGGTTTGTGGCCTTTTTAAAACTTATCTCTTTCTGTCTCTATCCGTCGTCCTCTGCCTCTTTATTACTTTCTTTTTAAACCACACACACAAAAAAATTCACTACTTATTTATGCTCAGCAGTCTCAGCAGAAAAATGTGCCTTTAGCATTTTGCAGAATGATTGCAACAAAAGTGTTCAAGGAAATGTGAGCAAATAATTGCTCACAGACACAAGTGATGCTATGTTTAAGATTCAAACATTGGAGTACATCATTCCGATATTAAAGACGTGTAGAAATATTGATATATATAAAGACATTCACTGTGATGCACTCAGTTTGTTTTCAAATGCACCTCAGCTACTTCAGGAAATGAAAATATAGTGGTGGCTCAAAAGAAGAGTGAAAAGTCTCCATACCATTCATATTACATATGAAGCAAATGCCATTATGAAAACTTCATTAATATGTAAATTGCAACATTTTGATTAGCACTTGCAGACCCCTTTTGTTAAGAGAAGAGACGGAAGGAGCTAACCAGATTGCAATAATTTACATAATAACTCAGTGGTGGCAATGCCACCAAGAGAACCTAAGGAAGGCTATTATGACTTTTTTTTTTTTAACAGCTTAACTCAGTATTAAAACAAATTGCACAAAAGAAAGGACAAAATTTTTCTTTAAACTGATGAACTCTTTCATGGAGTAGTGGGATATATTAAAGATAGTCTGGAGCTTATTTTAAAATAATAGGATAGACATTTGCTCAAGAAAGGAATGCAAAAATTTTGTATCATTAAACAGTGGTCTGAAGCCAAATGAAGAGTAGCTTTTGTAACTTATTTCTCTACAGTGATTTTGCAGATTTGTGCTAGATCCTATCCTTTTGGAAAGCAATGAAAATTTGTCCATTGACTTCAAAAGCCTCAGGATTTATTCTATGCTCTTAGTTTTCAAGCTGGAATATGTCAGTAGGACATGTAAATCACTCAGGCGATCAAATCACAGCATCATACTTCACAATATGGCATTTAAATTTCTAAATTTGGATAATGCAGTCTCTATAAGTGGGTTTTACAGGTTTACTAGGCTTTGACTTTCTTGAGCAATATAAGACAGCCAATACATTACAGTTTTGCTTATTCCTTACACTTCAAATATTCAGAGCAATAAATTAATGAAGTCACGAAGCATCAGCATTTTATTTCTTCTCTTACTTGGTTATCTGAAAGATGTTTCCACATTTGGACATCTTAAAGGGAGCTAATCAGCAGTCACGTTTGCTCATCTCCTTGGGTCACTGACCATCAAGAGACACTGGAGCACCAACCACTGACTAACAACAGCATGGCTTTTGTAGTGGCAACCCAGAAGATGGTGAGTAACAGAAGAAAGTGAGAGAAAATAGTGGGGATTCTGAGGATTTTCATACACTTGCCAAAGTTCAGAGACCTCAGGGCAGAAGAGGAAAAAGAAAAGAAGATATTTGGAAAGCAAAATTCAACAGCTCTGCTTGGTGCTACTTGAAAGTATATTACAGGCATCATACTAAATTTATCAGAAAAAATAACTGTGATCTTTTAAAATTAGTGAGCTAGGTGGCACATTCTGTTTGTTACAGTTCCATAGGGATTTTTTTTGCCCCAGCTGACTTCCATAGAAAGGGTTTCATTATGATGTAACTAAAGCAAATATTGGTCTACGACTTCAGAATAACAATACAGCTTTTTGCATTAAAAGGATATCTGGTACATTGGGAAAGAAGCTTCTATGAAGCAGTGTGCCCACAGTGAACTTCAGAATAGGAACGGATGAACCTGCAGAGATTTTTTTTTTTATTTGGCTTTGTTAAATCTTTAAAACATTTACAGAGATTTTTAATGTTTTTAGAACCCATTGTAAAAAGCATGAAACTTTTGTCAAACTTTGTAAAGGTATTCAGGATAAAGCTAAAAAATACACCTGAAATAACTGGCTGTGCTTATAGGAAGGACCGGGCTTTCAGCTGGTGATAATCAGCTTTGCTCCATTGAATTCAGTAACCTTACAATGACCATCTGGTGTTGCACACATCTACAGGAAGGAGTCTATCACAAGAACATCAGCTTAGCTCCAACTAATGGCAATTTTTTTTGAGTTGATGGGTTAAGACTCATTTGCAACAGATAAGTAAGTATCTGGCATATAGGATGTGTGTGAGTCACAAAGAAATTACCTAGGAAGTTCCCAGATAGAATTATTAGGTATTATTGAGCTTTTAAGACCAGTAAATTTTGACCGGTCTGTGAGTCATTAGTATTTGTGAGATGAATTCCTAACCAGATTAGTGCAACTTTTTCAATGGATAACACCGTCACCTTTTGGTTTTTAGATATGTTAACAAGCATGCAGCATTTTTAGGCGGCAATTTTAGTCCTCTTGACAATTAAGAGCCATTGTATAATATACCAGTCTTGATAACTGGCATTTGATCCATTTGTGTACAGAAAAAACAGAACCAAATTCCCTATTGTACCTCCTTGAAAGCAACAGTTCCTAAACAGATGAACAGCTGAGGGCAAGCAGTAGTTGGTGACACAGCATGCCTGGTACCCTGTCCTCCTGGGTAGGAGATGACCAGACCTTTTAACTATCTGGCCCACATTCTCTGGTTTGCCTGAAATGTGCTTTGTGCGGGCTCAGAGGGGAAAATGTGACATTTCTGTTATCTTTCTGCTTCTTTTTCAGGATCCACTAGGTGCCAGTTACATCTTTGCCATAAAACATTTATCTTGAAGCTTGTCTGTTTTATGACCAAAAACCCGCAGCTGCTGGGGCCATTCCAGTATAAAGGGACAAGGAACTCCAACACGCCGGAGACCAAACATCTTTTCAGCTGCATTCATGTTGGCAAATTGGATGTTTTAGGAGCTATTGTGCTACTGTATAGCAATGGGGTAAGACTTTAATAAGGGACTGGGATAAATCAGACTTGCTAATCAGATCTTCTGTCCACACTGCCAGAGCTGCTGCTTCATGATAGCGTAAACAGCTCCCCCAGCCATTATGTGTGTGCAACAGAAGTGGCTGGGATTGTGTTTGCATTTTCTTTGTAATAGGGCTAGAACTCATTTGAATTGTGGATCATCCTACCTTCCCAGTCATCCATTGGTTCACATAGTTAGTCTGCTGTATGCAAACTTGAATCCTTTCAAGGGGACCTAAGCTTGAAGTTCTCCTTCTGGTATGCACCAAATGTGCTCCAAGCCATGTAGAGGACACAGGGGTGCAGCACAATGATGGTCTGACAGCAGCACAAGGGCATCCTGTGCATGCCAACCATGCACGTGCCACTTGAAGATCTACAGACCAGTGAGAGCTGCTGCAATGTTCAGAACAGCTTCTTTGTGGTATGCTAAGAAGCAGAAGACATATGCTCCTTCACATTTGCAGTCAGTCGCACAGCCCTCCTTTCGTTCAAGATCCTCTTCCTTCTTTAAGTGCTTCATCTTTATAGCTGAACCCTTTTTGTATTCCATCACTGTTTTGAAGAGTTGCAGCTTCTTTCTTCCTGCTCACCGTGAGCAGGATGTTGCAACACATCTCCCTTTATTCTCACGTAAGTTTCAGAGGCATACTCCAGTGACACTGACATCAGCCTGTGCTGTAAAGGCAATCACATACACAATGAGCAGCAAAGTGACACATTACATTCAAGAAGATGAAGTCCCTTTTGTTGAAGACATGGCACAACTGCATCTCCTACAGACACTTCATACAGATGGTCAGGTGAGAAAATCCAGCTGGGCTTGGGCTCACTCTTTGGGACACCCAGAGACACAGCAAGTTTCTGGAGCTGAACACATCCTTATTCCTGAGCCACATAGAAGATGTCTAAAAAGGAGTATCTTGACACTCCCCATCATGGCCTACACCAGGACCCCCTCTGCTTCAGATTTCATCTAGGGCGAGAGAACTAGTTTTGTATTCAAGTTCACAGAGAGAGTGTGTAAGAGAGAACAGATGGGGTGAAGAGTCTGAGGCTTTTGCTGGAGTTAGGATATGAGTCACAGAGCTGCAGCAAGGTGATACGTATGACTCTCACAGTCTGATTGTGAGGGCTGTCATGATTTTATTTGCACAAAGACCCCATCGTTGAGCTGCTGTCTGTTAGATACCAGCGTGATGGGGCCTCACAGAGCCATGACCACTGTCTTCAGTGCAAGTTTGAGCTTCCAGGATGTGTCTGGTGAAGGAGAACTAGCAATGCCGTATCACAGCTGAGCACTTATTTTCTCTCCCTCCACAGCTCAAAGTGCTCAGTTCTAGACAGCACTGCAGTCCCACCTCTCTGGCTCATTGATCCAGCGCAGAGCCTTGGGTTAGCTGGTGATGTAGTGGTTTCTGTGGATAGCTGTGAATTAACATGTCTTATCCCTCCTGCCTTCTGTAGAAGCATCTGTGTCTGCCCACTTACACTATTCTCTCATGGCAGCACAAGCAGAGTTTCCACCTGTGCTCACAGAGCCTTTGCTTGGACATTGAATGACCTCAGAATAAAAGAGGAAGCTGGGAAGAAGGCACCAGAAACTAGCAGAAAGAAAAAGAGGGCTTTTTCAGGCAATCATGATGGGACCAGTGACACACTTCAATCTTCTGCTGAAACAGACAAGAAGACCATACAAGGCTTCCTACACTTGCTTATATAGGGACCTACCTCCAACAGAGCCAAGATTTTGTTATTTTGAAAATCTTGTGTGGGTGGATTTTTGGCCCATAGAAGAAGCCTAATCTGGAGTAAACCCCAACCCATACTGCAAATGTGTCATCACCTGCCAATCTATTAATCTGCTCCTATTCCACCAAAATGTCTGAACTTGGCATTAAATGTCTTGGTCCTTCTCTTTAGTAATCTCTTAAGGAGGTCTGGCTAGTCCCGAAAGATTGCACATGGAATGATCCCAGACTCACACCTATCACAGTTTTCTGTGTCTCACCCATAGGCTCCTGTGGCCTGTCTTATATTCTGTGCACAAAATTTGCCTGTTCCATATTCTTGACATATTTGTGCTAATTTTCGTGATGGACTTTCAAGTGTGATGCTTTTATTTTTTCAGATTCCAGTGGCACTGTTCTAAAATTCTCAGCAACAAGCCGAGCTGATACACCCTCCTCTAAGTGGCCATGAAGGCTCCTGCATTTGTGAACGTCTCTTACACACTCCCGGTTGGGGGGGGTTTTGAAGCATGATCCTCATGACCCTGCACAGGAATCTCTGATCCTGAGATGTTTTAACTATTTTAAGGAATTTTAATAATAGATACATCTTTGCAGTGGGCCAGAGATGACAACCCTTTTTTGCGTTTGTGCTCTGTTAGGGTGACACTTCAGTTTGTGCCTGCTGCAGGGTGAGCCAAGAGAAAGCACAAGACCTGTTAGCAGCACAGGACAGGTCTCTGCAGCTGGAGAAAAACCTGGTGCAGACCTGTCCGTACCACCCATCTGAGCAGTGCCTGGGCTGATCTAGCCATGGTGCCTTGCCTGGGTTTCAGCTGGTGAGAGGAATGTACGTGTTTCTCTCCAGAAGGGATCCCTCAGGCGAGCAGAGAGGCTGGTCACAGAAACAAGGCACTGAAATGAAACAAAGAGTAATCTGAATTGACAGTGGAAGTTTCACCAATGTTAATACTAGATGTGATGCAGGGGGATTTATTTGAGTCATACGGATCGTGCAAATGCAGTAAGAATAAGTTAAATGTGCTTAGTTAGCTCTTAATTTCATGTGCTTTCATATAATTATTTTCACTAAGAAAATTCATTGTAATGCAGCAATAACTGTCCTGAATTTCAACCAATTTTATTTTGTGTTATTGAAACATTCAACTGATTCCTTTTCCCCTCCTCACCCCACAGTACTGCTACAGCAAGCCGGATATAATGAGAGGGTCTTAAATGTTTCTTTTTCAGTGTACGAAATTAACTTTGGTCCTCTATTTGTATTGTGAAACCTGAAAAAGCCTACCTATATTAATTATAGGGTTGTTCCATATATAGATATAATGTTGATTATGCTGTTGCAATATTATTTTCAACATCTCATACAGCTGTTGTACCATTCAGTCTTTTCAAATAGAGAGCAGTGCTCATGTGAAAACAAATTGTGGTGAATGACACTCAAAAAACCTTAATGTGTGTGAAGCAACTTAAAGCAATAACTGTGGCCTTGGGCATACAGGCAATCATTCACTCAGACTACAAAGCAATCATTTTGTCCAGGAAGAGAGAAAAATACATTGGAGCAACAATTTGTTCCTAAAAAAATTGGAATCAGTTAATCAATTTGCGGTAACTATCTGATTTATTTGTGTAATAACATGACTGACAATTTACAGCCTTTTCCAATAAATCTCAAAGCCATGATTTGCTGCAGTCATAAGCCATTTATTTTATAAAGATGACCTTTAATCTCTCTGATGATTGATTAATCAGTATATCATAAATAGAGTCGTGAGAAGTGGAGAAAGATTTGCTTGATGATGACCAGTCTTCTTTTCCTAAAGAGTTCTGCAGGTGTGTCCAGCACACAGAAAGCTTCACTAAAGACAGCAGAGGAGTAAAAGTGGTATGTGATGTAGCTCTAAGAAAACCGTAGTATTTCTTAATATTTGTTCATTCAAAAAAGCCATGATGATAAAAAATAATCCTGCAGTTGTAAAGAGTTAGCCTGCTGTTTTACAACACATCCTAAATAAGAGGGAGATGGGTGATTAACTCCTGGGCAGAAGAGAGAATGGGCTGTGTTGTGATTTCAGCATCCTCTTCACCTTCCCCACTCTGAGGTGCTGAGTATGTACTTTAGCCCATTTGGTAAACACTGTTTTAGCTGTTCTGCCTAAGGACTAGAGAGAGGGAGATTACTAGACCTTCTGCTGCTTGTATTTTCCTCCACTTTTGCTCCCTAGCCATGCACTTAGAAGAGTGAGTAAGTATTGCTCATGTATTGTAAGAGAGAGGTAAGTATTGGTTATCCTTCTGACTGTTTAGCTAAGTCTGTAAGATTATTCTCCACCCTCTGGAGATGTGTCTTCGTGACATGGCTTCAGCTGATGTAATTGCTTTAGATCTCTGCAAAAGGGTCCCCTCTCCCACACATCCTGCTCTTCCCTGTCAGGTTCACACTCCTGCTGTTTCTCTTTAGCATGGTGTGGCACTCAGGTGAAGGTGCAGTAACTGTTCATAAAAGAAAGGGAAGTAAATACTTGGAAGGGGTGGTGGGGAGAATGAATTTGTTTTATTTTTCTCTCAACAACTCCTGCACCTGGAGATTGGGTGAATGTCAGATCCTGTGCAAGGGAAGTGTGTGTTAAGGGTGAGTGGTAAGAGCCCTTTCCATGGAGATGAGCATTCAGCTGGTTCTGTTGCAGGTCTGAAACTATACCCACAGAGCCTCTAAAGTGCTGTTACTGTGGATCCTTTCCTCCTGGACTACATGCCCCTTGCCTCCTTTGTGCCTGTGGGCACACAGTCAGCTGTATCAAGCATGATGCCTTAGTCCTAATACAGAAGAGAAGACAGGAAGGAGCAAAAGGCTCTGGAGAGTTGCGTGATTATTTTACAAACTTAAGCTTTAGTAAAAGGTGAAAATGTGTGTTTGGGGCCTTTTTTCGTCAAAAACCTGGTTGCTTACTTCCAAACTTTATATTACAGGTTTGTTCATAAAGCATTACTAAAATTAAATAAAAATACCTGCCACTAGGTTTTCACTTGATTTGCAGAGCTGCACATGACTGTGACAGAAGTGATATAGTGAGGAACCAGGACAATAACATTTTAAACCCCTATTCATAAGTGACACCTGAGGAAAACATGGTGATATTTGGGGAGATGATCTGCAAAGTTACTCCAGGGCACTCTCTTATTCCTGGATTGCAATTTGTTTATCTTATGAGTCATGTAAGTGTCAGATTTGATAATTCTTCCACCCTTTAGCACTGACTGTATATGGATAGTCTTTTAGAAACAGTGGTGTAGTAAGTCCTCCTAGAAAGGAGGGAGGAAGGGTGCAAGCTGCTGAACTGGGATAGGAACAGTTAGAGTAAGGACACATGCCCTGAGGGAAAGCTGGGCACAGAGAGCGGCAGTAAAACTCAAACAATGACCTGACCCATGCTTTCCCCTCTTTCAGAAAGCCCTGCAGACCATTTAGACCGCTGCAACACCCGCAGCAAGTCTGTAGGCTGGCTGATCATTTTTCTTTCCAATCTTACGCTTCTGCTACTCAGCTTTCAAATGGGGCATACTGATTTTGATGGCACAATCTTCCCAGGTTCTGCTGGCTTTACAGAGACTTCTTTGGTAATATTTGAGTCTTTGGTGAATGGTTCTGCTTCTTTCTGGATTGGATGCTCTGTTAAAAGGCAGATGAAGTGACAGTATCCTTTTTCTGCTCATAATTTTCACAGGCATTTCAAATCTGATTAGTTTGCTAGTATATATTACCCAGGGGAATCATAAATATCTCTCACAGGGTTTTGGATTAAAAAGGAATGAAAAACTTTGGTTAAAAGTCACTGATGGTTTGATTGTTATGAATGGTGATATTGTTATATTTATTTTGCAAAAACATCCTCTATATGTGAGGATGCCATTTAGCAATTTACATGTGCTAGAACACTGAATTTCAGCTGAAAAAACCCCTGAATCTCAAGCTTTGGGTTGACAAAATTCAACATCTGAAACCCAGGAATGTAAGCAGAGCTGGCCTGAAATACAGTGATTTTTGCAACTCCACCTCCTCTCCAACTGAGTTGTGTTCCTAACATATAATTAACTCTGGATTTCACCTCACTAAGCCTTTATTTTTAGTGAAAAGAAATAATATTATTGTCAGTCCCATCAAACAGACACTGCCATAGGCTCAACAATGCCATGGAGCAAAGCATTAGGAAACAAACTATTGCTATATTTTGAGTCTTAGGAGGAGGAGAAAATCATTGGGATTTTTTAATGCATATATTAAGTTGGCTGGCAGAACATTTCAACAGGAATGCCAAGCCAGCCAAAAGGCCTAGCCTATAACCTCTAATCTCATGGAGCTGAACTCTATTATTTCCCATTAAAATTAGATGTTACCAAGTTCTAACAGATGTCTTCAGCAGTCACATTTTTATTATTGAAAAAGTTTAGGTAAATGGAAACAGAGCCCCAAATTTTATTTTGTAGATTATGAGACTGCTGTGCTTTGTGGTTGAAGCTGGCATTTTAAGCATGAATTATAAAAGCTCTTAGAAACCACACACTAATTGATGTCTCAGCAGTTCTGCTGCATCACAATAGGAACACAGGCTGCCATGACAAAAAAACAGTTGCAATAACCAGTTGCCCAACACACTGGCTCATTTTTTGTACAATGACTGACACTAGTTAGTGGGTCCATGTTGTGCATCTCCATGGAAGTATTTTAATTAACTGTTTTGAGAAAGCAAAGAAGGGGGTAAGAGGAAAATCTTCCCAAAGACCTTTAATAAAAACCATCTGGAAGATGCATATTGGGATATAAAATGTCTTTGTGAATATGGCCCAGCACAGGTGTTTGAATAAAAACAAGAAGGTTTAAGACAATCTCTGTATTTGTGTTTTGTTCAACCAAAAAAAAAAAAAAAGGCCAGAAACTTGTTTCGACAAAGCCATTTAAGTGAGGATATTGCATTAGTATGAAATTGCCCTCTTCAGCTTGAAATGTCTAATATAAATCTGAATAAATCTTCTGCAGCATGTGGGTGCAGTTCCCTGTGCCTCTAGCAGTGGATTAGAGACCCTGGCTTCAAGAGTGCAGTGATATTCTTTTTCCAATTTAACAATACCATTCAAAGGCACTAGACAGTAAAATGAACTTAATAATTTCAATAATATTCCTCTCTCCCTGAAGCTACAAGGGGAATAGAGTCTTAGATATATGGATCATGTTTGCTTTATGAACTTTTCAGGAAAGAGTTTGCTGTTTCTCCCTATTTTGCCTCAGGGCATGCTATTTCAATGATGGTAGAGGTAAAGGCATAATTAAAGAAAGGAGGCTCTTTTTGGTGTTCTGCTTCCTGAGTGTGCTTCAGTGAGAAATCTGAACTTTGTGAGCCCTGAATGATACTGCAAATGTTGAAAAGAAGATTTTTCATTCTTTCAGAATTATTTCTGTTACCTTCATAAGCAATTTTAAATTACAAGACAGGCTGTAAAATATGATGCTGTATATGGCACATATTTGTCTCAGTAGTGTTTAAAAATAGAGTAAAATAATACAGCTTCCATAAAAAGGAAAAACATCTTGGTTATACTTTCAAAAACCTGCCACTAGGGAGGTCAATAAAATAAGTTAGTGAGGTTATTTGTGAAGTAAATCAACATGAATGAGGTGGAGAACATTGCCCTAGGGAAGCAATTCTATCTTTTCTTCTGTAGTACCCTGAACCAATCAAGGATGCGGTCACTGCATGGGAACCTCTTACACTGCTATTCTGGCAGTAGAATTAAAATCATCATTTTGTACCTTGACACAATTAATTGTTGTTTTTAATTGCCATGGTAGATAGAACAGAAAAATAATGTATTTTCCATCCTCCATTATCTTTACTAAGGAAGCACTCTATGCAGAGGGATATAGCACTTCCGTACTGCTTTAGAAAAATTGTACCTTGAATTTTTAAATTGAAAACCATTTCTGACTTGGAAGAGGTTGTAAAGGATGTATTTGTCAGGGAGCATATTTCAGTGTGCTTAGAATGGCTTTAGGAAACATTTATTCTCTGAACAGTTTATGAGCGATGGCTTTGTAAATACATATTAGATGTAATCTGCCTTATTTCTCTGTGTCTTGTACATGCTACCATACACTCATTTATGGTTTTTTTAAATAGACTTGACCCATAAATCCATGACCTGAAGAAATTATGGTGTGAAGAATATACTCCTGAAAGCTTCTATGTTGGTTGTTTTTGGTTTTTTTCCAGCTTTATTATTTATCCTCATAAAATATATTGTCTCTCCTTTTGAAATGGCCCATTCACTAAAGACTGAGGTTTGATTTATTGTAGCATCATATGATTTTCTCCAAAAGAGGAAAGAACTTTGCAAAACTTAGCAGTGTTTTCTACAGTACATTCATTTTGTGGCTGGATAGAAAGTGGGACAAGGCAAATGCTTTACCTTTTGGATACAAGGGGAGCTAGACTGTCTTTCCTTTGCCATCTGGAGCACAACAGAAGGGAACTAGGAGCAGCGCTGCTGTTGTGGAGGGGATAAGCATTTGAAAATTCACACTCTTTTGGCTATAAACTCCTTAATTACACTGAGACCTGTAAATTGAAGGGTGTCTGGCATAAGGAAGTTGAAGTTGGCTCACAGTTGAATGAAGCTATGAAAGGTCAATGAATGAAAGGTCAAAGCCTTTGGCTAAAAGAATTAATGATTTTGTCTTCTGAAGAATTAATAGCTGGGTAGGCAAGAGCTTCAGGATGTGTCCTCCTGTTGGCAATCAAAGTCCTTGTCTTGGCTTTTCTGAGATGATTCTTGGTGTCTAACAGAGAGAAGACCTAGAAGTTCAGCTCCCTCCAGAGGGAGCACCCTCCTTCTTCTGCTGCTGCACCTTCCTTATCTTATTTTAGAGGAAGTGATGAACAAAGAGCAGTAGAGAGAATAAAACATAACAGAGATGCAGAGGTGCTGCTGAACAATGGAGTTAGAGAAACTTGGGGTCCAAAGAGCTGAACTGTGATTGGAGACAGTGGGGAAACCAAGGCAGTGAAAGAAGGCAGGTAGGTGAGTGAAGGAAGAAGCTTGGTGGTGATGGGGGCTTATAGGGGCTGTGGGGGAAGATACACAAAGGGGTGATGTCTTCCAGTTCCTAAAACTGAAAAGGAGACAAGTATCCTCTTTTTCCCACACAGTCCTTCTCTTTCTTTCTGTGGTAAAGAAATTAGTGTTGCTAGGAGCACTTCATTGAATTTGGAGATCTTGGGGAATGAGAGGGGTGTATAGGTTTTGACAGGGTGTCTGCTGTGGCATGAGTGGGCCCCAGAAATACCCCACCCATTGTTCTTTCTGTGTTGCTGCAGTGCAAAATTCAGCTGAAAAGGATGAAAAGGTTTCATCTCTACACAGACCAAGCTGCCAACATCCAGGTGCTTCTTTCCCAGTGAGTATGGGTATTGAGATGCTTTCACTGGATTTAGGTTAAGGCCTTCTTAATGCTTGAGTCCAGATTCACTCTGTAGCCTGAATTTACATTATATTATATTGACCATTAAGGAAGACACTAGGTATCTTTCTGCAGGGGGGAAAAAAACCCAGAGGACTATTTTCATTGTGGAGAATACATTATTTGCACTTAAATCCTAATTCCTGTAGAATATTTGTAAATACTTTTTCTAATTTTAATTGTTTTAATTTCAGTTTTTAAAAGGGTAGTTTTAAATGTCAGGTTAATCAAAAATAACTTAGAAACATTAGTGGGCAAGCACTGTATTCAATGAGATACTTTAAAATCCTGTTTGTATTAATCATTTAAAATTAAATAATAGCCCTTCTTTTTTCCATCAACTGAAGTATGGTCTTTACATACAATTATTTCTTCAGTCATATAATTAGTAGTTCAACAGTGCACACATGCAAAGAAGAAGAGTTAAAGTTGAACATATAGCCCTAAATTTGTCATTTTCTGACTTTTCAGTCCTTGACTTAGCAACCTGAATGCTCATCTTTTAAGGTGAGTTTCATGGGGAATATGCTTAAATTTTCCGTTTCATGACCTAGTTCCTTTGTTCTGAAGATTCAGCACCGAGGTAAACTGTCAGAGCCCTGACAGCTGGCAACAGAACAGAAATACTGGAATGTTTTTTAAGCTTCTCTCATAGATTAACTCCTCAAAGAGCTTGCACTCTTGAATGGCAGACCCTTCCAGATTCCACTTCATCACAGTCAACACTTCGACTTTTGCTGAGCAGAGATTGCTCAGGATTCGTTTGTTCTCTGTCACTTTTTTTTTAATACATAAAGCTGAATTTCTAACCAGTTCTTTCTGGAAATTTTTTTTTTTTTTTCTGGCTACAAATTGAAAGAATTGCAGCCCTAGCCATGGTGGCCCCCCGGCTAGGAACTGTAGCAGGGCAGATGAAGATTTTAGTATCTCTGGAGTGTACTACTGTAGGTTAACCTTGAATTGCTTTAAGAAGATTGATGAATTGTTTTTCCATGCCAGGGCTAATGGGAAGGAAGCAGAATTTTGGCTGTACCATATGCGTATGTATGCAATTATGAAGTGCATAACATCCTCAGCTGCTGTATATTGTCATATTAGGGTATGGTAACATTTCTACTGGCCTCTCCAACTGAGCAATTTGGGTGTGATTAGGTGCAAAAATACAAGGTGAGCAGTGTAATCCTGAAAACTGAACAACAGGAGCTCCTGCTTCACCAAAGGTTGGGTGCCATGGTAAATGTGCATTTCAGTGTAACACACTGGTTATGATTTGTTTGACCTGTACTAGTTAGCTTATTATTGAACTAGAGAAATAGCTCTTTGATATTTTTACTTTTTAATTTTCCCTTTGTCCACCGCTTTTCTCTCACCCTTTCAACCCAGCTAATGCTCTATCCAGGAATGAATACATTACTCTGCTGAAATTTGAACAGAAGGCTAATTCCTAATCAAAATAGGCACTAATTTCTTTCGGTGCAAATTATCATCATTCATTGCAAATTTGCTCTCCTTGAACTATGCCAACATATTGTGCAAATTTCAGCACTTGCAGCCAGATTCTTATATACATCAAATCAAATAATGTACTATTGGCTTTTTATTATTTCTGTTGCATATTTGCATGAAAAAAATTGCTAAAGGCAATGAATAAATATTACTGCTACTGTTATGATGAAAAGAAGTGTTTAAACTTCTGTTGGGTTCTTACACCAATAACAATTATTCCATTATAAAAATAAAAAAAAAAGGAAATGCACTTGAAAAGATGAGAAACTAAATGACATGACAGATTGTTTATCTCTTTGTTGCTAAAACAGATCATCCATAGGGAATACAGAGCTTTCAGGAAAAGGATACTGCTAAGGTACCAGTGAAGATCTTTATTCCAAAACCCAATGGGTATTATTTTACAAGCATTGCAAAGATGGCATTTGATATTATGAAAAAGACATACCAGTCAGCCATCCTGGGAAACTGGGCCTCCCAGTTGGTGTACTTATCTGTTTTATATAGCTTTTGTGGTCTTGTAGGTGTCACCACATGTATGTCTACATATAGACCACGTTTTCAAACACCTCTTCCCAGATACAATAGTATTTCATAGCACCATCTGTTCAAAGGATGGATGTAATAGATTTATAATAATGCCATCAGGCAAATAGCTTTGCAAATTGCAAATATGGTTCAAATATACACAAAAGATACAAACATTAAACAGAACAATTATGGTTTTCTTTTTGGTCTTGAAACGTGTGTGTGTCTGGATACAATTCCTTTTTGCTAGTGCTGAGTTATGGTGCATATTTGTATGCAAACAGGATTTGCAACATTTTGCTAATCATGGTTTTTATTCTTTTGTTTGCTGGTTTCTCTTTCAAGACAGAAATCTCTAGTCTAATATAATGTTTCTTACATGTGAAAAACATTGATTATAGTGTAAATGAAATAATTGAAAATATAAAATGTGTGAAATCTAATTACCTGCTGTCAAAGTGTCTGCTCCAAGAAGTCTAGCACTGGAGTAGTTTTATTAATGGGACTTACTTTTTAGGATGGAGGAACAGCAAAAAGACAGGAACAATATCTGCCAGAAGTTAAAAACATGTTGAACTGAGATACATAAAACTGAACTTCTGCCCTCCCTCATTTACAGTGTGTTAAAATTAATAAAATATTTTCTACTAGGAAGTTCATACAATGCCTTTGATTTGTTTGCTATTTAGTTCTGGCTTTGGAAAGCTTCCAAAAAAGTATATAACATGTATACAGTTACCTGAAAATGTCAAAGTTTATTGTAAAAGGAGAAGGTGGTGGGATATTTCCTAAATTCAACCATGGATGCCAAATTGCAGAAAGCCAAGACTGTATTTCACTTGACAATAAGATGATCTTAAATGCTATAATTAAAAACAAGAGTTACTTTCACTAAATACTGAACCCCCATTGTGCCGATTATCCTCATAATGCTTTGCATAACGCTTGTGAATCTATAATGCTTAAAGATACAAGTTGAAACACTGTAAAGACAGCAAGGAAACAACCACCACTAACCCCTAAATTATTAATTGAGCTTTTTATCTTTTGTTCTGTTATAAGCTTTCTAGAAAACTGAAAGGAAACTTGTAGCTACCTGTTCACCTATAATAAAGGTGAGTATTTTCAGTCTGAGGAGAACAAAAGCTTTTCACAAGAAATTTTCTTAGTCATAGATAAATTTTGCAGGAAGGAGGCATTAGAGATTCATTGGTTTTATTTTTTCTGGTTTGGTAATGTTGTTCCATTTTGTTTTGTGTTTTTTGTTTTATTTTTCCCTGACTATATTCAAAATTCCTTTCTGTCTTTGGGTGAAGATGCTACAAAACCTTGGGTTTTAAGCCGATTTAAAATACTGTGTTAGATTCATGTCTATATAGCAATCACATACCTGGCAGCTCAGGCTTCCTTTGTTGAGGTATTCCTTAATTGATGGTCATAATGACTTTAATTTCTTGTTCTTACATCATGCATGAACATGACCAGCCATAAGGATTTAAGGCCAGGACACAAAGCACACAGGTGGTCCTTTGGTGATGTAAAAACCTTTCTGGAATATCAGTGGCTTTACTGAGAGAAGCTTTCGGATGCCCAGTAAATTTACAGTGGGTTTCAGCCCCTCTGCTTTTGCTGTCAGCAGTCCTCATGCCAACAAGTCCCAACACTGGGATGTTAACCAATTTCCCTGCTTACCTTTGAGCTTTTGCCAACCAAGCTGCTGTAAGAGACCCACAGTATAATTTTTACAATTATGGTGGATTTGACCTGGTCTGGATGTCAGGTGCCCACTGAAGCTGTCCTTTCCATACCCTCCACACTCAGGGGAGAGAAAATACAGCAGAAAGCTCATGGGCTGAGATAAGGGCAGGGAGAGTTCACTCACCTGTTATCAACACAGGCAAAAAAAACCCTGGGGGCAGCTAGATTGATTTATCGCAAAACCAGTCAAATCAGAGTAAGGTAGTGCGAAATAAACCCAAATCTTAAAAATGCCTTCCCCTCACCTTCTTGCTCCTTCCCAGGCTCAACTTCACTCCCAATTTTCTCTGTTCTCACCCCCACAGCAGTGCAGCAGAGACAAGGAATGGGGGCTGCAGGTCAGTTCATCACACATTGCCTCTTCCTTCACAGGGGGAGGACTCCTCACACTCTTCCCCTGCTCCATGTGTGGGCTTTTTCCCAAGGGATACAGTTCTTCAGGAACAGACTGCTCTATCATGCGTCTCTTCCATGGGGCCACAAGTCCTGCCAGCAAACCTGCTCCGATGTGGGCTCCTCTCTCCATGGGTCCAGTTCCTGACAGAACCCTGTGCCAGCAGGGGCTTTCCATGGGATCACAAGCTCTTTCGGTCATCCACCTGCTCCAGCATGGGGTTCTCCGTGGGCTGCAGGGGAACCTCTGCTCCCCTGTGGACCTGCATGGGCTGCAGTGGCACCGCTGCCTTACCGTGGTCCTCACCATGGGCTGCAGAGACAACTCTATTCTGTCACCTGGATCACCCTAACCCTAACCCCCTCCTTCCTCTTCATTGTCCTTAACATCTGCAGGGCTGTTTATCTCACATATTCTCACTCTCTCTCTTTGCAGTTAGCCAGGGTTTTGCTTTTTCCTCTTCTTACATATGTTATTCAGAGGAGCTACCACCATCTCTGATGGCCTTGGTCTTGGCCAGCAGCAGGCCCATCCTCGATTTGGCTGGCATTGGCTCTGTCAGACATTAGGAGAAGCTTCTGGAAGCTTCTCACAGAAGAAACCCCTGCCAAAACTTTGCCCTGAAAACACAACACGATGAGTGTTTAGGAAGGTACCAGCAGAGATAGGGCTCTTTGCTAAAAAACAAGTTTCACTGCCATAACAGTGCTTGAAGGAGCCAAAGAATGTCTCATTTATTGTGTCATACTATGTCTTGCACAGCCCTAAAGAACAACCACAACTTGTTTAGAAAACAGTCAGTAAGAAAAGGTGTCTTAAATTGATGCAAGAGGAAGAATATTGTGAAACTGAGCAAAAATAATATGTAGGTGATAAAGCCATCTCCAGCAGTGAGCTGGAAGTGACCACTCCAACAAACAGCACAGTAGCGTCGACTGCTCTGGCATGCAGTGAGCTGCAGATTTTCTTCCTATCAGAAATGAGAGGAGGAGCAGAGGCCCTGAGGCGGGAGAGGGAAAGCTGTAACCTGACTCACAGCTGTCATGTTTGCGTCCACAGCTGCCAAGATGCTGTCGGCTCTCATGTCTGATGAGTTCCCTTCCCTTGGCTTGCTCTCCGGTTTCCGCTGCTACGAGCCTCATGGTCAGCTTGTCTTCCAGTAAGTTGTAGGATAAATCTTCTCATCATCCCTTCCATTGGCTTGCACTCTCCAGTCATTTCTTATTTTTAGGCATATGCGCTTTTAGCTAATTTGCGCTGCCTAAGGCACGAGACCTCTGTGTTCTTTTTCACTGTAATCAAAAAGAGCCTGAACCCAGAAGATGCCAAAAGACATCAGTTTCCCATGTAGGCAGTGTAAGCTGTGTGCTCATCATCTCCCAGGATGCTTAACACACTTTTAGGATGGGACTCTGAGTACCTCCTTATCCAAACCAGATGCTCACAGGGCAAAGGGCTGCATTTCATTTTGATTGATGATTAATATTATACTTCAAAATGAATTTTCTCCAGCAGCAGTGAATTTTGAGACTGTAAGGAACACATTGTGTCCTAAAATCAAGCTATCTTGACTAGTCCAGAGGAACTTCACAAAACTGCAGGCAGCCTAAATCAATTTCATCAACAGAATCCATTAAAACTTTAGAAAACCATTATAGGCACCTTTTTTGTTTTACTCCCTGAATTTATTATTTATTTAATACCATCTTCCACACATCTTTTCCCTTCTCTTTGCTTTTTATTAGACAGCATTACCAATGCTAACCCAGAGCTGTCAATATTTCAGGGCATTAAAGTAATTTACAGAAAAGGAAGATAATTTAATAATTTGCAGATGGTAGCATATGGGCTGGTAGATGTTGACAGTGGCTACAGTCTGTACACACAGCTATGAGATCAGAGGTGTATGTATCTGTATATCTGTGCATGAGAAGGTTCATAAATACTAGTAGCTTGCTTCATGTACAGAATATTTTGCACTTGTGAGTGTGTTTGTAGAAATTTCTGTATGTATTTCTCATTTTGATAAGATTATAATAGTTTTAGAGTAGCAACACTGCAACTGCTGGGTACTAGAATATGATACCATGTTGGATTATCTATGTTGCAAGTTCACAAAGGCAATGTTGCAGTATGCCAAAATATCTTCAACAAGGGACCTCATTTTATTTGTCTAAGTTTCTAAATAAATTATGAAAAATATAAAATACAATTCATGGACTACATAAGAGAAGTGCCTACAAAGCATGGCAGATCTCAAGGAAATGTTGATGTTTTTAGTTCTGTCATCCATCACCATAATGAGTGCCAAAACTCCTTTGAAAATTAGCTGCTTGTGATTAGGCAGGTTTCAGAGTGCAGGTTGTTTCTGTATCTGATTCTGAAATATATTAATATGAATGTTATGCTAATTTGTCTACTTTTGACCTAGAGCTTATCTCAGAGATTCAAGAGGATATTGCCTCATTAACTATCTCACTCGAAAAGTAAAAACTACCTTCACCTTCTCACTTCATTAGATGGAAATGTTCCTTTTTTTCTTTTGGGGAAGAGTGAATAAACAAGAGTCCTTCAAGATGCATTGCTTATTTCAACTTCAAGTATAGTTGTCTTGTGCATACATAATAGAGGTATTAAAATTAGTATTCAGCTATAATTCTCTCCAGCCTAACTGATAGTGTTTTGATGAGTTTTGGAGTTTCTGTTCTGTCTGGGAATTTTAGTGATGAGGTAGGGGAGACAGACAGCAGCTTGGTTTTCATAAGCTTAGTTGACCTTGCAGGACACAGAAGCATAAAATGTTTATTGTGAAACTGAATAAATGTTCCTAACAGGCAAGGACTATGCATAAGAGAAAATAAAAACAGGCACCTTAATAAATATCCCAGAGTGACCAGAAATTCACATTATTACATTTCTGCAGGATAAAATCATCCCTCTCAAAATGTATGTCACATTTATTTTTAATATTGTAATTCTGATTTTTATATTTCCCTGACATTGCAGAGACGACATTTTCCCTCCCCGCTCAGTGGGACAATTTAGCTAGATTTTCCTCCCTCACTGAAGTCTTTCATCCTACGTGTCCCTTCCTGTAGTTCAAAAAAACTTTACTGGAGAGTCGAAAAGTGGAATTTGCATCCATACTCAGATGTAAATTGCATAAATTAGATTGTGTTGAAACCACTTATTCAAGTTTGAACCTTGCAATTTTTACTGAAAACCTAAAATAACTATTAGAGGAATACAAAATGTTTTACATACACTCACTCTCTACTTTTAACTCTTCTCTGAGTCTTATGTTTGAATGCACATTTAATTAAAAGAAAAATGACAAGAAAACTCTTTCAGTATTTTGCCACTATTATTAAAAATAAGGTGTACAAGCAACCTCTCAAAAAGACTTCCTTGCCTCTTTGGCCCCATTGCAGGTCTGTTCAAATATTGCTCAACCAGATGGGTTCCTTTCTTTGACTTCTGGCCTATCCAATATACTCAGTGATCCCTCAGTCTTTCTCAAAGAATCTCTAGCACTGGGGATGCACCCTATTTTCAATTTACTTGTGGTAACAGCTGCAGAAATCCAGGGACTCTGTGTGCAGCTCTGGTCCCTAAACTCTGTAAAGATTGCTTATATCATTTCATTTAGCCCAGTGAATAGCCCAAAGAAGATTAAAATGTTTCCTTCTGCCTAGCTGAGATATACTGCTTTGCTGAAATATGTCCCTGACCTCTTCTGCTGATCTGTAATATGGAGGCTAATAGCCCTTATAACTGCTATCCTACCTGGTGGAACTGCAAAGGCTGTACTTCTTCATATGTTTCAAGTGGTTTGGTGTGCGTTTTTTATTTTTTTTTCCTTTTAATCTCAGTAAAACACCTTCATGCGGTCTCCTGAGGGTAATGTCACATCTCTCTGCTCAAATTCCAGCTTTATTTTCTCCCTTCCTACAGTAGTTCAGCTAACGCAAGTTATTTCAGTAGGAATGACTCACCTGCCTTTAGCCAGGTGGTGTTCTCAACTTACAGAAATGTCCAACTGCTGCCCAGGGACAGGTGGCATCCTCCTGCTGGTCAATTCATCCTTCTGGGACAGGTCAAGAAAGCTCCAGAAGCTCTGTGGAAGGGTTTAAAAGCATTTGGATTTGTCCCTCTCTTCATTTGAACCAGTAGACTGAACACTTGCTGTTCCCAGTCCTGATGTACTCAAACATCCTGGGGATGTTTTGGATCAGAAATGTGCCTCATCCCCACTAGTAACACAAATTTCCAAACAATACTATAAAGACTGTATTTTGTCCTGTGATTGCTAATGAAAAATTCAGTTGCTGAGAACTCTGTGTGGATACACCTGAGCGAGGGTGTGTTGCCCTGATTCACCCTGAGGGCAAACATGGACCTATGTAAAGCTACTGTATAGAAAGAATAATATTTTCTAATTCTGTAAAACTTGGCCTTTATGACAGAGCCAAGGTAGTGTATCAAAGTAAATGGTTGAAGGTCATGGAATGAATGATAAATATCATGCCATATAGACAGCAGCAGAACCCCCGATGGAACTGGAGCAGTGCTTATCTATGCACACTACAATGATGCTGTTTATTTTTGGGATGAGAACTAAATTACTTGTATATCCTCTTGGCTATCCCTTCCTTCATATGCTCACATATTTCTCCTGGCTTTTATGGCACAAATCAACAATGCTAAGAGATAAGAATATATAAATCTTATTTGGGCCACGGGAAAGTATTTTCATGCTATTTTTTTCTTTTTAGCCTACTGTTTGTTAAGATAATGTAAAGCAGAAATGCAAACACTTTCACAAATTAATAATTTCTTAAGAAAAACAAGCAAAAAAAAAACCCAACAAAAAAACCCAGAACAAAACACAGTAAGTAGCAACATAAAAGCCAAGGCTCACTCCTGGCTTGGCAGCAGTCAGTTAGTGTTTCAGTGTCAGATATTCCAGTGGAATCTGCCAGTGCAGCCAGGGGTAATATTTGCTAAGAAGTCAGTCAGATGTCAGCTTCAGCTTCTTAAAATTGCTGTATGTGCTGCTGAGAATGATGGCACAAATCCTATTCTCTCTTTTATTATTTACAGTTCACAAATATTTCTGCTGTTCTAATGATCTGTCCACTCGATAATATTTGTGTTGCCATATTCTGGAATTCAAATTTTTGGATCATATGTCAATTAATTAGATGCTATTTTCAGGAGATTGGGAGGGCAGAGATGGTGATTGATGGAGGGAGTCACTAGTGTTTCTCTTAGCAAAGTAACAATGCCTGGTACTTGTTATCCTTCTATTTCTTATTGCTGCTTTGCGATATGTTCTTTGGAGCAGACGTTATTTACTATAGAAACTTAAATGTCTTTATTGACAAATAGCAGGAGACAGACCCTCAGGAAGAGTGGCTTCATTAGAATGCAGCTTATACTCTTTTTCAAGAATATGTTTGAGTCTTTACACTTTTTTTTGAACACTAAAATGCTGATAGTAAGTGACAGTGGGAATAAGTGCAGCTGGCAGGATAAAACCAATGGTTTAAAAAGCCTCAATCTGTTTTCCTGATCTGTTTTCACCATGTGAGATACAGTCTTAAAAGCTATATATTTTAAAAGATGGATGCAGTATTTATAGTAGTGATTTCTATATTTCCTTTTGCCAAGGAAGGGCAAAGAACTTAATTTTATATCACACAATTTACAAGCCAGGTATCACAAAGTCCTTTTCTAGAGAAATGCTACTGGGTGAGGACAGGAGCTGCGTAGATGTGACTGCAGTGGTAACTGCTTCGCTTTCAATCCTCAGCTTTATTTTTAAGACCCCCATTTTGTTTAGACTTTTTATTGATGCAAAATGTCAGAAGAAAAAGAGAGTGGAAAGAGCCCCTGAAGGGTTTTCCTCCACCTGTGGGGGCAGTTACTGCCCCTGTGCTCAGCAAGGAGCGGGGATTGTTTCCACATTTCCCCCAGGATGATTCCCACGGCCCATGGACAGCAGAGGCAGTCCCAGGGATGCAATACACAACTCCTCTCTAGCACACTGCTTTCCTCACGTGGAATTCATCCCCCCCCTCAGGGTGCTGAAGGGGTTATAGCAGAGGGGCTGGGCTCACAAGCCATAGTTAACTTTGTAGCACTGCATTCATATATCTAACACAACATTTATTCTCATCTTCACTTCATATTATTGAGGACCCCTTGGTCTCCCTCTCCCTTATCAAGGAGAGCTGATGAATCAGCACAAGTTACTGTCAAGACCTTTCTGGTGTGCAAAATCACGTTGAGAAGTGAAAAAAACCAGATTTTTTTCACTAGGAACTAATAATCCACCGTTAATGGGACCTGTGAGCTACTACCCATGAGCAGTTACTTGAACATCTTCCAAATCACTTCCTCTTTCCTCTCTCTGATAATCAAATGAAAGCAAAGTCTTCCTTGCAGTCTCTTCTGATGGATTTACCTTAAATGAGGGAAGATATCACCACAGTGCCTGGAAAATAATCACCATGTCTCTCCTTATTGGTTCCCAACCTAGTTTATGTCATTCTGGGGGCTGCTTAGTACCCTCTCACTCCTTCTTAAGTTCTCAGAGCTGCTTGCCTTCCTCTCCTGACTCTATTGTTCTCCTAAATGCACTACAGTAATAGTCATTTATGTCGAAATTGGCATCTAATCCCTGTGTTATTCTAAGAATTAAACAGTGCAAAGAGATGAAAAAGGGGTAACATTGATGCAGTTTTGGAACACTGTTATATATTTATTCCCAAAAGAAGCATATGATATGTATTTTTTGTCTATCTACACATGGGAGGAAACAGTTTTTAGACTACATCATAATGTAGTGACTTTGTCCAATGCCTTGGATCGAAAAGGTGATCATAAAGTGAAAAACACAAGACTGATGATTCAAAACCAGTTTTTCTAAGTCTTAAGAAAAATCAGAAGTGATTGAAATGGAACAGAGGTGAAGGTGGGCAGCGCAGTAAAAAATTGTGTCCAGCTCATTTAGAGGAAAAGGGTGTTTGCTGCTTAGGCTCTGTTTTCTGAATGTCTTGAGCAAATAACAGTGAGGACAATTTGGAAAGTAAACTGTGAATACTTCCAAGGATGATCTTTTCACACTGGAGATATACCGGGCTAGTAACCTAAGGACACTGGCCTGCTTACAGTGTTGGTTTCTTTTAGTTGATTAACTTAAGGTTTAGTAGTAAATATTGAACAGCTGAAAAAAAAAATTAAAACTACTTAATGCACACCTTTGAAAGCATTTGCTGAAAGTAAGTGCCTAGTTTTGTGTATTCAGGCTACTCAAAGCTATGATTATAAAGCTAAGCTTGATATGCCCACTGTGGGTTAAACAGTATTCACATTTGGTCACAGAAGAATAGAAAATATGATGCACAGATTAATCTCATAAAATGGTCTATTAATTTACATTATTAGGACAGGAAAATGTAACAGAATTTTCTTTTAGTATCAGAAGGATGATAGTCAGAAAGATAAGTTCCTATTTACTTACTCTATATTTGTAGGTTAAGAGATAAAATGTTGTCATATATAATGTTTACACCACCAGAAGTCTGACATACTGCTTGTGAAAATTAATGAAAGATTGGCCGCTGAACTTGGGATTATCTATTAAATCTGTGAGAAATGTGCCATTACTGCTAAAACCGAATCTGGGAATTTGGGAAACAAGCAACTTGATATTTTAGCATAATTGATTAAAATTATAGTAAACTATATAACAAGATTGTAAATATATCCACACTCAAAAAAAAAAAAAATCAAGGCTTCTTGGCATGCAGGCATAGTATAGAATTAAATAAATGGTTTTAAAGTCTGTAGCATTTCTTTATCTTTATTTATCTTTTTAATTTTTTTTTTTAATAGTACTGGGAGGAGTCAATGAGTTGTGAGAACATGTCAGCTCGGGTATAGGCTTATAATTACAAGTGTAGGAATGGTTACAGTGATGGTTTTGTCACTGATATTTTATCAATCTAATATATTGAAGTTGGGACACAGTCACGCTTATTGATATTGTAACAATAAGATGAATCAGCTCTATTAATATATTTAGCTTAAGACACATTTACTCTTATTGATGTTGTGTCAGTATAATGTAATAAGAGAGAAACTGATTGTGTCTTAATTTTGAGTCTTCCAGAGGACAGTGGTTCTGTTTGATCCTGAGCTCATACCTGAGCTCTGAAATGGTTTTATATTTTTGCTTGGAATTTAACATTTTGACCATTTGGGTGCTGAAATGTCCTTCTTTTAATGTGCAGAAAAACACTTTCCTCAGTTTAGGGGGACGTTTTTGGCACAATTTGTCCACTTCCACGTGAACACGTTTGCCCTTTCTTTAATGATGACAAAAATGTTGTTACCCAAAATAGTGTTTCCTCAAAACAACAATGACAATGAATAATGATTTATGGATAAAAGATAACATAAATTTATGACTGATTTAAAACCAATATTTTTTCCCACTTATCTGATAATGTCTAGGTATGTTCCTCTATTTTCTGTTCTGCTTTAATTCAGCCTATTAATTTTTCAGTAATTCAGAATTCCTGGATTTTTTCTTGATAGTCTTTGATTTAAAACCCAATTAATCCAAGCCCTTACCACAGAGTTTCGCTTTCTGTAAGTGTATACATTTGTGTCAGGTGGGCACAAATGATATTTCTTACACTTTTAGGCACTCACAGGGCAGGCAGGTAGATGACAGCATTTTGCTTGACAGCGCAGAACAAACTGCTATCATGTGAACCAGTTCATTTAGATTGTTACCATACTCTACTGTTACTGATTGGTTGTGTTCCATCTGCTAATAACGTGTTTGTTTACAGCAAGTTTTTCCATTCATCTTTAGCCTATTAGTGGGTTTTGAGAATTTTTGGCATGTGGTCACTTCATCCAGAGGTCTCATGGCAACTGTTGGAACATGGAAAATTCTGTGCAATCTAGAGATAGTTTCCAGACATTTCATTTCTGTCTCATAGATTGAAATGGAAAAAAATCTTTCTTTGTGGTCAGTCTTGAGAATATTTTTGACATCAACTGCTTTCTGAGTATGCAAGGGCAAAATAATATGGATAATGATAAATATCAAGGGTTTTTCAAGGACTGGCGCTCTGCCTCATCAACACATCTGCCAAGATGAGGCTTTTTAATTTTAAGAAAAAACAGTCTATTTTTCTAAGTCTTTATTCTAAGAAAACACAAGAGTACAGAAATCTTGCCATTCTGAAATGAATGAACACAATAGAGAGCATTGTAAACACAGAACCATTGTGCTTCTATTGTGTGTTACATCTTAGAATTTGATGCAGCTACTCAAATCAGTGCAAACAGGAGACCTTTTATGTATGGATACAACTTTTTACCCTGTCCTCAGGGCATGAATTCCACATTTTTCTTTCACTGTTTGACTAAAAGGAATTAAAAGTCTCTTCTACATTCGTTCATCAGTGCAGCCCAAATGACTGCTGCCTCAAAATCTGACTTTTCAAAATGGAAATCCATAGTTTATTAATCTTAGTTTAAATTGAATTCACTCATTCAAGGCTATTTTCTGCAATCAGCTCTTCTGTCTTTGCCAGTTACCAAAACCTCATCTAAAAATAGCATAGAATCTTCTCTTGCTGGCTCAGTAGGTATTTGGTGAGGTCTGTTTACTATTGCATCCAGAAATACATCACTTTATAATAGTACTTAGCATTAATTAGTCAATCTATACTAGTTACTCTGTTTCTGTTCCACATTTTACTATCTAGTCAGTATAATCTTTGACATTTGTGTTATAATTAAGGGCTAGAGATTGTATTTTTCTTGAAAATTATATGTTAAAACCAAGGTTTGATTGCTGCTGCTTATTGGTGACTGGAATCTCTGAGCAGTTTTAGCCTTTCTTCCCTTCAACAGCTTTGGAGACCCAGGACTTCTCCAGGAGTCCACAGTTGCTGCTGCATTGTCCAGGAACTATAATCATGAAATAGGTATCCTAAAAACTCAGAAATAGAGAAGCCATAAAACCGCCAGTGTTTACTGAGCTTAACCAGGTAAAACTAAAGCTTGATTCTGTTTCTTTAGTATGTGTTCTTTGGTTTTTCAATGGTATTTCATTTTCCGGCTTCATTTTACACCATACACATCTGTTGTGCACACTGTACACAATCGGGTCAGATGTTTCTCACTGCCCAACCATCTTCTGTCTTCCAGCTCACTGATTCTCCTTTATTCGTTGCTGAATCTCTATTTACCTGTTATTTTTCTTTTGTATACTAAAGCCAGACAGGGATTTGCATGATTTTTTTTTTCTAACCTTCTTCTACTACTACTTTGTTTCTTTTTGTCATTTAAACCTCATTAAATGCATTTCTCTTTTTTTTTTCCCCCAGTTCAGACTGATTCTAAACAGTTTCAACAAATTCAATCCACTTTCAAATGGTTCAAACTGGATTAAACCATGTCTCACCACTTCAAACCATATAAAACCAGTTAAAATTAGATCTAACTGGAACAAAAAGGATTAAACCAGATCCCACTAGTTCAAACTGGATCAAAACAATTCAATTCAGACCTAACTGGATCCAACCAGTTCAAACTGGATCCAACCAGTTCAAAATGGTTAAAACCGGATCCAACCAAATCAAACAGATCAAACTGGTTCAAACCGAATTCTACTGGTTCAAACTAGATCAAATCAATTCAATGGCTCCAATTCAGATTTTTACAGTCTAAATTAGGAGGGGGTGGGATGTTAGGATGAATTTTGGGGGATGTGGGCAAATTTTTGGTGATTTTAGGGTATTTATTTGGCTTTCAATGGGATTTTGAGATGCTTTGGGAGGAAGTTGGGTGAAATTTTGATAATTTTAGGACATTGTGGGTGGATTTATGGTGAATATGGAGACATTTGGGGTGATTTGGGATGAATTTTGGTGAATTTTGGGAGAATATTCATAAATTTTCACAAATTTTCACATTTTTGGGATGATGTTTTTTATATGTTGGGTGAACTTGGGTAAATTTGGCACAAAGTTCTGTTTATTTTATGTGAATTTGGGTGAATTTTGGTGGGATTTGAGGGAATTTGGAGATTCGGAAGGATTTTGGAGTAACTTGGGGGCATTTTATGTGAATTCGAGAGGATTTAGGGTAGATTTTTGGGGGGGTTGGGTAAATTTTCACAGAGTTTATGTCAACTTCGGGGTATTTTGGTGGGAATTTGTTGGAATTTTTGGGTGCAATTTGGTGGATTTTTCTGGAATTCTTGGGATATTTAGGGGTATCGAGATTTTGGGATATTATTGTGAGATTTTGTGTGGATTTGTATGCATGTTGGGGCATTTGGGGTGTATTTTTCATCTATTTTGGGGGTATTTTGATGTGATTTTGGGCTATTTTGGTAGAATTTTGTTGTATTTTGATTGAATGTTGGGGAATTTAAGGGTATTTTAGGATGTTTTGGTGTGATTTTGTGTGGATTTGGTGGCAATTGTGCGGAATTTTGGACTATTTTCATGGGATTTTGAGGGCTTTTTGCTATTTTGATGGAGTTTGGGGCTCACTGTGATGGCATTTTGGGCTGTTTAGACAGAATTTCATGGAATTTTGTGAATCATGACCCTCCCCTGTGTATACCTGGCCTATGCCATAGCAGTTGCTCCTGAGATTTTTCCCTTTACTTTCAATTTAAAATACCAAATGGATAAAGCTGCAATTAAAAAACAGAGCAAACTTTGTTCATCTGAGGTTCAGCTGAGGCTTTCAAAAGATGTTCTCCCATTTTGTTGGAACTGAAGAGCAATAAATCTCTGTAGTGATCGCTGTTCAACACCTTTGAAAACCCCAGCCTTTCACATGGGCTTGAGCGGGAAGCACAAGGAATGCCAAGGGATGGTTTCATTTTCCAGGGTATCACTCTGCCTTCTCAAACAGGGTCACACATGTTCCCACGGCAGCATCCTGGCTTCTCCATCCTCCTGTCATTGTTGCAGCTCCTGGTTTGTGCCCAGTGAGAGAAAACTTGCTAAACTCCAAACCCTTGTTAACAGGATAGAAAAACCACCCAGGCAGACCTGCTGGCCAAGGAGTTGTCTCTCTGGCTGCTGAGCACATGTTGCTCAGAGGTTTACCCCACTCGGGTTAGAAAATGAGTTTTAGAGTTGGAGTTAGAATGGAATTCCTGGGGCGAAAAAAAAAACCAAAAGAACAAATGAAGGTTATTGATTCATCACACTAAATGCTTGGGATGCCTCAATGCCAAGACCTGCTGCCAGCAGTGGTTCTCCATGGAAGCCCTCCAGATGTGCTCCGAGCTAGTCCTAACTTGGCACCTTCCCAACCTACAAGCTTCTCTTTGAGGTGGATTTCAGAAGAGCCACGTGTTTCACTATATGAATGAGAGGCTCAAGGCTGGTTTCAACAGCATCTCCACATCACGAGCTGGAGAACGACAAGATGTAAGTCCTGTAAGTCAGTGTGTCTCCAGTTATCCAGAGCTCCATGGCCAGCCTGGTGCAGTTTGGAAACAAAACCCAAATGTGGCCCCAGCCCTACAAGAGTCCTACTAGCATCACCAGAAATGCATCACTCACCCAGAAAGGCACAGGCAGCAGAGTGGGAAGAGAAAACCTGTCTTTATAGATCCCATCACAGGACAGACAGCAAGCCATGCTGACCTTTACAAACCTGATTTTTCCCCTCATCTCCTACTCTCCAGTCCCAGCCACAGCCAGAGAGGGACATTCATCATTGTTTACCATCAGTACTGCAGGAGAAGAAGAGGAAGGATTCTGGGATTAGATGGCTGTGCTTGGCACTCCTTGTCCCATCTCCACTTCCATTTGTCATGGCAGAAATAATAAGAAAGCAAAGCTGGCCATAGCAACCCAGCCCCTTCCTAAAAACATGCAGCACTGGCATTATAGCTGCTAGTTCAAAGGCAAGACAGGCTCTGCTTTCCAGATCTTCCCAAGGATATGTCGGATACGTAGGGAGGGAAGACACCGCAGGACATTCCCACCCTGCAGCACAGAGCCCATCATGGCACCCGTGGAGGGGGATCCCAGCAGAACCCTCACGGCAGGCTGCTGGAGAGTGCAGCAATGAGCGTCTGTTCCCCTGGATGGGGAAGGTTAATTGCTGTGATTGAAAATATCCAGAGGGGAAGACATTACACCAGATATTACCAATTAACCCATAAATCTAAACATGACAATTGCTGCAATTAATACAGTCCTACACTTGCACTAATTGCCAGTCTGTGGGAGGAGGCTGGGAGGGAGGGAGGAAGGAGCTTGCAGGCCTGCTGAAGCAGCAGATCCCAGGCCCAGCTGGGGATGCTACAGCGGGTCCCATCTAGAATCATGCCAACATGGGAGTGTCAGAGGTGACCAGAGGGCTCAAAGGGGTCTCCTGCTTTCAAAGCTAGGCCAGCATGTTCAGGGCCTTCCACAAAACTTGTTAAACCTTCAGCAAACCAAACCTGCTTGTAGTAGCATCATGGTGTGTCCCGAGTCTTATGTGAAGGTACTGTTCTGCAGCACTGCCATCTCGCAGGATTTAGGGAGAGAAGTTGATCCCATTCCCAGCCTCATCCTCCTCAGTTCTGGAGGCTGCAGACCCCACCACAACCATGCCAAGGGTGGTGGGGGAAGATATAAAGAGAAAAATGAGTGAGGAATTTAAATTACAAAGGTTTTTTGGTAGGCGTAGCTGAGCTTGTTCAAAGTAATGTAGTCAGACATAGTATGTGAGCCGTGTGTCCAGACAGAACATTCAAACAGCAAGGCCGAATATTTACTTTGTGCTCAGTGTTAAGGATAAATGAGTTCTCTGCTGTCAACTTGTCTTGTGTTGTGAAATCAAATCGGTGCTCAGTATTCCTAACATGTCTAAATACAGAAGAATTTTCAAACACACACACACGCACATATTTTATTCTTTACTCTTCTGTTTCTATTTATTGTCTTACTAATCTGGGATAGGAGATTACAGAACTGCAATGGGATGTACATCCTAAGAAAAATGGGTTTGATCCATAAACAGACCTCTGTCCTGGAGGTCCTGATTTCATGTACATATGTGTATGTGTTTTTAATGTAGTAAGCAAGGCTCACGTGACTTTATTCTACAACGCTCATATGTCTGTAAACATGAATATATTAAAAAAAACCATAACCATGTAGAATCTTTTCACCTCTGATCTCCTTGTACAACAGGGTGATTCTGCTTAGTAGATGACAGAAAGGCTTTGGATGTTGTCTATCTGGACTTTAGTAAAGCCTTTGACACTGTTTCCCACAGCATTCTGCTGGAGAAGATGGCATCCCATGTCTTGGACAGGTGCACTTATCAGTGGATAAAAAAGTGGATGGATGGCTGAACACAGGGAGTGGTGATGAATGGAGTCACATCCAGCTGGTGGCCGGTCAGAAGTGGTGTTCTCCTGGGCTCAGTATTGGAGCCAGTCAGGTTTAATATCTTTGTCAATGACCTGGATGAGGGCATAGAGTGTCCCCTCAGTCATTTTGCAGAAGACACAAAATTGCATGAGAGTGCTGATCTGCTGGAGGGCAGGAAGACTCTACAGCGGGATCTGGACAGGCTGGATCAATGGGCCAAGGCCAGTGATATGGGGTTCAACAAGGCCAGGTGCTGGGTCCTCCATGTGGGTCACAACAACCCAGGCTTGGGGAGGAGCAGTGGGAAAGCTGCCCAGCAGGAAAGGACCTGGAGGTGCTGCTTGACAGTGGCTGAACATGAGCCAGAGTGTGCCCAGGTGGCCAATGAAATCCTGGCTTGTATCAGAAATAGTGTGGCCAGCAAGACTAGGGAAATGATCATCCCTCTGTACTCACCACTGGTAAGGCTGCACCCCGAGTCCTGTATTCAGTTCTGGGCTCCTCATTACTTTGAAAGACATTGAGATGCTGCAGTGTTTCCAGAGAAGGGCAACAGAGCCGGGGGAGGGTCTGGAGCACAAGTCTGATGAGGAGTGTCTGAGTGATCTGGGGATGTTTAGATTTGAGAAAAGGAGGCTCAGGGTCTCATTATTGCTCTCTACAACTACCTGAAAGGAATTTGCAGCAAAGTTGGGGTTCAATTTCTTCTCCCAGGTAACAAGAAACAGGACAGGAGGAAATGGCCTCAAGTTGTGCCACGGAAGGTTTAAATTGGATATTGGGAAAAATTTCTTCACTGAAAGTGTGGTCAGGCACCAAAACAGGCTGCCCAGGCAAGGTAGAGCCACCATCCCTGGATGTACTTAGAAGACAGTAGATGTAGATATGGTGCTTAGAGACATGTTCAGTGGTAGATTTGACAGTGCTGGGTTAATGATTGTACTTGATGGTCTTAGAGATCTTTTCCAACCTAAATGATTTTAATATTCTATAATTTTTCCTGTTCTCTGACCTATGCCCAACTCTGCCATAGCTTTCTGTTTTGAGAGATGATACCATGCTTCTAATCTTGGAGACGTAGACCCAGGATCTTCCACCATCTATCATGGACAAAAATGTAAAAACAAGGTCAAACCAAAAACAATAAACTCCCCTAAACCCCCCACATAATGTGCCTTTTTTCAGAGTTGTTACTATATAAACCTGTTGGCTTTGTTCACCTTAAATTCTGGAATATCTTTCCAAAACAGTTTTGTGAACCCATATGTTCTCATAAAGACTGTCACACCAGCTTAACTGCCTTATGAGATACCAGATTCTACACTGGAAGTGTGAATGCCCCACTGAAAAGAAAAAAATATGACAGATTGGGAAAATTCAGAAATAAAACATGAAGACACAGGAAGGTGAGTTTCTTAAGTTTCACTACTCACGAAACTCTTTATTTTTCTTGTTTGCAGATTTAAAGACATATGACTGAGCTGCCAGAGTAACATGGAGGAGACAAAATGAACCATGAATTGTATTGTCTGATTTACTCAAGTATCTCAGCTCTCCAGTGCTTCTAAGCAACCAAAGCCTCCAAACAAAACAAGTTGCTTTTGTTCTTTTTGTTTTGACTTAACTAAGAAAACGTGACTTCACATTTAGTTGTACTGAAAAGAGTAAAATAAGGGACAATGCCCTTGCTGTTTTAAAGCTTCAGAATATGCTTATGAAATGAGACTTGCTTACAGTATTATTCTAAACACAAGAATATTTAAAGTGATATATTGTATTTGGTGCTATGTCTTCTACACCCTTCTTGAAACAGATTAGTTTGGTACCTATTTCTTAAAATGTAGCTAGCTGGATGGGTGAGGGTAGAAAAAGAGGCAAACCTGTGACAATGTGGCTGTGTTAAGGCAATCTGTGACTATTTCAGTGTCTTTCTTCAACATTTTTTTTTAATTAGGCTAACTATTGGATGTTTATTTGTGCATTTTAGTTTTACCTTATTTATTGTCTCACTTGCACTTGCAGGAAGGTGAACGTATAATTTTCACATGATTCTGTAGTCACTTAACAGACTATATCTGAAAAGTGTTGGTCCATGGACCACAGGCAGAATAACACCACTTGAGATTACCCAGGGAGCTTTTCACTGTGATGAATGATAATAAATAAACCAGAAACTGGAGTCAGAAACATGCTAAGAGCAACGTATTTTAATAAGTTAGCATTTATTCCGGTGTGATACCCACATATAAAAAGCCTCCAGAGCTTTCATTTAATGACACTTTCTCTAAGTATTTTTCCAGCATGTGGTCAAGACATCTAAAACCAGTGACATTTTTTTTTCTATATTTAATAGCCCTCAACAACTATATCTTCTGTTAATTTATTCAGTTGTCTTTTGAATTCAACTGAACCTTAAGCACCTTTAAGCACCTTGGCACCTTAAAAACCTTAAACATCTTGGAACAAGCTGCTGCAATGCTTGACCATTGTATGAACAGCATCTTCCTTTTCACTGTTTTGAACCTGTTACCTCCCAAGTTGCTTTGATGTCCCCCCATTCTTGTACTACAAGAGACAGTAAGCAATCTGTCTTATTAAGTCAGCCCATGAAGCCACTATGGTATCGCTCAAGTTCCTATTGACTTTTCAAAAATAATTTCCTTCTATTTTGTAACACTGCAACATTGTTCATACTGTACTTTTTTTTCTCTCTCTCAACCTCCATTTGCTCTGAGCAAGTTCATATGATACAGAAAAATGGATTGGCTTCTAAAATCTTTTGGTGCCATATTTTGAGTGGTAGTTCACTTTTTCTGTGTTAAAGTTAACCAGTATTTTATTGTGTGCTGGTATTTTATACATATCCATACATATATATATATATATATGTGCCTATGTAAAACAATACGTGTTTCTATAGGACTCTGTGCACAACAGGCCAAACAGGTTGTGTCTCCATCAGCTTTTTTGTTTGTTTGTTTGTTTTGTTTGTAATAGCAGTTTTAAAAGCAAATACTGCGACTGTCTCCTTATGCTGCATTTTGGTTCAGTTTTCAGAAAGTTTTCACATTTAATTTATGAGCATTTACTCAAGTTCCTTGGTAATTATGTACCTTTAAGTAATATTCTCTCTCTCTTTTTCTTTCTTTCTTTCTTTCTTTCTTTCTTTCTTTCTTTCTTTCTTTCTTTCTTTCTTTCTTTCTTTCTTTCTTTCTTTCTTTCTTTCTTTCTTTCTTTCTTTCTTTCTCTCTTTCTTTCTCTCTTCTCTCTTTCTTTCTCTCTTTCTTTCTCTCTTTTTTTTTCTCCTGCTTATTTGAAATTATGATGTATTCTTACATATCATCCTGTATAACTGGGGACACTTAGAGTAGACTTGTGGTAAGAGTTTTTCATTTTGTTTTGTTTCAAATGTTATTTCTCTCAGTCACAGAACCTAGTAATTTCACTGCTTTGTTGACTAATAGGTAGGTGTGTAGAAAGAAATGTCTTTGAAAAAAAATGACTACAGAAAGTAAATTAATGGATTATAATGTTATCAGTGAAAAAAATGTTCAACAATATCTACCTTGAATACATTGAAATCTCAGAGGACTAAATGATACACCTTTTATTGATTCCTAATGCTGTATCTCTTTATTAGTTCTGGAAGTATAAATAGCTATTCACATCAAAAAAATAAAGTACTAATTTGAGATGTCTGCACTGAAGAAAAGGATACGCACATGCAACTTAGTTCTTAGCTATGAATGTGAAATAGTCATCTCATGCTTTGTTAGAAAAGTATTTTGCCAATGGATGGTGCCATAGGTCACTGATTTGTTTCTACAAGTGATCTTCACCATGGCAATGCATGAGCATCTGACCTATTTATTGCTGGAACCACAGGCCTGGAGGCTCTCATAGAAATCTCTGTAGATGCAGTTTGTCATTAGAGACCACTTTCAAGTGGTCACACTAATTGCAGCTGGACTTTGTGTGACTTTTGGTTATAACACTTGTTTGCTTGGCAAAGGAATTCTGTGAGTCCCTTTGGAAGTTGTTTCAGTGTGTTCTGCTGTTTTGTAGGTCATCCTTATTTCCAAGTACGCTCAAGATGTGATGTAGGTTCAAGGACTGTTCATTCATTAACCTCTGGTTAGAGATGCAGGAGATAAATTTATGTAGATTCTTCCAGTGTAGATTACAGATTTCTGCTGATGTTTTTGTTTGCAGTATTTTTGAGGCTAACTAGAGACAAGGGAAATAATTACTGTATTGTAGTTCAAAAAAGCAGCAAAATTTTTTTTAAAAAATAAAAACTTTCAACTTTTGAGGGTTTTGTAAAAAAGTTCAGTTTCCTGTGGGTTTTCAGGTTGGAGATTTATCTTCTCCATATGCGTTGATATGTAACACACTGTTTCCACAATAGGAAATAAGCAGAAAAATATTTCTTTGTGTTTTTAAATATTTTTCTTTTTCAGTAACGATTTGCAATTTTGATGCTTGCACAATACAGTTTTTTTCTTCTGTGCTTAACATTTAATCCCTCAAATGTGTTCAGCTATCAATCTATAATTAATCAATGTGTTTATGTGTTTATATAGAAAACAATACCACTTTATCCTTCATGAAGGGTAAGGATCATCACAAAGCAACAATAGCTGAAGATGCGTGTGCTTTGTGTTCTTTCAACACGCTCTTTGTTGCAACTTCATTAAATGCAACCAAGCATCAAAAGGAAAATAGCATGAACTTTTTATCAAGAGTCTTAAAAAATCCTCAGAAGACACAAAATAACAAATGATGAAACTGAAATCCAGTAAGTGGACATTTGGCTTAGGAATTTGTTATTCCAAGATGAAAGGCTAAACACATTAAGTAAGAACTACACTAGTCAGGAACCTGAAATACCACAAGGAGGCTTAAACAGCTGACAGTTTAAAAGTATGAACCATAAATCTTTAAGTCTTTATGTCACATCACAGGATGGACAAACTCTAGACCCAGAGACTCTTCCCATTCTCTGTGTGTTCTTGGGGAGTGAAGTTACCAGGATTTTCATCAAAATTCACAGTGGTTTTTTAAGCACTCTCTCTGCCACTGAAATGGCCATTCCACTTCTAACACAGGCAGTGCTCCATGGGCTTTCCCAGCCTCTCACATCCACGGACTCTTTCAGCCTTCCACGTCTGGCCAACAACTTGCCAAGAACAAGGATGTGGAAGAAGCATACAAGTGAAGGAGGAAGGAGGAGGGGGAAGGGAGAAAGATCAAAACAGGTTTGTACAAGAGAGGGAATATATTCCTCTCGTATTCCTCAATCAGTGATGGCTCGAAACTTCAATGTAGTTCACTAGTGGCTTTGTAGCAAAATTAATATGTATATGAAACCAGTCAGCACTGGAGGAGACCTTCAGCTTGAGGCACTGTTGGCGGGCAGTGGTACCGTGCCCCTTCAGTGGAGTGTGGCACACATCCACAGGGTGGTCTTAGTAAGTCACTGCAGGTCTGTCATCTTGAATTTTGGATAGTCTTCGCTAGGAAATGGCAGCAAACTCACATGATGTTAATTTTGTGAGTACTCTGCAGCATGTTTGGACAATGCCTTGATAACATGTTCTAACTTCTGGCCACCCCTGAAACAGTCAGGCAGTTTCACTGAATGGTCATTGTAGTACCTTTCTGATATTCTATCCTATTCTAATCTATTCTAAGATTTGGCTGTGTTAGAGAAGGAAATTCAAGCCACCTCAGAGTACCAGATACTTGTGAAGCCACCAAGAAAGGGGGTGATTGAACACAAACGTGCCCACTGCTGGATTGTGTCAGGTCTGTAGGGCAGTCAGCGCCCGCTTGTCTCCTACCACCAAATCCACCCATTTCCCTGGGGAAGCTGTGTCTGCTGGGACACCTTGGCCTGCTGTCAAAAGTTTCCCTGCCAGAGAACACAGTTTTTCTCTGTGCAAACAGTCAGGGCAGCAACAGTCAGGGCCACACATCAGCACAGCGGGCAAGCGGCTGCTCCAGGCTGCTGTGGGGAGAGCACTTGTGAGGTCTGGCCATGACAGGGGTGCAATGAAACATGGGTTTTGGAACAGCAGGTCCTTGGACAGATCTGGTGACACAAAATGCTTCTGTTGCTCTGCCTGACTGGGGACCACCCTGTGCTGCCTGTCCTAGGAATTGAAAGGTGCTTCCTGGGGGCCTGCCAATAGAGGAGAGGATATAACCTGTTGCTTCAGTAAACACTAACTCTTCCCTGGGTTTGAAGTGGACAATGAGGGTTAAAGTGTAGGACCTGTTAAAGCATTTTAAAGCAAATGAATGAGCAAGATCAAATTTATAACCCATCCTTTCTACTGGAGTAAGTTTCTGCATTTTGTATCCTTGCATCTGAATAAGGAAGCCCTGAGGGTAAAAATTTAGACTTCAGAAACATGCAGGGTTTAATAGTTGCAATAATAGGGCTTTTTCCTGAAGTCTCTGAAATAGATGCATTTAACCTCCTAGAAAATAATTGCAGCCTTCAATTATGTAATAGACAGTCTTTTTATTTAGCTCAAGCAGTACTTTTCCTTGACTTTTAAAGTATAAATAGCTACACAAAGAAGAAAGGATTTTTAGGAAATGCAGTTTGTTTCTGAAAACTCGAGGAATAGAAAATGACATATTACTGGAGCAAATTCTCCTGTGCTGAAAATACAGGAATCTTATCAAAACTATTTACTAGCAGAAGAAACTGTTGGCTTTTTGCAGGATTTTTAGCTTTCTCTTAGATGAGCAGGCTTTGGCTGCCTTTAATACTTTGGTTGTCTTTAATACTTTGGCTTTCTTTCAAAAGGGTGGAACAGTTTATTAAATATTTTCTGTCTCATGCTCTTCCGTTTGCAATAAAATTGCACTAATGAGCAACAATGCTCTCCATTCAAATCTGCTAATGAGTCTTTCAATGTGTAGTGACCAAAAGTAACTCCTTCAGAAAGAGAGCTCATAAAGTGTTACTTGTATCAAGACTATTCCCAAAGTAAATAAATGTCTGTTTTATCTTAAATCTAGAAACACAGCAAGGTTTGATTACTGCGTGTGGTAAAATTGAGACTGAAAATAAGTTAATGGCTGATGTCAATATTAAAAGAACTCCATGGTTTAATTAATTGGAGATATTACTGAGCAGCCACAAAGATTTCTGTAGCATAGTAGGTTGGCTTGCAACAAAATGGGAAAGGATAATTGGGATTATGTTTTTTAGTCTCTATCCCTGGACTAGTTGAATTTTCTAATACTCTTATTTTCAGTGCAAGAGTATCTACTCCTGGTTTTTAAAAGAATTGTCACCTGACAAAAATATTTGGGCTTAATTATGGTCTGGGGAATTTAAACAAACAGAAGACTTGGCTATCTTTATTTCTGTTTATGGCCCCATAGGCTGTATAGACAGTGAGTCAAAAGCCCTGCAAATAAACTGCAAATTTTAAGAAAGTGAGTTTAATATACTATCTTTTTAAAAAATGTCTTGTTACTTGACTGGATGGTTCTTTAAAAAAGATTAATCAGATTGTTTCTTGTGTTGAATATGTTCTTAACTGGTTGCTATGACAATTGTCTTCCATTTTTTTCTTTCCTTGTAGGCTTATCTCTTTTTGATTCTATAGAGGGAGTTTACCAAGGTAAGAATTAAGAAGTTTCTCTTTTTTTTTTCCTTTTTTTAAATTCCCTACTTCAAGGATTTTGTATTTGGGGAGGAAAAAAAAAAGTTACAATCAAAGCCTTCAATTTCTGGAGTGTCCTGATTCTGCCTGTTAAGGTTTACAAATGAAATATATGGGATTTTAGTCTTTACAAAAGATATATGCAATAATTTTTCACTTAAGAGAAACTAAATGTTCTTGTCATCAATAAAACCTCTAATGACTATGAAAATTAATTTTTTAAAAGAACTTACAGTAGAAAATGCCACATATACAGAGCCCACAGTGCCTGTGCAGGATAGTTTAAGTGACTATCTTACACAGCTGCCCAGCAGGATTTTCAGTGGTGTGATTATGCAGAGAATCTTGCAAAAATCTATTTTTAAAAACTATTTGACAAGAAGTTGGAGCTGGAAGGAAGAATAAAGCCTGGCTTTACACTTTCCTAACCCAGATTTAGTTGTTTCTTGTTCTCAAATGTTGGAAGCATGAATACACTGAAGTTTGTGGTAAAGTTTTAATTTGATTTCTCTGGAAGCTCTTGAAACAATTTACCTAAATAATTTTGTAAGCAAAATGCCTTTAGCAGGTTTGGGGATCATATTACTAAGTATGGGAAAGATGTGGTTCTGCAGAGAGTCTTCTTTAAGCTTTTAGGAGGTGGGTAAAAGCAACAAGAGTTTAGTCTGTCCTTTATTGTGTAAGTAGGGAAGGTGTGCTGTCAGATTCACAATTCTGAAGAATGGTAAAAAAAAATTTTTAATAATTACTTCATTCTTTTTTCTCAACTGTGCATTTGTATCATTATTCTAGTCTGTCGTTCTTACATTTCATGTGGTCTTTTAAACTGAGAATAAGCTAGCTGTTCTTTGGTCTGAAAATCTTCTTTACTGTTTTTCTTTGTGATGTTTACCTCACCTTCCTTAGCATCTTCACCTTCAGATCAAACTATTCCTGAAAATAGCAAAGAAATATTGAAAAAGGAAGTAAAGTAAATGTCATTAAACATCTAATAGAAATGGATTGGAAAGTATGTCTACTAAACTAAAATATTCTTACACTTATATTTATCAAAAATACTTCACTTAAGTTCTGTAGGCCCTGGCTCATTTCCTACCTTTTCTTGGATTCATTTTCCTAATATGCCTGGGAAATTTTTTAGGATAAGAACCTAAGAATAGTCATACTGTATAATACTTCAGTTCAGTGAGGTAGGATTTGACAGTGGCCATTAGTACATGTGGATTGAAGCATATAATAATGATATTACACAGAAAATTTCTTCTCAAATTCCAAAAGTTTGTGTCTCAAGGACTATCTGTATCAGAGGTTATTTCTTTTCATATAAGGTGAGATAATTTTTTTCTCTCAAGCATTTAACATGTAGGAGGCATCTGAATTTTAAGCATTCGCATCATCCTGCTTCAGGAAGTTCCAGGAGTTAATGGGGAGAGGATCCTTTGTTTTGTCTTCTGCACTCAACACCTGCTAGCTTTCCTAGTTCTTATGTAGGAAGATAAAGTAATTTCTTCAGAATTCTATTTATGCCACTCATGATTTTAGCGATCTCTATTGCATTTTCTATTATTTTTAACTTTTCAAGCTCAGGGGTTAAATTCCCTTGTAGAAACAATGTCATACCTTTTACATCCTTGTTGTCCCTGCCTTAATCTTTTTCACTTCCATGTTACTCTTTCTAGGTTGCAGAAAATCAGGCTTGTACACAGTTTCAAATGGTGTGTGTATTACAGATTTATACAGGGGTGTAACACTCTTGCTCTCTTTTCTACTTTTTCTTTCCTCACCTGCTGCCAAGCAATCAGTTTAAAACTTCTGTCCCTCCAAGTTCTCATTCCCGAAGAGGAAGAACCATCTTAGAGTTGATCATTTCATATAGGAAGCTAGAATTATTTTTGTGCAACACTTCACATTTACCTATCTTGAATGTCAGCTGTTACTAACATTAGTTGCTGTCTCCTTTGGTAGGTCATTTGACTGTGTCGCTCATACTTAATGTGCACCACCATCCTTAATAGCTCAGTATCATCAGCAGGCTTTGTCATGCCCTTTTGCCAGATCACTTAGGAATATGCTGAAAAGCAAAAACATATAACCCTGTGGACTTTTCCTTTGCTAACAAAAAAACTTCCCATTTATTCATACATTTTTCCTTTCTTTTGACCAATTATTTATCTATGGAAGTAACTTTTCTCTTAATTAATGGTTGTATATTTTTCTTGAGAGCCTATGGTGAGAGCTTTTCTGAAATCCATGAAGATTAGCAAGACTTCTTTTATCCATATGTCTTTGACTCCTTAAAAGAAAAATAAAAATCTAACAATCTGTGAATCTGGACTTCCCCTGCTAAGTGAGTGTTGATTTTTATTTACCTGTTTTTGCAGCAGTCCATCTGTTCCTTGATAACACTTCTAGTCATTTTCCTGGTAGGTTTATCAATTCGAAGTTTCATGGATGTCAGATCCTCAAACCTTTTGATTAGACATTTGGTCCCATCCCAGCAATCACATGGAGATGCACAGAAGTTACATACCACCATTAATAGGCAAGGTATTTTATTCCTGAATTACAGCTAAGTTGTTTTCTAAGTATTCAGTCCACAACCTATTCTATCTGCACTTTGATTTGATTCAGATCTTCTGCTGAGAAAGACTAAAGGGAGATCCAGATTCCGAAGTTAAACCTCGAAAAACAAAATACCAAAAAATCATTTAGTCTTCCTGCTCTCACCTTGCATTTTGCCAGTTCTGGCCCCCAGATATTCTTCACAGATTTCTGCTATGATGTATTTTAGGAAAGGATATATGTTTTTTTTTATGATATGAAAGAACAAATGATCTCGTTGCTCTTAGAGATATTAAATATATACTGCTTTATCTCAATTCTTCATTATAAAGACTCTTTTAATAGCTCTTTCTCTGAAAAAAAAAAAATTGTATGGCTTGGAGCTATTTGGGAGAAAATACATGTTAGTGCAAAGCCAGAAACGGAGTATTTCTCTACGTTCATATAACACTACCAGTTAATCTATATGTCAATGACCTTGGAGTGTCAACAGTGCTGCAGGTCTTTCTCATGTATGTTGTAGAAAGTTGCATCACAGATATTCATTTTGTGTTCAAACTGTTCTTCACATTGAGTTTTTCAAACAGGGCATTTGTTCTCGGACATTTTGGTAAACCCAATATCCCTCCTCTCAGCTGGCACAATATAAACTGGGTTTATTTCCAGCATAGTTTGGGGCATCTTTTGAGTTACAAATCTTGCAAGTCCTAAAATAATGCCTTACCAGTTTTCCTATGTTATAACAACCTGTAGAAGCCCTATGGATAGTACCATTTGCTCACATGGTGGGTGGCCCTTCCCCTTCCCAGGGTGGGTGAGACCCATGAGGTACCTACTATTGGCACCAGAGCAAGATAACACCAATGAATCCATGAGTTGTACATGTTTCTATGAACACAAGTCATTTTGCCATGCTGGAAACCGTAGCATAGAATCACAGAATCATGGAATCACTTTGGCTGGAAAGGATCTTTGTAGATTATCTAGTCCAACCGCCCTTTCTTGAGAGTTCAGGTACAGGAACAGATTTGAGTCTTTTTTTAACACTGTACTGTATAGGTAAGCTAAGGACGCTATAGATTTAGGGATGCAGGTTCTTGCCTATATCATACAACTGGCCTGTTTTGCTGCTCCAAAGAAAGGCTAGATTTTTCTCACAGCTGCTTTCCACAGTTAAAAGGCTCATATCCTAGAGAACTGTTTTATTTTTTCTTTGCTGAAGTTAAATTACTTAAATTGACACCTTTCAGAACCTATTTCTCCTATTTAAGTGCCCTCTGTGGTAGTTCTTTGTTTCTTGTGTGAGCATTATCCCAGATTTGCTGTAGACATTGTAACAAAGAGTAGGCAGCTGTAGCTGTGCTTTTCTAATGTCAAACAATCTCTGTCAGCATGCCTGTTCTTCCTGTATAGATTATTTTAGTTTGTGTTTGGTTTTCTGTTCATAACGGAGCCACAAGGGATATAACACTACCCCACCTGCAATGTCTAAACCCTTACAGAGCTGAGTTTCTCAGTATGTCTGTAGAAAACCAAAACATGCAAATCCCATATTGGATGGCTAGCGCAAATAGGGTTGGTTTCCACAGCACAGCTTTGAACAATTCTAAGTATTCCTGTCATGTAGCATTTTATATAGTATTGCCATTATACACGGAATTCATTTAGACATCTCAGAGGTGAACATAATGGATGTCATGATGAGGAACTAAAAACCTTTAGGAATGCTTGCTGGCCCTAGTGAGATCAGAAATACAAAGAATCAATTAATAGCTCTGCCAGTCAGTCTATCATGCAGATCTCAGTAAGGGAGTTAAATAAAGCATTTTTGTCCAGGTAACAATCACATCTTCTCTGGGAGAGGCTAGTAAAATTCTGCTTACATATTTCTTCCTGAATGAAGTGTATATTTTACATGCTTGCTTTCTCATTACATGCTTAATTAAATTTAAAAATAAAAAAATCTGTCAAAAAAAAAAACAAACAAAAAACAAGATACCAACAATAACAAAACAAAAAAAAAATCCCTCCCAATCAAATTTGCTTCTAATGCAATGTTTCCCCAGTCTGCACCTGGCTTCTGGTGAGCTGGTGGGTTTATGCCTTTGCTCAGGCCCAAGGCTTCTCCTGAGACCTGAGGTCAAGTGGGGAAAAGGGGCAGGACTTCTGCTTTTGTAAAATTTGCTCCACTAAACTTGGAGCTCTCATGATTTGTGAATCACAGCCCTTTAAATAGATGGAAATTATGCTTGCAGGAGAGCGAGGTAGCAGCTCCTGCTCACCCAAGTGGGATCACAGACCTGGGAACCAAGTCAGCAGCCAGAAAGCAGCAGGAGCCCATTTTTCTGGGAAAAATGGGTTCCTTGCCCCTGCAGGAGACAGGACATTTAGCTGAGTGCTTAGTTCAGCAGGAGCTGGGAAACAGAAGCAGCTCCTTTCTACAGGGAGGAGAGACTGCTGTGCAGTGGGGTAGTGACAGCTAACTCCCAGAAGATGCCCTTCCAAAGCACCTGCAGGATTGCAGCTACAGCAGCATTCCCCAAATGGGTGGTGGCACTGTGATGTGAAAAAGCCCAAATCTAAATCCTAGAAAAGGTATTGTATTCCTACTCATTACTGAGGCGACCCACATAATGGCTTCCTAGAAACACATTGTTGTTCACATGTTGTTTCTTGCACAAAACCCACGATAAGTTAATGATAAACCATGCAAAAGTAGTTGTGTGATGTACATGATACAGAGATTTATATTTCCAAAATAAATTGTGACCGTTTTATACACGTAGTAATTTCCTCAAAGCATTCCATACAAATTTTTAAAGAAGTCTGTATGTGGATACTCAAGTGACTGTGCTATCCTGCCTCTCTTTTTTTGGTCATGCATAAATGGCATCTTGAGGTGACATGCAGAAACTTGACACCTGTTATAGCCTCTATTCTAATTCAGGTAGGTAGTCCTAAATCATGGTTTCTCAGCAGGGCAAGATAACTCTATAAGTCTTCCCATGGTATTGAATGCTGTAAGGACTAATAAAAGCTAAGCTGTGAAGCAGAGAGCGCTCACAGGATAGATGTTTTATTATGTTTAATCTGGTATACTGAATGGAAAGGAACTCGAAATGGTGGCCTTATAAATCATAGCTAGACACCAATTCCTCCATGTGCAGGCATGTGCATCACAGTGTGCAGGTGGCACAACTATGATGGCAAAGGTGGCTGGATTGGCCACTTTCTGGAGCTTCAGGAATTCTACCCAGTGATGTTCATGTCACAGGTAAGTAAAACCTGTGCAATAGAATGTCATTTTGGAATTAAGCAGGAGGGTAAATCTAGCTTTAAGCAGAAAAAAAATTAGTTCTGCCCTGAGTATACAGATTTTTCTAGAGTGGGACTTAAAAAAAAAAGTAGGTCAGTATGCTTTGTAAATCTTGGTTCAGTTCCTCTATAGAACCTCTCAAATCAGTCTTTTTTGAGGTATTTTATCAATTTTTCTACATTGTATGTTAATTTTCACTTAAAAGAATTCATAAACATTCATGTCTATCAATAGGAAAACTCATTTCAATTCCTGTTCTTTGGCAAATGCTCACTTGCTAGTGTAGGAAAGGGAAACATTTATTTTAATCTTGTTTGTTGGCTTTCAAATAATCACCCTGGTAATATTTGCAGGAGACTTGCAAATCTTTATATAATATTAGCAGTGGATTTTGTATCTTATTTGGTGGTTACACTTGTGGATCTATATAAAAGCATCAATAGCCATTCTTCAGCCTTTTACTGAAAACTTTTTTTCCTGCTTTTTTTACTGTAGGTAAGAAAGATTGACCTAAATAATTCCTTCATAGGAGACTGTAGAATGTGGGACATGCAGGGCCCATTGCAGCATTTCTTAGGTATTCTGAATTGATTCAAATGATCCATTAAGCCCTCAAACAGCAAAATAATTGGAGGCACTCTCAGCCCAAATAACTAAAATGAAAATCAACTCTAATGACATGATCGAATGTCTTGCCAAAACCATCATAATAATAAATGCTTCTCCTCTGAATGACATGTTTTACTGTAAAATACTTTCAGTTAGAATATTCCAGTGGTGAGTCACCTAGATTCCACCTTAAAGCTTTCATTTTATCTTTCTCTATGTAGGTTATTCAGTGAACAGTATTTGGATCAGAAATCTCATTGTGCATATTAATCTGAGGGGTATATTTTCACTCTTCATATGTGGGTTTTGAGACAATGATTTATAAAGGGATGGGATTTTTGGTATGTCCTCTATGGATAGTTAGTATAATTGCCATGCATTTGGCCAGGTGTAGTTAAATAATGTTTCAGGCAAAGAACTAAGAGCAGAGCTTTTTACACAATAATTTCCTGGGTAAGGTTCAGAAAATGAAAGCTCATCAGAAAGCCTGCTGGGATTCCATCAGCAAACACTTATTTGCAGTTGCTGGTACACCTGCTTACACAGTAATAATACACCAGTGAGTTAAGTCACTATGCCAATGCAAATTAGCTTTATTTTGAATCAAACACTGTATTTTAAAACATATGATGAAATAAAAAAAAAACCCACAAAAACCTGTAATGCCACTAGATGCATGCAGCAAACTGAAAGGACTCAAAAAAACAAAAACAACCAAAAAAACCCCAACAACTGCACATTTATTCTGGCCCCTTCTATTGCTGCCGTTTTTCCCATAAGAGTACCCAGCCTATTTATAGGATGTATCTGAAACATATGCTTTTCTCCTCTGCTATAACTAGATTTTCTTTAGCCAGAGCCTTGCCATCTGCGATTTTTTTTTTTTTTTCTGAGTTGGTCCTGTATTTCAGTTTGGGGAGAAATTGCTCAAAGTGGCCTTTTCAGTCTGTTTGTTTAATAAAATCTTTCCTTACCCTCAGATGGACTGTGGTTTTCATAAGACCAGCATGTCCTCTGTGTGCTTGTTTTTGGTGATGCAATTGCTAATCTTAGAAAAGGATCTAAAATTAAGCAATGAAATTCTTAGTGTCATGGACTGGTTTCTGGTGTTTGACCCCTAATTATTTAAAAGAAAAAAAAACAAACAAAAAAGCCTCAGGAATAAAAGAAAAACTTATGAAAAGACTGATAACAAAAACTTATTTTTGTACCAGGGTTATCAGGATATCATGGGAGAATTCAGGTGTCCAAATATCACTGAAATTCAACCTCTCTTACAGCCCTTTGAAAACCTCAACCATTGCCAGCAGGCACTCGGTGATCACAATGATGAAGTGTGGGATTCTGAACCTCAACAGAATAATAAGAATTCAGATGTCGAGCTATGTAACAACAATAGAGATCTACATTTTATCCTGTACTTCAATCTTCAGCACTTTACAAATTTATTCAAACACTCTTTTCCCTTAAGTGCTTTTCCTTTGTTTCCAGGAACGAAGCACAGATCTACCCTGGATTCTGCCAGCACAGCTATTTCAGTCAGGAGTGTGAAGGGAAAGCTGTGGTGACAGAAGAGCAAGCAAGACACTTGTTCTGGCACTGAGGCCCCTGGCATCTTGTGTGAGCACACACGGAGGGTAACAAATGCTCAGGAAGCATCAAGCTCGCACATGGTTCAGTCAGCCTGAGAAAAGTCCTTTTTGCAGAGTGAGATGGTTGCTGGTGCATTAGCAGGACCCCGCCATGCGTCCGCACGAGTCTGTATTGTAAAATCACACAGCTCTGGCATCACTCCTGGATTCTGGAGCCCGTGTTTTCTGCTCAACAGACACTAGTTCATGCCAGGACTTCTCTTGAAGGAATCTGGGTTTGTTCTGGTGATGGGTTGAATCCCTCTTTGTGAGTACTTCTTTACTAAATAATGCAGATTTGGCCCTCTCTTCTCAAACTTCCAATACCATCCTAACAGACCCTACTCTCAAGCATTTCATTTTTCCTTAGAGAAGTATCCTGCATTACTTATTTAAAAAAAAGAAAACAAAACAAAACAAAAAAAAACCAAACCACTGCAAAAAAATTCCCGAAACAACCACAAAAAAATCCCAGGCTGACCTTGCTTTAACAGGGGCTTGAACTAGGTGATTTCAAGAGGTCCCTTCCAGCCTCAACCACTCTTTGATTCTGTGACATGCTCTCTCTACCTGCATATAAAGGTGTGCCTGTCAGAACAGTAATACCAAAACTGCTGTTCCATCTACTCTGGAAAGGTTTCGCTGTTGATGGCTGGACTAGCATAGGGTTAGGCAGAGTATGGATTCAAAGGCAACATAAGCACTGGATGCAGAGAGACTGTCTTTGACTTCAGGAGATGTGCAGAGACATTCACCTCCCATTTTCCTTTGTGGTGCTTCTCAAGCTATGACAGCTTGTCACTATTTATTTCTACTTTGTAAAGGTAAAGCTTTCAGATGCTAAGGAAGATGGTTAACTGCTCTTTCAGTTCTACTAGGAAACAGCTATTGGCCTCAGTGCTGATTATTCACATCAAAGAATGCCAGATCTGGCCATGAAATTATATTCAAAACTTGCCCACAGAGAAATAATTTGTCCATAGATAAACAGAAGGATTTGCAGTGTATGTGCAGACAGACTTTGATGTGACACAGGGCTGTTTCATCAGGAAACCAAGTGAACCACAATTTGTGTTTTGAGCCAGTTTCACTTCATATTGCTCTAGGAGAGTTCTTGATTCCGTGGGAAAATCATTATCATTGCCTCATGACAACAATGCACTGGAGCAGTTTTTCTTGCTGGGGTTATAAGCGTGGCAGATTGTGGTACAGTTTTTCCACTGTACAACAAGCTACTGAATACCAAGTAACTGACCCAGTGCAGTATCACTTGTAGTCAGCAAGCTGGATCCTACATTAAATCTAGCAAGCCAACAGAATCATTTGTAAGAAACTGGAAATCCTGTTGCTGGGTCAAATTCTTCAAAGAAGCTGCATGCTTGGATTTCATCTAGCCTTTCTCCCAAGTGCATTATTCAAGCAACAGTAATATTTTTAGAATGGAAGATACATGATCATAAACATTTTCACAGTAAGAAGCAAACATTGTTAAAAAATGTTCTCCACTGTATTGGTGGTCTCTGAATTAATTTTTCCAGGCTACTTTGTTTCTTATGGAAAGTATGCATGAATCATAGAACATGTGTCCATAAAAGGTGTACTCCTGAGGGTCTTTCTGATAGTGGCTCCTTTGTGCTGTCAAAAGATACCTGTTCAGTAAAGCCACTGTATGATTTATTTTCTCATTCTTGTGATTTATTCTACACATTTTCAATATTCACTAAAATCCTTTTGTCATAACTGGTAAATAGTTGTTTTAAGTTAAATGTTTATATTCAGACCATTAAAATAGATTAGTTTGATAATGTTGTAAATTCACCTGCTTTCATTGTATTTGGGGATGTGAACTATATAAATGCATAAGCACTGACATGCTGCTTTTTCACTAATGAATAGCCCTAATGACAAGATAGCCCATGAGATTGGCAGCTGGATATAAGCTGTTTGGAGGTTGTCACCAGCTGTTATAAAACAGCCAGCTTGGTGAAAGGCAAAAAAACCAAAAAATCTTTTTCATGTTCATTGATCAAATATGAATAGGAATAGTTCATCCCAGTATTGTTCCCAAAGAGCAGGAGTGACAGAAAAACTACTACCACAGCTGGAAAACCAAAGATAGAATGGACAAAGGTTGAGTGAGTGCCTCCCAAGTAAGGAAAAAAGAGAAGGGCAAATCTGTATGGAAATGCTGCATCTCCACTAACTAGAGAAATATTTTGCTGTAGATGTTCACATGATCTTATTCTGTATGCAGTTCAAGCCTTTACAAAATCTGATAATGCTAATGAGGAAGTTTACAGATGTGCTTAGGTTAAGGTTAGTTACATTTGCAATAGCTGTGTTGGCTATCAGATGTAAAACACTTGACCAGAACTAAGGCTTGCAAAAGAACCAAACAAAAGAAAAACAAAAATAGGAAAAAAAATACGAAAAAACAACAACCCACTCACTAAAAATCAAATAAAAACAAAATGGATTTTTTTCTTGAGTAAATTCATCAAAATAAGAGGTACTTGTGGGGTTTTTTGTTTGTTTTCCTGCATTGTTAGACCTATATGGCCAGCATGTAAGATGTAGGATAAAACCAAGCCAGGGTCTCTGCCATCAAGATGGATGGGAAAAACCCTTCTCTCACTGAACCTCTACACGGATTCGGGGGCGGGGGGGGCGGTGGTTTGTTGACCAACAGGTTGCCAGTTCCAAAAAAGAGAATTACGTGAAGGAAGACAGCTGTAGGTCCATGAGCTGAGGGGCTCCAAGGAGTAGTAAAGCAGCAATCAATGTAAACTCTTATTTTGTTACTACAGGGAAACTAGAAATGAGCTTGTCTTGATCTAAAAAGCAGGTACACTTTGTTATTAGGGTATGTAGGCTTGTGGCCATACACAAATTACCTCTAATCCAGAAGGCGTATTTTCATGCTTCTGAGCCAGATCTTGGCAGTAAAATTTGAGGAATAGGTTTTTATTGGTAGATTAGAAATAAAAAGCTGTGTATATCTGAAATACTTGGTGTTTTTCTTATGGTTTCTCTACTTAGTGCCCTTTCAAAGAAATTTAATGGCAGCATCTGCTTGGCAAATTACTTGGCTGAAAGAATTCAAGGTGTGTGTCTCAATGTGGTGATGAACAGAGCATGTAAAAGTCTAGCATAGCCATCTGAAAAAGAGTATGGCAACACTGAATGTTTTAATCAGCACATGAGCTAGCTAATGCTAATAGTTCATTTTTAGAATCCCATAGCCAATGAAATAGTAAAGAAAAAAAAAGCAAACTATCATGCAGTTTTGCTGCACATGTTCTGCTGATAAATGCCCTTTGCATATACCTCTAAACAATTCAGTGAGAACATAGTTCCTGCTGCATTTTACCTGTCTGAAAGAGTTTTTCTTCCTTCACAGAAGATTATTTAGCTTTACACAAGAAATGAGCATTTGAAATAATTTCTTTGGTTGTGTGTGTGTATGAGTGCAACAGTGGAAGTTGCAAATTATCAACAGTATGACACAAAATAGCTGACATTCAAATTTTTTTTCCCGAGATGTTGCAGGTCTATTCAAAACAAGAATATTGGAAACATATATTTAGGATGACTAGATTTAACAATACAACTCAGAGAAAAACTACCCCTAGGTGATCTGCTTTTTATAAAATACATAAATATTTTTTGAGAATTAGTTATAGAAACAATACGTCTTATTCCTCTTTTTCCCTTATGTAATAACATTGTAGTCCTGAGGGATGACAAGAAAAAATAGTTTCATTTACTAGGGCTTGAATTTTAGTGGTTTTAAATCTATAATTTTGTGACAGAATGGCACAACACTATTTTCTATTTGCAATTTATGTCCGAGAAAACAAGAAAAGGTCTAGCAGCATTGTTGATATTATAGATCTTTCCATGGTTGGTTGTGTTTTGTTGTTCATTCTCAACATTCCCTTCCATAAATAATTGATGCTGTAACATTTACATATTGAAATCTGTAGTAATGTTTTCCTGAGCAAGTGATCAAATCTGTACTCTAGAACAAAAACACCTGCATATATATATATCTATATATATGTTGACAGTGGCTGCAGACACAAGTCTCATCACCCCATACAAACACTATAAACAACTAATCCTGTATAAAGACCTTACAAGACAAGCACTTTCTGCGAGAAACACAGTGATTTAATTCTTATTTACTTCAAAGATGCAAGATCAGGTTCTGTGAAGTAATAATTTGAAGATCTACTAGCATTTCTGCACACACCTATTGTACATCCAAATCCAGTGTTTAGATGTTGTGGAATATTTTTAATGTACTATTATTGTTAATTTTATTTCATAAGCCATGGAAGTATTTAGCCTGGGAGGATGGGAGAGGTGGTGTAAAGCTATTTATTCAGGATTCCATGGTTGATGGACATTAGCTTGTACTTACTGAGTAAACTGCAGCTACAAAGGCAAGTGATGACATGCTTGGGAATTTTGGAATAGCAATGAGAACAGAGTACTGGGATCATTGTAAACCACAAATAGAAATTTGAATGAGCTGTTCTGCAACAGCTTAATTTGCAATTTTTGAGTTTCCCATTGTATTTTAGTGTTTAAGAATCCTTTTGTGCTACACACTGTTCAGACACTGAAAAATAGGCAGGTAGTATTTCAAATAAATTATATGTAGCTCATATTCTGTTATATTTTTTTCTGGCAAGTAGGCCAAATAAGCAGATACTATTTTTTTAGTGTTTTAGTAGCATTCAACATATCCCTGTATAAAGAATATTGTATTGTTTATAGCTATAATGCTATTAGATTTTAGTGAAATATTAGCTACAAGTAAGGAGTGGAGGAAACCTCAATTGATATATATATATCCCAGGAATCACTTTTTATGGTTTTATATATAAAAAATCCAAGAGAACCTCAGCATAACCTCCACAAAGAAAACTCTTATTGTTATGTTTCATCACTGAGAAATGTTTATGGGTCCCATAAGATTTCACTCCGATGTTTAAATAATTTGTGTAACCTTTCGGTCATGTAATTTATTTGATTTATCTGGAATGATTGTAGACTAGAAATTTCATCAGCTCTGCCTTGTTTGAGAGTTTTCTCATAAAGCAATGGAAATAAAACAGTTAGCAAATTATATTAGGCTTAAAATTATTGTAAGCAGCCCCCACAAAAACTGGACGAATTGTGGGTTTTCTCCTTATTTCATCTATATGATGTGTTTGTCCTAGATGCTTTGATACGAAAAAACAGAGTAAGGATTTGCCTGCCAAAAAGCACAAATCTTTTAAAGCGGAGAAAATTTTTAACAGCACCTTCATGAAAGCACAAGGGGATCACAGGGAGACACCTCTGGGACCCCCCACGTCACAGACAGGCACAAGCGCATCCATATGCTCTCTCAAGTATGAGGACTACAGTATGTTTCTCAAACTAGTTTTTTGCATGCAAAGTTCACAGATGAACCTTTCTCCTTTATGCTTGAATCAAATACATCACCATTAATATCCAGCCGTGTTACAGTTTAAATGGTATCAATAGTACCCTATATATGTACTTATCAAGCACCACTTGAGTTAGCAAGCTGTTGTATGCAGCCCTGAGCAAATTCTGCAAAGTTTCCTGTTTCTGTGCTGACACTTCATGTGCCTGGTTACATTTTGAATATGGCATTGGCTGCTGTACCTCCTAGAGGTGTATTTTCTTCTCTCTTCGTGCATATATACAAAGTAAGCAGTGAAACTATGGAGGCATATAACTACAGAGCTGGCAAAAGCTTCTCTCTCCTCAACGAGCCCTTTGGATGAGTTTTTTAGGATGTTTTGACTTATGTGGGAGAACGGGGAACTGATTAAAGGATTGCTTAGTGCTAATGACAGGGCTTAAACTAGTTAGAGGGACATCTTCCAAACAGCAGACCTAAATTGTACCCCTTCTTGCCAAGCCATCAAGGGAGTTTGCAGAGCATATAACTTAGCTTTTCAGTTCAAAGGAGCACATACAAACCAGGGGTGGTCCCATTCACAGTTTCTTCAGAATTTCATAAAATGTGTAAGAAAAACGAGGACATAGTTGAAATAAAAGAATTTAGATATGATTATTTTCAAAACCTGGTACAAAGCACAAGCAGTCTCAGTGAAGTCAGAGGAGCTATTTTGATAGAAAATAAGTGCGAAGAAGACTGAAGGCAGAACTGTCAAATTAGTGCTCTTTATTCTCATAGTGATAAAAGCTCATGACTACTGATTATGCTTTGAAGAAAGACATTCCTAGTGAATTCATTAGTAAAAAGCAGGTGCTTTAATATATAATCTTCCCTAGGCAAACATTTTTTGCTAAAATTCCTGAAGGACTCAAAACTGAAAGGATTCATTCTGGTAATAACATCGTGGTGTACTTAGCAATAATGATCATTTTGGACTGCTGAGAGTTTATGAGGATCATCAGGGCAAATTCTTCAAAAGAAGAAATCACAGTTCAGCAATGCCTCTTTTAAGATTAATTATTACAAATAGGAGGTGAATATTAGATGGTATACTAAACTTGGATGTTATTTTTGGATTTCTTTCACCCTTATGCATACTTTTTGTCTTGAAAATCTGTCCAACCGGGGGACTTTGTGCTGTTTCCATTTCTTCCCCTTCTTTTAGCACAGTCTCCCTTTGGTGGCTCTGCATGTAATAGACAGTTCCTATTCTGATGAAGGGCACAGAAGCAGTGAAAACTCTCCTACATACAGGACAGTTCAATTCTGTGTGATGCTGTAGGAGGAAATAACTCTTGGTGCCATGAACAGCTAGTAAAAATAGAGTAAAATCTTGATATCCTCTCCTTTTGATTGGCCAGTGCAAAATACCATGTAGTTTCAATATACAGGAGAGAAAAGTAAACCAATTACTTTAATTAAGCTGTCCTTAGAGGACAGCAGCTTGCTGTTCCTTGGTTAGCTCAGCTTTATTTTGTTATCTGAATTATGTCTATGCAGATCTACACAGATCTGTTGAAAGTGAAGCCTGGTAACTGAAGTATGAGTTCAAACTTGATTCATCTTTGATGCATCTGTTTCGTGGTAAGTGTTTTGATGAGTGGGAACGGGAAACGTTAACACCTTGTAAGATGAATTGCTATGTGAGAAAACTCCATTTCACAGCAAGATAAATAGCAACCCATCCAACTTAGCAATTTCCAAAAAAGTCTCCCAATAGCCTGGGGAGCAGAGAGGGTAGGTTGAACTCCAGTGTACCTAAAAATAATGCAGGAGAGCTGATTTGCCACAATGCCTATGGATTACCATAAGTTTCATTCATGGCCAAAAAGACTTTGAGACTGAAGTGGTTATAGCTATCTCTTAGAAGTACCCGTCAAAGATACTGGTCTATTTATCCTTTGCTACATTTTAGGAACATCTTGAATTGTCATATTCCACCTGTTCTCACAACCACAATGTTTTTCACTAATCAAAACCCATCAGATTTGTAGCCTCAAGGCACGATCAAGGTGTCAAATAGAATTTGATTTTTACCACTTTATATTCCTCTGAAGTGCAGATGACTCTGACTTGGCAGCAGAATTCCACACAGAAGCAAATTTTCAGGCCTTCCAGGTACAATAAATGGTCCTCAGCAGAGAGTTTGTGCAATACATCTGGATGTAACATTGATGAAGTAAGACAGAAAGATTACACTTCGCAATCACTTGTGTTTAATGAGAGGAGATACAAAGCATATTTAATATAACAAAGAACAGTTACATTTTGAATAAAATATTTTTTAATTCTAATTAAATATATCCTTTAAAGTAGTACAGGTTAAGTTCTTTTTCAACTGTCTGTAAATTTTATTTTGAAAAGTCAGTCATGCTTCAGCCTCAGCAAAGTCAGTAAGCCACTTGAGCAAGAGCCAAGAGTTTTTTGGCTTTGACTGTCAGAAGGGACTGGGGATTTCTTCTAACAGTCTGTAGAAAATACCTGGACTGTGATACCAGACTCAGTCTTTAACTTCTAAGAGTCCAGAAGAAGTCAAAAGCAAGGCATTGCCTCCACATTCGTTGACTACAGATATTTCAAAGTAAGTAGACATCCACAAAATTTTCTGCATTTAAAGTTTTTGACAACATTTATTATTAAAGACAATTTTGATGAAATTGACTGTTGTTGACTCTTTTATGCTCTCTACCTCCTTAACAGCCCTCATAAAACCTGCATTTTGAAATTTTGAAAATCCCCTGCAGTTCTCTGTCCATCACACGTATATTTGCAAGAAGTAATTTCTGATAATAATGTATTTACTCTACAGTTGATCTTACTGCTGCATGTATTCCAATTCATTAATTATACCTTTTTCTTGGCACCTAATTTCCAGAGGCTAAAATTTTGTGGGAAGCTTTATTATCAGCATATTACATTTGTTCTCTTTGTTTGATATTTGTTGGTGCCATTTTCTGCCTCCTTTATGAGAAATACCAGAGGCAGTATTTTGCTTCAGTTACTTGTTCATTTTTGAGCTACCTAAATGTTTAGTCTTTACAGAAGAAAAAGAAATGTCTTCAAATAGCTTAATTGGTGGTATAAATGCAGCTCAATAACCCTTATTCCTGTCCCTAGCATTTTGCCTGAATGTGTATTTTTGGCTATTGAAGCAATTGAATGTCTACTTTCCTCAGAGTTTTCCAGTATGAAGTGTCTAGATGTTAATGATAGAGCACTACAGGAATCTTTCTTCCAGAAGGTATATCCCTGGAACAGCTTTGAATCATACATTTTAATCTTTCTGGGTTCAGGTGGTCAGCAGGCTATCTATTTCAGCCCCTACGCTTCATTATCTGAACATTAGAGTAGTGCTGGAAAAAGGTAGACCCCCCAATGAATCCTATGAAAATATTGCAGTGTTCAAATACATGATATTATTGGTATTAATAAGATGAAAAATTAGACAGTACAAAGGATGCAATGACATTTTTCAATTCACAAAAAGAAGCTTTCTTCGGAATATATCTAAAGGAAAATATGACAGCAGGAAATAGATCTAAAGAGAGGGTTTTTTAAGCTTGTGAACCAAAGAATGATGGTAAAGAATGTAGAGTGGGTTAAAATAGGTAGGTGAAATAGCTACATATTTCACATAAACAGAAGAAAAGTCTGCACCAAGGTTGCTAAATTATATGTTTTCATATGGAGATGGTCTGCTAAATGAAAGTCCATCATGTTACAGAGGTGCAAAGGAATCAAAGAATAATTGAAACATTTCTATTTATGAAAGCACATAGCATTTTGCTCGCTTTAGGCTGAAGCCCTTTTTACTGGAAAGGATCATTTTGCAACAAAGCAAAAAAAAAAATGACAGAGAACTCAAGTCAGAAAATGGGACTGCAGACTATAAAAAGAAATGGCTTCAGTTTAGCACAGTGCATATAATACAAAGCTAAGGAAAATATGTATGGTACTTAACACATTTAATAGGGTTAATAATGAGCTTCTGGATGTTTCTGTTGGATAGCAGTACTGGAAAAGGTGGTGTATAATTCCTTTCTGCCAGTGAAGGCAGAGGGGCTCTGCCCCCCTGTGTTGGCAATTGGGTCACTGCTGAGGCTAGGAGACCTTTCCCAAGGAGAGTGGCAAGGGTAACAAGGCCGGTTCTTGAGCAAATCATTTGTCTTTTGTAGTCATTAAATCCTGCTGTTAAAGGCGACTGCTGGGACAAGAAGGCAAAATCTTATCATATTTGCAAAACAGCCACTGTTTCAATGGCAATAACCAATAGCACCAAGCCCTGAGTCACTGGATTTCTTGTATTCTTCTGTATGACAAAGGATGATGAAAATGTTTTCTCATGGATTGCTCTGCGATAAATTTTTTTTCGACTTTGGGCAATTACATATTTCTTCACAATGCTTCGCTAGAAGTGAAAGCCTTCCCATTGAAGCTGCTGTGGCATAGTTTGAGAAACATGTGTAAGCAATACTAAGTGAAGTTCATTACTGTCAGCAGGAGTTGTGAGTGCAGCACAGCATTTTGTTAGGGTATCTATAACAGTAAATCATGCCTGACTTCAAACAATGAGGAGACTTCAACTAACCAGCATTTGTTCTTATATCAAATATCTCCTCAGAGTTTCTCAAAATCCTTAAATAATTTAGGAGGAAAAAGTATACCTGTTACAGTTTCAAAGCAGTTTAATCATATTTGTAAATGCTATCTGCTCTTATCTGAAAAGATGCCAGCACTGTAGAATAGCCAGTACTCTCCAGTAAATGTGAGGATAACTCTCAATCTCTCCCTCTTGTCTGTCTCTTCTGTCACTGCTGCATGTACTAGGAGAAAAAGACAAACATAAACAGCACAGAAGTTACCATAAAGAACCTTACACAAAGCTCAGGTCTCTAATTTTACTGTTCATATGTGGGTACTCTTTTCTTGAATGGTACAATGAAGAAAATGATGCAGAAGTAATAGCATGTGTTAAAGTAGGGGAATGTTTTGTTTCAGCCAATGAGTTGTACCAAATGGTACAGTTGTTCATATTTTAATATCCTTGGGGGCAGTTTTACCAAAATAAATTTATGTAGTCCACAGAATTGCTACAAAATCAGATTAACGCGATGGGAGTAAGTCTCTTGCGCTTCACAGTGTGCAGCAGCACACACACTTGTACATCCAATCACTGACTGGGCAAGAGACTGGATGAAAATAATGACTATTGACATTAGAAATAGGAAATCTTTTTTTTCTATTTATCTATTATTGAGTAGTAACGTGGTAATCCCAGCTATCCCTGTGTAAGTACTAACTGAACAGCGACTAATTTCACTGCTATGCTGAATGGGAATGGCTTTGATCAGCATAAGGAGGATTTTGCTGTACTTCATACAATCACAGTATTTACCTTGCTCGTAGCCTTCCCTGGTGACAAAGTCAAATGAACCTGTATATGTTAAGCATTTTAATAAGGGCTAAGTTGTATTTTATTATATGTATGGTAACTACACAAAAGTCTCTGTCTAAGAACTTGGGTCATAACAAAAGGTGGCACCAAAGCTAAAGGTAGAGTAGACAACCTATTTCAGACCCAGCTGGAGTGGTGGAAGTCTGTAGCAACTTGCTGGAGGGTAATGCTCTGTGCAGGTCAGCCCACAGACCACAACTTGAAAGTACTCTTTTGTCCACCAGAGTGTGAATGTATAGAGCTGAGTGTGAGTGTTGTGGTAGGGTGAAATGTCTGGGTTTGCATGGCAGAAGTAATACCTGTGTGCCCTCTTGCAGCCCCATTTTCTATGCACTAGCTGCAAACAGACAAAATAATGTATTTTAGAAATAGAGTCTGAAGACAGGGAGATAAATCTGCCATGTTCCTGGGTCAGGGAAAAGAAAATTCTCTTGTAAAAGAAATTGTTGTTATTGTTGTAGTTGAAGAAAGAGACCTATTCTTTAACACAGGAGCTTCTTAAGAAACAAGCTTGGAAATGGTGAGGAAGGAAACTGTTTTCCTTGTTGCCTTCTAGTTCTGGGGAAATAATTCTTTATGAGAATTATTTTTTTTAAAGGCTAAACTAAAGACATTTCACCTAAGAAATAACCAACTGTTATTACACATAATTCTTCTCAGCAGTTAAGCTGTAATGTCACAATTTTTTAAAAAATTGAAATATGATGTTGTTAAAGTGCTGCTTAACAGAACTTATTGGCAAATTACTATTACTGTACTTCAAATCATTTGAACTAGGCAAAAATCAAAATGTCCAAGAAACAAAATCACTGTGTATTACAACACAAGTTTATCAATTATATCAATTATATTGGTCATTTATCAAAGACTTGCAGTTACTGAAAGGTGTCTCTGCCTGAAGGAGCAACCTCGACAGGTGTCCCAGCTCAAGGGTAGATCACTGTCATGCAGCCAGGATGCCTAACAGGGAGAACTCCAAGGAGGCTCACTTAAATTGTCCTAATTATGAAATAAAGTGGTTGGCTTGTGGTCAGATTTCATGGGCTGGGAAAGGTGCACTTGAGACTCCTTGTACCCACAACTTTCTTTGTTTCTTGATCAAGGAGTCTTGGAAAAGTTGCCCCCTATTCATGTGTTAATTGCACAATTGGTGTTCTTAGCTCACATGCATTGATGTTCACCGTGTCACTTCATTTCTTCGAGGTTTTCAGACAACAGACTGGAACTAGAGAAGTTCTTGGCCTTGTTACAGCTCAGGCCTTTACTTCCTTTGGAGCTTGTAGCAAATTATTCCTGGTTTGGTTAAGAAGTCAAGTGCATCCATCACAGAAAATTAAATTGTTTGAGCCAAAGGACAGAAGTATCAGTAGGATGGGACATAATTTTTCTTCTGAATAGTATACCCAGACCCAACAAGTATGGCATGAAATACTATAAACACAAAGGAAGCCAGGCAAATGTTAGAACACATTGGACTTTGTTGCGCCTTCTCAGACATGGTAACAGAAAGATGGGATAAAAGAACTCGAACGCTGATATTATATAAAATAAATGCTCCACATGTCAAGTATACAGTCGTAACAAAAAGTGTTTAGATTTTGGTGACTTGGGAAAAAATCTTAATTTTTATTTATTCCCAGGCACTTTTCAATCCTTCTGTGAACAATGAATCCATAGTATTAATAGGACACTACAAAATGTGGGGGTTTTTTGAGTGTTTTTTATAACAGTGTAAAAGAATAGAGAAGCATTTGGGGAAAAGCAAATGAACTTAAACTTTGTGTGTTTTATCTGGCTCCACTCCAAAACAAATGTAGCACATGGAGGGCAGTTAGTCAGGGGTGTTGAGAATAACTGTCAGGCTTAGAGTACTGAATGGTCTTTGTTCACCTCTTACAAGAAACACTGCAGAGAGATTATACAGGCTATGTAGGATATACTTGTATGTTATGTGTGTATACACATTGCTGGTTGTTCTGGGAGCACATTGAAAAGTGAGAAAAGCAGAAGGTGACATTATCTTACTTTCCGCTGAATGTTTCTAGTCAGCATTTGCTGGGGTACAAATTGGTGGTCATACATTGTTGAATCCCCACCTGTTCCGATTGCTTCTGTCTGAAGCTGACTGTGAAGCTGTTGCACACAAGAACACGAAGTAACCTCTGCGGTTTCTGTGGTGGAAGGAAGAAAATTTCTATCTTAGCCCAGTGCTCATGTTTACTGCATAACTGAAGTTAAATTGTCTGTGTTAGCATTGTTATGGATTCTGAGGCAGAAACAAGTTAGCAGGCTTTAAATGAAGGTTATCTACAGAGAGAATGTGATATTTTTCATGGCAGCTCCACGCCTCCGATTTCCTTCCATGATTTTTCTAGTAAACTGCAGGTATCCCACAATAAGACCTCCACTGCTGTTCTTCTGAAGGGGAACTCTAGTCTTACACCCTGATGTTTTTTTTCTTTTTATTTATTTTTGTTATTTACCTCAGTGTTGTTGAACATAGGGTAATACACTGAAGTCAGTAAAATGGAGTTGTGCTGGGTGTAGCAACCTGTGTGTAATGCATTGCTGTTTCTGCTCAATAAAATGTACGTGCTTTGCTCCCTTTTTTAATGTCTTGTCCATTAAAATGGTCTTAATTTTCTTCACAGGTCTGATTTGAGATAGTTTTAAAAATCTAAATACTAGAAAATGTATTCCCTCCTTGATCTGCTTTAATGGAAGTTGTGCCTAGGGATGAGAGGACAATAGATCTTCCTGTGTCTGAGTGAGATTACTTCTCTGGAGATTCAGAAAGGCAATTTGTCTTTAAAATGATGTTGTTTAAACCTGCTTTGTTTGTTTCTTAAATGCAATAAGCCAGAGACACCAACTGCATAGAAGTAACCAGAATCTTAGAAAAGTACTCAGGTACTTGTAAATTATTTCTAGGATTCTTGGAATATGGGATTTACAGGCTTATGGTACATGCAAAAAGAAAATCTTAGAGATATAAAGTAAGCCACATACAAACAGTTTCTGTCTACTTTTAAGTGTTTATTTCCTGTGTCCTTCTAACATCTGGCAATGAAATAAATTCTTAAGACTGAAATGCAATACCAGGGTTTAATTTTTCAGAGTGAATGTCATTTAAATTGCGGGGTTGTAAATGCAGGAAAACATAAAAATTAAGTAACTAGTTACCAGGATGGATCTGCTCCTGTGCTCTCTCTGCAATAAAGTACCAAGCTTAGAAGCCATCATTTAGTGTGGTGGCTTATGTTTTCCTAGGAGGAATTGATGTGGGGGTTTTTAAAAATATCTTAGACGTATTTAGAGGCCTCCCTTTTTGCTGTTTACTCTTTGTTTATTTGACCCTCTACCTGGCACTGGTGAGGCAGCACCTTGAATCCTGTGTTTGGTTTTGGGCCCCTCACTACAAGAACGATATTGAGGTCCTGGAGTGTCTCCAGAGAAGGGCAGTGGAACTGGTGAAGGGTCGGGAGCACAAATCTTGTGAGGACCAGCTTGAGAGAGCTCGGGGTGTTTAGCCTGGAGCAATGTTGTAGTTCCCTACAACTACGTCAAAGAAGGTTGTAGCTGGGGGGGGGGGGCGGGGGGGGGGGGGCGATGGGGCGATGGTCTTTTCTCCTGGGTAAAAAAATATATACAAGAGGAAATGGGCTCAATTTGTTNGGCGGGAGGGGGGGGGCGATGGTGCGATGGTCTTTTCTCCTGGGTAAAAAAATATATACAAGAGGAAATGGGCTCAATTTGTTTCAGGGGAGATGTAGGTCACATATTAGGGAAAATTTCTCAATAGAAAGGGTTGTCAAGAGCAGAAAAGACTGCCCAGGGAAGTTGTAGAATCATCATCCTTGGAGGTATTTAAAAGATGTGTATATGTGGCACTTGGTTTAGTGGTGAACTTGGCACTGTTAGACTTATGTTTGAGCTCAATGATCATAAAGGTCTTTTCCAACATACATGATTCTATGACTCCATACTTAACAAATATTCATTTTTCAGAGGATTGCCTTATTGCATCCCTGAATGTTGAACTTTGTATCTCAGCAGAAATACTCAAAGAATATCTTAAGATTTCTGAAATACTGATTCAGTTAAAATACTGATTCTTAAACTATCAGGTGTTCCCGCCTACTACTCTGAGAAGGAAATAACTTTTCTCTATTGAGAGAAATCCGGTTGGCTACAGCACTCAGTAGCACGGGGTACACACCAGTAGCTGTCCTGAATAAAATTGGTGCAGATACATCGAAGAGTAAGCAGACCAAAGGTAACTGTTAAATAGGTAAAATATGTCCTGTGGCGAAAGAATTAGTTCCATGTCAGTAAAATGCTGATGGTCTTCATTATAAAATATTCTGGTTAAATGAGTGGTGTTTTTTTCAAAGAAAATCTAAAAACCAAAATGGAAAGCTGTTTATTTCATCAGCCATTTGCTTCCAAGAAATGTATTCAGCATGACTGTTTAGTACAGTTCCCCCACAATACAAGATTATTGTACCTCTTTTCTCTACCTATAGTGTTAAGTTCCAATTTCAGTTCTGTTGGTCCCTCTAATTTTCAGTGCTTAATTTTTTTATATATTATTGTTATTCTATGACCTGTAGGGTGCAGTTAGTTTTATTCTCCAGATATCTCTAGTCCTTCCCCAGCCTAACCATTCTACCCAAACCTTTTTTCAGACCACTTTCCCTGAGATGTAAAAATGTTGTTTATAAAAATAGCAGGGTGAGAACATAAGGTCTGTCATTGTATCAATCATTTCAGCCATGACATGGGATATATTTTCAAAAGGAAGACATATCAATATCTGAATAGATTTTTTTTTGGGAGGGGGGAAGTGTTTCTAATAGGAATCTTTTAAAGCCTTATGACTGAGGTTAAGGGGGCAATGTTCCTGGAGTCCAATTTGGTGGCTAGCATAGAATAGGTCTTATTTCACATGCCTGAAATCTACTCTTCATTCACCACTTTGCCTAGATGGAAAAATCAAGATGCAGATTCCAGTCGCACTGAACTAAGTGTCACAGAGCCCTCTCTGCATGTGTGTGTCTTGCCTCTGTAAGCCTGGCCCCTGCTTGTGCATGCACGACTTTGTAGCTACAAACTGAGACATCAGAGGAAAGCTGACATTTCCCTCTTACAGAAGTCTGCGCAAATGCTAAGGCCCATGGTACAGTACTTCCCAAGCAGGTGGTACAAGGATGCCAGCAGGAGCACATCCCAAAGGCATTTCTGCAGCATGGAATAACTCACTCAGCCTGCTGGAGGTTTCTAAATGAAAGATGGAGATACTCTGTTTTGGACAGCTGTTGCCACGGGTTCTTATTTTTTTGGGTTTGCTCCATTCCATTGTAACAAAATATCAATATGATCCGTATCATTTACATAGTTGATGGTTCTGGAAACAAAAAGCCCAAACTAAATTCTTCCAGTCATCTTAGCACAATTTTTGTACTAAAAGAAAAATGTTCAAAGAATGATGAATTGCACCTCTTTTCTTCTGCCCTACCCTTACACTAATTTCTCAGTCTCCTTTGAGAGCAGCAAGTGATTACTATATCACTGACTTCTGGTTTTAAATTCACAGTTTTGAAGTCATTCTGGTAACTTTTATGTTTTTCTCAGCTATAGTTTTTTGGATCTGTAGTTAAGCTCCACTTACTAAATGCAATGTAATCCAGTGAAACTTATATTATTCTGTACTAAACTAAACTTTTCTTGTCAGAAGCCTGTTTATTAATAACACTTTTCTATGAACTGCATTTACAGCTAAGTGTTGCAGCCATTTCCTGAGCAATAACAAAAATTTACTGCCATCTTTTTTTTTTTTTTTTTCCCATTTGGAAGTGTTTTCTCATCTCCAATACAAGAGTTACAAATCTAGTCAGTTAAATCATGAGCCATACTTTTTCCAACTTAATACTGGTATCCTTTTGCCTGGAGGATACATAATAGCTTTAATTATGCCCATTGTTTACTAAAGAAACAAGAGCATGACACCTAAAAAGCCTCTCTGCTTTAAAGGACAAAGTTCAGCCAGTTGTTGAAGGGCTCTCTGCATGCAGGTGTAAAACTTCAGTGCAGCTCTTGCTATGTTTTTACAGCTGTTGATCTTTCACACCTCTCAAGCAGACCGTGCTGTGGAGGAATTGATCTGTAGAAAATAACTGGGCACAGTGATCAGGTATCACTAACCTCATAATTTTTCTGCAGTATTTCAGGGTAGTGCTTATGTTTTCCTTCTACTTACTGTAGATTAGGCACAAAAGGAATGAAATTGGTCTGGTTATTTCAGTTGAAATTAACCTTAATGCCTGCTCTATATATAGTTGTGGTTGGGCTGGTGTTTTGTTGTTTGGAGTATTTTTCTTCTTTTAATTTTGCTTATTATTCCAGTTGTGTAATTTCTATTTCTAAGAGGATGGAATTGAGGCAATGATCTTAGAATATTTCACTCAAATCTTGATGAGGATACTTGAAAACTTCAGAAGTGAAACCTCTTTGAAATAATTAATTCCAAATCTTTACGCAGCTCTGATGAATATTGTGATAGTGCTAAGAATGAGATATTAGCAGATCAGTTGCCTGTTTGGTAAAGAGTTTTCTCACTAAAATTGCTCATTACATCATTTAGTGGTGGTGTTAAGGCCAAATACAGAGTCTTCAAGACAGCAAAGAACATTTTCAACAGAAATAATGACTTCTGAGAAATCAAAAAGGAGTATAAAGAAAATCAAGCGTGGAACCAGGTCATTTTTACACATGATATTGCACAGAAGGAAGTAAAAGTCAGGAGCAGGGTTCCACACCAGACTGAAAGTGGTACTGAAGGAGAGGAAGGATGGCCCAAATGTGGTTGTGAAGCTTACAGCCTCCACGGTCCTTTGTGGAGAATGGGCCAGCAGCTGGCCCAGATCCTGTGAGATGACTCCCATCACTTGGGGTAAAACCAGAGCTGAATCTTAGTCTGGGAATAAAGCTGTTTTTTCAGAAGCTGAGGCTCCTTTTTATTGGCTCAAGCCATACAAAAGTCATTGCAGAAATGAGGCAGGGTTTGTTTTTTTTTTCTGTAATATATTACCAATAATAAGCTGCAGTTCATAAGAAAGCATAGTAGCACCTCTGATATAAAAGATTATTAGGCAACTGGGTGCATTCTAAAATTAGACCCTAATGCTGCCAAATCTCATCTCTCTCTCTGGCTTTGGGATGTTATAAACATAATTCATAGATGTTGTAATTTTCACAGAGTGAAATAGTACACAGATGTACTTCATCACTCGGAACTGTCCAGAACATTTAAGCCTACAGATCCCATTAAAAACACATTTTTCAGTGAATCACAAGGAAAATGTTCTCTGAGCCTACCTTTCCCTTATAAAATAGACTCAAATTAATAATGTAAGTAGTTCAATTTTTATGTTATTCCTTGTCCATTTTATTTCTAAGAAAGAAATAATTTTTGTTAGGGTATCCTTACAGAACAAAAAATATTATCATAGAAAGAATGAAATTTACCTACCACTTTCAACAGCAAAAGGTCTGAGTTTTATGCTTTTACTGGTATTCATGCCATGATATTTTATGTGACTTTCTAAGCTATGCAATCTTGGATATGGAAGCATCTCTGCCCTAAGGGTGGTGAGCTCGTAGCTGAGGTTGAAATAAAAGTTAAATCTTTTCCTCTTTTCATAATGCACACTATTCATGCTTCATAAAAATGTGCTGTTTGACACTTCTTCAGAAAAATGCAGCATCCTGATAATGTGTCATGCTTCATTATGTTAGCAAGTTGTGTTTCTCAGAGTTAATCAAAAGGCCAGTGGAATTTTCTCACATCTTTTTCACGTGTGCCTTACACAAATTTCTTTGCTGGAAAAAGGCCTTCTACATCCCTCTGAAATTGCTTTTAGGAGCAATTCTATAAATGATGAAGAGCATGATAAGGTAAAAACTCTGGGATGCAGCAAGAAGGTGGCCTAGTTCTCCAGTTGTTTACACAGGTGCTCTGTTAATGCAGTCCTGTTCTCCCTGAGGGACTTGTATCTGTCTTGGGACCAGGCTGATTTCCAGTTATTCCACCGAAGGAGAACTCCCCCAACTGATCTCTGCAACTGTGGCCCAAGTGCAAAGATTGCATGAATGCAGTTCCAGAGCAAAAGTAGTAATGTGATAGAAAAAAAGGACAAAGAAGTAGTAGAATTATGCATGTACTTGTAGAGGAGTACTATTTTATAGCTCTAGCTCTAGGGTCATAACAATGTATTCAAACACTAATGTTCTTGTTATTTGGGTGCTTTAAAACATCACAAGTTCCCAGTGAGAAGGTTAGGGTTATGTGTGTCACTGATGTTTGTGCATGTACTTGCTGTGCTTTGTATTTACAATGTATGTTTTTCCTTGAGTTAGTGCTGGAACCAAAATTCAGCTTTAATCAGATACTAAAAAAATTCTACCAATACAATTTTTATGTGAGGAAGGTCAGCTTCTGTTCTTTTGAAAGTTAAGAGGTTCTTCACTCAGTATAAATCAAATCTATCTCATCTCACAAGTCCTATTGGACTTCTGATCTCTTTTCATTTTTTATTAAATGTAAGTGTGATAGTTTTTCAGGAGTAATGAGGTCACCCTGTACTCTGACATCACTCTTTCTACCTTTCTCTTTCTGTAGGAACTGCCAGCAGAAGCACCACAGCTGTGGGAAAGGAACTATCCCTTTACATAGTGCCTGTGGATGCTGTGTAGGACAGGAAAAACTTTGCACCAAAAATTGCCAAAATCATAGAATGGTTTGGGTTGGCAGGAACCTTAAAGACCATCTAGTTCCAACACCCCTGTCATGGACTAAACCAGGCTGTTCAGGGCCCCATCCAACCTGATCTTGAACACTTCAACCTATCTCAAAGTCATTTGTATTTTCCCGTAAATCCAATGAGTACAAATTTCCTTTTATTAAAACACCATTTATCCTATTCCTCATCTCTTTCAAATACTTTTTAATAGGAAGTCTTTTGTATTTACCTTTTCTGAGCATCTGAATTAAATCCTCCATGCTACCTGGTTAATAAGCCTAGCTGAGGCCTGATCAACCATTACCTTAGACTGAGACTGAAAATCTTAGTAGCAACAAGTATCTGGAGAGAATTTGCCCATATCTCTGCTATTGGAAGCCACTCAGTCTCATAGCCTTGCCCCAAGCATTGGCCGGGAGGCGATTTTTGCAAGGCACCTTTACGTTCACATAATTCAAATAATTAGAAATTATTTTTCTAACAATCTCAAAAAGAGAATTGGACTTTTCTTCTAAAAGGGAATTAAAGTACATTTTGCCTTTCTAGTTCACTTTAATAACAACAAAACCGGCTACATACAAAACCACACTGAAAGTCACAGCTTGTTATTTCTGCTTCTGCATCACTGAATTATATCAAACAGCAGAGCCCTGGGTCTAGCATTTGCCAGCTACCTGCTGCTCCAGAACAGCAGAGGGAGCACAAAACACTTTATTTTCTTTTAATTGCTCAGTGATGGTGGGATTAACTTAAAAATGGTGATCACGAAGATTGTTAGAACCCATAGAGCTTCATCGAGTTATGTATTTTTCTAGTTGCCTGATCAGAATTGTTACTGATGATATCTCCCATCTCCCAGAAATCACACACAACTTCCAGGTACTGTTTGTTTTCATCAGGAAATCTGTCTAATCTGTTCATATTCGATTTGACTTTTATTTTTCAGCTGAACTTTATATATCACATCCTTTCATCACTATCCAAAGGCCCAAATAGGTGGTAAAATAGGATTATGTGCAATTTTCTACTTCAATCAGCTGATGCAATTCTGGAGCAAGTTAGCATCACGATCTTGTCAATTCAGTTTTTGTCTCTTTCCTGTGTTATACAGCTATGTGTGTGTTCTGCAGCTCTTGAAATATCTTCTTCCAACTTCAGTGCCTGAGGCCACAAGTGTGCAGCACAGTTCTGTCTCCCAAAGAATGTCAAACATAATGATAAAATGAACTTGCAAAAGAGCTGATTTTTTGTATGCCTTCCTGCTTGATTCTTCTGCCTGCTCTTTTTGCTTTCCCCAGTTCTCCTAGGTTTTATTTTCTGCTTTTAGAACTGTATCCAAGGTTTCCTCAGAATGAATTGCATTTAAAAAGCTTCCTCATAATGAGGCTTGTCACACAAATGAATGGAGCATTGCTGAACTCTCACAAAGTGACATAGCCCGACTCAACCTTTTGATGCTCGCTCTCAGAATTAGCATACTTGTCTAACAATGGTTTTTGCCCCTTCTCTTTCTGCTACTGAAGATTGTGACCTGATATATTCAAGAAATCACACTCACAAAAATGAATGGAAAGTATGAGGATTAAAGTGAAGGTTAACCTTACAGAATAGGAGAACTTTAGAGTTGGGCTATCTTCCTTATCCGTTAGACCTAAGAATTACAGTCGAAGCAGAAGAGTGAGTGATCTTGGATTCAGTGCCAAAGGTGAAGGCAGCTTTCCTCACAAGGGGCAAAGCCTGTGTGCTTTAAGAGTAACTTCAATGAAGCTACTTCACAGCTGAGGCAAACAGTGTTGGGCCACAGATGCAACTCTTCTGCTTTACCAAGTGGGACAGAAACACTTGACGTCTGTTGAACTTCCTTGTGTCCCTTTAGACCTCTGTGCACATGAATTGTGAAGGAAAAAAGATGTGAAATACCTGATTTGAACTGGTGGATGCTGGAAGAGTACAGGCTAGGCTTGAAAACCTTTCTGCCAATTTGTTGAAGACAGTAGAAGTAATTAGAATAAAAGAGGGCAGCCTCGCTGCCTGGAGTTCTGAGAACTAAGCAGTTCTCACTGGAGCTCAGACCCAAATTGCTGCTGCTGAGCAGCCCCAGGGGTAGTGTCTCCTTGTGTCTGCCCCAGAGTGCAGCTAATCTTACAAGTTATGGAGAGTTTTTGAGGGCAGTCTTCTGTCCCAGGGGGATGCAGTGAAGAAGAAAAGAGTGTAAATTTATCTGAAATCCCGAATTTCCATTTTGCATGTAATCTTAACCTTGTAAAGAAAGGAAATATAGATAAGTGAGACAAAGAGAAGAGGGAAACAGAAGGGGAAAAGGCAAAGGTCGTTAAGACTCCAGCTCAACATTCCTACTGAATGGCTTTCAGCCAGCTATCATGAGTGCTGGAAAAGCCTAGTAGTCCAGTTTAACTGAGTCTCTGATGAGTTGTATGGTATGCAGGACATCCTCTATGATCAGAGTGTAAAATCTGATGGCTACACAAATTCTTTTCATGTTTTGGATTCTTCTGCTTAATATTTTGCAAAAGAAAACAGTCTATAAGCATTGTGTATGGCATAGAACATCACATTTCTTCCAGGAAATCTTAATCCCAGTTAGCACTGGTGACCTTGTACAATCTTTGAAAACCTGCATTGCTTCACTGATTAAGCTGATGGACTGGCAATTTTCTGCTTTCTATGCAAAAAATGCATAACACCTTGCTTGATTACAGATACAATTGCAGAGAATTATTAGCATTATGGAGTAGAAATTATGAAAGTGCAATTTATGATCATCTGGCTCCCAGACTATTGTACTTTATTAAAGCAAGAGAATATTTGGGGGAAGAAAAATAGGATGCAGAAACAGGGTAGCTGATGATCTCATATTCAATTCTACTTTAGGCCGAAACAAAGCATGAAAAATTTAGCCCAGAATGATTAACATTCCTGAGGTTATAAGCTATACTGAAAACCAAATGCTATGAAGGAAATTATTAGACAACCTTAACTAAAAACATCACTACCAGCTCTCCACATAATAAATGCACTTGATCTGAGTAAAAGAAAATTAAGTTAATGGTGAATAAACATTCAAAATAAAAGGAAGATTTTACAACTTAGTGTTGGGGGGGAGAGGGCCTTCTTCCCTCCTCTCCACATAGTCCCTGCAGCCCCATTTCACCCAGTGGTGGTGGACAATCATGGAACTGCTGAATTTAGGTAGGATGTACAGACCCACCCTGTCACAAAGAGGAAAAATTAAAGCAGAAATACCCATTATCACTAAGTTAAATGAGGGAGGAGAAGGACAAGTGGCAGAAAGCCTGGACTCCCTGTCAGCTGGAGGAGGTGGATGAGAGGCCAAGCACGGAGAGAAGCTGACCTGACACCCCTGTCTGGGAGGGAGCCAAGCCCAACTGCAGCAGTGAGCAGGACCCCGACGGGGAGCACTGGACAGGTACAGCCTTAGACAGGCCCAGGCTAGCTAAAGCAGAGGTCAGGCTGAACAAATTTGATTAACTTCTCTGAAGAAGGGACAATGACAGCTGACAGGAGTGCAACAGCAGACATAATGTCCTTGGACTTCAGGAAGCCTTTCGCCATGTCATGGCTTCAAAGGTTGGTTTTTAAAACTGGTGTTGCTGGCAAGATTCTACTCGTTCAATCAGCATCAGAGCGAAGGAGGCAGGTTGAAAGCTCATTTAGATTTCATGCTAATCACCTTGGCAGTGACCCTTTGAAATCAAAAACAGTTGTAAAATAGACTTTGCACTGCTTGCAGCTGTAAGTACTGCCTATACTCACCCAAGCAAAGGAGGCTGACTTCATTCAGAAAGATGATCTTGATAGCTTTAATTAATTCTTAATAAAAGAAAAATAAAACAGATGAAAGAAACCAGCTCAGGAACTTAGAAGAAGTAAGCCAAGAATTTCATACTTATGATCTGGGTCTTGTAAGCACAAGCATCAGAATAAATTTGTTTCCATGTGTGAAAATCAATGGTCTTTGTCATTGTAATTAAAACCACACTTAAAAGTGTAACTATTTTCATTGGGGGATGTTTTGCCTGCTTGTTTCAGTAAGAGTTACACCAACACTGGCAGGCAGGGAAAGTCTCAGGCTGCACATAAGTTATAAAGACACAGTGGCATTTCTTGTTTTCTTGTCAAGGCGTTGGCTGCCCAAGCACATCCCCCATCAGGGCAGCATCTTGCAGCTGTTTTCACAGAATCATCAAATCACAAAATTGTCACTGGGAAGGGACCATTGAAGGTCTTTTAGTCAAAAACCCAGCAAAAAAGCAGGACTGTAGCCACTGTGGGATCAGGTCAGCTCTGTCTTGGTCTAGCTGGGCTGTGAAAAAGTAATTTGCAGGTTTGACAGCCTTTCTGTGCAATGTGCTCCAGCGCTGCACTACCTGCCCAGCTTTGCTGTTGTTGCTTTGGTTTTTTTTAATATTTACCTATAGTGCTTGATGAACAGGGATCCCTGAAAAATAATTCAAAGAAACCCTTATGATAAACATCCATTTTCGTCTTTTGTTTCCTAACTCAGAAGTGTGTCAAGGTCGGATTGTCAGCACTGAGTAGAATTTGTTGCCTTTTGTTGACTTCATCCAGCCTATTAATATTGTGGATTTTTTTTGTTTTGTTTTGGTTTCCTTTTTTTGGTACTTAATTATTACAGTGCATTGTCTTGGGGCTATTTGAGGCTGAAAAACAAGACTTCAATGATAAAATACAGAAAAAAAAAAGACAGGCTATTCTTGTCAGTGTCAGCAAATAAACAGCATTAATCTGTCTTCATTACTGCCATGCATGGTGTAACACAAGAGTCCACCAGGTGGGAAGAGGTATAGTGTCTTTTAGCTACTCTATGAGTGCTAAGATCTAAGCTGAAACTTAAACTGAAAATTTTCCTTTGATCAGCAAAGAATTCTGACAGCCATTTTGTCTTCAGAAGCTCTTTAACATCTTTCCAATAGGACACTGAGAGAGAGCAGAATCATATGACCTGACCTGCCATGACCAGTTCTCAATGGGAGGTGTCTCCACAGCCACCTGTGCCTCTGAAAACTCTGCCTTGTCTGTACTCTGTAGTGGGATTTTCATTCCAGCTGGAATTATATCTCTACCCTGCTATATTACTTAAAAATATGAAGTTTTAATTAGCACGTAGTTATGTTTTAGAGTGCTTCAGAATATGTCATATCCTTAAAGGATTTCAGCAAATGGATGTTTGGTTCCACCCCTCCCACCCCCCCACCCCCCCCAAAAATGAATTATCCAAGCAATCTGTGCTAAGTGTTTTGAGAATAAGGGTTGAACACACACAACTAGATCATGTGGCAGTGTAAATCAGGACTGTGCAGTTCACTTGATTTACATTATCTGAAGATCCGGACTATTAATTACTGGAAACCTACCTTTTTAAAAGCAGTTTTTTAGTCACTGTGACATCTAACCATCTGGCTTCAGTTTCCCTCGGCATGCACTTTCAGGCATGAATAGTAGGAAGCTTTTTTAAATATGCAGATTACCCAGGCAGCATGCAGGAGATGATGATACATACAGCTTTGTTTGCATAGCTTATTTCTTTGCAAAGTTGTTTTGGTTAAACTTCATATACCAGTCAGTAATGGATTTGACTTGCTGGTCTCTTTACTATGGCTTTTTACTACTGTTGAAGATTTTTAACTGATGGGATAAGGAAAAAAATGTCCTGGCTGGTGTGAACGATGGTAGCCGGTTGCACTGTGGCGGCAAAAGGAGGGATTGTTTAGGGAGTGCCTAGGAACTTGGCCACTATTGGCAGTATATTGCTCTGCCATGTCTTTATAAAACATAGGTGTGATCTATTTTGGGAAGCACTATCCATGCAAAGTGGGTATTTGGAACTCTTGTTGGAGAATGCATGTGTTGGGGTTGCCTCTCTCAGACTGAATGTGGTCACAGATGGCAGCTCTGGCACTGCTTGGTCCCAGACCAGACCAGAGGCTCAGGCCTCTTTGACTGCCACTGCCCCATCTGATGAGAAGGCTAAATCTTTATCCTCACCCTGCAGAGCTGATGGTCCAAAGTATTGACACCAAGCCAAGTAGGCAGAAGCTGCACCCTGGGATCTGGACCCACAGAGATCTAGGCTGCCTCTAACAGGCTGCTCGCCAGGATCAGCAGAGCCCCACAGTGCCAGCCTGAGATCCACAGCATGCTCCTTCACAGAGGTCCTACACATGGACTGTAATTTTCTTCACTGTCAGGAAACAGTCTCATTTATAAAGTAAGATCAAGTGTTTGAACACAGAGTTCTGTTCTCCTGAGGATATGATTTTACCCAGCACAATAATTCCTGAGGCAGCAAAGTTATTGACTGCAATACTTTATGTTGCTGCAGAAAGGAAGCCTCTATAGAATACGCTGCAATTGTCACCGTGTTTTCTCATTGTATCTTCACATGTGGATTTAGAAGGGGCTACAGGATATAGGAAAATCTCAAAGAGCTTTGTACCGGTCCACTACCTTTTCTTTCAGTCCTGCTGAGATTTCTTCATTCAGTAGACATGGATACAATACGTGGTCCTGGACAGGCATATGTGCTCCTCCACCTTTAGAGTCCCAAGACATTGTCTCCCTACCCTTGAAGTAGGACTCTTGTCAACTGATGTCCCTTGTAGGGGAAAATGCCCTAATGTTTCTGAATGTTTAATGAAGTCACCACTCATGTTGATAAAGCCTGAAGGCAACTCATTTAACTTGATTACGAATTGAGGGATGATTTGTAGATACTGCTAACTGAAAAAAAGGGGTATCTGCAAAGTTTTTTAAATAACTTCAGTTTTGTATCATCTGGAACATCTCAATTAGACTTAACTATTTTATCAAAGGTAATGGTTAACAGTTAAATGGTTAATTTTAAGTTTCTTAAGATCTTTCCTAGAAAATGCATATTCTGTTGTCACTGTAATTTTTTCCTTGCCCCAGTTTAAAACAGTTACTGAGTTTCAATAGCTTAGACTCTTACATATATGTTACTAATTCAGCAAGAGAAATGTATCTCTATATGAAGAAAATTACCTTAGATCCTGTTAAGATGCTTTTCACCCCAAAACCTGTGTCAGTGTTGAGAAATCTCTGGTGTTATGTGTGGCTGAATTTCCCAACTCAGCATGTGCATCTAACAAAACCCATCATCAGCCAATTGGAAGTCTGATTTTCAAGGACCATTGAACACCGAACATTTCTAGGAAGCTGCAATTACAGAAACAATTGTGTTAAATAACTTTGGACTGATGGTGTGTGAACATTAGCCCTCCCAACTTTCCCTTTCTTATTTTGCTTGGAATCTGACAGTGCAGAGGGTGATGTTAGGAACACTTTAAGGAGTGTTGATATGCTTCAGAAATTCTGATATTTCTTCATCTGTCTGTGATTTATGTGTGTGTTTTATTACTCCATAGGCTGAATAGTGTCACATTTGCAATTGTATTTGATGTTGAGAAGAAAAAGGGCAGGGTATGTTTTACTGAAGGTGAAGCATCTTAAACTCCCCTCACATAATTCCAATTCCACTTTCAGTCATAGCAGTGTAAGTCAGGACGCACAGCATGTTTCACATTTCTGTACTGCTGGACATATGTCAAATATATGAGTCTGTTTACCTAAGACAAATAACAGACTATCAGAAAATCTGCCTTTGTTTATTAACCCTGTGAATTGTTAATTTTTGATTTTTATTTGGTACAGTGGAAAATTTTAATATTTATATTACAGTGAGACTGAAGGGTTCAACACCTCCTTAAGGTGTCCTGCAAAGGGTATGAACAACATCAAGTTTTTGGTCTGAGACTGGGCAGTTGATTCCTGATGCCAATGCATGGGTCTTGTGCTCATGCCTCATGCTGATCACCAACACCACTGGAGTGCCCGAGGTCACTGCACCCCATTATGCAGAGTATCAGCAGAAGCTGGGGGATGAACAGACCAAGAGCAGCCCTGCTGAGAAGGACCTGGAGATGCTGGTGGGTGAGAGGCTGGACATGCCCCAGCTATATGCACCATGAGTCCAGAAACCACCCATGTCCTGGGCTGCATCCAAAGCAGTGTGGGCAGCAGGGGAGGGAGAGGATTCTGCACTTCTGCTCTGCCCTGCACCTGCAGTGCTGCCTCCAGCTCTGAGGTCACAGCACAGGGAGGACATAGGCCTGTTGGAGCGAGTCCAGAGGAGATCACCAAGTTGATCAGAGGGATGGAGCACCTCTACTATGAGAAAAGACTGAGAGAATTGGGATTGTTCAGCCTGGAAAAGAGAAGGCTTCAGGGTGACCTAATTGCAGCATTTTCAGTACCTGAAGGGAGCCTACAAGGGTAATGGAGAGGGACATGTTATGAGGTCATCAGGACAAGGGGGAAAGGTTTCAAGCTTAAAGAGGGTAGGTTAAGATTGGACAT